>OZ026845.1:5580794-6780794 GCA_964023205.1 Lutraria lutraria
GAACTAGACAGAGGCGCTGCAAGGCAGAGCAATATACGCCTGAAAGTATATTTGATACTGAAAAAAACATTATTTTTGGGGTACTTTATGTGCACGAATATGCATTGTTTTCTTTTAACAACGGAATTTCATGAGCACAGATACAGGCTTAAAGAGATACAGAGCAGACACATGCACTCAGCACATCGTCTCGATGAGGTGAACATTTGAGGCAAGTTTCTTCAAAATCATTTGCAGGAGTTACAGAGCGGACACAAAATCAGCGAAATTTGACCCCTAAGTGTGACCTTGACCTTCTGAAACATGCATTCTGCTCGTTGTCTCGATGAGGTGAACATTTGATTCAAGTTTCTTCAAAATCCTTAGCAAGCTTAAAGAGTTACAGAGCGGCCAAGAAATCAGCCAAATTTGACTCCTATGTGTGACCTTGACCTTCCGAAACATGCACCCAGGTTTGATGTCTAGTAAGAGATTGTATAACAATTGTTTGTCATTAATGAATTAATAGTATCATATCGTACCAATACAATGCACATTACATTAGAGATGTTTTATGCTGATAAGGAAAAGTCGATGAAGTGGCGCAGTATTTATCGCAATAAAACACCATTTTTTAGCGTTTGGTTAGAATTTTTTGTTGCTTGGTATTGAAGTATGATATTTAATCTTTGTGAATAACGTAAAATACTATTTTACATGATTTTAGCGAGTTTAACCAATCCCAATACGTTAAAGAGTTATACAGAGCAGACACGAAATCATCCAAATTTGACCACTAAGTGTGACCTTGACTCTTCCAAAACATGCACTTTGCACGTCGTCTCAATGGGGTGAACATTTGAGTCAAGTTTCTTCAAAATCCTTCGCAGACTTAAAGAGTTACAGAGTAGACATGAAATCATCCAAATTTGACCACTTAGTGTGACCCTGACTCTTCCGAAACAGGCACTCTGCACGTCGTCTCAATAGAGTGAACATTAGAGTCAAGTTTCTTCAAGATCCTTCGCAGACTTAAAGAGTTACAGAGCAGACATGAAATCATTCAAATTTGACCCCTAAGTGTGACCTTGACTCTTCCGAAACAGGCACTCTGCACATCGTCTCAATGGGGTGAACATTTGAGTCAAGTTTCTTCAAAATCCTTCGCAGGCTTAAAGAGATACAGAGCGGACAAGAAATTGCTTACGGATAGACGGCGGACGGACGGTAGCCAGTGTCATAACATAATACGCCCCTTCGGGCATATAAAAAGGGATTTCCAAGTTTAGGCAGCATTTCGAGTGTTACGGAATATTATGCTTATCAGCATGCAGTTACTTGGTCTTACAAAAGGTAAATGACTTCACATATTAAATGAATAAGGGAAAGAATTTATCTAGAGTGATAAAAATGTACAAGAATCATTTAATGCAATCTACAGAATTTTATTGTAACCACATGCATTTGCAATAATCTATTGATGTAAAGTGTTTTGTGTCTTTTTGACATTATCTTTACACAACAATGTATATGTAAATTCAGTCCGTTAGTGTAAATATTAAAAATATTTGCATGGATATGAAGAGTACAGGTAAACAATATTTCTATTTTTTGATTCGTGTGGAAAATCACCTTCCAACACTACTTTCAGTACTTTGATTTTAAATGGTATAATTCGCATCCCAACCCCCAAGGAAAGTACTGTGTTAAGAAAATCACAGAAAAGGGTCATCTTGGGAAACATATTTAAAGATTCTATACTTCAAATCTATAGTATGTTCACATAGAACATGGTCATCGAGAATGACAAATGGATTGTATTGGTGGTCATGGTCATTAGTATCAGCTACCTGTATCATATATGTTGTTTAAGTCAAATTAAGTATCAAGGCTATACATGCACGACATGGGTTGATTGTTGCTCAAAAAGTAATGCGCTAGACTACTAAACAGAAGGTTTGATTCTTGACTCCCACCTTTTGAATTTCTAAGGGATGCTTTTTCCGTGTTCCCATCCCAACTACGGAGCCAAGTAAATTAGATAATCATATAAATTGGTGAAACTTAATATGACCAAACAGCCAGTCTCGATACACTGAGAGATAAATCCAGATTCGAGCTTAAGGACTGTTCTCAATTTTTATAAGCTCAGTGCCTGATGCCAAGTGAAATAAATCACAAACAAACGGAATCAACTTTATTATGCCTATCACATTTAGCTACAGAAACAATATCAAAAGTCAATAGATGTATATAATGAACTTGTATACTAATTTGTGCTGCTTCTTGCTAAAACAATCAGTTGCATTGTCAAATTATCTACAGTGTTTAATATTTTTACAAATGACATAAATATATCACAGATAGATACTAGGTTTAGAGCTATAAGAATCCATTTGTGTCCAGTCGACATGGACATCATGAATCATTTCATTATAAATACAACACAGAAAATTATTGCCAAAGAAAGACTACAACAATCAATAAGACACATTTCTATCATGGAATGCATTGGATAGAATAGAACTAACCAAATAGACATGTACAATTACAATTTTCTGGTTCAATTAACAAATTGATTAGTCAAATTTGATTCACCACTCAAATATTATCTTAAAATGCATTATTCAAAAAGATCCATCCTTCAAATATTTAGATTCACTTTTTCTCATAAATGTATTAAGATCACTACTCAATTATCAAGATTCCTTATTCTACATGTATTTATAAGATTCTAATTCTAAGACAAACTTAATAATTTTCATTTGAGATAAAATCATGGTCTAACAAAGTAATGTTTCAAACAAAATCGATGTGATATAAATGATCACTATTCTCAAAATTTTGTTACACAGACAGTTTGATGTAGACTTCATTAATCACATTTACACCATTTAGTATTGAGACAAAGTAAGCTAATGTAAATAAAGAATAAATACACACAATCACATTAAAATGTTAACAAAAATGTATAACACCAACACAAAATGTAAAAAAAATAGAAATGCAATAATAAAATGTATAAGAACAATCGTTAAATACTAATAAATTAAATATCAATAATAATTTATAATGCATTAGATTTGGTAAATTCTGTTATTATAATATCACATCAAAGTTTGCAACTAAATTAACAGTTAATAAATTGACTAATGCTATATAACTAATAATTATACCAAAAAGAATAAAAATAGGTATAATAAATATGTTCAAAAATGAAAAAAAAAAGCTGGTAAATAGAGTCAGGTGAATTATACAATTATCAATGTACTAATGATATAAAACAATCCATACTTCTAGTTAATTAATTTCTTGAGATACAAACAAAATTTGTCCTTCATTATTGATTCAAGAAATTTCACAAGCACGACTACTATTCTTAGTAAGATTTCTGTTCAGAGGTCTTCGGTTTGACTGTCGACGTGAATGATTGTACCCTCTTGGTTGCGACTGGTCAGAAGCCAAGGACTCCCTATCAGTGGATTGTGTAGAATTTGCAGAAATCTGGCGTTTCATTCCTGTAGAACTGTTATCACTAGCAACTGTCTGATTATTTGTAGCCACAGGACCACTTGCTTCAACTTCTTTAACCTTTTCGGCATCAATTCCAACATTTTCAACTTTAGCCTCATTAACTTTCCCTCCATCTGGAACATCAGGTTTAACTGGTGCTTTCTGGTGTTTATGTCTATAATCACGACGACCATGTTTAACTTCTACAAAGAATGGACAAACAAGTAAAAATAAATTTTAAAATCAACTGAAGATTGGTATCGTTATATGTTTGTGATATCATTACAGATGTGATATCATTACAGATGTGATATCATTACAGAAGATTGAAATGTTATATGCAATTAAAATTCTAACATGATACATGCAAGCAACAAGGTCGTTATTTACCCATGTCTCTAATTGGCATGTTGCCAAACACCATGTGAAGAAGTTAAAATTATATTTTTACAAGACTAGTAGATGTCAAACATTACTACAAGTAAGGAAACCAGAAGCATTGTTATGATCAACTGTAAGTCAATATACTTATAATGCAGTCAAACCTGTAGACAAAGGCCACCTTTTGGAAAGACAAGATGCAGCCATTATTGACAGGTGATCTTCATTCAGAGTCATTTTGTTCTAAATAATTTATGAAGGTGGTCCTTTTTTTAAGGTGGAAGCACATGTAATACTAAAAAATTAGCCTTAAAACATAAATGCATCAAAGGAAAAAGCAGCTTACTAGTTTTAGATGTGTCTTCCTGTATGTCTTGCTTCGGGTATTGAATATCTGGAAAAAGCAAAACAATTTAGTATTAACAGGGGTGTCAGTAGAGCCGAATCAAAAATCCTAAAAATCATATGCGGCCGACCATTTTTGCCAAACAAGAGGCCTTCAACCACAACGTTTCCATATTCAACTCAGTTTGTATTAAAGAAAATCCTACAGAGCAGAATAATAAGGCATTTATGGCATATTTCAACTAACACAACAAATACTACCGATTTGTTTTAGAAAGAAATGTAAGCTAATAGTCATATGGTATCAATTAATACAAAACTCTGCTATTTACTTGTTAAATCATACTACCTTTTGGCCGAATGGGAGCGTTTGGTTTAGCTTCAAACTTCATCAAGTCTGGTTCAAGTTCACGTAAGTTAGTAAGCATGTAATTGTTGACTTTACTATCAGTATCTTTGGTTGAATTCATTCCCTTCTCCTCTTTACTTAGACAGGTGACTTTCATGCTGTCTCTATGCTTATTACACAGCCATATTGTCTTTCCATTATTCATGTGACACCTGTAAGCCAATCAAATACAATATTAGAACTAATGTAGCCAATCAAATACAAGAATAGAACTAATGTAGCCAATCAAATACCAGAATAGAACTAATGTAGCCAATCAAATACCAGAATAGAACTAATGTAGGCATAAGCCAATCAAATACAAGAATAGAACTAGTGTAGGCAATAAGCATTTGCCAATCAATTACCAGGATATAACCATTGAAAACATATATACTACAGAACATTTTTTGATAAAATAAGTTAACATTTAAATGACAAACCTGCTCAGATTTCCCATAATAAGGTCTGTGTCAAGTGACTGGATCATATCCCGGAAACTGTGATAAACCGTCTGATAGTCTGACATTGTGGCACCAGGATTCTGGCATAGGAAACAGAGTTTATAGATATGATATAAAACAAGAGGGCCATGATGACGCTATAATCGCTCACCATAAAAAAAAACTTTGGAGAAGAACAATTTTTTCCTATATGAGCCTATGTAAAATCAATTGACAACCAAGTGGGACAATTTTTTACCTAAGGGCCATAATAAGTTCAAATTAGGAGGATGTCCACAAAACAATGCTTCACACCAAATATCTAAGCTCTAGGCACTGTGGTTTCTAACAAGTAGATTTTTATAGTTTTTCCTATTGGTTGCCATGGCAGCCAATTTTAATAGAAATTTAATTTATTAACAATTTTGAAAGGGGACTACAAAAGGATCATTCCAGCAACGTTTGGTTGCAACTGGCTAAGTGACTTAGGATGAGTTGTTGTTTAAATTAGATAGCCACTTCATGATACTGATGTAGCTGGACACAGAGTGATAAAAAATTTTGCTCTGGTGAGCTAAAAAAGTGAGAAAGTAGATCTTCCATTCCTCAGGCCTGATAAAAAGTCTAGGGTCATGGATCAATTAGAGTAAATCGGGTAAGGAGAAATAGAAACAATTTTACTTCATCTGTACATCAGTATATACTAAATCTGTGTCATACTCAAAGTACATGTAGACTAAGAAGAAAGATGACAATACCTTTTCTAACCACTCTATATAAGTTCGACCAACATCATCAGAAAAACAGTTTAACGAAAGTTTCTTGTTATATTTCATCACCGTGGTAACACGAGACAGAAAAGGGCAGTATTCATCAAGTGATTGAACACCAAAATCAACAGGTAATTCTATTGGCTCTGCAACACTGTGCCATCCCTGTCAAATGATAAATAGAAAATATGAACAACATTTTACAAATGAATACTTACTAAATTAGTATATGAGGATTTCTGTAGGTAATGTTTGATACAATATAAAAGTATACATACCTCATCATGTTCACATAGAGTGTACACACAGTATCTCATCATTTTAAAAGCCGGCACAGACATCACAGATGCATGTTTTCCAAGAGTTTTTCTTCTCTGAAAACCATCAGGTACGTCTTTTTTCTCTTCAACATTAGACTCCTTCTCTTTTATATCTGACTCTAAAGTACATCATAATTTTAATTAAGGAAACCATTGTACACTGTGTCAATGTGTATTATGTTAAAATAAAATACAGATGTTCAGGACAGCATTCCAAATGGTTTTTTTTGTTGTGTTCAACACACATGTACATTGTAATATATTTCTTTAGATAAAAACACAACAAATGTTTTAATACAAAACATAATCTAGAGATTAGAGAATTAAGTTTAAAGGTTAGTCTTAAAATACAACAATACCCTTTTTATCAGCCAATTTTTTATCAGAACTTAAAAACAGGTACTAAAATACAAGAGTTTCACCCCTCAAAGCTCAGTTTTATCTGCCCTCAACACTGAAGCCATAAACAAACTAGATGTACATAACACAATACCTGTGTCTGTGATGATCAATGCTTTGTCATCTTTCTCTTTCATAAAATCCACCACAAACAATCTGGGATAAACGTCCAGATCTTGATTCTCAGCATATATTGTCAGCTGACGTAACAATTTTCTTTGTGCTAACTCAAACAATTCCTGAAATAATAATACAAACCACATTGAGACCACACAAAGTATAAAAGACAAAGTCTAACCTGTTAACATCTGATGAGGTGATATTTACAATCTAATTAATCAGTCAATAACATCAATTACACTACAGTCAAATCTGTGTTAGTGGCAACTTCCAAATAAAGGCCACCCTGTGAATATAGGTCAGTCTTTTAAAAAACATTATTTGATTATTTAGAACAAAAAGACCCCAAAATAAAGGTCACCTGTTAATAAAGGTCACATTTTATCTTTTCCAAAGGGTGACCTTTGCTCACAGGTATGACTGTATATTCAATTTTGGATTAAATGTATGTGACACTTACTGTATAGGACAAACTCTTGTGTTTCTCATTTGATTCATTCTTCTGATTTTTTGTGTCAGAATTATTTTCTGATTGTTTGAGGTAGTTGGTAACAAGAGACAATAACTTGGCTTTACCATTCTTTGTCTTCTCTTGAAAATTCACAATAGGATACTTAACAGACATCAAACCAACCTAAGAAAAACAAAGGAATTTCATCATTTTAACTTCGCATAATTAACACCTACTAATTTGATTAAGATTTGCATTCAATTTCATAATAATAACAACTACAGCATTGTCACAGATGTGACTACTGGTATACCTCTGCTGCCGCTTTGACACTAAGAATGCCATTGCACACTATATGGCTATGTTCAAGGGGACACAACTCTGGAATGTGCAGACCACTGGGCATGAAAATTGTGTCTTGCACATCTACACTTCATGGTGATGACACAATTCAAAGTTCATTACAACTGCTTACAGAATGTGGAAGTAATTCACTCTGTAAACTTGTGAAGTTGTATGTGTATGGACCAACAGCCTGACCAACAGACAGAATGACTCCAATATACCCCCTCTTAAACTTTGTTTGCAGTGGGTATAATTATGATAAAAGATAAGCACAGAACTTATATGTGTCACAAAATCTAATAGTAATGAAGGGTATTCTTGGCCCAAAAGATTATTCTTCAAATCTTGCTGCCAACCTATGAACAGATTTGACATCAGAGTCATGTTCCGTTTCCAGAAAAGGGTTATAAGTGGAATGGCAAAAAAGAGGAAAATCAAAATTCATTGAGATTGGGTTTGGGGCCACTACCCAGTAGGTAGATGCTAGATAGGCCCCAAATGGTCCAAGAGATTATCAAAACATACGAAATCTGCCAAACTGAGGAAAAATAACACCCCTACAGTTCTTTTCATCTATTGTTTGATAGCAATGTCAGGTAAAAGTGTGAAGTGTGTGAGTGAGGAGGGAACCAACATAATATTCATTTTATTCATTTAAGACCTCTGGCCCACACACAAAATTTATACATATTTACCAAATAATCTGATGCATCTGTTAAACATTAAATCCTGTGATGAATACAATTAGTGTAAATTCTATCTTAGTACAATATTCCCAGTAAATCCTGTGATGAATAAAATTAAGTTACCTCCTTACTACGCCAGGCATCACCCGTGCCAACCACTGCAAGTATAATAGGAAGTTTTAGGGTTCCAGCAGCATATCTGAATTCTGACAGACATGTTGGTGATGTAGCGTACTCGTCAGACATACACACAATCACAACTTTGGCACTCAACAAACCATTGGCTATATCATCAAATAAACCATTCTGAAATGTCAAAATAACACTAAGTAAATATCATACAGTTGGATGTCAAAGGTTTGAAACATTCAGAAGTTTCCCAGCTATGAATAATCCAAATAGAACATTTCTTGAAAATCTTAAAATTGTATTGTTTGTAACAGTGACACTATTCTTAATTTTACCTTTTCCAGTTCCTATGTCAGCCATACTACTTCCAACACTTCCTTTAATATTCTTTCGAGTAATTTCATTGGCTAACCAATGTATAACCTTGTTACAAAATATGTCACTATTAAGAGTCCTATATAAACCCCAGTAGAACCATACTTAGTCCCCCCGGTTACTGGCCTTACAGGTCAGTATACCTTTTTCGAGCTTGCCTTGAAACTTTAATTAAATTGGTGCTAAGTCACCCACTGACTCATATTATTTTTGTAGTTTATCTACTGAAATATTTGTATACATTTTCATTATTATAATTATTCCGGTTATCTCTTAAGGTTATGTAATACATTATAATTGTAGCACTGAATTGTTTAAACTAATGTTGGATTAATTAAATAGGGTATATTATAAAGTTCACCTCAGTGTTTGTTTTATTTTATTTCCTTAGTCTTATGAATTTCACAGATCACAAAAACACAACGTGAAGTTTCTTATTTCATTTGACTCAATGTTGCTCAGCAATACACAACAAATACACAGATACTACACAACTCTCAGAAGTGAACCTGTTACATATAAGTCAACATCAAACATTTTATTTGAATGAAACTGACCATTCCGACTCGTTCTACATCAATCCAGCAAGACAAACCATTTTCCTCCAAGTATTTCTTCAGTTTGCGAGGATCCCCATACCCTAATGCACCCTCTGACTCCCTAAAATAAACGGTAAGAAATAGTTCTTCATTCAATATGACTCATTAAAATATACATGTAGAGTAAGCAATAGTTCTACTAGTATATGCAATATGTTTCAATCCATATATTTTCAT
Source organism: Lutraria lutraria (assembly GCA_964023205.1). Classification (NCBI taxonomy): domain Eukaryota; kingdom Metazoa; phylum Mollusca; class Bivalvia; order Venerida; family Mactridae; genus Lutraria; species Lutraria lutraria. Next base: position 5,590,215 of record OZ026845.1, read on the forward strand.
CTTGGGGAAAGTTTCACACATTTACATATTAAGATAAATCTTTAGATCAAAGACTTTGTCAGTTGAGAGTTTGGAGACAGTCCTTAAGTTTTAATACCCTCTGACCCTGATTTTGAAGGCAATCTCAAGTTTTAACACCCTCTGACCCAGAACTTAAAGACTAATTCAATTTTTGATACCCTCTGACCTTAAACTTAAAGACAGTCTCAAGTTTTAATACTCTCAGACCCATACCTTGTACCAAGAGAGACAGCACTGGCAGAATTGACCCACGTGTAACTAAGAAATACAACAGGTTTAGCAAGGTCATCTGTTACTGTGCGAGTCCTTCCTTTAAATGTTGATATCAATTCTGCATATTTACTGTCATAGAATTCTGACTTTTGTTTTGTCATGTTGATGAAAACCTTAAAAGAAAAAAACAAAAATTCTGTCTAGAAAATTCAGAAAGAAGCAAGCATTAAATTCAAATTATTGCTATAATGTTGTATATATCTTTCTTCTTAAGGATTTATCAATGTCATAACTTAGTAAAATCTGCTAGCATAACAGAAAAAGACTTACTAAAACAGACAAAGGAGGCAATTAGGACAAAGTAGAAATCTATTACAAACCTCATCTGCAAGAAGCAATCCCAGGGTGCTTTGTTTCCAAGAAAAATCATCACCAATGGCAACAACAATAACAGGCTTCTTCAAAGTCAATTTGGCATATTTGAAAAAGTTGACACATTCCGTGTCTGCTGCATAATTTGTTGACATAAAGGCCACAAATACAGATGAGTCAATAAGAGCTCTGGCCATCTCATCTGTAGACTGGTTCATAGAATCCCCTCCATACCAGCTGTTGAGAAGAGATAGAGCAAGTTGTAATACACAATACATTAAAGTGTGTAAATCTGTATCTGAGGGTACTACTATTGGTAGAATAATCATTTATAATGTGATTAGAATAATTAATATCCAAAGACATTAATTTAAATAATGAAATGGAAGCGACCTGTAATTTTTTGTAAGCAACTATAAATAGAATGAAAAGGAGATAACTTGGAAATTAAGAATCAAAGAAATCAAACAATTTCAATGTTTAATCAGGCACAGTTTTCCCTTTCTCTTTAAACAGAAGAATAAAATGTTAGAAAAGACTTTATTCAGACAACTTGTAACAATCATGAAGACTTTATTCAGACAACTTGTAACAATCATGTTTGATAAATTACAGAGATATAACATTCACTACAATCAATTAAAAATATTTAAGTACAAGTTGTATTGCAAAATTCAGAGTGGAGGAAAAATTTTTTTTTCTTAATATGTTATGGAAAAGTTATAATAAGATGTAACTGTACGTCCAATCAGCCCCTCAAGGTTGTCAGGTTCTAGATCTGGGCAATGTTTTGGTTTCTCAGAGAAAAATTAACTGAATATACACATGTATTAGGGTAAACAAAGGTTACTTGGTTTATATCCCAGAATCTCAAGTTACAGGGTATGTTATTTGTTGCTTATTATCAACAGAATGCTACAGATACCAGCTTACCATTTATATCCCTGGTTAATAAGATCTTTACAGACACGTTGAGGAACTATATACCGGGATCCATCCAATTTATTGTCAGCACCACAGAAAGATATGAAAATATCTGCAATATCCAAAATATCTGACATGAATACATGGATATAAGTTTACATATTCATTTATGCTTATCTGTTGTTAAACAGCCTATTACATATAGGTACATGTTTGGTCATTTCAGAGCCACCCTTGAAAGAGGGATAGATGACATAGGAGAACTGGACATTTACATCTCTATTCTTATTTCAAATACTTTCTCCTGGTTCTTTGCCAGTGAAAAAAAAGATCCTATAGGAAATAACATACCTGCTGCTATATCCTTATGTAAATCTTTCAATCCCTGAATACTATGTACAAGATGAGCATCAAAATCTCCATGACTATCAGGTGGTAATAAAGCTGAAATCATTCAAATATTCAAATGTTCTGAGAACTACTACATGTAACTTATATTTTCAACACATTCAATATTAGCCATAATTAACAATACAATATTTGCTCTGACGTAAGAATAGCGCCTTGATTTCAAATCAACATGATCTAAATAAGCAACCTTTCATTACAAAAGTTATTAAAGCATCCTTTGACAAAAATTTGAATGAGTCATTATCAGGTAAAATGGACCCAAAAGCATTGAAATTGTTAAGAATAGTATTTGTAATAGGAATGAAGTATAGTAAGACCTGTGAACAAAGGTCAACCTTGGTAAGAAAATATGTGGCCTTTATAGACAGGTGGTCTTTATTCGGAGGTCTTATTGATCTAAAAAAATCAATTTCAGTTATTAAAATATTATTTATATATTAATTCTCAGGGTAGCCTTTATTCGGAGGTGGTCACTAACAAATGTTTAATTGAACATTAAAGTGAATGATACCAGACTGGTTCACCAAAGGTTTAATTGAACATTCAAGTGAATGATACCAGACTGGTCCACCAAAGGTTTAATTGAACATTAAAGTGAATGATACCAGACTGGTTCTTCAAAGGTTTAATTGAAAATTAAAGTGAATGATACCAGACTGGTCCACCAGAAGTTTAACTGAACATTCAAGTGAATGATACCAGACTGGTCCGCTATACTTACTTTGCAGATTGGAACATGATATGGTATGGAAATACTTGATGCATTGTAAAAATGGAGCTTTCATATCCAGTGCACGACGAATTGTTGATGCAGAAAACATGTGTTGATCTTTTGCAGTCTGTAAAGAACAGAAAAATAAGATTTGAATCATAATATGATTTTCTGTGTTACCATGAGTATTGGATGCAAAAACATAGTTATATCATATTCCTAAAACTTGAACATCTGTTGAATATACCTGTATAAATAATTTGTATCTAATTAAATTTATTTCCGTAAGAGAGAATAGCCTTCAAGCAAGAAATTAAATTAAATACAATAACTATTTCAGAAACTTTACAGAAATATTAAAGCCACAAATCCTGCCATGAAATTATCTATGCCACAAAAATTAAGAATATAACAATGAATTGGGTGACTTGAATCAACTCTTCATTGAGAAGGTCAAAATCCAAAACTTACCATTTTTTGGCACTCTGGACATGGCATAGTAAAATCAAATGTGACACCATTAAATGTTTCCACAATAAGGCCCTCAAAAACTTCATGCACCATAAATAGAATGTTTTCAGGTCTAGGACCTTGAGCTTTCACCAGCAGCTTATTACCTCTGCAAAAAAATAAAAACATATTATTTGATGAAGTCCTTGTCTGAATATAAACACACAGAAAAAATACTTCAATATAAAGTCAAAGCACAGAAAAAAAACTTCAATATAAAGTCAAAGCACAGAAAAATTACTTCAATATAAAGTCAAAGCACAGAAAAAATACTTCAATATAAAGTCAAAGCACAGAAAAATTACTTCAATATAAAGTCAAAGCACAGAAAAATTACTTCAATATAAAGTCAAAGCTGTGAACAAATACCAACATTGTGAAAGACAAATATAGCTTTATTGACAGATAGCACTTATAACCGAGGTCATTTTGTTTGAAATAATCAATGACAGATTCTAAAAGAATGGCCTTTATTCTCATGGTTATCCTTATTGTTTGATAATTTAAATATGAACTTGAATCTAAACATTTATCCAGCAAAGGAAAGCTACATACTCATATGCAGCTGATAAGATTGTACATGCACTATACTGTATGTCAACTTTATTAAAATATTCCAAGTAAATCACATCTTCATATATTTTTCATAAAATTCATACTGTTTCCAAAAAACATGAAGTTTTGACAGTTAACCATAACAAATTAGTCGGCTTGTTAGTTTCTCAACCAGGTGAGTTGTTAGTTACTCAACCAGGTAAGTTGTTAGTTTATCAACCAGGTGAGTTGTTAGTTTCTCAACCAGGTGAGTTGTTAGTTTCTCAACTAGGTGAGTTGTTAGTTTATCAACCAGGTGAGTTGTTAGTTTCTCAACCAGGTAAGTTGTAACCAGGTAAGTTGTTAGTTTCGTAACCAAGTGAATTGTCAGTTTGGTAACCAGGTGAACTGTTAGGTTCGAAACAAGGTGAGCTGTAAGTTTCTGTTTATCAGTTTACCTCATTTGTTGCAGGAGAGCAATATGAACATTTTTCTTCAAAAATGAACCATTCTTCCAGATGATAGCTCTGTCTGATAGATCATGTAAGCGTACCTACAATTATAGTATAAATTACAATAAACTGTAGGAATATGATAACTCAAAACTTTAAGAGTGATCTTGAACTACTTCTAGTTCTTTTTGCGTGATTTAATAATAAATTAACTCTTACCATTTCATATTAGAATAATAAAAAGTACTTATTTAACTAGACATGTATCCATAGGACACGGGAGCCAGAACTTTCCTTCAATCCTTTAAGGACATCAAAGACAACGTCTAACATTGACTAGTAAATGGCAGAAAAACCAACCTGTGCCCTGTTAAAGAGTCCCGCTGGTAGATAATCAAATGTATACTCCATCTCAGTTTCTAAAATATCTGAACCTCTCTCAATATCTGGCCAATCAAACTGAAAATACACACCACACAATATATAACAGGTAACAGTGTGTTAATAGATTTTGAATGTAGAAAAAAAACATAGGCTGAAGGTCTTACTCAAGTTTAAAGCCTGGTCAAAGCATGACTTTACATGGACCAGATAAAAACAAAGGTTCACACTAAAGAATACAGCTTGGTCAGCCCAAGACAATATACAGAATATAAGATCCATGCATGCATCAGTCTGACTGCTCGGTCAACTTGAATGTTTCACGATTGTTGGTACATGCTATCAAATATATATATGTTACATCATCCACTGTGAATGAACATAACTACGATCTACATGTATTAGAAAAGAACAATGTGTACCTACCTTAGGTTTTGTCTCTGGTAATAAACATGGAACAAGATTGACATTCTCATCTTGTAATTTGAACGTAAGATCAAACTCTTCAGTCAGACGTAGTAACCACTTATGTAACTTTTTGGGGTAAGCTTTCCAAATTTGCTCTAAATCTGAATGTTCCAATCTACCATCCTAGGATTGTATAAACAGAATGAAAGTGTTCTATAAATAATCTTATTATATCAATAATTGATTTCCCACATTACTTTGCATGGGCAACTTTAACTAATAACGTCAAGTTGGACTTTCTGTGACTGAATCCATAACTAGTATTTCGTCCCCACAGTTAATTTGTGTTTTATTTGAAATGTGTGACTAAATCAACATTTATATGAGTGAAATTTTATTAGATTATTTTACAACCAGAAAATACAGTAAGATTAATCTCTTGTCTAGAATGGATTTTCAAACCAATAAGAATTTTGTTGAGATTTGAAATGTAAGATCATTCATCCAGAGAGGATATCAGGCCATTCTTAAAAAAACATTATTTGCAGTAATGCTACCTTCTCACCAAAATAGGGCTATACCCAACTTTTTTTTACCTCTTGGATGATTTTTTTTTCAATAAAAAACATTTTGACATGTTTTTTGGGTTAAATATAACTAGAGCTGTCACAGAGGTGACTAATACCCCCGCCTCCGCTTTGACACTTGTACTACGATAGTACACTATATGGCTAAGTTCAAGGGGACATAATTCTGCAATGAGTGAATCGCTGGGTATGAAAATTGTGTCTTGCACATCTACACTGGTGATAACATGTTTCAAGTTTCATTGCAATAGCTTAAAAATGTGGAAGTAGTTCGCTCCACAAACTCGCTCCGACCGACCAACCAACCAACCGACCGACAGAATGACTCCAATATACCCCCTCTCAAACTTCGTTTGCTGGGGTATAAAAATAAACAGAAACAAAATTATTTCCTACCAACCAACCCACCGAAAAATTTCTGGGTAGGGTTGCTGCAGACTAACATGATGGATGGCCTCAGTTTATAACATAAGACAATGCTAGAAAATAAAGAACTTACTTTGATGACCTCGTTCTTCACCGATACAACACATGCCATGACATCAACAATCCATTGTGGATTTATTACAATGTGTGACTTCAGATACTCGTTAGCAAAATGTTGTACACTACCAAGATCATGTAAAAATTGGACCGCTTGAAATATCTACAAAAAATTGGCATACGCATTTATGTATTTATTTTTTCATAGAATAGTAACTGTTCCTTTCATCCAAGGTCAACATTTTTCCCCTACACCAGTGTCCTAGCACAATGGCTTGTTTGAATAATTTTCATGTTAAGTGCCTGGAAAACTCAGTATATGTTATGTGACCTTGAACTTTCTGGAGTTCCATCTATATGCATAGTATATATATACTATATCAAGTTACCAATTTATACAGGGATATTTTGCTATATATAACAAGTTTTGATAAACATTCCCATGTGATTTTTCAATTCGATCATTACTGGTGCATTCCTAAAAATGTGTAAAAAAGTCCCTGTAACATAAATGTACGTGTTACCTCAGATGATTCAAAGATTCCAGATTTGTTGGCAACTGTTTCAATGGTTTGGTATAGAACAACATCCTCTTTCTTCTTAATCCTGAGTAAAAATATAATATCTTTTACAGTTATCAGTACATGAACCCTATTTGTAACTTTTTATTTATGATTTCACTTGCAATACATAATAATCTACATGTATTTCATAAAAATTATTTAACATTTCATGGTAATATCCGTTATGTAAATGACAAGTTCTAAATGTTACCTTCAAAAATAAAATAGTCAAGGTATCATGTTCCTAAAAACATGCAAATATTTTTCAAATAATGTCTAATTGAGAAAATAGTATCTGTTCATTCTAGTTTAATTTGTTAAGCATCAAGTGATAAGAGAAGGTGAAATGATTCAAGTTTCCTGAAAATAAGTGCAATACTTAGCTGGCTATTTTAACTTAACTATTCTATCAAAATAATTAACAAATAAACTCCTTGACCTTGTACAATGTAAAGAAAGGTTCGGTCATTAGGGGTTTTACAGCTTGTTTGTTTCTGTAAACTCAACCTACAGCCCAACTAAGACTTTATTAGGTCTGATAACAGTTCTTCTATTACTTGCTTTTTAACCTTTTCACATGCTTTAGAGGATAACAAGAGCTTGTCACAGATGCGACAAATTCCCCCACATTCTGCTTTGACACAGACATGACAAATGCCCCCACACTTAGCTTTGACACAGACTTGACAAATGCCATCACACGCCACTTTGACACAGATGTGTTAATGCTCATTTACCCTCGTCACAGTAAAGGGATACATTTTTGCCACTTGCAACTAACAAAAATTGGATTCCTTTCAATGAACAATTGAGTTTGCAGTCTAGACAAGCAAACCTCGACTTTTGACCTTCAAGTGTGACCTTGAGGTAGGGCCTGGTTCTTAGGCATAACACACTGCCTCATGCAGGTGAACAATCATGCCAAGTTGTTTTGAAATCCATCAATGAACAACAATGTTACAGTCTTGTAAAGAAATGGGACAGGATGTGACGTGACAGGATGGGACAATTTACGTGATTCCAGTATAGCCCCCACCACTGATAGGAATATAATGATGAAAAAGCAACATGTCCCTACTTACGTACTATGTATATTTATAATAAGCATGTGAGCTGAAATAAACATTTTTTTCTTTACACCTAAGTTAGCAGACTTATTCAACATACATGTATTTTTTTTAGGTCCGAGCTATCATACATATGAAAATGAAAAGATAGGCAAGGGAAAAAGCAGACAGAGACAAAAAAAGTCGAGATTCTACAGAACAAAATATGGCCAGTCACTTTGATGGAATCCTGAAACTTTTTCACCTCAGAAAAGAAGTACAAACAAACTTACAGGTTTATAGCTTTTTCAAATGTAAACCAAACCATGGGAATATATTCTCCCATGTACTGTTGTTGTAAAGTCACATCAAACAAGTTCTTCTTTAAGTCATTAATACCCTACAAGAGAGATAAACATGACAATGAACTACAGGGAGTGTTCAGGTGGGGTCCTATATTACTTGTAAACACTGTAAAGACATGCAACGACATTATTTTGTAATATTTTTGAGCATTTGATAATAAAATATGCAATTAATATCATACCTAACTGTATCATAAAATAATCTTCAGTCTTATCACTATGATAACAAGAGGTCTTTGTCAAACATGGATGCCCCCTAAGTGCCAACTGAATAGTAATTTCCTGTTATTGATCTGACAATGATTTTACATTGAGATAACTGTAACCTACTGACCACAAAATCAATATGGGTCATCTACATGTGATGACCAACCTCCCAACCAAGTCTGAGGACCACAGTCTAGGGTTTTTAGCTGAAGGTCACTGTGACCTTCACCTTTGACATACTGACCTCAAAATCAATAAGTGTCATCTACATGTGTTCACCAACCTCCCAACTAATTCAGAAGATCTTTCTCTAGTTATTAGATGGACAAGGTTTTTGCATTGAAGGACACTGTGACCTTTGATGTACTGGTCTAAAGGGTCATCTATATGTGATGACCAACTTCCAAACCAAACCTGAGGACCTTAGGCCTAACACCTCTTCAAAGGGGGCATGATAAAAAGCTTTTTATGAGAACATACACATGCAGAAGAATAAAATATGACAAAGACAAGCAATAACTATTTTTGTGAAGACCTTAAAACAGCTTCAAAATACCCAAAGTAAGCATTCATGTTGGTTTGTAACCATGGAACAGTCATCAAGAATGGTATCATGTAATGTAGATGAAAAAACAAGAAGCTGTGTTCAATAAATGCATATGTCCCCGGTGGCAGCTTCACTTTACCTTGTATGGGCAGACAGACAGACAGGCAGATGAGTGAATTAAGGCCATGTAGCTTAGCAGAAGGTTAATATTTGGGATCACACTCACAGTCAACCAATCAAAACACAGCATAACACACTTCTACCAACCTGTCCTGTGTATGAACTGATAAAATGGAAACCAACAACTTGAGGATATCTTTGACTCATTTCTTCTAAAGGTAACTCAGACTTGCTGACCTAAAAATAGACATACAATAATATAACAAATGCATTTAATACGATTTCATTATTTCAAGTAAAATTTATATTCCTCCCTTTCATTCTAAGAGAATATGTATTTTTACATATTGACACAAAGAGACAATAAACAAGGCAAATAAAAAAATCAACAATACACGTCTCGCCCTTTTTCCTGTGAATTTTTAGACACAGTATTTGGCTTGGTTGTTGGGCTGGGACACCAGTAATGCGTCCCTAAGAAATTCAACAGGCAGAGTCAAAAATTGTACCCACGGCCATGCGTTCAGTAGTCCAGCATGTCATGTATCTTTACTGAATTCATGAAAATCTTCAGTTACATGCTTTCACTTGTACTAAGAATACAATACCTGATCTATGTGTGAACCAATGACAAAAACAGGGGCATCTGGAGCCTGTACTTTTATAGAACTCAGCCAGAAATCTAACCCAGCATGTTCATAACCTAGCCTCACATTCCACAGTAACACATAGATAGCTCTGTTTGGTGACAGAAAGAACTGAAAATATAAAACATAGTATTTTAAATAAAATCATTAAGAGAGATACAATGTCTTCTAAAAACTTCAGTTTTATACAAACATTCTCTAAATGAGATCACATAGCAACTTTTTCCATGATACCATTCAATCTATCTTGTTTAAAATAAAGTTACCAATGAAACTATCATCAGTCTCATAGACAAACAAGAGTGCGGCTAGTGGTGACAATGCTTATTTGTTTGCCACCACAGTGAGATCCATCCACCGATGTTTGCCACCACAGTGAGATCCCTCCACCACAGTGAGATCCCTCCACCACAGTGAGATCCATCCACCACAGTGAGATCCATCCACCGATGTTTGCCACCACAGTGAGATCCATCCACCACAGTGAGATCCCTCCACCACAGTGAGATCCATCCACCACAGTGAGATCCATCCACCACAGTGAGATCCCTCCACCACAGTGAGATCCCTCCACCACAGTGAGATCCATCCACCACAGTGAGATCCATCCACCACAGTGAGATCCATCCACCACAGTGAGATCCATCCACCGATGAAGTTTCATGTTGCTATCACATATAGTTATGAGCTACATCAAAATATTTTGCACTACACAGATGCCACAGTGATCACAATAGCTTGACTTTATCTTTTAACAGAGACGAGCTAAAATAATTGAGTAAATCTTTACATTGAAGTGATAACCAAGGCAGTGAGAAAGCTAGCCTCCTTGCCCCCCCCCCCCCCCCAAATCCCCAAACTTAACAAACAAATACCTGATGCGTATTATAATACACAGTCTGTCCAGCAAAGTCCCAGATGTTGTATGTTATTTCATTTTTTTGATGATGTACTGTCCATGTTTGTATATCAATTCCTGAAATTAATTGATACTAAGTCTATATTCATAACCTAGTCAACTTACAAGCTGTACACATGAGACTAATACAAATGTGCATTTACTTCAGGTTTCCCACAACACTGTCAGTTAATACTTCAACAAACATGGTTTCTATTTATGTAAGTATATATTTCAGAGCAGGGTAAATTTAGTTCAGTTTAAAATAAAACAGGTTTGAGGCAGTAATATATACAGTACAACCTCTCCAGAGCAGTCCCTCTCCAGAGCAGTCCCTCACTTGAGCAACAGCCACCCTACAACAACATGATTTTTCCCACTGCAAGATTTAACTATTAAATTAACCTCTCTCAAGCAATAACATCTCAACAACAACATAATTTAGCTGCTTTGGAGAGGTTGTACTGTAGATGGTCATATATAATATATGTAATGTATCACTTATTGATAACATCTATGGATAACATTTTTGTAATGTTTCACAATGTTAATTTATAACAAAATCAACTCAACAATGACCACTCTTATAAAATATAGGTCGAGGGCAACAGTTCAAAATGTCACCCCAAAACCAAATGCCCATGAAATAACTGTTATATTACCTTATGCATTATATAAATGTTTTTATATTTCAATTTTTCCTCTGAATGATTTGACTTTGATATATTCGACAAAATCACTGATTTGTCATTTACATCTGAATCATATATTAAATGCTTGCAGTCATCATAATCATAGAAACGCCTGCACAGCTGAAAGGCACTGCTGTGCTATAACCAGAACTGCTACTAGTATGTTCCACCTTGACCATAATGTACTGATTCTTACAGAACGTTCATTAAAGGAACACCTGATATTGAGGCAATCAACAGTAAAAAATGTTGACTGGTCAACAGTTCAAAATATTACTCAAATTACAAATCCTGGTAAAAATCCCACTTTTTTGTAAAATAGTAAAAAATAATGAATTAACCTTTTATAATGCATTGGGTACTAATAAAAACAACTATAACGGGAATGTTTATTTAGGAAGTTTGCAGTGTATCAGAACAAATAACAAGTGCTTACCATCTGTGATTCCCTCGGCATGTTCTAATTCAGCCTTTCCTGCTTTATTCATCAGAGCTTTCACCAAACTGAAAATAAAATAAAAATCAAAACTTATTCTGTAAGTCAACAGTAAATACAAGAAACTGGCATCCATTACCATTCACAAAATATAGACACAGTGTTGCCATGTTAACATAACTTCCATACATGGAATTCTTATTTTAGAGAAATGATGAATGGATACAATAACAAGATACAGTAACAAAATACAGTAACAAGATACAAACACAAGACATATGTAACAGGATACCATAACAAGATACTGTAACATGATATAGTAACATGACATCATAACAGGATATAGCAACATGATACCATAACAGGATATAGCAACATGATACCATAACAGGATATAGCAACATGATACCATAACAGGATATAGCAACATGATACAATAACAGGATACTGTAACAGAATATCATAACCAGATTCAGCAACAGGATACAACAAGAGGGCCATGACGGCCCTATAAATGCTCACCAGGAGAAAAGGTCATTTGGAGATTAACATTGTTGAAGTTTTCTATACGAGTCTAAGTAAGATCAAGTGACCCATCTGGGCCGTTTTTTATCCCATGGCCATTATATGAACAGATTTAAAAGAGGTCCATTAGACAAAGCTAGATACCAAATATCTTAGCTCTAGGCCTTGTGGTTTCGGAGAAGAAGATTTTTTTAAATTTTCCTATATAAAATAGAATAAACCCCAGGGCAAGGCCAATTTTGACCCCGGGGCCATAATTTGAACAAACTTGGTAGAGGTCCACTAGACAATGCTACATACCAAATATCTTAGCTCTAGGCCTTGTGGTATCGGAGAAGAAGATTTTTTAAATTTTCCTATATAAAATAGAATAAAACCCAGGGCACGGCTAATTTTGACCCCGGGGCCATAATTTGAACAAACTTGGTAGAGGTCCACTAGACAATGCCACATACAAAATATCTAAGCTCTAGGCCTTGCGGTTTCGGAGAAGAAGATTTTTTAAATTTTCCTATATAAGTCTATATAAATCAAGTGAACCCGGGGCGGGGCCAATTTTGACCCTAGGGCAATAATTTGAACAAACTTGGTAGAGGTCCACTGGACAATGCTATATGCCAAATATCTTAGCTCTAGGCCTAGTGGTTTCGGAGAAGAAGATTTTTTAAATTTTCCTATATAAAATAGAATAAACCCAAGGGCAGGGCCAATTTTGACCCCGGGGCCATAATTTGAACAAACTTGGTAGAGGTCCACTAGACAATGCCACATACAAAATATCTAAGCTCTAGGCCTTGCGGTTTTGGAGAAGAAGATTTTTTAAATTTTCCTATATAAGTCTATATAAATCAAGTGACCCCCAGGGCGGGGCCAATTTTGACCCTAGGGCAATAATTTGAACAAACTTGGTAGAGGTCCACTAGACTATGCTACACACTAAATATCAAAGCTCTAGGCATTGTAGTTTTTGACAAGAAGATTTTTTAAATTTCCTATATAAGTCTATGTAAAATCAAGTTACCCCCGGGGCGGAGCCAATTTTGACCCTAGGGGAATAATTTGAACAAACTTTGTAGAGTTCCATTAGACAATGCTACATACCAAATATCTCAGCTCTAGGCCCTGTGGTTTCAGACAAGAAGATTTTTTAAGTTTTTTCTATTTGTTGCCATAGCAACCAGAATTTTTAATGAAATTTAATTTTTTGAACAACTTTGAAAGGGGACCACCCAAGGATCATTCCAGCCAAGTTTGGTTGCAATCGTCATAGCGGTGTAGGAGGAGATGTTGTTTTAAGTAAACATGGACGCCACATAATCGTAATGACGCACGATGGACGCAGGGTGATCACAAAAGCTCACCCTGAGCACATTCGTGCTCTGGTGAGCTAAAAAGGTACAATAACAATATAATTATTGCAACAATGATAAGTAAAAAGATACAATCACAATATACCATAACATAATACTATAACATGATACGGTAACAAGATACAGTAACAGGACACATACCTTGTTTTTCCAGCTCCTCCTAGTCCAACAAACATAAGCTTAGTTCTTTTACTTAAAGCAGCTCCACTCATTAAACGTTTCAGGTAAGCAAATGTTGCACTGAAACCCTTGTCCCGTATTTCACGAGGTGGGGTCTTCAATAGGGGACAGTCTTCTAGCTCCAGCCCTATAAAGTTACAATGTATACTCAAAAACTGTCCATAACTTGTCAGAACATAAGGACTTGTTATAATGAGATGTTCTTAACATTGAAGTGTTCAATAATGAACCTTTACTGCATACATTGTCAAGTAGATATCAATAATATCCTCTTCATTGATCATAAATTGTAACATGACTTGCACCATATGACTTTTGATTAAACTATTAGTTCTATAAAACATTGACAACATTGTATGGAAAGCAGCAATTTACAGACAGACACAGCTAAGTATGTTCAATAAGCATATCCTTATCATTGATACATGAAACTTGATACAACATGTTTTCTTATGGAGGAATTCTGAGGAACTTTCAGAGCCAAGCAGGGCATTTTTCATATGAGATCATACTTACTTTTAATATTCTTTAATTGACTGATCTCAGCAGGGATAGAGAGCAGATTAGGATTATGACTGACATGTAACTCATTTAGATTGACTAAGTTACAGATTTCTTCGGGAACTTTTGTAAAACCCTGCTGACTTATAATCAGTGATCTTAGCTTTGTACAGCTCAAAATTTGTCTTGGAAAACCATCTGGTGTAGAATCATCTAAAAATAGAAAAAAAACATTTAATTCTTATTCAATAAATTCTCCAGATTATCCTCTTGAACTAAGGCAATCCTTTGGGAAGACAAAATGTGGCTTTTATCGACTGATGACCTTTACTTGGATGCCATAAAGAATTACCTATATTTAGATGGTGGCCTTTATTCGGAGGTGGCTGCTTACACTATTTTGAATGAAATCACATTGTATTAATAATATTTACAACATACCTGGTGGTTCCTTCCCTTTGTATCCAAATCTTGGAAACAAATTAAACATGGCTGCATTCAATTTACCAACTTCTTTAATGTCAAGGACACCATTACTGTTTTCATCAAACATACTGAATATATCGTTGTGATCCTGAAACAATTATTTCTTCACATAAACAATGGTGTGTTACTCTTTCATGTGCTTACACATCATCGTCAATACTTCACATGTACATTATTTAAAATGCGATTCATCTCTTCATGCCTTTATACATCAGTGTTGATATTTTCACAGGTTCATATTAAATTCGTAAGTTGGTAAGTACAGTCAAACCTGTGAACAAAGGCCACCCTTGAGAAAGACAAAATGAGGCCTTCATTGACAGGTGACCATTATTCTGAGGTCCTTTTGTTCTAAATAACCAATGACATTTTTTGAAAGAATGGCCTTTATTTACACTGATACAGGATGGCCTTTATTTACACTGATGCAGGATGGCCTTGATTTACACTGATGCAGGATGGCCTTTATTTACACTGATGCAGGATGGCCTTTATTTGGAGGTAGCTGCAAATACATGTTTGTACATAATACACGCCTCAATGTCATGATACATGTACATTCAACAACAGCAGCTATCACCAGCATGACTAGAACAACACTGTTTGCTTCACCAGGACAATCCCATTAATGTGTTGACATAGTTGTCATGACAATATAGGATGATAATAAGGCCATCCCTAATCACTACCTACTCACCAAAAATATCCCTGCCCAACCCTTGTTTTACCTCTTGGGTATTTTTTTATAAAAATAAAAAATAGCATTTTGACATGTAATTTGGGTTTAATATAAAATATAAATTGTTAAAAAATATTTCCTACCTACCTACCTACTAGATTTTCAGGGTAGAGTTATCGCAAACAAACATTTAATCACAGACAAGATATTGTGCTAATAAACATCTTGACCAAGTTTGGTGAAGAATGAATGGGAACTGATCAACTTAGAAAGCTGACAACTATGAAGGACCACACCTGACGTAGGTGTTCCCTGTACATACTGTCACATCATTAATAGAAATGGAGTAAAAAGGGGATTAGGGTAAGCAATGAATGAGGTATTTATAAAAGAAAACCTTTTCAATAGCTCGTAGCCATCTCTCAATCCGACGCCGCAAGGTTTGATGGTAAAACTGTTGATATGATACATTTTCTTGGTTTCCAGACAGTCGTAACCATTGGATACCAGCTGGAAATAATGAGCAGAAACACATGATAGAAGTAGATGATCTTAACTCACTATAGAAGCAAATGATCTTAACTCACTATAGAAGCAGATGATCTTAACTCACTATAGAAGCAGATGATCTTAACTCACTATAGAAGCAGATGATCTTAACTCACTATAGAAGCAAATGATCTTAACATTTTAAAAATTCAATCTATCAGACTTGGCATGAATATCTGATATACAATAAAGAACTGAAATTAAGAACTGATTGCCAAAGAAAACCATCGGTTAAAATTGCAAAAAAATTGGTTACAATCCCCAAAGTTCGAAAATACTTATGAACTAGGTGGCTCCCTTGACCCCGGCCAAATCTGTTACTTTCATAAGAAAATCTGCTGCACTGAAAATTAATGAAAACCCTGCCCTTTAGGACAGGGCCAAAAGTCTGGTATTCAGAAAATTCTGTTTTTCCAAGAAATTTCGGGCATAAGAAACCCTGAGATTTAAACATTTCAAGGTTCAGTAAAAGATACTATACTTACACAAACTAAGTTCAGTTAACTCAACAAGTTTGCAGAAACTGTCAGGTAATTTAGTGAAACAATTACCATGAGCTGACAGATTTTTCAGATTTACAAGGTTACCAATATCATCAGGTAGCTCTGAAAATAAAATGTAAAAATATAAAACTAACGCTCAATGATTTTATAGATATCCTTTACTATGTATGTATATTTTTGTGCGCAATTTCAACTGTAATTCAAAATTCATCTGCTTCAAACAAAATTTCAATTTTAGACAATGCATAAATGTGTTGGACTTTAATAAAAATTGGCATAACAATTTTTTTTTATATCATGAATGGATATCACCATGTCTCTCTGGTAACTATATGTATATACACGTACACCTGTCAAGTTTGTTTATTTAAGTTTAATGTCGTTTTTCAACATTTTTCAGTTATATACAGTCGCCGATTTACCTAACAAGTTTTCCTGGACAGTATCCTAACCAGTACTGACTTACCCTTCCACAAGGACCACACCTGAAGCATCTAATGTGGCACCTAATAAAATTTGTTGATTTTGTGTATCAAGTCTATTCCCAACAAATTATTTCAATCTGTTATCATTATTTCCATTACAGCAACATCAGTTAGCCATCATTACCATGCCAACAATAACAAGTTGTGCTTCTTGATACACAATGCCCCCCCCCCTCTGGGTGACCTTGACCTTTGACCTACTGATCTTAAAATGTGCAGGTCTTGTAGAGGTTGTCATGAGGAAGCAACATATGAAGTTTGATGATTGTAGGTGGAAGTGTTTTGATTTTATAGGCAATGTTAAAGTTTGGTACAAACAGACAAAAACAATATGCCCCCTCATCTATCAATACAGGGGCATAAAAAGTTATATATCATACCTGTAAGCAGCATGTTAATTATGCTGAGTTTTGTGAGGCTCCAGATTTTCATCACAACACTTGGTACTCTGGAAAATCTATTATTTCCACATTCTAAGATGTTGAGGCTTTTTAGGGAGGTTAATTCTTGTGGTAAGTCAGTCAGATTGTTTTCATAAATAAGCAGATCATTCAATTTTTTACAATGTGCAATTGTACCTGAAATAAAGATTAGCACATGAATACTGGTTGATCAAGTATGACATTGTACACCTTCACTCTTTCATCTATATCATTTTATCAACATAAAATATACTGAAGTAATTTACCAGCTTGGAAATACAAGGGGCGATCAAAATGATCTTTCTATTTTTTAGAAATTTACCATCTTAGTGATATGAGGGGTTATAAAAAAGTTTTCATGAAAAAGTCTGTCATTTCTTTATTTCATATGACATGTTTACAAATTTTCTACCAAGTACAGATTGATTTCATACTACTACAAATACCAGATAAAGGAAAAAGAGAACTTCTTTATCATCCCTCTTACATTATAATGATAAAACCCAATGCTTAAATACTGCATCTTTGTCTTAGAAGTCAAAGAAGTAGTATGATATTTACGTACATGTAGAAGAATACTCATTCAGCATAGTAATGACCATTATGCAACCCCATGTTTCAGTAATGCTGCATATAGCAATCCTATTGTTACAAGGTGATACCTTATTAAGAAATGATTCAGGTACTATAAACTGATCAATCAATTAGCAAGAATCTTAATCTATATACATAACAAGAGTGCTGCAACCCATGGCAATGCTCATCTTATTACTGCTTCAGTGAAATCTATACACCTTTGAAATTTCATGTTGCTACATCTAAATAGTTTTTTAGTTATGAGATACATTAAAGTTTTTGTACGCTGCAGTGATCACAACAGCTTGACTTTTTCTTTAAAAAAACAACAGACGAGAATGGTCTTAATTCACAGGGTGGCTTTTATTCGGGGCTGGCCTCTATCACAGGCTTGACTGTGTAATCCATTTTTATACAATTTTGTCTCAATTCTAAGTGGTCAAGATACTTACCAGGTAATTCTTCAATCATATTAGTCGAACACTTAAAGTCAATGAGATTTTTCAGTGGTACAAAAAATTCATCAGGAATTCTTGTTAGGTGATTACTAGACACGTCAATAAAAGTTATGAATTCTGCATACAATCCGGAGATATCAGACGAGAGGTCTGTTAATTTTGCTTGGGTTTGAATACAACAAGCATGGCCAGGACACAGATACAGGAAGTTATTCTTGTTGAAAATGCTTGGAATTTCTTTCAGTCCTGTTTTCTCAATATTCTCCAACAGAATCTCTTGTATAGCCTTGAATGTACAAAATAATTTGTATTGATGGGTATAATGTCCAGTACAAGACTTGTGACATATATTAAATAAACATTATCTGACCTACATTACTTATAAAAAGTCTGCCTTTGTTAGTGTCCAGACTAAACAATTAGTTATGTCAGACCTACACTAATGCCTAAGTGTCCAGACTAAACAATTTGTAACTTCAGACTTACACTTCTTGTAAAAAGTATGGCCTAAGTTGGTTACCTGACAGATATGATATATGGTATGAGTCTATGTTTTTATAAGATTTTTGTTTCAATCATTTACATTCAGAATTAGTCATTTATAGCAAAAGAACACTAAGAAGCCATTTTGTATACATAAAAGTTAACTGACCACTAGACAATTCTAAATTATCTAAAAGCTCACCTGAAGTTACAGATTTAATACTTGGGGTGAATCTATTTATTCTTTGGCAGAAATAAGACTGAAGACCACTAGACATATCTGAAATATCATTAACCATCACATAACAATATATTAAATTTTATTTGGCCTCAATACTTACCAGAGCACTGCGAACTATTTCATTCCTAGCAGTCAACATTTGTACTTTGAATTTCTCAGCTAAATCATCTATTTCAAACCTAGTCAAGTAGTTCCAGAATGAGACCCTGACCAGAGAATTCAGACCTTCCTTGACCTAACAAAAGAAAGACGAAAAGCATGTAAAAATCAACCGTAGTCAAGCAGTTAGTGCACTGGACTCAGTAACCCAGTGGACAGGCTTTACATCCTGGTCACAGCAGGTCATTACCTTCACAGAAAAATTTATTAAAAATGTTGATTTTCCAGTGGAGATGTTGGCTCCTTGCCATAGGGTATATTAGTATTGGTTAGAATATAGTTCCAAGGACCCCAAATACTTTCAAGTCAGTGTAAAGCCCTTCATTTCAAGTAATTTCATATGGTTTAGTTATGTTGATCACTGATAAGGTAAATCATGTGACATGCATTAGTCACATAACCACTGATGTTATTATTCATGCATTATGGATATTGTCCATCATGTGACGTTGCTTAGTCACATGACCTCTGATATTGTGATATGGATTATTCACATGACCTCTGATATTGTGATATGGATTAGTCACTTGACCTTTTATATTGTGATATGAATTAGTCACATGACATCTGATATTGTGATACAGATTAGTCACATGACCTCTATTACTGTGATATGGATAAGTCACATGACCTCTGATATTGTGATATAGATTAGTCACATGACCTCTGATATTGTGATATGGATTAGTATGACAGTGTAAAAAATGATGTAACAACAAATTAAACAGAATTTCTAAACAAATCCATAAACTATGTTATTGTACCTGAAGAATATTGCTGTCTGTTATATTTAGATCAGGCAACAGTTGGCTGGTTGAGCTCGGCAAGATTACCTGAAAAATAAAGAAACTCTATGCATATTGCAGTTGAGAATACTTCAATAATAAAGCTTTAAAAAACTCCAGAGAAAATAAGAAGTTGATATACAATATTTAAAACTAAATGTGTGACTTCCAAGCTTTCAAATGGAAATAGACCAAGTTTAAGGTGGATCGCGGGTTTCCTCCAGAAAAATGGTCTTTTTTTTAGACGTCAACGTACAATAACGAAATTTTGCATGAACAACGTTAAAGGTATTGGCTAATGCAGAAATGATATTTTCAAATGATATTTCCATGGAAACCGCTCAAAAGCGCACCTATCGGAGCGATATGTTTTTCGTTGATTTTCGCGTTATTTCCTGTACTGCTCAGATAATCTTGTGTATTAAGTTATGCAATTTTAATAAATGCAATGCTGGATTATTTACAAATCCGAAAAAGTCAGTATGTTACATTTTGCTGCCATTAAATATTAAAAGACGTCGAGCAAACTCTCTAGGGTAGCAATTTACAATGCCAAAAAATGAGACATTTTTCTCTCAGTCGCGTCAGTAGTGAAAAAACGGCCTGATGATTTTTTTTAAAAACGCAGAAAAGATTCTTTGTACAATTTAGAAAACTTTAAAAGAATAAAAAAATATGGTCACCGACTTCGTTTTCGCGCCAATGAAACTTATTTCAACTTGGAAAAAGGCTAAAAACATCAACGTTTCTATACAAGATCGACATGACGTTGCGACTTTTTAGTTGTTACTGACATATTTTGGCTTAACGTCACGTCAATCTTGAATTTTATGGCAACGTTTTTAGTTTTTTTTCGTGTTTAAATAAGTTTCAACGAAGTCGGTGACCATATGTTTTTATTTTTTTAAAGTCTTTCAAATTATTTTAAGAATCTCTACTGAGTTTTAAAAAAAAATTCATCAGGCCGTTTTTTCACTGTTGACGCGACCGAGAGAAAAATGTCTCATTTTATGGCATTGTAAATTGTCACCCCTACAGAGTTTGCTCGACGTCTTTCAATATTTAATGACAGCAAAATGTAACATGATTGACTTTTCCTGATTTGTAAATGATCCAGCATTGCAGTTATGTAAATTGCATAACTTAATACACAATATTATCGGAGCAATACAGGAAATAACGTGAAAATCAACGAAAAATATATCACTCCGCTAGATGGCGCTTTTTACCGGTTTCCTTGGAAATATCATTTGAATATATCATTTCTGTGTTAGCCAATACATTAAAGGTTGTTCATGCAAAACTTATTTATTGTACGTTGACGTCTAAAAAAATGACCATTTTTCTGGAGGAAACCCACGATCCACCTTAAACAATCATTTACTGATTTTTATAAAGCACTAGGTTGAACTACATTATCTAATAAACTTAAAATAAAAAATCTGTGACTGTTGACTCCGCGGTCGAGTGGTTAAGGTGGCTGACTTCAAATCACTGTAACCACCTCACTGATACAGGGTCATGGGTTCAAGCCCCGCTACTGACCATGTCTCTTTATGTGAGAAAGTAAGCAGTTGCTTAAGGAGGATGGGAGTCTAGTACTGGTACTTCCCAGGACTGATGAACTGTCTGCCTCATAAAATTATTGAAAATAGATGTAAAATTCGATATAAACAAAACAAAATCAAAATCTTCACTTCAAACCTCAGGAAAAGTCATGTAGATGAAATGCCACACCATCAGTAAATACTCTCCTTCCCTGGATATGGTTGATTTACATTCTGAATGAGGAATACCAGAAGCATTGACGAAATGAATCAGACGTCGCATTTCCCACATCTCATATGTGTCCCGATCCGATGTCTGTAATTTACGTCTGACTTCAAACGTCTCACTAGCTCCCTGATCTGTGACATTCTTGCTGTCAACAGCAAATTTACCAAGCTTACTTTTTCCCCCAACAGGGTCTACAGTATTAAAATGAATTCATGATTAAATACAGATAAAAAAAGAGTTTGAACAGAATTTGAATTCCTGTAGAACGATTTAAAATACTAAGCTGTCATCCAGCAGGACGAGTAGCCGGAAAATAAAATATCATGCCTTGAACATGTGGTATACAAAATTAAATGATAAACAATGAAACAGCTTACTAACAAAAACAAGAGGGCCATGATGGCCCTGTAAATGCTCACCAGGAAAAAGGGTCATTTGAAGACGAACATTGTTAAAAATTTTCTACACGAGACCAAGTAAAATCAAGTGACTCTAAGATCAGGGCCAATTTTTGCCCCAGGGTCATAATATGAACAAATTTGGAAGAGGTCTGCTAGACAATACTACATACAAAATATCTTAGCTCTAGGCCTAGTGTTTTTTTTTAAAGTTTCAAATATAAGCCTATATATGAATCATTGGACTCCTGGGGTGAATCCAATTTTGACCGTAGGGCAATAATTTGAACAAACTTGGTAGAAGTCCGCTAGACAATACTGCATACCAAATATCTTAGCTCTAGGCCTTGTGATTATGGAGAAGAAGATTTTTCAAAATGTTCTATATAAAATAGAATAAACCCGGGGCAGGGCCAATTTTGACTACTAGAGGACTACTAGAAAATGCAACAGACAAAATATCTAAGCTCCAGGCCTTGCAGTTTCAGTGAAGATTTTTTAAATTTTCCTATACAAGTCTATATAAATTAAGTGACCCCCGGGGCAGAGCCAATTTTGACCCTATGGCAATAATTTGAACAAACTTGGTACTGGTTTACTAGAATATGCTACACACCAAATATCAAAGCTCTAGGCATTGTAGTTCTTGAGAAGAAGATTTTTAAATTTTTTTATATAAGTCTATGTAAAATGAAGTTATCCCCGGGGCGGAGCCAATTTTGACCCCAGGGGAATAATTTGAACAATCTTTGTAGAGTTCCATTAGACAATTCTACATACCAAATATCTCAGCTCTAGGCCCTGAGGTTTTCTTGTACAAGAAGATTTTTTAAATTATTTCTATTTATTGCCACAGTAACTACAGTTTTTAATGAAATTTATTTTTTGAACAACTTTGAAAGGGGACCATCCAAGGGTCATTCCAGCAAAGTTTGGTTGCAATCGGCATAGCGGTGTAGGAGATGTTGTTTTAAATAAATATGGATGCCACTTCATGACGAACGATGAACGCTAAGTGATCACAAAAGTTCACCTTGAGCACATTCATGCTCTGATGAGCTAAAATGGTGACTGTATTTTATGATACATGAAAATTCAAGCAATACTTACTGAATGAAAGGCACAAGTGATGATAAGTTGCTTCAGTCATAGAGTACTGGTGAGGGTGTTTCAACATTTCCATGGTGATTTTAGATGGCAGAGAAAGACAACTTGATCCCGATAGACTCAAACCACGGCCACCATAACATATTTGTTCTATTTTCTCCAAATGATTAAACATTGTCATTTCAAAAGCTGAAATTTAAAACTTCGGTTAAATCTGATTTCAACTGATAGTAGAATATAGAAAACAGCAACACCAGAAACAATAACACCAGAAAGAAACTGTAACACCAAAAAGAAACAGTAACACCAGAAAGAAACAGTTACACCAGAAAGAAACAGTAACACCAGAAAGAAACAGTTACACCAGAAAGAAACAATAAGAACATAAAGAAACTCTTACAACAAAAAGAAACAATAACACCAGAAAGAAACAATAACACCAGAAAGAAACAGTTACACCAGAAAGAAACAGTAACACCAGAAAGAAACTGTTACAACAAAAAGAAACAGTAACACCAGAAAGAAACAATAACACCAGAAAGAAACAGTTACACCAGAAAGAAACAGTAACACCAGAAAGAAACAGTTACACCAGAAAGAAACAGTAACACCAGAAAGAAACAGTAACAACAAAAAGAAACAGTAACAACAGAAAGAAACTGTTACAACAAAAAGAAACAGTAACAACAGAAAGAAACAGTAACAACAAAAAGAAACAGTAACAACAGAAAGAAACTGTTACAACAAAAAGACACAGTAACACCAGAAAGAAACAATAACACCAGAAAGAAACAGTAACACCAGAAAGAAACAGTAACAACAGAAAGAAACAGTAATACCAGAAAGAAACAGTAACAACAGAAAGAAACAGTAATACCAGAAAGAAACAGTAATACCAGAAAGAAACAGTAACAACAGAAAGAAACAGTAATACCAGAAAGAAACAGTAACAACAGAAAGAAACAGTAATACCAGAAAGAAACAGTTACACCAGAAAGAAACAGTAATACCAGAAAGAAACAGTAATACCAGAAAGAAACAGTAACAACAGAAAGAAACAGTAATACCAGAAAGAAACAGTTACACCAGAAAGAAACAGTAATACCAGAAAGAAACAGTAACAACAGAAAGAAACAGTAACACCAGAAAGAAACAGTAACACCAGAAAGAAACAGTTACAACAGAAAGAAACAGTAACACCAGAAAGAAACAGTAACACCTGAAAAAAACTGTAACACCAGAAAGAAACTGTAAAAACAAAAAGAAACTGTAACACCAGAAAAACTGTAACACCAGAAAGAAACAGTAACATCAGAAAGAAACTGTAAAAACAAAAAGAATTGGTAACACCAGAAAGAAACAGTAACACCAGAAAGAGTAACACCAGAAAGAAACTGTAACACCAAAAGAAACAGTAACATCAGAAAGAAACTGTAAAAACAAAAAGAAATGGTACCACCAGAAAGAAACAGTTATACCAGAAAGAGTAACACCAGAAAGAAACAGCAACAACAGAAAGAAACAGATGTTTTTGTGGTTGCCTGACCTACCCTATTTTTATGCCAATCAAAAATCCGAAGTACTAAATATTTGGTAACAAATTGTACCCCATATTTTTATTCTCTAAATAAGGTATATCTAAACCAAAAAAATCAAATGGTTTACCCTGGTTTTGTTTGGTCAATTAATCTTAAACACGGCCATTCTTTGTAGCATTTCAACAGTTATAGAGGAAAATCAACAATTTTGTCAAATTTTCATATATGAAAAGTGTATGACCTGTTGTGACCTGGTTATGATCGCAGATTGGCAGGTTACAAGTACAGCGTATTTACAACTGGATAAAGACCATGGTGTGTTCTTTATTGAATGACCTGTCTTCATAATTAGTAAATAATTGAATGATAACATGGAAATATACTCACAACAAGGTAGATTAGCAACAGCTAAACCACATATCTTCTGGGCTCCTCTAGCAGCCTTCAGCACAGGGCAATCAAACTATCAAGTATACATAGAAAACTTCAAGAATAAATTAAAAAAAAAAATACAATAACCAACTAAAAGAACAAAACATTAGGAACAAGAGGGCCAAGATGGCCCTTTATCGCTCACCTGAGAACAAAGTCACAATAATTAATGACCAGATAATATAGTTTCCAAGATCTTTTGGTTATACACATTTACTGAAAATATGGTTAGGATTGATGAATAAATGAAGGCACTAGAGTGTAAACAAGTTAAATATAGCAAATTTTGTAATTCAAGGGCCCATAACTCTAGAAGTTATTGTCCGATTTTGACCATAATCGAACTTAGCAGAGACATTGTGGCCATATACATTGTGAGCAAGTTTAATCACGATTCGTTTAGAGCTGCAGATGCTAGAGTGTAAACAAACTAATTGTGGATGGACGATGTACGACAGACGATGGACGCCAGACATTCAACGATCCTAAAAGCTCACCTGATGAATCAGGTGAGCTAAAAAAAACTAAGAAAGGTACAATTAACTTCCAAAAGAACAAAACAAAAAGTATACTAACCTTTCCAGGAGTTCTAATTGTAAGAAAAACTCCCTCATCTGATTGTTGACTGCTAATTGAAACTGTAACTTTCTGAGCATCCATCTCTTCACCATATATTTCTCCAGCATTGTAAAATAAGGTCAGCTTCATTTTGGTGAAGTCTCCCTTTAAAGAAGTTTATAAAAAGTTATCATTAATACCTTAATACTGTACCCATAACTTTGGAAAGAATAAAAGGGAGGAGTGATCCCAAAATACATTCATACATCAGTGTTTGTCATTAGGTACATTAAGGATCAATGCCAAATAAAAAG
This sequence comes from Lutraria lutraria, assembly GCA_964023205.1. Lineage (NCBI taxonomy): Eukaryota > Metazoa > Mollusca > Bivalvia > Venerida > Mactridae > Lutraria > Lutraria lutraria. Next base: position 5,616,269 of record OZ026845.1, read on the forward strand.
GGCTGGTCGGGTCACATAAACAGGACTATTCCGAATTCGTTTCTTGCCTAACCTGTGGTTATCATGACAACAACTGATTAATGATGATTATTGATGAATAGCTGGAAACTAAACAATACTTAATATAATTTTCATTTTAAGAAGACACAACAAGCATATCTACTAGGGACACATTCTCCAAGTAACTGACTAGGCCATCCTTGAAAAATATTTTGTTTGCAATTATGCTACCTACTAACAATGTGTGCAACAGTTTGACAGTAAACCTACCTGTAAATATTTTACTGAGATGTGTAATGTATCTCCAAGTTGAAATCCTTGGTTTTTACTGCCAGCTGACATATTTCCATCTTTGCTTACTTTACCAGTAACACTATCAAAGTTTATCTTTGTTTCTTCTGGAATTCCTCTGAAATTTTACAAAATGGAAAAGATAATACTCTGATATGGCACAATACGATGAAACATAGTACAATATGATATGGCACAATACAATGAAACATAGTACAATATGATATGGCACAATACGATGAAACATAGTACAATATGATATGGCACAATACGATAAAACATAGTACAATATGATATGGCACAATACAATGAAACATAGTACAATATGATATGGCACAATACAATGAAACATAGTACAATATAATATGGCACAATACAATGAAACATAGTACAATATGATATGGCACAATACAATGAAACATAGTACAATATGATATGGCACAATACAATGAAACATAGTACAATATGATATGGCACAATACAATGAAACATAGTACAATATGATATGGCACAATACGATGAAACATAGTACAATATGATATGGCACAATACAATGAAACATAGTACAATATGATATGGCACAATACAATGAAACATAGTACAATATGATATGGCACAATACAATGAAACATAGTACAATATGATATGGCACAATACAATGAAACATAGTACAATATGATATGGCACAATATGATGAAACATAGTACAATATGATATGGCACAATACAATGAAACATAGTACAATATGATATGGCACAATATGATGAAACATAGTACAATATGATATGGCACAATACGATGAAACATAGTACAATATGATATGGCACAATACAATGAAACATAGTACAATATGATATGGCACAATACAATGAAACATAGTACAATATGATATGGCACAATACAATGAAACATAGTACAATATGATATGGCACAATACAATGAAACATAGTACAATATGATATGGCACAATACAATGAAACATAGTACAATATGATATGGCACAATACGATGAAACATAGTACAATATGATATGGCACAATACGATGAAACATAGTACAATATGATATGGCACAATACGATGAAACATAGTACAATATGATATGGCACAATACGATGAAACATAGTACAATATGATATGGCACAATACAATGAAACATAGTACAATATGATATGGCACAATACAATGAAACATAGTACAATATGATATGGCACAATACAATGAAACATAGTACAATATGATATGGCACAATACAATGAAACATAGTACAATATGATATGGCACAATACAATGAAACATAGTACAATATGATATGGCACAATACAATGAAACATAGTACAATATGATATGGCACAATACGATGAAACATAGTACAATATGATATGGCACAATATGATGAAACATAGTACAATATGATATGGCACAATACAATGAAACATAGTACAATATGATATGGCACAATACAATGAAACATAGTACAATATGATATGGCACAATACAATGAAACATAGTACAATATGATATGGCACAATACAATGAAACATAGTACAATATGATATGGCACAATACAATGAAACATAGTACAATATGATATGGCACAATACAATGAAACATAGTACAATATGATATGGCACAATACAATGAAACATAGTACAATATGATATGGCACAATACAATGAAACATAGTACAATATGATATGGCACAATACAATGAAACATAGTACAATATGATATGGCACAATACAATGAAACATAGTACAATATGATATGGCACAATACAATGAAACATAGTACAATATGATATGGCACAATACAATGAAACATAGTACAATATGATATGGCACAATACAATGAAACATAGTACAATATGATATGGCACAATATGCCACAATACAAAATGAAATGACAAACGCAATACAATAAAACACAATATGATATATTACAACATGCTAAATACCCCCAATACAATGCATGCTAAATAACACAATACAACACATGCTAAATATAACAATACAACACATGCTAAATGTCACAATACAACACATGCTAAATATCACAATACAACACATGCTAAATATAACAATACAACACATGCTAAATATAACAATACAACACATGCTAAATATCACAATACAACACATGCTAAATATCACAATACAACACATGCTAAATATCACAATACAACACATGCTAAATATCACAATACAACACATGCTAAATATCACAATACAACACAAATGTATAAAGAAATACTTACAAGTTCAGTGTTACTGTGAAGTTCCCATACTTGACACTTGTCAAATACATATCTTGACAGTAATTTGGTTTAAGAATTCTGGATTCTAACGTCTTCTCAAGATTTTCAGAAATCAATCCCAGAATGCTTCCATTCTCAATAATCTGTACCTCGTCACTTTCAGACATGATGTTTTGATTGTTATGTACAGATTTCTTCTCCTCGACTGAGGCAACAGTTTTCTGAAATTATATTATACTAGTAAGAATGAAGGGAGCAATGTCTCATGAATGTGTCCAAATTTCAATGTTTTCATAAACAGACGACATTGACCTAAAAGGTCTAATGTCAGCAGTAAAGGGTTGGTTGGATTAGCGGAAAACAGTGACTATTTTAGGGGTGGGATTTAACGAAGTATAACAGACAAACATGAAAATATGAAACTATTTCTTTAAATTTGTTAAGAAGTCATACAATACAATGTAATATTACCCTAATATAGTTGGCACATCTCTGACACATTCCACAATAATCACATAACTTTCCTTCCTTATTACAATCACAACGCCTGCAAAAAAAGATGGCGAGACTTCATAAAAATTTACAATTAGGGATGATTGGAAAGTTCTGAATTTCTCAGGGACCCTTTTTCAGTGTCCCCATCCAATATACCGAGCCAAGTACTGTGTCTAGAAAATCACAAGAAAAAGAGAGAAACATGTATCAGTGCTTTACACTTGGCACGATGAAGAACCAGGAGAAATTATTAAAATAAAATGCCCGGCTCTCATGTACCTTATCTCCTTTCTCTAGGGGCTGTTCTGAAATGTCCATAGCTGTTGAAGGGGCCGTTAAACAACAGATAAATAAATGCAATTTAAGTTTTTCTCGAGTTTCTATGTTTCTTATCACAATAAACATCAAGCAAATCAAACTGAATTTAATTAACATTCTTGTGAACAAATGTAATTCTTGGGAAATACAAATTGTGGCCTTTATTGACAAGTGGCTTTTATTCAGAGGTGGCTGCAAAAACAAGTTTGACTGTATATCAAAGTTAATTAAGATAAGAAAACAGGTGAAAAGTTTTCTTACCAATTACGTTTTCCATTTCGAAGATTCAGCGTACAATCTGTACCATCTACAGCACAGTTCTCACACATCATACAACGATTAAGAGTATTGTTTGTAAACAATGCGCAGCCATTCTTATCATGACACGGAACAAGGTTGGATAATTCAATGTCTGAAATCATGATGCATAATAATGAATTACCTCCCCTGATATATTGGCAATACATACCTTCCTACTCTTGAAATATACATTTTATATTTTTCTGATGCAATGTTATTCACATATTCATCAAATTTATTTAATACCTATTATTTCACAGGTGTTTTACGGCACACCACCATGCACCCAGGGTCATTTAGTGCATCTTCCAGCTTAAACAGTGGAGGAAGACATCAGCCATACACCTGGATTGAACCACTGACCTTCTATAAGCTAGCTGGACATCTTCCTCATATGTTTGTTTGTCTGGTCCAAGTTGTGATTCAAACTCACAGAATTAAGGGATTAGGGATTAATAATCAGAGACCACAAATTTACAAATAATATACATAAAGCAGTTACACAGAACACAGATCGCCAGTTTACAGGTCCAGCGCACTAGACCACCACAGCCATGGTCATTAATCCTTAAACAGTCAAGCTGATATATAAATAACAACAATATAGAGTTGTAACACATACCTGGTCCAGCCATATTCAAAGAAAACAGATTAACTTGCTCTTCTCCAACTGTTACTGTTTTATGATACTCGCTTTTGCACACAGAACATTTTAATCTAGAGCTCTGTACAGAGTGAATTATATGTTCTAGAAAAAATCTTTCAACTTTTCCATCCATGATAATTTCATATCTATCTTTGTTTGGACGGCAAAAACAACATGGCACAGCTTTCTGAAAAATAATTCAAAATCTTGGTACAAGAATTGTATCTACAGTAACATTATTCATTTATCAGAAATGCTTGCCGATCGAACCGCTGATTATGAGAATTTTGAGGTATTGAGTACATGTTGGCAGGTTCAATTGAAGTGGTTTTATACAACTTAAGTTACTATCACAGTCTGATAATACTTACACAAAAACAAACAAAATGTTATTTTTCCCCGACCTGTTTTGGTAATTTTTTCTTTGTTTTTTTCCAAAGATTTTCTCTGATTTTTTGCCTGTGTTCCAAATACAGGCGCCCCCAATCTACAAGTGACCATGGAACTCATACATATATTTGTACAGTTTACCCAAAATGATAATACTATTTCAACTTTTCTGAAATATGCTAAAAAATTCTTGGAGAAAAAACACATATCCTTTTGATCTGAAAAAAAAATGGATTTAGGTCATACAACTAAAATTTTCAACTGTGTGTGTGTAGATAGCCTTTCCCTGTTTTTTTTATGAAACATTAGATCTTACCGCTACAGGAATGCTGTATTTCAAAATAAGGTAGTCCACAATATTTGTGTAGAGTTTTAACAGTGTCCAGTCTTCCTTGTGCTTTAACTCTGAGTTTGGCGGAGACCTGACTTGAACCAATATCACTGACATTCCTGTTAGTAAATTAACATGTATTCACTTCAATCATTGTGTAAAAAAGCCGGATTCAAGTTTGAATAATTGACAAAATGACAAACAAGAAACAGCTTAGAAATGAAAAAAGAAATTTTGCTATTCATACCAAGAAATAAAGGTCAAAAGTGAGGCCAGATGGTTGCAGACACATCACTGTAAACCAGCAATTTTCAAGGAATGTCTTAATATCACAAGGTTAATAAAAAAAATGTTTTTTTTACTTTGCACAATCTCTGTTGGAACAAAAGGATAAATGCAGTCAAACCTGTAAGGCCGACCTTGGGAAAGACAACATGTGGCCTTCATTGACATATAGGTATTCATTTGAATGTCTTTTGTTCTAAACAATCAATGGCCTTTATATCACAGGGTGGCTTTTATTTGGAGGTGGATGTAAATACAAGTCAGACTGTAGTATTCAAACATGCTATTAAGTCTTAAAAGTATGTCACATTCTATACTAATTGCCAGTAAAAAATTGCTTAACATTATCTTACCTCCAACTAGCACTTTTTCAACCAGTACTGTGAGATGACCTTTTATAAAGACTGCTCCATCCCTCCATAAAACAGATGGAGTACCAAGCTTGAACATATGTCTGTGGTAAAATAATACAAAAACAATCAGCAAGTTAACTTTTCCAACAAATTTAATCTATTGAAGAAATTGGCAGAAGTGATCTAAGAATCTATGAATAAATGCCCCAACGAAATAGCCCAACAAAAATAAATGATACCATGAATTACTACCAATGTGTTGGTACCACTGGTGGTCTAATACTGAAAGTTTACTCTATAACAATTTGTTAGAAAAGTGAACAAAGTAGTGGTGTAGTTTCTTCCAATTAAAGCTTTAAATGATCATAAGGCAAAACAAATTTGAGGTTTTGGTTCTTTGACAAAATAATAGTCTAAATAGGTCAAAATACTCGACTGTTCTACTTTTTTCTTAAAATTTCTATCAAACTATGGAGGCAATACATTTTATGGGCTCTGAAATATAAGGTTGGCACCAAAAAATAGCATCTGGCAGGTAACAAGAAATATCTAATTTTTGGCCTAAACATCTAAACAAACGGCCAAAATACCATGAAGAAACAATAAATAAATTTACATGTCAACCACAGAATGCTTCAGCATTCCATATAAACATATGAAGCAATAATTGGCTAGACAGAGCAAGACACAAGTATGGAGATCAGATGATAGCGGCCATGTCCTGTCTAGAATTATCAAAATGTACACTAACCTGAGCAGGTTTGAAAAGAATGCATCCGGGAGTCCTGGACAACCAAAATAATATTTTTCCCGTTCTGCAACATTCTCTGGTGTTTTCAACGGCCAATACTCAGACTGCAATGAATTACAATGAAATATTTACATTACGTGTAATATTTTCATGTAATAAGTAAGTGTTGTTATTTTAACACATGAAGTGAATGTGAAATTATTAAAAACAAAAAATATCATATTATGTAGGGAAAGTCATTTCTAGTTTCATGAAAATATCGAAAAGAAATGATAACTTTATATCCAAACAATATAATACCCACTTAAACTAGAGCTGTCACACAGGTGACTAATACCCCCACTGCTGCTTTGACACTAATAATGCAATAGTACACTATATAGCTAAGTTCAAGGGGACATTACTCTGCAACGAGTAAATAGCAGGGCATGAAAATTGTGTCTTGCACATCTACACTTGATGGTGGTGAAATGTTTCCAGATTCATTGCAATCGCTTAAGAAATGTGGAAGTAGTTCGCTCCACAAACTTTTATGCGGGCGGACCGACCAACAACCGACCGACCGACAGAGTGACTCCAATATACCCCCTCTCGAACTTCGTTTGCGCGGGTATAATAAAGCGATTGTTACAGTTTTATGGAATGTAAACAAATTCCCATAGAATATCTAACAAAGAATATGTGATCAATTAAAATATACATGACATTGTTTTTCATATCATTTCATCAATGCCATTAAGTCCAGATTTGTCATAGAATGGCAAACATGCAAAATAAGATGTATGGTCATGGCAGGTCATACTCTTCTATGAAAAATTGGACAAAATGTAGATTTTCAATATAATTATGTGGAGAAGACGCTGGTTCATTGTGGATGGGTAGGTTACTACTGGTTATATAGCCCAGGAAAACTGGCCAGGTGAACGGGCCACTTTATATATATCTGAAATATCAGGCTTAAATTAAAATTAAGTTTGTTTGCCCTTTACCAACCGACCCGAAAAAATCATGCCTACTCAAAACATTTTATTGCAAAATCTGGGTGAACTTTATTTTTATAATTTGGAAAATAAACATGTACTCAGTGCTTTCAATAAACATTTAAAGTAGGTATCATTTGAAGTAATGAATGAAAACAATAATGTGTATTAAGGCACTGAGTACATGTTTATGGTTGATTAAAGCACACAATAAATGGTTGTACGGTTGCAGAATACATAAAATTAGTATAGAATGCTTCTAGATAAAAGTGTAATTTCATGCTAGGTAAAAGTCAAATTCAGAAATAAAATAAAATTATTTTCCTACCTACCGACCCTCTTCTAAAATTCAGGGTCGGTAAAGGGCAAACAAACATATTTTTAATTTAGGCCTCATTGAAGAATGGCATTAAACTCACTGAAAGTAAAAAAGGCCAGTGATAACTTAGTTGGGACACACATGTAACTATTTCCTCTTGTTTGTACTTACCAGAATGGTAGGTTGCTGGACAGGTAAATCTTTGTACAAAATGTATACAAACGACACATCATCTTGAACACTTGACCACGGGTCAACAGGTAACTTTATCAACAGACCAGTCTTCTCAAACAGTTGAATCAATGTTGCCTAAAATTATATCAGTCTATACATGTGATCAAGTTAATAAAATATCACTCAACAGTACATGCTACTATGAGTAAAATAATTTTGTACAGAAGTCCACACTAACATGATTTCAAATTAATTTTTTTCACATAGGCTTAACGTCCCACAAACAGCCTGGGTCATTTGGCAACTTTCCAGGTTTTAATGATGGACAAAAACCCTAGGTGTACATCAGGGTAGAACCATTGACCCTCTGGAAGCCAGCCGGACAGCTTCCTCAAATGTCAATTATTTTTCTTGTCCAAGGTGGGATTTGAACTTACAGCGGTGAGGGGGCTAGTGGTAAGTAGTCTGAGACCTTAACCAGTCAATCAAACCTTTTTTTTAAAGTGAAGGCAGAATAATATAACATTGTCATAGAAATATAACCTTAAATCTACAATCTAACCTGCTAACCTAATCAGAACAGGAATTAAAATGTTGCAACATGTTTTGTAAGAGATAATGTGTCTCTCAATCTAGGAGTATATTAATATAGACACCCATGAAATATTTGTACAATACTTACATTCTGCTTTTCTGATGATCCCTTCCAAATACTCAATAGATCAGATTTTGTCCAATATGGAATATTTCCTTCAATACATCTCAGATTGCATGTCTTAGAAGCTGGGGTAAACACCAATTTGGAGATGACGTCTGACAGAAACTTAAAATCTGTAACAACTGTTTTTTCTTCTAATGTAGGGAAATACAATGCATGACCCTATGGTAGAAATAAAACATGATGCATTATGGGCAAAATTGTGTAAGTGAACATCAAAAACCCTTTTATAACACTGGATTTAGAGACTTAGAGAGTTTACAATTACAGTGGTACTAGTATATAAGATTTTCCTTAAGAGAAACAATAAACTAGCATTTACTCTAGGGCTGTGGCGAGTATTCGAATACTCAGGTAATCTCGAATCAAATTGAAAAAGTGAGTACAAATAATCGTCATAACTGAGACTTGTGGTTCTCAATCTTGTTTTTTATAACATAAAGTGCATACTTTGTTCTTAAAATTTATTTTTGTCTGAATATATATTGTCTCATTATGGACCAAGAGGTCCAATCAGATCTGAAAATAATGAGTCACAGTCTTGAACCAGAAATTGATGCTGGTAAATCCATTAGCTGAAAGGGAGTACGTGTAAATTCAAGCCATAGAACAATTGATATTAATTTACTTCAATATTCCTGAAAGAAAATTAAATTTAGGTGTCTTCAGGACAGCAATGTCGAAGTTTAAGATGGGTTACTTGATAACAAAAGATTCATGATTGGATTTGTAGATCGCAAGAGTTGAATCATCTATTGGATCGGATCGCCATTTACCCAACAATCCACAGCCCTTATTTACTCATAATGGAATGTTTGTGTTTTGTTTAGACTTATAAATCACAGCAATAGCCACAGTCATTAGTCAACCTTCCAAGATTTAATGGTAAAGTAAGACCCAAGGCTTGCAAGATACCCCAATCTCAAAGTGAATAATTTTTAGCAGAAGTGAGAAATAACTGAAGTATGTACAGTAAATTCAAAATGTAACATACAGTATGCAAAAATGTAAACAGTTTACCCATAATGCAGCAAACTCTGCCAGACTCTTCACTTGGGAGACAAACAATGGTCCATTCTGACCTCGAAGAGTACACTGTTTGTGAAAAGCAGACAAGCTTGTCAATGCTGAAGGATTTTTCTTTAAACTATTTGAGTACTTCAAAGCCTGAAAAAGATTTCAACACATTATAAAACACTAATGATTTGTTGCCATACATTATTCTGGTGAAGATGCAGACAAAACACCTTTGCGCTAATCACATGACAGGCATCAAAGACATACAAAAAAGCATCTGATTTACTGTTTAGTGCATACCAAGTTTGATGGGAATATAGTCTGACTTATTTTAATATGGTATACACATCCACTACACATTATCAACAGCAGGGAGTGACATGAATAGTAACAGGTAACAGGCATTAATGATATGTATGGTCAAACCCCAAAATAAAGGCCATTCTTTGAAAAAAAGGCCATTGATTACTTAGAACCAAATGACCTCCAAATAAAGGTAATCTGTTAATGAAGGCTACATTATGTTTTTCCAAAGGGTGGCCTTTGCTCACAGGTTTGACTGTAATGTAAAAATTACAAAACTCTTATCTATCTTACCTCATCACAAATCATTGGTGTACGGTTCCATGTGAAGTGTTTTTCGTCAACTTCAACAATCTCCTTCAGAAATTTGAAATCCTTTGCTGACATTTTTGATCCACTACCAACCTTCTGCAAATATATAAAAGATTGACTTTGTACAGTTGTTCTGGCTGCAAGGTTATAAAACTTGAGATCCAACTCCAAGCTCAAAATTAATCTCATTTCCATTTTCAACTTAATTCAGACAAATGAGTAATCAAATATTTTCATCAACTGAATTGCATACAGAATTCTGTTTGAAAAGAACATAAAAGAAAATAATACTGAAAACTTAAAATTGAGATTTGAGCTCAGAGATAATTCTCAAGTTTTCTAACAATGGATGCTACTATGTATTATGTTCACAAATAATTAATTGAATACTCAGCCAACAGATGTAGTCACTAAACGATAAACAAGTACTTTTTTTAACTCAAAGTCACTGATACACTACTCAGTCATTTCTATACATAAGCTTGTGATATATCTCCTTAAGTCCAATTATAATTAACAAAATAAAACATTTGTTAGGTCAAACTTTGTAACTTTAACAAGGGTGTGTCTTTTATGATGCCTCACAATGATTTCTGAAGCACCTATGCTGAGTAGTCACTTTTCATCTTTCAGAAGGCTTTTGTCATAATTTAAGGGAAGGGCATTAATTACGTGGGAGTACTAGGGGAGGGGCATTTATCATGGGGGGGGGGGGATACTAATGGAGGGGCATTTTTTATAAGGTATAGGAGATGGGCATTTATTATGGGCGTACTTGGGAGGGGCATTTATTATGTGGGTACTTGGGAGGGGCATTTATTAGGGGAAGAATGTTAAATAGAGGGATTAATTACCGGTAGGGGAGGGGCATTTCTTAAGATCAATAATGTGATGGGTAGTTCTTTAGGGGAAATTAGGGGACAGACACTTATTACGGGAATTTATTTGGGGAGGGGCATCTTTTTAGGGGGAGGTATTAATTAGGATAATTGTGGTAGCCTGAGCTGCATGTATAAAACAGGATTTTGCACAAAAAATCAACCAAAATCTGAGACCTAGAATGTAAAATCAAAGTCATACCACATGGCTGGAGGTGATGATTTTGTCTTCCATTTCAAAATATTTCAAGTTTTCAATCATGAATACCTCAGAACTCAACAATTCTTGATCCCAATAATGCAGAGCAGACATTCTCCAGTTTGTACTGAAATAAAAACAGAAAAAGTAGATAGAAAAACAAACATAGGTTAAAAACAAATCCTGGTTTCAACGAATTTCCCTGAAAATCAAAGGGTCAACAGGTCAGCAGATCTTATTTTTTTTCAAATATTTTGGCAATTTTTCCATTGATCTTTTTTGGTGGAGGAAGGACTCTTCAGTAAACTAGCAGGACATCTGTCTTACATGTAAAATTTGGTCCTAAGTGGGATTCAAAATTCTAGCAGAGAGTGGCTAGTGATTACTACAGTGACCCCTTACAAAAAAATAAAGTTTTACTTACTTGATTGCTGTTCGCAATGTTTTCTCTAGACGTTTTTTCCACTGTGCGATGTAAGTTAATACATTTTGTTCCATCTGTTTTACTGTGTCAGTATAATCTACACTGTCACTAGTAGAACTCATACCAAACAATACAAAAGTACAATCTCGACACTGAAGTTTGAAAAAATGGTATTTTGAGATGGATGAAGTATACATGGAATATGTTTTATTTAGGTAAATACTATCTATAGTAGATCAAAATTGTCTGTTTTAGAAATAAAGAATCTATTTTGGTCAGAGACAGTCTATATGGGGAAGAGACTTATTTTTGGTGGATACAGTCCATTTTTAATAGAGACAGTCTATTTTTGGTAGAAACAGTCTATTTTGGTAGTGACAGTCTTTTTGGGGTAGAAACAGTCTATTTTGGTAGTGACTGTCTTTTTGGGGTAGAAACAGTCTATTTTGGGAAAAAACAGTCTAGTATAATGACAGTCTATTTTGGATTGAAACAATGAATTTCAATAAATAAAATAATAAAACTCTAAACAATTTAATACACTTCCACATGATAAGATATAATAAATATTAAGTGTTTCATGAATCAAAACTACATGTATGATTTCCTGTTAATGGTCTAAGATAAGAAGTCCTATATAGTACATATATAGTTACCTTGGTAATGATACTAGCAATCACAGAAGCCAGTTTTAATGCAGGGTTTTTTGTCATATCTTTATGTAGGTAATATGGTAACATGACAATACTACCAGATGATAGTACTAGCTCACCTAAACCCTGAAAAAATAAACTTGTAGATAAACATCTAAGTTTACTATATCACATACAACCATCTCTACAAAAGTATATTATTGGACACAGTTCTGTCAAGTAAAGTTATCAAGTATTGTCTTCTGATACTTGTGCATATTTTTGCAGACTCCTAACAGATTAAAATAAGCAACAATTCCGTCAAAACTTAAATATTTTGAAAGTTTTTAGTGTTTTGTTTCAATACAATTCTGAACATTGATGTCTTTTACTAGGACATATTAGAGAAGAGTACCTAGTATGTACAATGTAATGACCTTTGTCTTCCAACTCAGATACAAGTGAGTAAAACTCAAGATAATACACCGTCACACTTCAGCACAGACAAAGACAGTGACAAACTCTCAAAAAACTATAGTTAGCATAGTCTTTTATTTTTAGTACCTAAAAGTAATTAATCTACTTTGTTGATTAGAAAAACAAATACAAACCATTTCCCCAGTCATCTGAAAAATATTAAACACTTCAGCAGAAGATTTAACATCTGATATACCAAAGTCTTTAAATGGCCGCCAGTCTTGTTTATAAGTAAGACCTGGCTTGACACTAGTATCTGTTTGATTGGTCAATACAGCCATGGCGTTCCATGGAAGGTCATCAGGGGACAGTATCACCATCTTTCTGTACGGAACTAAAACAAGAACAAACATAATAATAACATTATATTAATCTTATTAACTTTTTTCTTGTCCAGAGACTATTTATGTTTGCCAACTAAGGACCTAAAGTATGGCTGAATGAAAGTTTTTGTTCACAAACTTGACCCTGTTTCAAAGCAAGCAACTGACAAACTCCCTATATCTGTTGCAAACAGGTGACAAAAGAATTTCAGGCACTAGTGATATGGGACCAGCCTAGGGCTTACCATCAAAACCTCCAGACAATCTATTCTAAAATTACTTATCACATCCAGGCTATATTTATGAAAATGTTATACAAGGCATAAAATAGATGCTAATATACTTCACATGCTATATTATCATATTTCAGACTTCTTTTAAATTTCTAGCTATTTGTAGCACTAGTCAGAACATTGTAAGGTCACATTGAAAAAAACATTTGTTTACAGTGTGCCGCAACCGATAAGTGAAGTTCAGTTAGATAATTAAATTCCTTTTTAGACTATACATTAAATATTGTTGAAGAATCAAAGGATTTTGCAAGCTGGTGGGGTGACAGTAAACAAGTACATTTTCATGCCTATTCTATGATATTACAATGTACCTGTAAATGGTTTGTTGGGAAGATTCACTGCATGGTTACTGTTAGTTCTCAATGGTGATATAATATGACTTCCAACCACAGATACTTCTGAAAGACAAGATAAAATAATTCAATGAATACAAAATTATTTAATCTATCAGTAATGTTTGTATACTTCTATATGACAATACAATACCAGATGTATTTATGTTTTAAATAGATGTTGTTACCTTTCAGTTAATCATCTTGTAATAATCCTTTCAAAGATTTTTCATGCTGTATAATATTTTTGGTAAATATCTACATACAATCAACCCTGTGAACAAAGACAACTCTTGGAAATAACAAAATATGACCTTTATCCACAGGGTGGCCTTTATTTGGAGGTCAGCTTGGTCTAAATATTCAATGATGGTTTGTCAAAGAATGACCTTTATCCACAGGGTGGCCTTTATTTGGAGGTCAGCTTGGTCTAAATATTCAATGATGGTTTATCAAAGAATGTCCTTTATTCACAGAGTGTCCATCATTAAGAGATGACTGCAAACACATGTATGACTGTATCTATCATGTCACACTTACTGTAATCTTTCCCTGTTATTGGATGTTTCTTCTCATACACATACTGGGGAATCATTTTACAGCTAGTTCCTGTTAAATGTACTTCCTTCAAACTAGAACAGCTTCGGAAATAGTGCAGAGACTTTTCTGTGAGCTTTTCACAACCATCCATTGCCACCTATGTTTAAGAAAAGAATACAGATTTATTTATTTGTTTAATGGTCAATTTGACAGCTAAGGTCATTTCAGAGCTGCGCCAGAGAGAGCAAGGGATAAAATACAGGAGAACCGGGCATTTATATCCCCAATCTTTTCAAATAGCTATCCCTGGTTCTTTATTGGCACAGTGTTATGCTCTGATATACACCTCACTCATTTCCTGTGACCTTTTCAACACAGTACTTGGCTCGGAACTTGGGATGGGGACATTGAAAAGGTGTCCCACAAATATTGAAATGCAAAGTCGAGATTCTAACCCACAACCATATATTTAGTAGTCCAGTGCATCCACTAGACCACCCATCACCATGTAAAAGATATAGAATACAAAAAAATGTACATGCATTTGGAGTGCATGGTATAGAATTCTTGAATGATGATACTATCCACCATCCAGCACAAAACTAAGGCCTAAAAGATGCTTGTTTGTTTGAATGTTTGAATTCTAGCTTATTCAGGAACTTTGACACCACTTTGTAGATCATAGCAATTCTTGTTACAGACAGTAGGACCAAACTTGTGTGTAAAGACCATCCTGGATAAGAAATCAGTTGGCTCTTATAACAAGAAGTTTTTTTGTTTTTGTTTTCAAATATAGCAAATCTTTTTAAGCAATGAATAAATAAATAAATAAATATAACACAGGTTGACTGTTAAAACCTAGGTCTGTTGGATTGGTGATTTTATTCCTGATTTTAACAATGACAGTCTTATTCAAAAAAATTTATGGAAAGACTACTTTTTGGCTTTTTCGCAACGGGATGATACCCCACACATTTGACTGTATCTATTATGTACGTACACTTTGTAGACTGTGTCCAAATGCTTGTAACAACCAATAAACACCTTCATCGGTAATGTGATAACATCCTGAAATTGATATAAAAATCATTTTGTTGTTATTAAATAATGAATGAAGGAACAGGTGTTCTAAATGGCACAATTATATTATTTCTTGCAGTTTAGAAATATATGAGTATTACACAAAATTACATCGAGAGGTGAGATAAAACGGTCAAATTATTGACCTGGGTTAAATTAGCCATTGGGCATGAGTAGATAAAAGTACTTTACTCTAGTTGATATTCTCGCTATAGATTGTTTCGTTGAAATAATATAGATAAAGAAGAAAAATGGCCAGGACTTAAAAAACACCTCACTGTATGCAGTATCTTGCATATAAACCTGATCTCATTCTAAGAGGAATAGACTACAAATTCTAATGCAGATTTTGAGGCACAATGCCGAAATATTATATATTTTTGTTCAAATATAGAAATTATTAAATAAGCCATTTAAGGCAAAAATATAAACATTTAAGTCTGCAGAAATCATCATATATACAGACGTTTTATTCCATACAGACAACAGCATCTTGAACAGTCCATGAATCAAGTATAAACACCTGATGAGTATAGAAACTAAAAGTGATCATTTTACATATTAGAATCTTGTTACACAATTGATTAAAATGTCTCATTAAAAACTTACCAGTAAATGACAAGTACTTAATTGTTTGAATGCCAAGTTTGCAGTGACATAAACTATATAAAAAGGCATCCGACATTTGTTCAATACCATCAAAGTTGATAGATATAATTTCTGACCTTAAAGTTTTCATTCTGATGGCTTCCTGAAATAGTAATATCAGAGTAACTGTTATAATTCCTCTTCAGATTATTCACCCTTACATAAATAGTTATATCAGAGTAACTGTTATAATTCCTGTTCAGATTATTCACTCTTACATAAATAGTAATATCAGAGTAACTGTTATAATTCCTGTTCAGATTATTGACCCTTACATAAATAGTAATATCAGAGTAACTGTTATAATTCCTCTTCAGATTACTGACCCTTACATAAATAGTAATATCAGAGTAACTGTTATAATTCCTGTTCAGATTATTGACCCTTACATAAATAGTAATATCAGAGTAACTGTTATAATTCCTGTTCAGATTATTGACCCTTACATAAATAGTAATATCAGAGTAACTGTTATAATTCCTCTTCAGATTATTCACCCTTACATAAATAGTAATATCAGAGTAACTGTTATAATTCCTCTTCAGATTATTGACCCTTACATAAATAGTTATATCAGAGTAACTGTTATAATTCCTGTTCAGATTATTCACTCTTACATAAATAGTAATATCAGAGTAACTGTTATAATTCCTGTTCAGATTATTGACCCTTACATAAATAGTAATATCAGAGTAACTGTTATAATTCCTCTTCAGATTACTGACCCTTACATAAATAGTAATATCAGAGTAACTGTTATAATTCCTGTTCAGATTATTGACCCTTACATAAATAGTAATATCAGAGTAACTGTTATAATTCCTCTTCAGATTATTCACCCTTACATAAATAGTAATATCAGAGTAACTGTTATAATTCCTCTTCAGATTATTCACCCTTACATAAATAGTAATATCAGAGTAACTGTTATAATTCCTCTTCAGATTATTCACCTTACATAAATAGTAATATCAGAGTAACTGTTATAATTCCTCTTCAGATTATTCACCCTTACATAAATAGTAATATCAGAGTAACTGTTATAATTCCTCTTCAGATTACTGACCCTTACATAAATAGTAATATCAGAGTAACTGTTATAATTCCTCTTCAGATTATTCACCTTACATAAATAGTAATATCAGAATAACTGTTATTATTCCTCTTCAGATTATTCACCCTTACATAAATAGTAATATCAGAATAACTGTTATAATTCCTCTTCAGATTATTGACCCTTACATAAATAGTTATATCAGAGTAACTGTTATAATTCCTGTTCAGATTATTCACCCTTACATAAATAGTAATATCAGAGTAACTGTTATTATTCCTCTTCAGATTACTGACCCTTACATAAATAGTAATATCAGAATAACTGTTATTATTCCTCTTCAGATTATTCACCCTTACATAAATAGTAATATCAGAATAACTGTTATAATTCCTCTTCAGATTACTGACCCTTACATAAATAGTTATATCAGAGTAACTGTTATAATTCCTGTTCAGATTATTCACCCTTACATAAATAGTAATATCAGAGTAACTGTTATAATTCCTCTTCAGATTATTCACCCTTACATAAATAGTAATATCAGAGTAACTGTTATAATTCCTGTTCAGATTATTCACTCTTACATAAATAGTAATATCAGAGTAACTGTTATAATTCCTCTTCAGATTATTCACCCTTACATAAATAGTAATATCAGAATAACTGTTATAATTCCTCTTCAGATTATTGACCCTTACATAAATAGTTATATCAGAGTAACTGTTATAATTCCTGTTCAGATTATTCACCCTTACATAAATAGTAATATCAGAATAACTGTTATAATTCCTCTTCAGATTATTCACCCTTACATAAATAGTAATATCAGAGTAACTGTTATAATTCCTCTTCAGATTATTCACCCTTACATAAATAGTAATATCAGAATAACTGTTATAATTCCTCTTCAGATTATTGACCCTTACATAAATAGTAATATCAGAATAACTGTTATAATTCCTCTTCAGATTATTCACCCTTACATAAATAGTAATATCAGAGTAACTGTTATAATTCCTCTTCAGATTATTGACCCTTACATAAATAGTAATATCAGAGTAACTGTTATAATTCCTCTTCAGATTATTCACCCTTACATAAATAGTAATATCAGAGTAACTGTTATAATTCCTCTTCAGATTACTGACCCTTACATAAATAGTAATATCAGAATAACTGTTATTATTCCTCTTCAGATTATTCACCCTTACATAAATAGTAATATCAGAATAACTGTTATAATTCCTCTTCAGATTATTCACCCTTACATAAATAGTAATATCAGAGTAACTGTTATAATTCCTCTTCAGATTATTCACCCTTACATAAATAGTAATATCAGAATAACTGTTATAATTCCTCTTCAGATTATTCACCCTTACATAAATAGTAATATCAGAATAACTGTAATTATTCCTCTTCAGATTATTCACCCTTACATAAATAGTAATATCAGAGTAACTGTTATAATTCCTCTTCAGATTATTCACCATTACATAAATAGTAATATCAGAATAACTGTTATACTTCCTGTTCAGATTATTCACCCTTACATAAATAGTAATATCAGAATAACTGTTATACTTCCTGTTCAGATTATTCACCCTTACATAAATAGTAATATCAGAATAACTGTTATAATTCCTCTTCAGATTATTCACCCTTACATAAATAGTAATATCAGAATAACTGTTATTATTCCTCTTCAGATTATTCACCCTTACATAAATAGTAATATCAGAATAACTGTTATACTTCCTGTTCAGATTATTCACCCTTACATAAATAGTAATATCAGAATAACTGTTATAATTCCTGTTCAGATTATTCACCCTTACATAAATAGTAATATTTGAATAACTGTTATAATTCCTCTTCAGATTATTCACCCTTACATAAATAGTAATATCAGAATAACTGTTATAATTCCTCTTCAGATTACTGACCCTTACATAAATAGTAATATCAGAATAACTGTTATTATTCCTCTTCAGATTATTCACCCTTACATAAATAGTAATATCAGAATAACTGTTATAATTCCTCTTCAGATTATTCACCCTTACATAAATAGTAATATCAGAATAACTGTTATTATTCCTCTTCAGATTATTCACCCTTACATAAATAGTAATATCAGAATAACTGTTATAATTCCTCTTCAGATTATTCACCCTTACATAAATAGTTATATCAGAATAACTGTTATAATTCCTCTTCAGATTATTCACCCTTACATAAATAGTAATATCAGAGTAACTGTTATAATTCCTCTTCAGATTACTGACCCTTACATAAATAGTAATATCAGAATAACTGTTATTATTCCTCTTCAGATTATTCACCCTTACATAAATAGTAATATCAGAGTAACTGTTATAATTCCTCTTCAGATTACTGACCCTTACATAAATAGTAATATCAGAATAACTGTTATTATTCCTCTTCAGATTACTGACCCTTACATAAATAGTAATATCAGAGTAACTGTTATAATTCCTCTTCAGATTACTGACCCTTACATAAATAGTAATATCAGAATAACTGTTATAATTCCTCTTCAGATTACTGACCCTTACATAAATAGTAATATCAGAGTAACTGTTATAATTCCTCTTCAGATTACTGACCCTTACATAAATAGTAATATCAGAATAACTGTTATAATTCCTCTTCAGATTATTCACCCTTACATAAATAGTAATATCAGAATAACTGTTATTATTCCTCTTCAGATTATTCACCCTTACATAAATAGTAATATCAGAATAACTGTTATAATTCCTCTTCAGATTACTGACCCTTACATAAATAGTAATATCAGAGTAACTGTTATAATTCCTCTTCAGATTATTCACCTTACATAAATAGTAATATCAGAGTAACTGTTATAATTCCTCTTCAGATTATTCACCCTTACATAAATAGTAATATCAGAGTAACTGTTATAATTCCTCTTCAGATTATTCACCCTTACATAAATAGTAATATCAGAATAACTGTTAATATTCCTCTTCAGATTATTCACCCTTACATAAATAGTAATATCAGAGTAACTGTTATAATTCCTCTTCAGATTACTGACCCTTACATAAATAGTAATATCAGAATAACTGTTATAATTCCTCTTCAGATTATTCACCCTTACATAAATAGTAATATCAGAATAACTGTTATTATTCCTCTTCAGATTACTGACCCTTACATAAATAGTAATATCAGAGTAACTGTTATAATTCCTCTTCAGATTACTGACCCTTACATAAATAGTAATATCAGAATAACTGTTATAATTCCTCTTCAGATTACTGACCCTTACATAAATAGTAATATCAGAATAACTGTTATTATTCCTCTTCAGATTACTGACCCTTACATAAATAGTAATATCAGAGTAACTGTTATAATTCCTCTTCAGATTATTCACCCTTACATAAATAGTAATATCAGAGTAACTGTTATTATTCCTCTTCAGATTATTCACCCTTACATAAATAGTAATATCAGAATAACTGTTATAATTCCTCTTCAGATTACTGACCCTTACATAAATAGTAATATCAGAATAACTGTTATTATTCCTCTTCAGATTATTCACCCTTACATAAATAGTAATATCAGAATAACTGTTATAATTCCTCTTCAGATTACTGACCCTTACATAAATAGTAATATCAGAGTAACTGTTATAATTCCTCTTCAGATTATTCACCTTACATAAATAGTAATATCAGAATAACTGTTATAATTCCTCTTCAGATTATTCACCCTTACATAAATAGTAATATCAGAGTAACTGTTATAATTCCTCTTCAGATTATTCACCCTTACATAAATAGTAATATCAGAATAACTGTTATAATTCCTCTTCAGATTATTCACCCTTACATAAATAGTAATATCAGAATAACTGTTATAATTCCTCTTCAGATTATTCACCCTTACATAAATAGTAATATCAGAGTAACTGTTATAATTCCTCTTCAGATTACTGACCCTTACATAAACAAAAATGTTTTATCACAAAATATGCAGGATTTTATACATTAGAAAACCAGACACACTGATATTCAAGTTCTGTTAACAGGCAGACGTCAAAATTTGACATATCTTTATACTAGAAAGTAGAAACAAAAAATAAACAGAAAATCTTATTCATTTAAAAATGTCTGTTCAATGTACAGTTAAACCTGTTAAACAAAGATCGCCCATGGGAAAGACATCATGTGACCTTTATTGTCAGGTGACCAATATTGTCAGGTGACCTTTATTGTCAGGTGACCTTTATTCAGAGGTAATTTTGTTCTAAATAATCAATAGTGGTATTTAAAAGAATGACCTTTAATCTGAGGTGGTTGTAACACAGGTTTGACTATAGAATAACGAAAATGTCCACAGTGTACATGAACAGACATGGAGATCTTTATGCTCAAAGAGTTTTTTCAGTGGTTTATTTTTCCTAAGTTGTACAGGCCACTGAGGTCAGAGGAACAGGATAGTGGACAGGATAGTGGATACTCACTATATTACATTAAAGCTGACTTCAGTGAGTTTAAAATTTATGTTTCTAAGATATAATGAATCTTGATTAATAAAACAAACCATTCAAACATGTACACTTCATCTTTATTGGTATAGGAATTAACATAATTATGACCAAATACTCTTGTAACTTTGGGATAGTTGAAAATTGTATTAACTAGAATACATTAATTTATGTTTAAAAAGAAAAGATAAAATATCGACAATTGAAAATTGATCGAAACCCTTGCCTGATAATTTTCGATGATCAATTATAAAAATGGACCAATTATGCATCTCTATTAGAAGTCAACCATTCAGTATTCTACAAGTAAAAGCTTACCCTTGTATCCATTAATGGCATGTACTGATATCGATTTATAGGATCAAAGAAATGCTGTCTGTCTATATCAACTGAAAAAAATTAGAATAAATATAAATTTAACAAAGCAGATATATATCTTTTCTAAATTGTCAGCTTCACAAGATAATTATCTTAATAAAAAATAAATGCCTTGAATTTTAATTACATTGTAATTGTTTATAATTATTACATTTCTGATTTTTCATGACAAAAAATGTAAAATTTAAGTACTTTCTAGTAGTTCTGTTCATTTAAAAAAAGCTTGTATTATAACACTTAAACAGGGTGGTCGTAATTTCGGGGTGGTCGTAAGGCGGGATTTAAGTATACATACGTTTTAAATAGGCGATGTGTTTCTTTGTCATGTCGCTTAAATCAAATCAAATACAAATAGTCCCTATACAAGTTATTCTTCGTCCCAATGGAATAACAAACCATGCCTTGTTCAATTTGTAATTGCAATGCTAGGCACCACACAATCACCATGATTTCATAGGTTCAACTCCCAATTATCTAAACAAGAGGGCCATGATGGCCCTTTATCCCTCACCAGATAAAGACTCTTAGAGAAAATTATCATGAGCCTTTGTAAAATTAAGTGACCCGGGGGCAGGGCCAATTTTGACCCTAGGGCAATAATTTAAACAAACTTGGTAGAGGTCCACTAGACAATGCTACACACCAAATATCTAAGCTCTAGGCCCTGTGGTTTTGAACAAAAAGATTTTTAAAGTTTTTCCCATTGGTTGCTATGGCAACCAGAGTTTTAATGAAATTTCTTTTTTTAACAACTTTGGTAGAGCTTCATGCAAGGAACATCCATGTAAAGTTTTGTTGAAATTGGCCAACTGGTTAAGAAGAAGATGTTGATTAAACCAATTGTTGACACACACACGCACACACACACGGACAACGGACATCACATGATCACAATAGCTCACCATGAGCACTTTGTGCTCTGGTGAGCTAAAAAAAGAATGAAACTTATACCCTACCTTGTTTGATTATCTCATTTGCTTTCTTTAATTTCTTCATTCCCAATTTCAAATCCTTTTCACTAATCAATACACTCCTTGATCGGGGTGGAGGCGGAGCATTACTTGGAGGAGGAGGAGCGCTACTTGGAGGAGGCGGGACCACTGTTGACTCCATTAATCCAGCCGACTGGCTCATAACAGATAGTGGCATATCTTGATTCAACCCAGCAGATTGGCTCATAACAGAAAATGGCATGTTTTGATTCAACCCAGCAGACTGGCTCTGTACAGCAAGTGGCATGCCTGGATTCAAACCAACAGACTGGCTCTGTACAGCAAGTGGCATGCCTGGATTCAAACCAGCAGACTGGCTCTGTACAGCAAGTGGCATGTTTTGATTCAAACCAGCAGCCTGGCTCTGTACAGCAAGTGGCATGCCTAGATTCAAACCAGCAGACTGGCTCTGTACAGCAAATGGCATGTTTGGATTCAATCGAGCAGACTGTTTCTTTACAGCATGTGGCATGTTCTGATTCAATCCAGCAGACTGGCTCTGAACAGATAGTGGCATCTGTCCTTTTCCATTGCCATCTTGGTTTTTGGCTTTTGCAACATTACCTGTAGATCCTTCCTTCACATTTTGGAGACGGTTTGACTTTGATTTCCGCATTCTATGAGCTGCGTTTCTTATATACAGTCATTTACAAAGTAATATTCATGACATATTATCTCGACCTGTCAAAGAAAGAAGAGTTGTAAAAGCCTATATATAATTATACGCTGCTGTTTCTGTCTTGCTAATACATCTCATCTATACAGATGAACAGGTCACATGAGAAAATCAATGTTCTGAATGGGAGCTGAACTTAATTAATTTACACCTTCAAAAATAAGTATTTCAAAATGGAAACATTTTCACAGCGGATGTAGATAACTCAAGTAGTACTAAGGTCTGCATAAAAACTTAATGTGCCAGTAGTCAGTGATGGCCTTGTGGAGTTGAATAGTTCAACTCACAATCATGAATCCATATAACATATTAATAGTGAGTGATGGCCTAGTGGAGTTGAACAGTTCAACTCACAATCATGAATCTATATAACATGTTAATATTCTCGTTACCTGACCAGCTCTATGTCTAATTTGTCCCAGTAACCCTAGACGTTTTATTAAGCCCAGGGAACGGAACATCATGTTGCTTGTCATATTTTGTAAAACAAATAAACGGTCATATCCCATGATCACAACGCATACACTTAATGCAATTCTATATTATAGGTGAAAAACTGCGATCAACTACAGGTGGTTTTAGTATTCGCTGCATAGCAGACGAATACAGTGTTACCATATTTCAGAAACAATTCACATTGGAAGTGAAAAACCTGATAGCATTCACTGCCTGGTGTTCGATCACTGCAAAAAAATAGTTCAAAAGGTTGCTAATTACCAAACATTTATGAACATCAATTATTAATCATGTGACCTCTCTCTCTCTCTCTCTCTCTCTCTCTCTTCACTGCTGAGAATGGGGTTTACAACTATGTGTGAGATAATAAAAATAGTTAATTAATTGCTTATCAAGTTGATGGATATATAAATATACTCTTATTTGCATCAAGAATGTACAAAAATAGATGGAATTGTAAAATAAATTTGTTTACAGTGATTACAGCATGTAATATACTCCTAGATCTCTCTGGCTCCTTTTATTTTATATCCTTAAACTTACAGTATTTATATACAGAAAAAATACTTGTCCAGAGTAGTTCTAAAGAACATATGGATTTGAATTTGAATTTCAACTTTATATTGCCTTGAACACAATCATGCTGAAGGGAACTTGAAAGTGCCTTCTTAAAATGATGCATTATCAATTTGATTACTTAGCATTAACTTATTTAGAGATTGCACTTTTCTAAACTATGCTTCATTTGCTTACTAACTGCCATTCATGTCTCAGAAGTCTTTTTATCATTATTTACTTTAAATTTTATTCATTAATAGATGCTTTTAAATGGGCTTTATTGCTAATAGTCTGTATGTTCTCAAACATGCATTTATCTCTTACAGCTCTTATGTAATTTGTTATCATTGTTTACACTTAGTCTAGTTATATACAGACGCTCAAAAGCTCTTAGATGGCTTATGTTATACTGTTGTGGTCTTACCGTCTGGAAATAATCTTATCTTATTATATAATATCCACATAACATATAACATACAATAGATGTTCCAACCATTAGAAGGTGGCAGGCTTATGACCATACATGCACTTGTTTATCAGTAGTCCAACTGTTTACACTGATTGTGACGACGAGATACTTGGCCCCATCCCGCACAGTCTAACCAAGATCTGCATATTTGTGTGCGGAAAATCCCCAATTAAAACCCTTTGGGCAAGATAACTACAATATCTGTGACCAAAGTGATCCATTCGGTAGGTAAAAAACATGTTTCGATACTCATATGAGCATAAATTATTCCAACATACCTTTTCTGAAAGGTGCGTTTGATGTTTTGTTTCTCCCCCCTATTTCCCAACTGAAAACAAAACCAGTGTTATGGCGGTTAAATGCCAGTGTCATGGTAAACATCGCCTATTCTAGAAAATTTGCTTTGCAAATAATTTAAGTACTAATTTAAATATGCTGGCATGTCAACGAAACGTTGGTAATCAACATTTGTTAACTCTAGGTACTCATTGTAAAGATCTATTTAGAATTAAAATGTCTAACAGTAGTTATATGCAGATTGGAACTGGATGTGACCTAAGTATCTTACGTACCGTTTTTTCTCATGCAACATAAAACTTTTTTAAGTTAAAATTTGACATTTAACACAGAATTTTTAAAGCCTATTAATGCAGATTATTGTTATTTCTGCAGATTATTGTTATTTCTATCGATTTAAGTAAGTTATACCTATTATTGACTAATTTTGACGTAATTTGAATTTCCACATGTAAATATGCAGATGTTTGTAAGGCTGAGAGGATGGCCTTTCCGAGTTTCTTTCACGAAAATAGGCCAACCAAAAAGCCAATTAACTTAGTAGGGCTAGTTTATTAGCTTTGTATGTCATATCTGTATAGTATTAATATAGTCCAACTAATTAGACTGCTTTGTGATGGCGAGACATTTTTTTCGTTTTGGCTCCGTCCCTCACAGTCTAACAAAGATCTGCATATTTGTGTGCGGAAAATCCCCAATTAAAACCGGTTGGGCACGATAACTACAATATCTGTGACCAAATTGAACCATTCCGTAAGTGGAAAACACGTTTCTATACTCACATGAGTATAAATTATTCCATCATACCTTTTCTGAAAGATGCATTAATGATTTGTTTCTCCCCACTATTGCCCAACTGAAAACGAAACTGACGTAATGGCGGTAAAATGCCGATGTCATGGTAAACATTGCCTACTCTCAAAAATTCGCTTCGCAATAATTTAAGTACAAGTTTAAATAAGTGGCATGTCAATGAAACGTTAGCAAGTTAAACTTAAATCAACTTTCATTAATTCTAGGTACTCATTATAAAGATCGATTTAGAATTTAACTGTCCGACAGTATTTGTGTACGGAGTGCAACTGGATGTGGTTAAAGTCTGTTTGTTATGTTTTTTTCACGCTACGTAAAATTTAAGTCAAATATTTCAAATTTGACATTTTACACAGACTTTTTACAGCACATTCATGCAGATTATTGTTATTTCTATCGATTTAAGTAAGTTATGCCTGTTATTGAAGAATTTTGATGTAATTTGAATTTCCGTACATAAATAGGCAGATGTTTGTAAGGCTGAGAGGATGGCCTAGCTTTCCGAATTCGTTCACGAAAATCGGCCAACCAGAAAGCCGAATTAGTAGGGCTAAGTATTAATACTACTAAAAACCAATGACCTAACTTGATTTGTTGTCCTCAATTTCTTAAAGGGCAACGCAACCCTAATTATGAATTAATCTCATTTAAATAATTATTCATTATTATTCTGAAAAAAATAAATCATTTGAGCGTTAAAATACGCACATTGAAGATATTTTACGAAAATATCGTAGAAACTTGGTTATCTGAAAGAGTACAGGGCGCCGCCATTTTACCCATTTACAATCGATTAACAGTTATGTGTGACGTCATATCCCACAAACATGGATATGGCAAATAAGCGGGAGTGAAAGAGAATGGTTGATTATTATAGATATCGCCTTTAATTGTGAGGAATAAGCTTAGGAAATCACGCATTTGTATTTTAGAATCATAGCCAACATATTCTTCCACGTTATCCACCAAAACACAATTTTCACAGCCACAAAATTCTTCAATAGAATCAAAGCTTAATTTTCCATTCGACACTAAAGTAAATCCATTTTTATAGTGACATTAACTATAATACTAACATTTTTTTATATTTATAAATTGCGTGAAAAATACTGACGTGAAAACGTCTGTTCTGTTCTGTAATATAGCATCCCTGATTATAGTTATATTTCATTGATAAGAATTAAGATCAAACACTACGAAGTGCAAAAAACATTATAATTGGTTGTATTTTCTTACACCATTTCCATAGTAAATCTATCTATATACAAACATGTAAAAGTTAATTTACAGATTAAATATCACTGAAGATTATTATAATTATCACATCTATACAAAGTGGTGTACGAACGCACAGTTATATTGTTTGTTGAGTTGGGAGTTAAACAGTATTGCACATTTAATTGTGGGGTAATATATATATAGCATCATTGGTCTGATTCGCGGGAAAGCACGGAAAATCTGGAAATTTGCCATTATTTTCGGGAAAAGTAGAATATGATATACGTAAATGCTTATTAATCATATAACAAGCATAAAAGCCAAAAACATGTGAAGTTACTTCTTAAACTTTTGCCTAAATTACCTTTCAGACTGTCAATCCATAATCACTACACATTTATTTTCCACCTTCAGTACGCTCACTTTAAAAATCAATATTTCCCACACTGATGAAAATTACATCACGAGACAGCAAGAACCAGACATAATATTGCATCATAGACTTCTTACACTTCTGTTGAAAAATAATGTTCTAGGTCATAGTTCTAATTGATCAACCAATGAAAAGTCGCTAATCAGTTGATCACGCGACCACACACGGTTAAAATTGCCATATTACAAATGTCTGTCGGTGTTTCTTTTTGAAGTCAGCTGTCTCCACATATCATTGTCCTGTGCATATTTCAGTGTCATAAAACTTGCTGAGACAGGGTGATGTGTAATGTACCGCTTATCTGATTGTTAATTGAAGTTTAATGTGAAATTGGAGTAATAGTAGCAAATTGGGACCTTGGTTATTGTTTTAGGTACGTGACGTAGACTAAATAAACAAGTAGTGTCATGCAGTTCAACTGTTGTCTATAATTTGAAAGAATTATTAAATCATTATCAGATATTTTACATTATCAGTAAAACGATTGAAGAATTACATATAAAACTCATACTTAGTTTTATTTTGATCTCATGAAATGTTTCTGTTTATTATTAATTTTCCATTATGAAATATCACTAACAATCGTATTTTCATCTTTTTTTCTTTATTATACAGACAAAATAATTGCACCATAAATTATTTGTTCAAACATCATAATATATAATGCATTCATGCACATTTAAACAATCAATAATTATTACGTTGGTATATGACAT
The DNA here is from genome assembly GCA_964023205.1 of Lutraria lutraria. Taxonomy (NCBI): domain Eukaryota; kingdom Metazoa; phylum Mollusca; class Bivalvia; order Venerida; family Mactridae; genus Lutraria; species Lutraria lutraria. Next base: position 5,644,942 of record OZ026845.1, read on the forward strand.
AATTTTTTTTATAAATTTTCGAAATTAACTGAAGTTTGTCACACCACCAATCACATCATTTTTGTATAAATTCAAAATGAATAGCGGTGTTAAATTGTTTGTACCGAATGGCTAGTAACCATTAATTTGGATAAGTGTAAAAAATATTGTCATTTATAATACAATATACAATACAATATCTTTTAAGGCCGTATCTTTTATAAAAGTGCTCGCAGAACGGGTGTACTGGCTTTTACACGTTGTGATATATATAGGACGTCACGATACCTGACTTTTCTTTCAAAATGGCGGGGCACTAGGAGATTTGCTCAACCACAAAATGACAATATTAAATCACCAATATTTTTGTTAAATGGTGGATTTTTAAAAAAAAAATGCAGGAATCATCATAACTTTAATATTTCTACACGACTAAGTGCTTGCAAAGTCAACATTGCGTTGCCCTTTAAATTCAAGAAAAGTTGGATTCAAGTACATTAGACATTCAATCAGCAGTGAATATCTCAGTGCTTCCAGCACTTTGATTTATTGAAAGCAAACAAAACTTCACGGACAATGGATCGATTTTTCGGAGTTGTAAATATATTTATCAGAAACGGTAACATCATCATATACATAAAAAGAAACATTTCTATGATAATTTTTACAATGACAAGTCGTTAATCGCCTAATAATTGATATCTTATTATTTACCACATATCCAGAAAGTTTCGTGCCTATCAACTATGTAAACAGGAAGTTAAAATGACGGCTGCAGAAAATACTTTACGGTCCCAAATGTTCAGTAGTTACCGGTGTGCCTAAAGTACGTAAAGTAGCGTAAGGTGGCGTAATGTGGCGTAAGGAGGCGTAAGGTGGCGTAAGGAGGCGTAAAGTGGCGTAAGGTAGGTATAAAACGGGTTAAATGATATATTTAGTCATAGGAACAAATATTTATCGTATACCTATGCAAAATGAAGAATCAGAATTGCTTATATATGCATTATGAAACCCGTACAAATATACTTAAAAGAGGCGTAAAGTGGATGAATACTGGCGTAAAGAGGAAATGAAATAGTTTTTATTGATACATTTTTTCCATTAAATCAATGTATATCGTATAATTATATAAAATGTGACTTCATGAGTGCTACTTTGTATTCTGAAATCAATCACTTCTACTGAATTAAAGGTGTGACAACGTAATCATGTCCGAGCATTTTCACAATGTGGCGTTAGGTGGGTATAAAACGGGTTAATTGGTAATTTTTTTCTTAGGAACAAATATTTATGGTATATATATTTTATTATGTAAAATGAACATCACAAATGCTTAATATACATTATGAAACCCGTACAAGTGTACATAAGTGGCGTAAGGTCGCGTAAGGTGGGTATAAAACGTGTTAATTGGTAAATGTTGTCATAGGAACAAATGTTTATCAGGCGTATATATGTAAAATGAAACATCACAAATGCTTAATATACAGTATGAAACCCGTACAAATGTACATAAAGTAGCGTAAGGACGCGTAAGGTGGGTATATAACGGGTTAATTGGTAAATAAAACTGGACTATAATTTTTAAATTTAAATTATGATGAAAACATCATTGATTGCGGTCTATTTAACATTAATCAATATCCTAATTAAATATTTATAGACAGTTTATACACGCAAAATTTTGACAGAATGCCATGAAAGTTGAATTACTTCATGGCAACAGAATCATAACAATTTTTGTTTTATCATATATCTATGATTATATCATTAATCTTTATCCTAATAATATGGAAATGATCAATGGACTGTCGTGTCGCTTCGTCGATCGGCAACACGAACTACGCTCGAAAAGTTAAAAGTATGAAAATTGTCAAATAATATCATTCTGTTAACGAATTTCTATACATTATAGAATACTTAAAAAAATCATATACGAAACTCTACCATTGAGATTGTCAATACGTAAGGAGACCATCGCTAATACAACATAAAAACTTACATAATATACTGGGAAAATATGATACATGTACTTCGACGCATTACCTAAATAAAACTCAAATGTTTTGTTTTGGACTAAGAAAATAGATAGATGTGGTTGATAAAGATAACAAATTTATTCATGGACTGAGAGGCTCATCTTTGTATAGTGCGTAGAAACAACCCTTCACGTCACGTTTTCGATAAAAAATGTAAATTTAAATTTGTTCCTAAGACAAGATTTACCAATTAATCCGTTCTATACCCACCTTACGTCACCGTACGCCATTCTAAATATACTTGTCCAGGTTTCATAAAATATTTGTTCCTAAGGAAAAAGTTACTATAATTAACCCGTTTTATACCCACCTTACGCCACTTTACGCCACCTTACGCGACTTTTTAAAACTATACTTGTACGGGTTTCATAATGTGTATTAAGCATTTGTGATTACGATAAATATTTGTTCATAAGACAAAATTAACCAAATTAACCTGTTTTATACCCACCTTACGCCACTTTACGCCACCTTACGCCACAATGTGAAAATGTATAGCTCATATAGCACAGGCATGATTACGTTATGTCACACCTTTAAGTAGAAATGCATTGATTTCAGAATACAAAGTAGCACTTGTGAACTTCATTTTATATAATTATACGATACACATTGATTTAATGGGAAAATGTATCAATAAAAACTATTTAATATCCACTTTACGCCAGTATTCATCCACCTTACGCCACTTAATTAGGTTGCAAACACGTTCTATAAAGGTACCTTCCTTACGCCGTAAGATTCTAGTTGTTGAAACAAAATACATAGTTATTTTGAACAACATTTGTTAATTAAGCTTGATTTATATCAAAATCAGCTTATAAAACTGCTTTGTATAAAGTGATTTGTAGCCCGTCAGACGTCACATTAATCAATACTTGTACAGGTTTCGTAATATATATAAGCATTTGTGATGCTTCATTTTACATAGATATACGATAAATATTTGTTCCTAAGACAAAATTTACAAATTAACCCGTTTTTGAACAGGGTTGCTTGCTTTCTTGTTCTTGTATACCTACCTTACGCCTCCTTACGCCACTTTACGCCACCTTACGCCACTTTACGTACTTTAGGCAGACCCAGTAGTTACTTCCCTTTACCCGGAAATCCAAATCACACGAAGATAAAAGTGCTAATTTAAGTTTACTTTTCGTAATAATGTTGTTTTAGTATGTACCTGACATTCAGTCGTATGTTAAAAAAATACAATGTGTGAAATTCAGATCCATGCACGTTATAACCTCGGGGCCAGAGAGTCGCTTTCCAAACGAAGAAACCTTTCCGCTTATTTGATTTTCTTGTTGGTAATTATATGTCTTTGTACTAAATAATATTCATGCTGTGTCAATTAGTTTCTAGTTTGTTAGCATTTTCTAGATTTATATCCACTGACATGCGGTTATTTCACAAAATATAAGCACAATGTATCGTACGAATTGTCGGAATACTGTGGTAAACATTCTAATCTCAAATATAGACCAATGAAACAGTGTAATGTTAAGAATATGTATTATATTCGGACACATCTATTTTCGGATAAATTACTCATTAGTATGTTATCAAAGAAAGTATGGTGTTAAATTAATTATGCGTATGTGAATTTTGTAGGATTTGTATTATCATCACTGCTGATGGTTCGCCATATACTCCCATGTCTAAAAATTTGATGATGACAGTTATCAAAAACTTACATACATACATTGATTCGCAACTGCTAAAAAAGCTAAAACAATCCCACAATCCATTATTACAATACTCAATAATTTCAGACTATTTCAGACAGTTGTAATTGGGTGTTTTAATATGACTTAAATATACTAGAAATCTCGGGCAATTAGGCACGGGAAAGTGTTTGGATTGCAACAAGCTTCATGAAGATTCACTGAAAATCCATACCTGTAAGCATATGCATTGAAAAAAAGCATCAATCAAGCATTTCAAATTCCAACATAGTGGACATTTTTGTATTATCCTTTCTTCTCTGGAATTCAACATTTGGATAATCACAGATATTTTCGCTGTTGTAAACATGAGCATGAAATCCTGTTGATTCATTTCGCTTCTGCGGGATTTGATCATTTCTAGTAATAGGAAATGCGGAAGCTGGGAATCCATGTATGTAAATAATGCCTTGCAGTAATTAACACTGTGTTTAATTTATTATTATTGATTTATTTATAAATATTTTACTAGTTTTAGTTGATTTTTAAGACGGTGGTATTTGTAAATTTCAATTACATTGGTTTACTCTGTCTTTGAATTAATTTTTTGTGACAGGTTGCCCGACTATATACTTTATAAAGGAAACTCTTTAAAACTAGGTTGCCCTCCAAAAGACTTACAGAAGAAAAAAATCCCTTCAGGCAGGGGGCAACCCACTAATTTGAAGACTGTTTACTACCTAGATGGTCTCCATAGTATTTTTTTTGTATTTTATTTGTATTGGCCTAAGAAAGGATTGTTTGATTCTCATTAAAATAGGGTAGGTAGGTCAGGTATATTTTTAATTAAGCTCTTGAAAGATGAAAAAAGATGACAAAGTGGATCTACCGGTCCTCAGGCCAAATAAAAAGTCTAGGCTAGCAGCGAAAAATAAGAGTAGGTCATGTACCTTAGTAGTGACAATTTTTTTCATGCCCTAGTTTGCTCCTTCACGTCATCTAAGTTGCAGTTGTCTGTCTCCTGAATTGAAACCAGAGGTTATCAACAGTTGTTACTTTCTAATATTTTAGATGAAGATGTCATGGTGCAAGCTATGCTGGTTAAAGAGGAGTTTATGCACCACATCTGTGAATAGGAACAGTAGCAAACCAAGAATCAATGAAATCAACATTCAACTATTGTCAGAATCTCTTCATAAACAAATATTTGGTCACAGAAAAAGTTAGTTTCAAGGTTTTATTTCCAGATGTTAATTTTTTATAAGTAGTTATTATTAGTTAGTGTTATGGATTTGTAAAGCAGTGATCCAAGTGCAATTCCTGGTTGTGGCAGGTCATGAAAGTTTGACGTTGATTTTGAATTTCCTCCACACTTGATGTAGAATTACATCCAGGAAAACTTGTTAGGTGAATCTGCCACCATATATAAATGACAAAATGATAAAAATGAAATGAGGATTTATCAATAATTATTGAATTTAATACGGGTACATATATAGACATACATAATATGTTCCTTGTTAGATTGATTTTACATACAGTTTTTATTGTTTCAGAAACTAATGTGAGCAATGAGAATGAAAATCTTACACTTGTACAAACATTAGAGAAGGGCCATAAAAAGGCTGTACAGAAACATCTATCAGATCATGGTCTCTGGAACAAACCTACCTCTATCAAAAAGGAGGTTGATTTTAAGTTACCTCAATTACTGGGTTTGTGTTTTTATTTGTCTGCTTCTCTTATCTGACTCTCTGAGTTTATTAATTTCATTCTTTCTAGAAAATATATTAAGTTTTCCTTTCTTTCTTCTGCATTTATTCTTCTTTAGGGTAAGGTAGTAGGGTCCTAAAGGGAAAGTAGCCTGTTGAGGAGAAAAAGGTTGAACAATAATGACAATGTATACATATCCTTGTTGTAACCTTGATGGCTACAGACAGAGAGACATCCTACAGGTTAATCTAATTATCTTTTTTGCTATTTTGAAGAAAAATTAAGTTCTACTGAAGGGGAATATTTTATGAATTTAGGTGAAAAAACATACATTTTGGACTAGGGAATGGGGCCAAATTTTTAATTCAAAAACTGTCCCCTGTATGTATGTCATCAATGAATTGTATATCATTTTAAATTAATAAACTCATATGCAAAATTGCCCTGGTAGAAACTGTTGTCTTGATGGATATTTGCAGTTATTATACATGTTCCTGAATTGAGTTATCTACCTTGATGAGAAATCTTTCTTTTCTAAATTATCTCCCTTTAAATGAGTTGCTTCTCCTGATATGTATGTCCCTGTGATTGCAAAAGACCCTATTGTATTAAAATATTTATTTTTAATATTGTAGGATGTAACATAGGTGATCACTTTACTAATCTAGCAAGAAAACAAGTAGAAGACTATGTCAAACTAGCTGAACAATTACTCATTCATAAACTGCCAGAGAAGCCGACAGAATGGGCTTATTGTCCGGGCTGGGTTAAATATGATAAGAATGGTCTTCCTGTGCCTGTAGATTATCCTGAAGAACAAATACTTGTGTTTGATGTTGAAGTTATTGTACAAGAAGGAAATTATCCATCACTTGCTACGGCTATGTCTGATAAATACTGGTATGGTACCTAGTCATATATATGCTAGACCATCCTTAAAATTACTTTATAAATTGGGGTAACACTACCTTCTCACCAAAACAGCTTCACTATTTATTTTGGCCTTTTAGGTAAAAAGAAATTTTCAATAAAAGAATAGCATTCTTACCGGTACATGTATTTTGGTTTCGATTTAAACAAAAAATTGTAAAAAAAATATTTCCTACTTACGTACCTTATGATAATTTTCTGGGTGGTGTTACTGCAAAAAAAACTCATTTTAAGCATGGCCCTATCCCTTATGTACAAAACCTCTTCACCTTTGAAGGAAATTAGTCTCAACACATGTACATGATTAGTTGAAAATGTTTACCTCACAAAACTTGCTGATAAAGGAGTTAATTAATGAAATAACCTAGTTAGAAAATTATATTTTAATATTTGAATCAATGTTTTTATGGTCATACAAAACTATAGGTAAACTGTAGTCCTGAGGCATAAAAATTCGGTGTGAAAGCCATTGAAATTTATATGTTTGTAGTTCAGTCAGAGAAATATTTTATGACATTTTTTGAGCTTTAGTAATTAATGTTATTGAAAACTATTATAATACCATCATTAGATAAAAGTTATGTATTGATGATACTTCACCATTTTTGTTTCCATTGGCAGCCAGTTTATTTTTATTAAGAAGTTCCCGTGTTCTACATGTAGGTATTCATGGTGTTCTGAGTCTCTGGTTTCTGACAAATTCCGCTGGTCGTCCGATGTTCAACTTGAGGATTTGATACCTCTGGAGGCCCCTAAAGGACCTGATGAAAATAGTTCAGGTGAAAAACGCCTTGTCATTGGACACAATGTGGCATTTGACAGATCATTTGTTAAGGAACAGTATTACGTGAAGGTAACACATTTATAAATTATGTGGCTTTGGAATATTTTGCATTAGTGAGTGAGGGTTGAATGCCATTCTTCAGTGATATTTCAGTAATATATGACAGCTGGTTAGGGCTGTGGATTGTTTGGTATGTAGCGATCCAATCCAATCCATGATTCAACACGATCCATAAATCAAATCACGAATCTTTCATTACCGTGGTTAAACATTTTATACTTATACAGACTCGAGTGTAACTTTAAAAATAGTACTTTGTACTTACAATCTTAAGACAATATTAAACGATATTGATTTTAAAATGATTATCTTACAAAACATTAAAAACATGTGTTTAAAGTGTTAACATACTGTTCAGATACAAAAAAAAAGTTTAGAAGAACGGATGGCAAATTCTGAGCTTGCTCCTGAATTAAATTAAAAAGTTTATTTATCACAGCTATCCATTTCTCTAAACTTAAAATTTTCTGGTTTGCCTACAATCTTTTTGTTTAGGTGATACAAACAATCACACATTTAGAACAACACAGCGGTCGCTTAGCAACTACGATATAGACAGAAAGTACTGGTCGTTAACCGCGTTAGACAGGTGGTCGCCTAACTAAGTTAAATTAATATTTAAAAACTCTCAGGAGGAATTGAGAGCTTGTAAAAGGTGGTCGGAAGGACAAGTTTTACTGTACTCCCTTCCAATTAATGGATTTACCAGCATCATTTTCTTGTTTAAGCCTGTGATCCATTATTTAAAGTTACGATTTGACCTCTTGGCAAACAAAGAAATCCATGATGAGACAATATATATTCAGAGAAAAGGCATTTTTAAAAACAAAGAATACACTTTATGTTAAAAAAGAAGATCATGAACCACGAATGTCAGTAATGATGATTATTCATACTCAATTTTTCAATTTGATTCATGATTACCCAAGTACTCAGGTATTTGCCCCAGCCCTACAGCTGGTTCCACTATCCAGTTGTCCTGGACAGTATTCTAACCAGTACTAACTTACCCTTCCACAAGGCACCTGCAACTTCTCTAGAAGGGTATGACATGAAGTGACTGGGATTCAAACCCGGACCACCTGAGTTGTAAGTCCAGCACACTAACTACTGGACCTTGATGGCTGCCCATCTGTTTATTAATTATTAAACATGAATCATATAAGAGAGAATCTGATAACAACTTGTATTTAATATTTTAGTCCCCTGAAGTGCCCTAGAAGTCCACTTATGGTTAGCATGAATTGTCATTCCTGTTTGAATGTGTATTTAGGTTGATAATTTAGATTGATTTGGTGTTGTAAGGTTGCATTCAGCTAAAATGGATTTAAATTAGACAAAATCCTTATTGGTTAGGTGTAGTGTAATGTATTAGCTTATAAGTTTGAGTGATTTTTAGCTCACATGTCACAAAGTGACAGGGTGAGCTTTTTTTATCAGTCTTTGTCCGGCGCCCTGCTTTGTGCGTTGTCAAACTTTATCTCGTGAACACCTTAGGGGTCACATTTTTAGTTCAATTCGCAAAGCTGGGTCAGAATGCTGTTATCAACAAAATCTCAGACGAGGACGATATTGGGCCATTTTGGGTCAAAAACTAGGTCATCAGGGCCAAACACTTTAGAAATCACTGTTTTGATTGGATCTTCTTGAAACATTGTCAGAATGTTTATTTCAATGATATGTAGGTCAAGTTTATTAATGGGTCATTTCCGGTAAAAAACTAGGTCACTAGGGCAAATTGCTGGAAAACCTTGTGAACACTCTAGAAGTCAGTTTTGACTCGATCATCATGAAACCTTGTCAGAGTTTGAACAGAGTATAAAACTAGGTCGCTATGTAAAATCTTATGAAAAACCATGTTAACATGGTAGATTTCACCAAACTTTGTGAAATTATTTGTTTTAATTATATAAAGGTCAAGTACAAATGTGGGTCATCTGGGTCAATAACTAGGTCAAATCTTAGGAAAACTTTGTTAACACTGCAGATGTCACAGTTTTGATTGGATTTTCACGAAACTTTGTCAGAATGTTTGCCTCAATGATATGTGGGTCAAGGTTGAACATGGGTCAGCGGGGGTAAAAAACTAGGTCACCAGGTCAAATCTTAGGTAAAAACCTTGTAAAAGCTCTAAATGTTATGGTTTTAATTGAATCTTGGCCAAACCATGTCAGATTGTTTGTCTTTATGATTTTAAGGAAGAGTTAAAGTATGGGTCAGCTAGGGTAAAAAACTATGTCACGAGGTCAAATCTTAGGAAAACCTTATTAACAATTTAGATGTCAAATTTTGATTGTATCTTCACCAAATCTTGTCAGAATGTTTGTCTTAATAATATGTAAGACAAATTCTAACATGGGTCATCTGGGGTCAAAATCTAGGTCACAAGGTCAAATCTTAGGAAATCTTGTCTATGCTATAGTTTTCATGGTTTTGATTTGATCTTCACCAAACCTTGTCAGAATGTTTGTCTTATTTATATGTAGGACAAGTTCTAACATTGGTCATCTGGGGTCAAAAACTAGGTCACAGGTTCAAAACAATGTTTTAATGAGTAAATAGTGATTGTCATGTAAGCGATCATCTTGGCCCTCTTGTGTAAATTGTTATGTTGTGTTATATTAACTTGGTGTGGCACTTGTCATTTCTGTTGTTACCCTTATAATGTATATAATAAATGTGTTTTTTGTTTGTTAATTTCATCAATTTACATATCTCAACATTGTACTAGTCCCCTTTATGATACTAAGTTTTTGTGTTATGAGAGTTTTACTGTTTACGATTTAGATTCTGATCAATCTGTATTTCATTTTTTAGAAGTCAAAGTTAAGATTCGTTGATACAATGTCACTACATATAGCAGTCTGTGGATTGACAAACTTTCAACGTATACTGTATAAAGCTGCCAAAAATGACAGTAATTTAAAGATTGTGAAGGAGTATAAGCAAAAACAGAGGCTTCGAGGCAATGTTGGTGTAAGTAGGAATTGTTTCTATGTGTCTATTTTCTGTTTTTATGGGTCCAGGCCATCCTTATGTAATACTTAGTTTCAGGTAACACTTCCTACTCCCAAAAAATGGCTCAGCCCCAATTTTTTTTGCCTCATGGATATTTTTTCTATAGAAATAAAAATAGTATTCTGATACGTATATTGAATTCAATATAAAATAATTGTACTCAAATTTACCTACCTGCTGGCTAGAAATTAATTATGTTCAGGCAATAATGATAAAAGTGTGAGAGCTCAATTGATCACAACCTTTATCAAGCATACACAAACATATCTGAAAATGTATTTAAACATCATTCACTCAATCTTTTGAACCATTATACTTTGAGAATGGATTTTAGCTTGGAGACTGTTTGTAAGTTTATAGCCTCAGGGCCTGGACTTTAAACCTGGGCAATAAAACCTCTGGACTTTAGAACTAGGTAGTGACTGTTCTCTGTTTGTTTTTAGCATGATTTTGACCTGATTATGATTTTTTAGTTGGATGACTGGAAGGAAATCAGTACATTGAACAATCTGAAAGATGTTCATAATCTTCATGTAGGCAGCAGAGACATTGATAAAGATCCAAGGAATATATTTATTGAAGGGTCTACTGAAGATGTGAGGGAGCATTTTCAGGTTAGTTTCTTTTCATACTTTCTTATGCCCAAACTCTGAAAGATAGGAGGGGCATATAGATTTCTCCTGAAAGATAGGAGGGGCATATAGATTTCTCCTGAAAGATAGGAGGGGCATATAGATTTCTCCTGAAAGATAGGAGGGGCATATAAATTTCTTCTGAAAGATAGGAGGGGCATATAGATTTCTCCTGAAAGATAGGAGGGGCATATAAATTTCTTCTGAAAGATAGGAGGGGCATATAGATTTCTCCTGAAAGATAGGAGGGGCATATAAATTTCTTCTGAAAGATAGGAGGGGCATATAGATTTCTCCTTGTCTGTCCTCCTGTCCCTCCAAAAATATTGTGTCACACATATCTATAGAAAATATTATCATAGTTATGAAGTTGTACAAAAATGTTTATCAGAATATGAAGGTTTGCATAAAGGGTTTTAACTCTGTCAAAGAATGAAGACTCTGGAGTTATCTACCCTTGAATCCCCTTGATACAGTACGGTTCAGGTGATTTGTCCGATTTTTGCGTTTCCCTGCGTTCATAATCAACAATTTATCACCCGTAGCGGCGATTTTATCGCGGCATCGATCTTGAAAAAAACGCTAATCACCGCAATGTCGCTATTCACCGCGTTTTATGACTTATTTATCAGTCGGTAATCTTTCATAGCGATGGATCAATGTGATTCGCGAACGTCTAAAGCCAACTCTCAAGTAGCTAAAATGATATTTATTGTGAATCTTTCCTCTACTTTCGCTTTCTGTTGACCGTTCATTTTCCGAAAACAGTCACATGGTACTAAATCCGTCAGCTAAGACCGACTGAAATCCAGACATCTGATTAAATTTTGTCAAGTAGGAAATCCCATTCTTGAAGTAAATATGTAAAAAAAACGGCAAATTGCTAAGCAAGTATGTAAACTGTGTAGCTATGTTTATATGCAGTGTTACGTACAGGGCGAGATTCATATGTCTATTCTTAGTGTTTTATATATCGAGTACCACGGCGAGAATCATTATTTAGACCGAGTCGCAGTCTCTCATGTTACCTATGTAGCTCGGTGCTCTAATCAATAAAACCAGTCCACTGTTTACATGTAATATTATTTCGCGCAATAATATACGAAAGCTGACAGATTAATTAAAGCTCATCAACTGCTATTAAGTTCTCAACACTCGTTGATTATAATTTATGTCAACGCTAATTTTTCACACATATCAGGTAACAATTTGTTCACAAAAGCGCAATTAAATAATGTGTGAATATCACTGTTATTGACAAGAAATTTGTAAGTTTTGAGTAAGCTAAAGAGGCAACATCGCGTATCACCGGTTGAGCGATCGTCGCCTCAATCCCTCGCGAATTATTGCCCTTCAGTGGTGACGGTCACCGTCGATCATCGTCGCTCTGAATGCAACGGCCAAAATTCAAATCGCCGCGTTGAAGCGATCTACCTGTGGCTTAGCGCGATTTTAATTCCACGGCGATTTGCAAAAATCGGACAAATCACCCGAACTGTACTGTATATGAAAATCTTGTGTCACACAAAGTGAACCTTGACCAGAATAATAGAATGGGGGCATCTGTGTCCTATGGACACATTTTTATTTATCAGGTGTTTAACATCCCACTTACATCCTGGGTATTTTAAGACATTTCCAGCTTTAACAGTGCATGAAGACCTCAGGCAAGCAGCAGTCCTGTATGTACATGTTTATGTAAACTATCTGGAAACCTTACTAGTTTTTAATTGATTTTGTATCATATATTTTGTAAGTATTATGTCCTGAATCACACAGAGAATTCACATTCTGTTGTTTCCAATAGTGACCTCACAAGAATTTGATATGGTGAGAAAGTGAGACTAGGGTTGAATGATTGTTGGGTGTTTGGAATAATAAAATGTTTGGCATAAATTTGGTGATTAGCTTTTTTATCTGTTGAGTGGTTGAAGGTAAAGACTTGGAACATACACATGGTTTTTGTTTTGTGTATTGCATCTTTTGCCTAATATATTTCATCTTCTGTCTAATATATTGCATCTTTTGCCTAATATATTGCATCTTTTGCCAATATATTGCATCTTTTGCCTAATATCTTGCCTCTTCTGCCTAATATATTGCATCTTTTGCTTATATTTTGTATCTTTTTAACCTATGTTAGTGTCCACCTTCAGTTATAGGCCACCATGAATAAAAGTCATTCTTTTGCAAACTGTCCGTGATTAATTAGAGTAAAATTACCACCTGAAGAATGATGGCCACCTGTCAATAGATACCACATTTTATCTTTCCCAAGGGTGGCCTTTGTTTACAGGTAGCCACTAACACAGGATTGACTTCAGGTACACGGTTATAAATTAATACTTTCCATCTGAAATGCATTTGCATGAAGTCAGAATTGTGATGTATTAAAGTTACTAAGAAAATAGATGTGTATGAAAAAATCCATTTCTCTTAAATGATCAAGTTGTAATTGAATGTAGTAACAATTAATAAAACAGTATTGGCCTTCAATTGCACTGAAATAATAAGTTTGCAACAATGACACATACATCTCTGCTTACATAGTTACATCTACAGCAGGAAATATGTATTGGAGAATCTGTCCAGTATTATTCTACCTGACAACTATGTGGCTGTGTTTATTGGATATTACAGATATTTGTGGTCTCAAATATTTTCAATAGTTTTAATTGATACAAAAACAATAAAATTCTAGGCTAATATTTACCTAATTGACAAATGGCTAATATGATAGTTTAAGGAATCTTTAATAGGGTGACAGAGATTTATAGTTTAAGGAATCTTCAATGTGGAGACAGAGATTTATAGTTTAAGAAATCTTCAATGTGGAGACAGAGATTTATAGTTTAAGGAATCTTCAATGTGGAGACAGAGATATATAGTTTAAGGAATCTTCAATTTGGAGGCTGAGATTTATAGTTTAAGGAATCTTCAATTTGGAGGCTGAGATTTATAGTTTAAGGAATCTTCAATGTGGAGACAGAGATACATATTTTAAGGAATCTTCAACGTGGAGGCTGAGAATCTTCAATGTGGAGGCCGAGATTTATAGTTTAAGAAATCTTCAATAAGGAGACTGAGATTTGTATTGAATACGAAATGCCAGTTTGTGTGGACTAAATTACCTGCATGTTAGCTGTGGACATAAACAGTATTTATTGATCACAATGATGGCTGAAAGTGGAAGAAATACCTTTGAAGTTGTTAATTTGATTCTAGATTTGTACCTTCCTCTTGTCATAATTTTTGGAACTGTTTTTAACATAATTTCAATGTTGTGTCTTCGGAAAAAAATACTCAAAGTAGGTCTATCGATGCTCTTCTTCGCTTTAAGTATGGCTGACCTGGTTGGGTTGTACAGTGAACCAGTCTTGCTGCTAGTGGACAGAATAGGAGGACATACTGTGACACAGTCTATGATGGTGTATGAAATATTTCATGTCTTGTATAATGTTGCTATAATGTGTGCTAACTGGATTGTTGTTTTGGTGTTGTTTCAACTTGCTGCCAAAGTTTGCTTTTCAAACTGTTGTAATTTAAAAGTTCAAATTGTGTCAATTCTTCTACTGGTGACTTTGACGATATCTGTAGTAACAAGTTTTTTGTTCATGACTGGAGAGAACTGCTTCGAAGCGGAACGTAGGTTGTTGCACGTTAGATTGGGATATATGCCTTTGAATCAAAGTCTCATGTTGAACAAGATAAAACTACCTCCTACAGGAAGATTCAATTTGAGTACACTAAATACACTTCTGTTGACTTTTTTCCCTCTCGTATTTACGCTTGCCTGTGTGATAGCTTACACACAGGGGTTCAAGACTATATCTGTGAATATAGCCCCACAGTTTATGGTGGCTCGTACAAATTTATCTGCACATAAAGAGAAGCTTAGATTTTCCATACTGCTTGGGTCTTCGTTGATCATAACTATGGTCCCTGTTGCTTTTTTTAACACCCAGATTTTATCTATGGAGCTCACTGACGGGACTATTTTAGCCTATACAATACTATCTATTCCGATTCATTTGAATTTTGCCATTAGACCTGTGTATTGCTTTGTTGTGAGGAAGAATTTTAGAACTTTGCACACCTTCTTGAAGGCTTTAGTGACACCTCATTGTTTTTGCAAAAAACAAGCATTATTTCGAGGGAATGATCGTGATGAACTACTGAAGACAGGCGAAGAACTTAATTGTACAGAGACGGCAACATGTGATCAAAATGGCGGGACACGAGTCTCTGTTTCTGAGCGTTCATTAACGGAATCAGCGTCTGGTACTACATTATCGGAATGTTAACTTTTGAGTATCCATGTTGTATACTTTCGTCTGTGCTGTGTTTAATGACATTGAAACTTTCCATTGATGAATGCTATTTGTTTGATCAACTGTTACCTGTAAATTACATGGATGTGTTATCTATATTGCTCAATTGTTTTCAATACTATACTTGTTTATATTATTATTTGCTGTGTTTTAAGAAAAGTTCTGATTTAAATCTGACACTATGAATACGCTCAAATTATGGTATTTGAAATATGAGGAGGGATGAAAATACTCAGTTCTGTTGTATCTCCTCTCTCCTCTCTCCTCTCTCTTCTCTGGGAAAAATCTCTGTTATGGGCCTTTAAACAACAGATAAACTCAGATGAGAAAAAAAATTGAATAGCCCATTTCAGCCATTTTTAGCTCTCCAGAGCACGAATGTGCTCAAGGTGAGCTTTTGTGATCGCCCTGTGTCCATCGTGCGTCGTTCGTCGTGAAGTGGCGTCAATATTTACTTAAAACAACATCTTCTCCTACACCGCTATGCCGATTGCAACCAAACTTTGCTGGAATGATCCTTGGGTGGTCCCCTTTCAAAGTTGTTCAAAAAATTAAATTTCATTAAAAACTCTGGTTGCTATGGCAACAAATAGAAAAAACTTAAAAAATCTTGTCCGAAACCACAGGGCCTAGAGCTGAGATATTTGGTATGTAGCATTGTCTAATGGAACTCTACAAAGTTTGGACAAATTATTACCCTGGGGTCAAAATTGGCTCCGCCCCGGGGGTAACTTGATTTTACATAGACTTATATAGGAAATTTAAAAAATCTTCTTGTCAAAAACTACAATGCCTAGAGCTTTGATATTTGGTGTGTAGCATAGTCTAGTGGACCTCTACCAAGTTTGTTCAAATTATTGCCCTAGGGTCAAAATTGGCCCCGCCCCGGGGGTCACTTGATTTATATAGACTTATATAGGAAAATTTAAAAAATCTTCTTCTCCAAAACCGCAAGGCCTAGACCTTAGATATTTTGTATGTGGCATTGTCTAGTGGACCTCTACCAAGTTTGTTCAAATTATGGCCCCGGGGTCAAAATTGGCCCTGCCCTGGGGTTTATTCTATTTTATATAGGAAAATTTAAAAACCTCTTCTCCGAAACCACAAGGCCTAGAGCTAAGATATTTGGTATGTAGCATTGTCTAGTGGACCTCTACCAAGTTTGTTCAAATTATTGCCCTAGGGTCAAAATTGACCCCGCCCCGGGGGTCACTTGATTTATATAGACTTATATAGGAAAATTTAAAAAATCTTCTCCAAAACCACAAGGCCTAGACCTTAGATATTTTGTATGTGGCATTGTCTAGTGGACCTCTACCAAGTTTGTTCAAATTATGGCACCGGGGTCAAAATTAGCCCTGCCCTGGGGTTTATTCTATTTTATATAGGAAAATTTAAAAAATCTTCTTCTCCGAAACCACAAGACCTAGAGCTAAGATATTTGGTATCTAGCTTTGTCTAATGGACCTCTTTTAAATCTGTTCATATAATGGCCATGGGATAAAAAAACGGCCCAGATGGGTCACTTGATCTTACTTGGACTCGTATAGAAAACTTCAACAATGTTCATCTCCAATTGACCTTTTCTCCTGGTGAGCATTTATAGGGCCATCATGGCCCTCTTGTTTAATTGTTGTCTTATAAACCCATTAAAATTTTAAAGAAAAGAATTGGTATGTAAGTACTTTGTCTGACTTAAGACTGGTTGACATAATTTTGAATATTTTGTGAGTTATTATTTTGAAAAAGAATGTACAGTATAACCTCCCGAAACGGCACCTCTGAGAAGCGGCAACCTCTGAGAAGTGGCAATTTTATTTCCCCCCATTCGTTTTCACTTATTTTAACCTCCGTAGAACGACACCTTCGTGGAGCGGTAAGCGGCCGTCCAAATTGTTTCCCTTTTGTATGATTTTACCTCCGAGAAGGTTTTTACAACGACATATTCTCACATGTTTACATAATTTCATATGATGTAGTTTTCTATTGTTCACACCTTTAGGGGATTATAATAATTATCAGTTCATCGGAGTAACTATAGCCGATAGCCGGGGATACAAGTAAATTAGCGACTGTCTATGGGATCAGTTTGACAATTTGAGACAATAACACCGTACATACATGCACTTGATGAGATGTTTTAAACATATCAAAGTCGTTATTAATAATTGTAAATGAAATATCAAAACACGCTTATCAGTTGGTAGAAGAAAACAAATCTATGTACACGCGTGTTAAAGCATCGTCAAACTCCCAATTGATCGGACGTCAGCATATGCACTGACCCAGTTACACGCGAGAGTAAAACCAATTACTGATTACTCAAATATCGCATGTGTACACACTGTGTAGTGAACAATATGACATAATTTAGTGATTTTCACATTTGGAAGCGATTTAATTTGTTACTAACGGCATGTGCGTAAAAATATTGTGGGCTCGATTTATTATATACATGTATAGAGTTGAGTTGATAGACTCGTGAATTGTACGTATTTTTGTATCTAATCAACAGTATTAATCACCATGTTTATATAGCAAAACGGTTACGAGTAGACTTAATCACAAAACGGCAGAAATTTAAGAAAACTGTGACAATGTACAATCAACAGTCTATGAACGACAGTCTATAACTACCGAACCTCCACAGAGCGGCAGTTATTTCTGTCTCCGCCGGATGTCGCTCTACAGAGGTTATACTGTACACTTTCTGTGAAGTATTGTACAATGTAGTTTATTTTCTTAGTTTTGTTCTTGTAAATGTTTTGTAGTAATTAGTTGATCATTTTGTTATTGTATAGTCTACCAATAAAAGTGTTAGATTTGTCATGTTTTCATTTTTATGTTTGTCTGGAGAGTAACTTGATCTTGTGCTTGTTATTGAAGACAAGTCAGTTCTTGGAAATAGTAGTAATAATAATTATAATAGAAGAAAATAGTAATACAGGGTTTAACACTGACTTTAAAATCTTGGGGTCCGTAGGACTCAGGTTGCTGTTTTAGTTGGGCCTGTCATAAATATCAGGAGTCCCTATGTCATTACATGTTATGGTTTATTGCATGTATCTAATTCTAGCATAATTTATGTACTTATTTTAATAATTCTTACCAAAAAACACTCAAATATCTGTGTAGATACATTAACAAAGAAAATAGCTTGTTAAATCAATGCTGTGATCTCCCGTACTGTTATACTGAGAGTGTATCATATGGAAAGTATATGTCTGGACTCAATTAGGACATTTTAGGGGTTCTGGGTAAAATCTATGGCATATTTAGCAGAGAAACACATGTCCTGTAAATCCCTGTAATGATGATAATAGTAACGAAATGTTAATGATTGTAAAAATTACACACTATGAACCTGTTCAGCTAGTTTATGGAAGGTCGGTTGTTCTACCCAGGTGGTCGTCTTGGGTCTTCCTCCATTTTAAAAAGATGGTAAGGTTGCGAAATAAGGTTGTTTGTGTGACTGTACAAAACAAGAGACTCATGGAGATATACACTATGTAACCTCTAGCAGAGAGGTCATGGGCTTGAATTGCCTTTGCCTTTCAATATATCAGGGACACCTTTACAGTATCCCCATACAAACTACAGAGCTAAGAAAATCACAGGATATGGATGAGGTGTGCATCGGTGCTTTACTCCAGGCACAATAAAGAACCAGGAAAAAGTGTAATAAAATGAGTTGGGATATAAATCCATGTTCTCCTGTATCATATCTCCCCTCTCTCTGGGGTAGCTCTGATATGACCATAGCTGATGAATGTGCTGTTAAACACAGATAAATAAATACAAATGGAACTTGATATATAGGCTCCTGCGCAGGGATACATTAGACTACTCAGGGCATTCTCTGGTTACACACCACTAAAACCCAACTTTCACTACATGTTTATCAGAAATTTGAGACAACACTGTCGATTACATTGTCATTGATTTTACACTCTAGCATGACTTTATCGCTATATTTAGATGAATGTGTTTTCTGAATTGATAAAGGTACAATACTGCGGTTGATTTCTGTTTTATAATAGGTATGATAAAACAATTGATGTAACCTAGTTTTACACCACAGATTTTGAACTATAATGTCCTTTTTCACCGGAAAATCACATTTTTATCTGTTGATGCTTTACTATATGATCTTGGATCAGTTTTGTTGTTTGTGATGGGATGAGGTCAGACTATAGAGCTAGAGTTATGTCCCCCTAGTTAATTGCACTGGACTTCTAGGTTCAAATCTTGGTTGTGGCAGGTATACCTTTCTATAAATTTGACAAAAAATGTTGATTTTCCTTCATATGTGGAGAGGATGCTGGCACCTTGCGGAAGGGTTAGATAGTACTGGTTAGGTTATAAGAACTGGTAAGATGAATTGGCTGCTATAAATTACTGAAATATCGTTGAAAAATGGAAATTGAGACGTGTACACCTGGAAAGGACCATCAGCCTGCTGTTAGCTGGCTTGACTGGTACCTCACATGTGTTTGTCTAGTCCTGCCACAAACTCACAATTGTGTGGAAATACCTTAATATCACTGTGACGGGGTCAGAATTTGGTATCTCTTGAGTTTGAGTTTTATTGCGTTCTTTTATATATGTGTGTGTTTTTGTGTGATCAATTGCTTTCCCTTTTTAGGAACTCATGAACTACTGTGCTGACGATGTTGTCGCTACGTCTGAAGTGTTCCAAGTATTATGGCCAGAATTTAAAGAAAGGTGAGTCTATATGTAATATTAGTTCATATGTATTTGTTTTATATTTATACTGGCAAATGTTTGAATATCTGTAACCATATTTATTAGTTTATTATACCCCCAGATATGAAATATATGGGGGCTATATTGGATTCACGCTTGTCGGTCGGTCGGTCGGTCCGTGCGTCTGTAGACACAATTTGTCCGGAGATTTTCTCAGCAACTACTTACAGGATTTCAATGAAACTTCACAGAAGTGATCAGTAGTAAGCCTAGTTGTGCATGCTTAAAGCAATTTTCCTTCAGATTAATTATCACAGAGTTACAACCCTTTGTTGTTTTTATGCAGTATATACAATAGGCAAATTTTGTCCGGACAATTTCTCAGCAACTACTCACAGGATCTCAATGAAACTTCACAGAAGTGATCAGTAGTAAGCCTAGTTGTGCATGCTTAAAGCAATTTTTGTTCAGATTATTTATCACTGAGTTACACCCCTTTGTTGTTTTTATGCAGTATATACAATAGGCAAATTTTGTCCGGACAATTTCTCAGCAACTACTCACAGGATCTCAATGAAACTTCACAGAAGTGATCAGTAGTAAGCTTAGTTGTGCATGCTTAAAGCATTTTTCGTTCGGATTAATTTTCACTGAGTTATAGCCCTTTGTTGTTTTTAGCTCACATGTCACAAAGTGACAAAGTGAGCTATTAGGATCACTCTCCGTCCGGCGGTGTGCGTCGTGCGGTGTGCGTCGTCAACCTTTATGTTGTGACCACACAAGGGGCCACATTTTTAGCTCAATTTTAGCAAAACTGGGTCAGAACGTTAATATCAACAAAATCTCGGACGAGTTCGATATTGGGCCACTTGGGGTCAAAAACTAGGTCACCAGGGCCAAATAAGGGAAAACCTTGTGAACACTTTAGAAATCACTGTTTTGACTGGATCTTCATGAAACTTTGTCAGAATGTTTATTTTAATAATATGTAGGTCAAGTTTGATAATGGGTCATTTCTGTAGTAAAATTAGGTCACTAGGGCAAATTGCTGGAAAACCTTGTGAACACTCTAGAAGTCACTATTTTGATTGGATTATCATGAAACCTTGTCAGAATGTTTGTCTTCATAATATCTTGGACGAGTTCGAACATGGGTCATCTTGGGTCAAAAACTAGGTCGCTAGGTCAAATCTTATGAAAAACCATGTTAACACTGTAGATTTCACAGCTATTATTGGATCTTCACCAAACTTAGTCAAATCGTTTGTTTTAATGATAAAACGGTCAAGTATAAATATGGGTCATCTGGGGTCAATAACTAGGTCACCAGGTCAAATCTTAGGAAAACTTTGTTAACACTGTAGATGTCACAGTTTTAATTGGATCTTCACCAACCCTTGTCAAAATGTTTGCCTCAATGATATGTGGGTCAAGGATGAACATGGGTCAGCCGGGTTCAAAAACTGGGTCACAAGTTCAAATCTTAGGTAAAAATCTTGTAAAAGCTCTAAATGTCATGGTTTTGATTGGATCTTGGCCAAACCTTGTCAGATTGTTTGTCTTAATGATATTAAGGGCAAGTTTAAATATGGGTCACCTAGGGTCAAAAACCAGGTCACAAGGTCAAATCTTAGGAAAACTTTGCTAACACTGCAGATGTCACAGTTTTGATTGGATCTTCACCAAACTTTGTCAGAATGTTTGCCTCAATGATATGTGGGTCAAGGTTGAACATGGGTCAGTGGGGGTCAAAAACTAGGTCACCAGGTCAAATCTTAGGTAAAAACCTTGTAAAAGCTCTAAATGTCATGGTTTTAATTGAATCTTGGCCAAACCTTGTCAGATTGTTTGTCTTTATGATTAAAAGATAAAGTATGGGTCAGCTAGGCTAAAAAACTATGTCATGAGGTCAAATCTTAGGAAAACCTTATTAACAATTTAGATGTCAAATTTTGATTGTATCTTCACCAAATCTTGTCAGAATGTTTGTCTTAATGATATGTAAGACAAATTCGAACATGGGTCATCTGGAATCAAAATCTAGGTCACAAGGTCAAATCTTAGGAAATCTTGTCTATGCTATAGTTTTCATGGTTTTGCTTGGATCTTCACCAAACCTAGTCAGACTGTTTGTCTTAGTGATATGTAAGACAAATTCGAACATGGGTCATCTGGGGTCAAAAACTAGGTCACCGGTTCAAAACAATGTTTTAATGAGTGAACAGTGATTGTCATGTGAGCGATATAGGGCCATCTTGGCCCTCTTGTTATACAGTATATACAATAGGCAAATTTTGTCCAGACAATTTCTCAGCAACTACTCACAGGATTTCAACGAAACTTCACAGAAGTAATAAGTAGTTAGCCTAGTTGTGCATGCTTAAATCATTTTTCATTTGGATTGATTTTCACTGAGTTACAGCCCTTTGTTTTTTTCTACAGTATATACAATAGGCAAATTTTATCCTGACTATTTCTCATTGACTACTGCAGGAATTCAATAAAACTTCTCAGAAGTCATAAGTAGTTAGCCTAGTTGTGCATGCATTAAGCTTGTCTTGGTTTGTTAAATTTTCACTGAGTTATGGCCCTTTGTTGTTTTTTATACAGTGTATATACAATATCTCAGTAACTACTCATAGGAATTGAATGAAACTTCACAGAAGTTGTAAAAAGTAAGCCAAGTTGTGCATGCAATAACCAGGTTTTGTTTGGATTAATTTTCACTGAGTTATGGCCCTTTGTTTTATACAATTAGGTAAATTTTGCCCGTACCATTTCTCAGCAACTACATTCAGGAATTCAGTGAAACTTCTTAGAAGTGATAAGTAGTTTGCCAAGTTGTGCATGTCCACAATAGGTTTTGTTCAAGTAAATTTTAATGAGTTATGGCCCTTTGTTATTTTTTATATAATGTATATTTAAAAACTGGTCAGGATATATCTAAGCAACAATTTGCAGGTATTAAAAAAATGAAAATGCATTATATTTCCCCTGTAAAATGTAACAATAACTGTGTCAAGGCCGCAGCTGGGGGTATTCATCACCTTTAGTGATAGTTCTAGTTTGTTTTTATTCAAGTATATAAATGCCAAGTGTCTGGCTGAGATGGGCCTAATGATTACCATGACGGCTCACTAACCGACCGCATCTGTTCTAACCCAATCTCCGCTCTGTTGAACCTTTTATTAGTCCAGAGTGTTGTCACTAGACATCCATTGCCCCCTGGCCGTACGAGGTTTAGTTGATTTTGCCATTTCATCCAGGAGCATAAAATTAAGCGTTTGTGGAAAGCAGTTTCTTGTTTCTTTTCTGAGTGAGAATGAATTATGATACTTATAAGTGATTATTTTCAGATTTCCTCATCCTGTGACGTTATCGGGAATGTTAGAAATGGCGACTGGTTATCTGCCTATAAATCAGAATTGGGAAAGATATGTGCACCAGTCTAACGCTGTTTATGAGGATATGCAAAGAGAGTCGAAGCAAATTCTTATTAAACTTGCTAACAAGGCCTGTAAGCTGATGGAAAATGACAAGTAATTACATTCACTTTAGGCTTAATAAAGAAAGAGTTTTTGTTTCTGAATTCCAGATTTTTCCCAGTGACCTTTTATTAGGCCAGGGGGACGGTATATTGACTTTCTCAAATGTTTAACCTTTCTGCAAGTTTTAAGAGCCAAAAGAATTTCACCTACCTATTCAATGAGCCTTTAATCAGAAACAAACTATTTTTTGTTTTTAGACTATATTAACCTAAATCATGTTTGATTTATTAAAACGATTCCATTCCTTTATTACCTGTTCAGACCTCAAGCAGAATATGTCCCTTTTTCTAGTTTACTCTGTCAGATAGTTTTTTGCTTATCCTTGGTTTAGAACAAATTGTATCACCTAAGTTTCAAATGTTAAATTGTGTTCACAAGTCAAACAAAACCTATTGTTAATAGTTGATAAGTCTCATAAATACATATTTGTTACATTCTGAATACGACATGTTTTTCACTGAAAATATCTACTGACAAATGAACCTGTGTATTTAACACCATTCGACCTCCTGTAGTAGATATCATTAGTGTGTCATCTTTTGTTCAGAATTCAATGCTCTTTGTACGGTATCACAGGTCTATTTGAAGTTCAGTTCGTATGGCGCAAATATGCTTCATTTTTCAATGTACTCGTCTTTCTGTCAAATTAATTTTTATCGTGTAATATCACTGTCTGGTACGTGAAACGGTGCAGATTTTCCGTGTTACGGTGCTTCCATCCAAGATGGCGGAGGGAGAAACGACAAGGAGGTACGTGTCATTTTATACCGATGTATTTATACAAATACGCTATTTAGAAGGAGAAGAACAGTTGCATCTAATTTTCAAATAAATTCACTGAGAGATCAATATATTCACCATGTCTGTTGCATAGGATTTATATGAATTATTTGCTAAAAACTTTGAGGAATAAACCACGCAAAATTCGAACCGAGAGAAGTGGTAAATATTATAGCCAATCTACGTACAAAAGCCACTATTCTTGGAGTGAATACGCTTGTTTGTTAGCGTATGTGTATAGAATCATTCATAGAAATACTACATCTTCTCAATCACTTTGTTGTGCTTAAATTTGTCTATTTTCTGTTTCGTCAACACGACGGTGCAGACACCTAACAACGGTGCAGATTTTCCGTAAGAAATGAGACGGTGTTGCCACAAATGAGGCAACGGTGCATACATATACAACAAAAAGTATACGGTTCAGACACTAAATTAAAAGAAATGAAGCATATAATTTTCAAATACATTATTTTTTCTTCATTTGTACTTATTTGTTAATTTTTTAAATATTTTTTAAGTTTAAACATATTTTTTTCATATCCATAGAATCTCAGCCATATAGTACAGTGTTGTGGGAAATCTTATGTCGAGTGTTGGTCCCTTGAAGCCCACCAGAGAGCACAGCATTATATAAAAGGAAACTTGAATGTGAAAATGCAAGAAGACATTTACAAGAAAATCTCTCAAGATACATATCTAAGTAGCCATAAAAAATCTGAGAATAAGGAATTTACAAGCAACATATGCCAACAGCATTCCTTTAGGAGAGATATGAACTTATTGATCACATTAAAGGAGTGCATGAAAAAGAGTTCACTTACCCTGCGTGTTTCAAGGAGTATGCCTGGAGGACGAGTTTGCACGGACATTTATTCTGAAAATATGACATTTCGATCAGTTTTCAGATATACGATTTTCATATTTTTTTTATTGAAATCGTGTATCCTTATGAGCTAACTGTATACATGTATTTTAAAGCAAAATCTTGAAAAAATGAGTGATCAAAGACGTACTATTTTCTAGTCAGTTTCATATCTATACTTATGAAAAGGTGCTACTACTGTTTCTATAAACCGTGCGACTAATTGCTTTTTTTATGATAAATGTTGGTATGTCGCAATATTTACTTGTTAAGACTCGGTTTTTATTTGTAAGTGTGGTTCAAATCATTTTAAGTTAAAAGAGGGTTGCCTATAGAGTGCTCCAAATTTAGAATAGAAATATCAATGTATTTTAGTATTCAATAAATATTTAATTCACGGTTGAAACAGTGTGTAAGCAATATTTGATATATACCGAACTAAAGTATACATTCATTTTTAATAAATGTATAATTATATTGTTGTTTTTCAGGTATTATATATGTACTGTGATTCTTACTGTGATTTATTCCTGATTCATAGTGATTTCCTTTCAGTATACATGTTCAAATGATCACAAATGAATGTAAATAAAAATTGTTTTTATGGTATTATTTATTTATTATATTTTTAACATGTTGTATTTAAAAATATGGCCAAATAACAATACTCAGAATACTTTCAACGCTAGAAAAATAACTTTTCTAACACTGTTAAAATTAGGTAAATCTTATGTGAAAAGCATGCTCGGTAATGACAGATACTTGACAGAGTTGACAGGCGATCTCTCAATACAAATTAATCTACACCACAAATTGATGATTAGAGAGAAACAACAGGTATTATAAGTTGGCAGTCAACTTTAAAGTAGGTTTGACTGTATTTCAACAGACTAAGCTACCTTCCTGGGCATGAAATGATGTTATTTGTTTCACTGTAATGATAGTTATGTAAATGAAATAACCAATTTGCAATACAAAAGTGTAAGACGAGCACAAAGTACAATTTAAATATAGCACTACCACCATCCGGAGTCAGGACAATATGAATGTTATTTCAAGCCTTTTAAAACTCAGAAGTGTAGATGCATGTCCATCACAAGTATCGTTTCTATTTCAATTTAGTATCTCTAATCTTTAGGTTCTTTATGTTTCAAGATTTTATCCACGTCGAACATCCACGTCGAACATGTGGCAATACACATTTTTTATTCGTGAGACCAATGATATTCTCTCACAGTGGTAGGGCGTCTTATTGGCTCTTCCGGTTTAGAAATACATGTACATCGTATTCCCTAATTTACATTTTCTCTTTCCTCTGCATATTCGGCTTGTGTCAAACATATGACCCCTGCAAAATAAAAATGGCAAGTAATAGATACACGGACACGGCAAAATGGTATATCTTCTTAATTGTTTTTTGAGTTGGTGATATTTTTCTCAAAGACACACTATATATTTTCTTGTCAACTTACTGGTTTAAATAAAATTCTTACTCATTAAGTCATACTTAGTGACTCAAAACATCGATGAATACAGCTTTTACTGAATGTGAGCATTAAACTAGTAGAAGAATGTTTGTAATTAACCTATTAAGTATTTTATTTATCTATAAACAAAGACTTTTCATATAGATGTCACATTTTTACTCGCAGTAGAAGTTGCATAACTAGTGATTAATGTACACGCAACAACTAAAACTAAGTATTTAAGCACATCTCTTAAAATGTAACAGCAGATCTATGGTTTCATTACATTCTTTTATCTAGTGTCTGAACCGTATACTTTTTGTTGTAGATGTATGCACCGTTGCCTCATTTGTGGCAACACCGTCTCATTTCTTACGGAAAATCTGCACCGTTGTTAGGTGTCTGCACCGTCGTGTTGAGGAAACAGAAAATAGACAAATTTAAGCACAACAAAGTGATTGAGAAGATGTAGTATTTCTATGAATGATTCTATACACATACGCTAACAAATAAGCGTATTCACTCCAAGAATAGTGGCTTTTGTACGGAGATTGGCTATAATATTTACCACTTCTCTCGGTTCGAATTTTGCGTGGTTTATTCCTCAAAGTTTTTAGCAAATAATTCATATAAATCCTATGCAACAGACATGGTGAATATATTGATCTTACAGTGAATTTATTTGAAAATTAGATGCAACTGTTCTTCTCCTTCTAAATAGCGTATTTGTATAAATACATCGGTATAAAATGACACGTACCTCCTTGTCGTTTCTCCCTCCGCCATCTTGGATGGAAGCACCGTAACACGGAAAATCTGCACCGTTTCACGTACCAGACAGTGAATATAAGACACATAGATCTCAGTTAGGGTCTTCTTGTATTGTATCAACATGAATCTGACTGTTTTGAGTGTAATGTAAGAAAACAAAATGAGTGCCAGATGTAACTTGACATTAAGTCCTAATAATTTGATAAGAGTGTGACAATTTATTCTGCCTAGTAAAAATTATTCAGCACTTTAGAAACTATAACTAGTATGAGTGTATATAAAATACCTTTGATTAAATGATCCTACGTGATGTATATAATCACATGTATATCTATTGTAACAGTCATGGTTCGTTTTTATGATCCTTTCTTCAGGATCAACATGTATTGTATGTATATTAATGTACTACCTGATCACTGATCAAGGTTTGAAGACTTGTGTTCAATTTCATATACGTTTGGTGATAAATGTTGAAACTTTGGATCAAAGTCCCAGGTTCTACTGTTACTAATTGAATTAACTAATAACTAAATATATTAGGACACAGTTTTTGAGTTTACAGAATGACACTTTTACTTTCTATTTATTTATAAGTTGTCACAATATTTATAACTAAAACAAGTTTTATGGATTATAATATACAAGGTGAACAATAAATAAGATGAATCAAATACTCAACAATCTTAACCTAACTTAGTTTAATTTTACATATATAAAGACCATGAATTTAAAAGGAAAGAGATATAATAATTTAGTCTATGAATTTAGAACCCTGGTCAAAATACAATAAAAGTATCGCTTAAATTTACAGTGAAGGAGTTGGCAAAGTTGATTCAGACAAGGGTAAAATCTACCTTGTGAATGTCAGTGAACTGAGCACTGAGTGCTGGTAACTGAGCCTTATATACCCTTACAGGGAGAGAAATCATGAGAATTTCATGATACACTCTTTTTGAATGACAAAGGGGTATACTAAAACATGTACAGTGTAACATATATACTGATGGTTAAACAATGTGATTTTAAGTATATCAAGTGAATAAATAGCCCTTGGACACCCCACTGACTAGATAAGTTAACAGTATTATTTAATGATTGCTTGAATAAACATGTGTAGAAGGAAAAATACCTTTAGATTAAATGTATTTAAGAAGAATCAAAATATACTTAATTGTAATAATAATCAATCATAGATGTTGGAAAGTAATAAAAAGTCAATTCTGCCACACTATTATACTGTTCACTTTACTCAGTGTTTAAATAGTTTGCACTTACAAATGTATAGTCAAACCTGTGAACAAAGGCCATTCTTGGTAAAATATGGACTTTATTGACTGGTGATCTCTATTTTGGGGGTCATTTTGTTCTGAATTATCAATGATGGTTGTGCAAAGAATGGCCTTTATCCACAGGGTGGCCTTATTCGGAGGTGGCCACTAACACAGGTTTGACTGTAAAATATGCATGTATACTGATATGCTTCAATGGACATCATATGATGCTTTAATGACCAAAACTTAGTCAAAACTAATCAACAGTAGTATTAAAATTATGAAGCAATCACTACAAGCAATATTGCAAGTGATCCTTATAAAATTTTGAGTAATGTTAGTCCTTCTAAGGAATCACTCTCCTCAGTGGTCGAGTGGTTAAGGTCGTTGACTTCAAATCACTGTAACATCTCACTGATAGAGGTTTGTGTGTTCGAGCCCCGCTACCGACTATGTCTCTTTATGTGAGAAAGTAGGCAGTTGCTTGCGGAGGATTGAAGTCTCGAACTGGTTCTTCGCAGGAAAAATAGTTAGGTGAACTGTACACCTCATATGACTCTGACTGTTGAAAAGGGGCGTAAAACTCAATGAAACAAACAAAATCTGAGGCATCAATATTTTGTCCTATCCTATACACTAGAAATGCAATCAAATTTGTCAACAATGGGTATCTTAGGGATAGACATAAGTGTGGCCTTTATTGACAGGATAACCTTTAATCAGAAGTCAATTTGTTCTGAATATTCAATGACAATTTCTCAAAGAGTGACCTTTATTCACAGGATGACCTTTATTTAGATGTTCCTGCAAACACAAGTTTGACTGTATCTCTCTAGTTTTCTCCCATTTTTTATGATTGTCTGAATTATGTTGTCAAATTTGTGCAAACCTATAAATTTGATAAAGATTTTCATTGCTTGTTTTCTTCCAGATATAAAAAAGACCCTTGGCTTTGGGATATAGACTGGACTGTAAAACAATTGAAGATGAAAAAAGAGAAGAAATTAACAAGGGTAATGATATTCTTAGTAAATAGATGCTAGATACATTTATCCTGAAACTTATCAGTAGTTTGTGTTATAACTGTCTTATAGTGTTACTGGTACTTGATTCTTTATTAAAGTGTCCTTTTAAGCTAAGTAAGTAGAATGTGTGATTCAAGATCTGGATGTAAGCTCAGTTTGTTGAGTGTGGAAATCCTGAAGTTTGAGACCTAGGTGAGGCAGCTGTTAAATTACATTCAAGATGATCACACATCAATGTAGGGAAATCATCAAGGCTGTAATAGTGGCAGAAAGTCCATAACTAGGCAAGTAAAATTGGAGACATTACAATTCAATTAATTTACTCATTAATTGATTATAGGCACAAATCAAGCTGTTAGAACTTGAAAAATCTATGAAGGAAGATGAAGATGATCCTGTAGAAGAAAGTTGCTTAGAGGATGTTTTGAAAAAACAAGAAAGGCACTATAAAGCATCTGCCCATCTGATTGGTTACCCTGAGTAAGTACTGGAATAATTTTAAATCACTTTTGATTGGTTTCCTGGAGAAGGTCTCAATTTCTATTGGTTACATTAGAATGGTAACTGTGGTAAGTGCTAGAATACTATTGGTTACTTTTGATTGGTTTCCTGGAGAAGTTTTCAATTTCTATTGGTTACATTAGAATGGTTACTGTAGTAAGTGCTAGAATTCTATTGGTTACTTTTGATTGGTTATTGAGGATAAGTATTTGAACTCTATTTGTTATTTTTTCAGTTTGACTTGTGGCATTGGCTTGTTGACATTCTCTAAAAAATCTTAAGGAACTTTTTGAAAGCAACTAATATTGCCTGGTATCAAATTACATCCTGGACCCTTCAGGGTCCAAAAAGGGCCAGTACCTGAATATTCTCTATCATTGACTGGTCCTAAACATTTAGATGGAGTTAATAATTATTTACTGTATGTTTTTATGATGTCATGTTTCTACAACAGGAAAAGCTATCAAATGAGTCATCTCCCTTGATTTTGTTTTACAGATGGTATAAACAGTTGTGTAAGAAATTAGATGATGAAGACTGGGCTCCGGGACCGTGTGGTATTAGTCATCAGACCAGAGTGACCCCTAAACTTCTACGTCTTACATGGGATGGTTTTCCTTTACATTTTGATGATACACATGGTTGGGGATATCTTGTTCCTGGTCGAGATGATAATCTTAAAGACTTAAAAGAATTGATACCGTCAAAGGATAGACTTTTCCCGTACAAGTATGTTATATTTTTAGTAGGGATGTCAAAATTGACCGAATCAAGTATCCGGATATCCGGATCAGACATCCGGATACATCCGGATGTTCGGATCGATCTTTACACAGTTATTTAGTTTTTACTGTTTTATCGTAACCAGTTTTCGCGATCATCTGTTCATCGCTAATTTCATTTATTTTGAATTAATATTATATTCAATATTGACTAAAAAACGAATAATAATGAAAAACAAATACGCACAATACAATCAAACTCCGCACGTATTTTACTCAAACCGCTGCACGTGAACCGTTTCAAAGATTCACTGCCATGTTTCTATTTTAGTCCAGAAGGAACATTCCGGAATTCAAAGTTATTGTAAAGATTGCGTACGTCATCATGCCGTAAACCCATCATGTCTCTATACCTGCCAGTTTGATTATGACGCGTATCTTAAGTTACACGGGTTATTTACTAAATCGTAATGGCGATTTGTCGCTAAAACTTGACCAAAGAATGTCGGCGTCCTTTTGCTGTAACTAATTTTTCTTTGATACCAACTTCTAAAACAATTCACCGCCTTTGATTAAACCGAAATGCTACTAAAATGGGGGAAACAGGCTGTGACTGTACGGAATCTGCGTTCGGAATGACGTTTGAATTCTTTAACTCTTTAACTTAACATATAATTATATGCAGCATAATTTGTGTTAAACAATTGAAATCGCTAACTTTGTGGAAACACATCACTTAACGCAAAAGATCAGTGCATTACTTGTTTTACTCTTATCAGGGATGCTGTAATATAGCATCCCTGCTCTTATCTACCACGTGTTGGGACTAATTACAATCAACATCGATTTGATGGGATTAACAAATGAACGCTCCGCGCGATTGCATTATTACCCCGACGTGTTTTAATAATTGGGGTATTGAGAATGGCGCGAACAACATACAGCAAGGTTTGTGACATTATTCACGTACAGGTTTAGGGATGGACCGAATTTTATGAAACTTTTATGGACCGATTTTTTAAAGTCGTTTTATGCTACTCAGATCGGTCTAGGGTTAAGCGGTATCACTAAATAAACTTTGAAACTTGATAATAAGTCTTTAATTATCAACATTCAATCATCAAATGACAATCTTTCATTATAATAAGACGTGTGAAAAATTAATCGTCATTACTATTATTCAGTTTTAACATTTAAATAAAATCGCAATATATCGTACTTTAAATAAAATGTTCATATACGATGTCAATAGTGTCACCGGTGTATATTGTAGGCCTAGCATATACTATGTTAAAGTGTCATCACCATGACGACGTCGACTTAATTGCACCCCGTGTGTTCGACACTTTGATTATATTTTATGACAGTCGATTTCAGCAACATTTATACGTATTTTAGACGACAGTAGTATTTTGATACGAACATCCGGATCCAAAAATCGGATCCGAACTTCGGAACGGGATCCGAACGTTCGGATATCCGGACTCCGGTTGACATCCCTAATTTTTAGATGCACCGCCTGTAGTTCACCTACTTTCACAAAGAGGCCACTATCATTTTGTTCCTACATTTTTGGTGATAGCTTTGTTCCAAATGAATGTTCTTGCTTTAAAATTATTTTGAATGCTCATACACACCCGCCAAAGATGGCTTCCTATGTACGTCTTTTGTACGAATGACAAAACTAATACCAATCATCTGTCTTTTGCATATCCGTGATGTCACCTGCATATTGATTGACAGTCAAAGGTATTCTTATCTTATGCAATTGATTTAGCAATAATTATGGTGCAAGTCAGAAATATCAGAATGTGCCTTTCATATTGTGATATGACTTCATTATTTGTCACATAGAGTTGTAATAAGCCTGTGATAATTAAGTAGATTAAGTTGACGTCATATTGATCATATTTCAGGTGTTGACTGGTGCTTTATGTATGTCAATGATTACCTTATCATTACATGTATATTATGCATGTTATTTATATTTATGTTTTAAATGTATACACAGTACATCCTCTCCAGAGCGGCCCTCTTTTGAGTAACAACCTCCCTTTAACAACAGCCTGCTTTTTCCCACTGCACGATACAATTATTGATTTAAACTATTCAAAGCAACAACCTCTCAACAACAACATAATTTTGCTACTCCCAAAGGGAGACTGCACTGTGCATGTATAAGTATGGTGTTGACAATTACTTGAAAAGTTACTCTACCCATTACTGTGCATAAATTTTGTTCTGTCTGTTCAATGAAATGTACAAATAAAACTTGTTTTCATATCTATATTTACAGAGAACTGTATAAAATAATGGGGTGGTCCTTGCCTCGTCAGACTAGCTACGTTTATGAGGTAGATGAAGACGACAATACAGTCAATGAATCAGGATTGACTGACGAGGAGTTTGAAACTAAGATGGGTAATATGTTGAATGGAAGTGTGGACAGTGATGAAGATGGAAAGCTTGATGACCTGTTAGGTCAA
The DNA here is from genome assembly GCA_964023205.1 of Lutraria lutraria. Classification (NCBI taxonomy): domain Eukaryota; kingdom Metazoa; phylum Mollusca; class Bivalvia; order Venerida; family Mactridae; genus Lutraria; species Lutraria lutraria. The sequence continues at coordinate 5,678,234 of OZ026845.1, forward strand.
ATGGATGTTGGTGTCACTGGAGTGAAAGCTGGACGCAAATCCTACAAACATAAGTCAGAGATGGAACCTAAAACAACAAGAACGTTTATTAAGGTATTTGTAAGATATTTTCTTTTACCCAATCCTACATTATTTCTAGACCTAATAAAGTAGTGACTGGATAAACCTGACTATATCCTGTCAGTAGGTCACATGGTTTGCTTTATTTTTGTCACTTTGTATTCCTATGCGCCGTAGTTTGCTGGTTAAAAATTATTATGCCTTTTAGCTTGTCTGTTTTCAGTAATCGCTGAATCGTGTGTTTAAATCCAAGTAAATGGAGTTTTGAGACTTATTTTGTTGTAGAAACAGGATATTTTGAATAAGTGGTTTGTGCAGAAATGGAGAAAGTTTATCTTATTCAGCACAAAAGCTCCAACCATGTATTCTCTATATACAGGGGTGTCAAAATTCCAGATTAATTTATCTGTCCTGAAAGAGCTATGTTTTCTGAGCAACATAAAAGTTATTTGATGAAAATATCTAAAGAAATGGCAAAGTTATGGTCAATTAAATCTGCTCTGAAAAATAATACTTGCATATAATTTTCAGGATTTCAATTTGGTTTTATTGACACCCCTGATATAACTGGAGTTCTGTCGGTCTTTCAAAATACATACAAAATATGTAAGCTCTAGGCCTTAATTATTTTGGACTAGGAAGTGTTCTTGTCTTCCTATATAAGCCTATATAAATCATGTGAACCCAGGGGCAGAGCTAATTTTCACCCTGGGGCCATACTTTTAACAGACTAGGTAGAGGTCCATTAGATAATGCTACATACGAAATATCTAGGCTCTAGACATTGTGGTTTCGGCCAGTAAGATTTTTAAAAATGTTCCTGTATAAACCTATATGAATCAAGTGACCCCTGGGATGGGCCCAATATTGACCCTGAGGCAATAATTTGAACAAACTTGGTAGAGGTCCACTATAAAATGCTACACACTAAATAAATAAGCTCTAGGCATTGTAATTTCTGACAAGAAGTTTTTTAAAATTTCCCTAAGAAGTCTATATAAAATCAAGTGACCCCTGGGGATTACGTTTAACTATTAATTTAACCTCTCTAGAGCAACAACCTCTCAACAACAACATAATTTTGCTACTCTCAAAGGGTGTTGCTTTGGAGAGGTAGCGCTGTATGTTACGGTTCTTATTTCACTGGTATTTTGTATTTTAATTTCATTAATTAATGTATGTTGTAAAACATTATCTGTCACCTATGCCAAGATCAATATATCTATAAATCTATCTATCTATGTTGTTGATTTTAGTATCATTGAAATTCATTTCCCTGCCTTTAGGCCACAATAACATGTTAGTTTAATGGTTTTAAATGTATCTTAACTTGTAAGATATACTCGTATTTGACTATTAAAAATCGATTGGTTTATGTTTTAAGAAGTTTGTTTGAAATTAACAATGAAGTGTGATATTAATTGAACATACAGTACAACCTCTCCAGAGCGGCAAAGTTACAAACTTTCAACAACAACATAATTTGCTACTCCCAAAGGGTGTTGCTTTAGAAAGGTTGCACTGTAGTTAAAACTTACAAAAATTGACCTGATTAATTGATTGATTAATTGATTGATCAAGGAATGTAATAGAGACAGGAGATTTGTATCAGGTATTGTATCATATGAAAGTTACTGTTGGATTATAATTGTAGGTTGTTAAAAAGAAACCTGACCATACAGGTGATGGTCCCCATAAAAGTGTCAACATACCAGGTTGTTGGTTTTTCAAGATTCCTCATAAGGTAAACATAAGGCTGGCCCAGTTAGCTCAGTGGTTAAAGCATTGGTTTACTAATCAAGAGGTAGTGAGTTTGAACCCTGAGCGAGGCTCACACTGTCCATGACTTAAGATATTACATCCTATTTCAAATTGCCCTCCACCTCTGAATTATGTGGGGTAGCTTGACAGTGGCTTGCAGATAGAATGTGGTCAGTACTGGTTAAGGCCTAAATGAAGTCCAGAAAGCTCATTAGGAGAAATGCTCGCCACTACTAGTATATAACTGAAATAATGTTGAAAATGGTAGTAAATCTGATGAAATAAATAAGAATAATTATAAATAAAATTATTGTTTACCGAGTACATTTAAGGATGATATAAGAAATGTGATGTACTTACTCGTATGAATGTTCAAATTTGACCATTTAATTTTGAATCAGGATCCTTTGAAATAGTGTGTAACAATTTGCTCAACAGACTTTAAAACATGAAGAATCTGGCTGCTATCTGTCATGGAAACATCTGCAGAAATCAGAAAGATGCTATATTCAACTTCATTTGTCTGAAAATCCTGAAAAATGACTGAATCGTTTTTAGCTCACATGTCACAAAGTGACAAAGTGAGCTATTAGGAACACTCTCCGTCCGGCGTCCGGCGTCGTGCGTCGTGCGTCGTCAAACTTTATGTTGTGACCACACTAGGGGCCACATTTTTGGCTCAATTTTAGCAAAACTGGGTCAGAACGTTAATATCAACAAAATCTCGGACGAGTTCGATATTGGGCCATTTGGGGTCAAAAACTAGGTCACCAGGGCCAAATAAGGGAAAACCTTGTGAACACTTTAGAAATCACTGTTCTGAATTTATCTTCATGAAACTTTGTCAGAATGTTTATTTTAATAATATGTAGGTCAAGTTTGAAAATGGGTAATTTCTGTAGTAAAATTAGGTCACTAGGGCAAATTGCTGGAAAACCTTGTGAACACTCTAGAAGTCACTGTTTTGATTGGATGATCATGAAACCTTGTCAGAATGTTTGTCTTCATAATATCTTGGACGAGTTCGAACATGGGTCATCTTGGGTCAAAAACTAGGTCGCTAGGTCAAATCTTATGAAAAACCATGTTAACACTGTAGATTTCACAGTTACTATTGGATCTTCACCAAACATTGTCAAATCGTTTGTTTTAATGATATAACGGTCAAGTATAAAGATGGGTCATCTGGGGTCAATAACTAGGTCACCAGGTCAAATCTTAGGAAAACTTTTGTTAACACTGTAGATGTCACAGTTTTAATTAGATCTTCACCAAACCTTGTCAAAATGTTTGCCTCAATGATATGTGGGTCAAGGATGAACATGGGTCAGCTGGGTTCAAAAACTGGGTCACAAGGTCAAATTTTAAGTAAAAATCTTGTAAAAGCTTTAAATGTCATGGTTTTGATTGGATCTTGGCCAAACCTTGTCAGATTGTTTGACTTAATGATATTAAGGACAAGTTCAAATATGGGTCACCTAGGGTCAAAAACCAGGTCACAAGGTCAAATCTTAGGAAAACCTTATTAACACTGTAGATGTCAAATTTTGATCGTATCTTCACCAAACCTAGTCAGACTGTTTGTCTTAATGATATGTAAGACAAATTCGAACATAGGTCGTCTGGGGTCAAAAACTAGGTCACCAGTTCAAAACATTGTTTCAATGAGTGAACAGTGATTGTCATGTGAGCGATATAGGGCCATTTTGGCCCTCTTGTTAATGATAAGTTCGTTTGTGTCTTTCATTTACGGTAGTATCAAAATTGTTATAGACGCTGACAGAGACTGAATCATTAAGGTACAGTCAACCCTGTGTAAACAGTCACCTTTGAATAAAGGCCACCCTGTGAATATAGGCCATTTTTAGCTCACATGAGCACTTGTGCTCAGGGTGCACATGGGCTTTTGTGATCAGTCTTTGTACAGTGTCGTGCATTGTCAAACTTTACCTTGTGAACACACTAGGGGCCACATTTTTAGCTCAATTATTGCAAAACTGGTTCAGAATGTTAATATCGACAAAATCTTGGACAAGTTTGATATAGGGCCATTTGGGGTCAAAAACTGGGTCACCAGGGTCAAATAAGGGAAAACCTTGTGAAAAATTAAGAAATCACTGTTTTGATTGGAACTTCATGAAACTTTGTCAGAATGTTTATTTTAATATTATGTAGGCCAAGTTTGATAATGGGTCATTTGCGGTGAAAAACTAGGTCACTAGGGCAAATAGCTGGAAAACCTTGTGAACACTCTAGAAGTCACTGTTTTGATTGGATCATCATGAAACCTTGTCAGAATGTTTTTTCTTTATAATATCTTCGATGAGTTCAAACATGGGTCATCTGGGGTAAAAAACTAGGTCGCTAGGTCAAATGTTATGAAAAACCATGTTAACACTGTAGATTTCGCAGTTATAATTGGATCTTCACCAAATTTTGCAAATTGTTTGTTTTAATGATATAACGGTCAAGTACAAATATGGGTCATCTGGGGTCAATAACTAGGTCACCAGGTCAAATCTTAGGAAAAAATATTGTCAAAGTTCTAGATGTTATGGTTTTAATACGAATTTCACCAAACCTTGTCAGAATGTTTGAATCAATGATATGTGGGTCAATGTACAAATATGGGTCAGCTGGGTCAAAAACTAGGTCATGAGGTCAAATCTTAAGTAAAAACCTTGTCAAAGTTCTAGATGTCATAGTTTTAGTTGGATTTTCGCTAAACCTTGTTAGATTGTTTGTCTTTAAGTTAATTATATTAAGGACAAGTATAAATATGGGTCACCTTGAGTCAAAAACTAGGTCTTGAGATCAAATCTTAGGAAAACATTATTAACACTGTAGATATCAAATTTTGATTGTTTGTTCACCTCACCTTGTCAAAATGTTTGTCTTAATTATATGTAAGACAAATTTGAATATGGGTCATCTGGGGTCAAAAACTAGATCACAAGGTCAAACCTTAGGAAAACCTTGTCTATGTTGTTGTTGTCATGGTTTTGATTAGATCTTCACCAAACCTTGTCAGAATGTTTATATGTAGGACAGGTATAACATGGGTCATCTGGGGTCAAAACCTAGGTCACCGGTTCAAAACAATGTTTTAGTGAGTGAACAATGATTTTCATGTGAGCGATATTGGGCCATCTTGGCCCTCTTGTTATAAAAACTGTCCTTGATTATTTTGAATGTAATGACCTCCAAATAAAGGCCACCTGTCAATTAAGGACACAAAATGTCTTCCCAACGAAGTCATTTGTTAACAGACTTGTCTGTACCTTCTTTAGTCTTGTTCTAAATTGTGGAAGGAAATATTTTCTGTACTTTGTACAGAAAGGTTTTACATGTGGTTGAAAGAGGGCATTCAAGAAGGGCTTATCTCCATTTTTACAAAGAAATATATTTTAGATAGGCCCCTCTTGCATGATGCTCTTTGATTCTAAACCAATCAACTGTTTTGTTCCTAGGATGGGAAAGATAAACGTGTCTGGAATCCTCTAGCGAAGGATTATTTGAACCGGGTGGAAGATGGAATGTTATCGGCACAGTCAGGTCCTGGCGCTGACCTAGTTCTCAAGCTGAATAAAGCTTGCAGTTACTGGAAAAATAACCAGAAGAGAATTGAGTAAGTATTTCTGTGTAGTGAAAGTTTGATATGAATCTACCTAGTGAGCTCTGTCTGGTGGAGTGAAGATTTGGTATATTTTAGCCCCCATCATTATTCTATCCTTCTAAACGTTAGTCTGTGATTCAAGTGGTCTTCAAATCACTGTAACCTTTCACTGATAGAGGGTTGTGGGTTCAAGCCCATTTATCGACCATGTCTCTTTATGTGAGAAAGTAGGCAGTTGCTTACGGTTGATGGGAGTCTAGTACTGGTTCTTCCCAGGAACGATGGTCAGCTGAACTGTCCACCTCATATGACTCTGACTGTTGAAAAGGGATGTAATAGTCAAATAAACAAACATCAACTTCTTTTTTATCTTGAATAATAAAAAATGAATGTTTCGATGAAAATGCATACTGTAAATATGTAACAATAAGTTGTATGCTGGAGATTTTTGTATCTTCCCTTAAAAGTATACACATATTTATTTCTGAAGTATATTTAATAATTACATATCATCATGTATGTTACTTGCCATGTTCATCATGACATATGATAGGTGATTAGTGATGCCGGCACCCGGCGTATATAACTGAAATGTCATTGAAGAACAGTGTTAAAGCCACTTTTTTGTATCAGAAGTGTGACAGTAGTATAAGAAGGTGCTGTTTGTATTTAGAGAACTTGTAAATGAAACAAAACTTCTGTTAGAGTATGGCATGATGTGTTAGTTTATCTGATTACATGTGTATAAAAACTATTTTCTGGCACTTCAGTGATACTAGATATAAGACATGACTTATCTATGAACTCATACATTAGACAAGGTTAATATTGATGATAAATATGTATGTTTTAGGTCACAGATGACTGCATGGTTAAATGAAGATGAAGTTTCTGAAGAAATTAAAAGGTTGTTTAAGTTTTACCATGCTACTGTTTATATCTTACTTTTTTAAAAAGAAGAATTTTGATGTTTGCCTGGTGATCAGTTGGCACATCCATTAGTTAGTCTTTAGTGTCTATTTCTTATGCCCCCATGTATTGATGGATCACGGTTAAGTGGGCTATTGGAAATAAGAAAATTTATCACTAGCCTGAATACACGATTTTAAAACAGTTTACTACTCAGAATGGAAAATTAATATCCCCAGGCTAGTAATTTAGGACTGACTGCATAGAAATTACTAAATAGTGAGACATGTTCCTATGTCTGTCTATTTCAACTTGTCATTTTCCATTTTTTTTCACTCTTTGCAAATTTAAACTGTTTACAGGTCTGAAGACTACATAGAAGGCAGTAGATTAGGGGCTATAATACCACGTATTGTTCCTGCAGGAACTATAACAAGAAGAGGAGTGGAGCCTACATGGCTCACAGCTAGTAATGCTTATGTATGTATATCTTTGATTTTCCTCCATTATATAAAAGAATATTAATTAAAAATCAATTAGTTTTTGAAACATTCTTCACTGTATTAGGTGCTGTTTGACAGGCATTGATGAAGTTTCAGGCCAGTGTTGAAATAGTATGGCAGAGATAATTTTGACCAATGTCAACTGGAAAGTTTTCTTGAGAAATATTTCTGTTTAAGTCTATTGTTTTAAGGCACTTGTTAAGAGGAATGTTTCTTCATGCTAAGCCTTGAGCAACATTGCGCTACAAGTTTGGGCTTGGGTCAAGTCCCAGATCTTTTCTTACAGCATTATGGGTAATGTGTTTGGCACCTATTTCAGGTTGATAGAATCGGAAGTGAACTTAAAGCAATGGTTCAAGCGCCCCCTGGATATAAATTTGTAGGGGCTGATGTTGACTCACAGGAACTATGGATAGGGGCCTTGCTTGGTGATGCTCACTATGCAAAAAGTCATGGTAATTATATAAGGATTTTTTACCTCGACTGTTTTCATAGAAAGGTAGAGCCATTTTGATCATTGCGACATCTTTGTCTTCAGTGTCTATGTCCCTGCAAAATCTTTAATGTAGCTCATAACTCAGAAACTATAAGAGGTAGCAACATGAAACTTCATAGGTGAATAGATCTCACTGAGGTGGCAAACAGATGAGCATTGGCACTGCTTTCGGCACTCTTGTTGTTTTTATTTTAGGAAAATTTACTCTTTCCTGGATTCTCTCGCAGACAACATGCAATGTTATCAGAGAATCATGGAATTTATTTTTAGGTATCGCTGATAATTACTAGGAAAATCTGAAAGAACTGAATGCCAGTGAAGTAATCATTTGAATGAATGATGCTTCACATTAATTGTATTGTAATTTAAATCCTTGCTTTGCCCCTGACATGGTAATAAAGTTGGTACTACTTCAGGCTGTACGGCTCTTGGATGGATGACGTTACAAGGTAACAAGAAAGAAAAAACAGATCTTCATAGTGTTGTTGCAGACACTGTAAAAATCTCACGAGATCATGCCAAGGTGATTGTATAGTTCAATGTTGTTGTTTAGTTGTATTTATGCTTTTTTATGTGCAATCAAACCTGTGTTAAAGGCCGAAAAAAGGCCACCCACTATTGATTGATCTTTTATAACAAAATGACCTGCAAATAAAGGCCACCTGTCAATAAATGCCATGTAATGTCTTTCCTTTGGGTGTTCACAGGTTTGGCTGTACATATGAGCCTAGAAATGATAGACTTGACCATATTTGGCCACCCAACCTGTATCATAAAATATTTTAGTCCATTCAAATATTTCTGGGTACTTATAACTTAACAAAGGTCTGTGTAATAAAGTAATTTTGTTCGTTTTTCAAATCTGTTTGTTGTCATAAATACTCTCGTGATTTATTAAATTTACAAATAAAACCAATCAAACATTGAATCACTATTTCAGGTTTTTAACTATGGACGAATTTATGGTGCGGGTCAAAAGTTTGCTGAAAAATTATTGCTGCAGTTCAACCATCGTCTATCACTTCTTGAAGCTAAACAAAAGGCTCATCTTATGTTCTCTACAACTAAAGGAAAAAGAAGGTTGTTGCTTCTTATTATTGATAGATTTGATTTTTTTATCAAATGGATAGATTTGCTGCATGTTTGTCTCTGCACAGTAGAGTAGAGGAATCTTGATTTTGCAGCGGCACATACTTTTCTGTGGCAGTTTGTAAATATGACATTTCATGGTCATTCACTCCTCATTTTGATTTTCAAATGATATTAAATTTTGAAGATGGAAGCTGTTTATGGAATGAGAGAGGGGTAGTATAGGTTTGTTAAATGTCAGCCAAACATAGCTGAAATCAATGCAATTGTATCAAAGTACATTAAAAATAGGCCACCTGTTAGTGTAGGCCACGTTTTAAAAATATAAACATTAAGTAATGTACCTTGGCTGTTAACCCTGCTGTTGAAAAAACAAACAATACATAATTTATGATATGATTTTCTATTTCAGTCGTATTGATGGTAAATGGTATGGTGGAAGGTAAGTAAAGTTTGAATCATTCATTTTTGTATAGAATCAACTTATTTGTAATGATTGGGGTCAGTCTTTGAACCTATTTGATTTAAGTTAAAGTTAATTTAAGTTAAATATGACAAATGTTCAATGAATGATTTTGATAAATGACACAGCATGATATCTTGATAAGAATGTCCATAGAATTTTTATGTAATTTGAAAGATAATGCAAACTTTTCACAGAAAAAACATTGTTACTTTAAATGGACAGTGTAATGGATGCCCTGTTGTGTATGATGTACATGTAGCTACTTCATTGCTGTCAGCTAAAATTTGGTTATCCAGTTTCAAATCTCAGTGACAGCAGGTCTTACCCCTCTGTGAAAAATTGACTTAAATGTTGATGTTCCTCTGAATGTGGAGAAGTTACTAGCTTGTTGAAGAGTAAGTTAGTACTAGTTAGAATACAGTCCAAGAAAACTGGTTAGGTTAACCGGTTGCCATATATAACTGAGGTACAGTTAGAAAAGAGCCCACTAAAAAAGACCTTAGCTACGTTATGTCCATGAATTAAGCCTCAGTTATACATATCGACCAAACCAGTTAGGAAATAATTTTATCAGAGTGTTACACTCCCAGTTTTATTTACAAAAATAGCTGTCAATGTTGTATACATTGATATTGTGATTTCAGTGAAAGTGCTATGTTTAACAAGTTAGAGATGATAGCGTGTAAAGATGAACCGTCTACGCCAGTGTTAGGATGTCGTATCAGTAAAGCGCTGGAGCCGGAGAATGTTGACACCGACGTAAGTGAAAAAAATGTCTACGAAACCGTTAAATAATCAAACCTGTGAACAAAGGCCAATCCTTTTGGAAAGACACGCAATATGGCTTTTATTGACAGGTTGCATTTATTCAGAAGTCATTTTGTTCTAAATAATCAATATCAGTTTTTCGAAATAATGGCCTTTATTCACGGAGTGACTTTTATTTGAAGGTGGTCCCCATAGCTCTGGTTTGACTGGAGTTAACAAAATGGAATGACCTTGGTGTTAGACCTATACATAACCTGCTTAAAAGTTCAAATAAGGCTGGTTAAAAAAGTTTGTTTATAGTTAACACCTACGAAACATTTACAGTAGGTAGGTAGGTAGACAGACTGGCATTATTATTGTTTCTATTTGACATTGTAATTGTGCTTTTTATGTCAGAATCATTAAAAGGTGTTATGGGTTGGGGGACTTTTTTGCAAACCAACAATTTTTTACATACGGTCTGAATGCAATTTTTTAATTGGTTTTAACAAGGACTTATATACATACATGGATTCGCAACTGCTAAAAATAGCTCAAACGATATCGTTCGGCGATCCCACAATGCATTACTATATACTCGGCAATGTCTGACAGCTGTAATTGGGTGTTTATGAATTTGATTATACTAAAAAAACTCTGGCAATTAGGCACGGGAAATTGGATAAGGATGCAACAAATTCCTTAAAGATATTGAGATACATTTATAATCCACAAAGTCTAAGTATTAGCATGGAAAAAGGCATCAGTCGAACATTTTAAATTCCAAGATGGCGGACATCTATTATAATCCTTTCGTCTCCGAGATTAAACATTCGGAATACCACGGATCTTTGCGCTGTTATTATCATTCGGATTATCACGGATATTTTCGTATTTTCACTTTTGTAAACAATAGCTTGTATTCCCGTTGATTCACGTCTTATCACCGCGGGATTTGATTACTTAAAACGTTTAATACGGAAGTTGCGAATCCATGTATGTATATAAGTCCTTGGTTTTAATTTTACATTTTTTTACTGATGTTGATCTTTAATGGCATGATGACTTCACCAAATACTTGATTGTGTAATTCTTGTTCATATTTCAGTTTATGACAAGTAGAATAAATTGGGTTGTCCAGAGTTCAGCTGTGGATTATCTTCACTTGATGCTTGTTTGTATGCATTGGTTATTTGAGGAGTATGACATAAATGGGAGATTTTGTATCAGTATACATGATGAAGTAAGGTAGGAACCTCTATGAGAAGTTTATTAGTTGATGCTATCACAATTGGCCCTAAAATAGTGAGGCGTAAAAAAATTGTTTGTTTCTACCTAGCCTACGTACCCTATTTTTGTCCCTACTACCCTGGAATTTTACATGGACCTGAGGACCGTACCAATCTACTTTCTCACTTTTTTCTCACCTTCTGCACTCTTTAAAGAGCCCCCCCCCTCCCTAGAATACACTACCTACCTATCCTATTTATAAAAGTTTAAGTTTATTGGTATTATCGGCTTATAATGTCTCTGACCATTTAAAGAATAAGTATCCAGAAACAAACTTTTTTTTACGCCTAATCAAATTAACCCCTTTATTTTTCCACTCTATAGACTCACATAAAGGGGTTTCCCTAATTGACTGATATGAAATATGTACGCTTACATATTAACTACAAAATTAGTATCCCACCTAACCCATGAAATCAGGCACCGTAACAAAATTGGATTTAGTTTCAGTACTAACCTTGTACTCCACACTCCTCTCATAAATCACTTAAATAGGTGAGGTCTGTTGTGTGGCCATAAACATGGTGCATGTACTAATTTGTTACAGGTAAATGTGCAGCACCTGGGGATTGAACTCATCTCATATATAAGTTCAAAGACTTAGTGGACGGACCTCTTATGTTCTGCTTCTTATTTGTTGACTGGTGTAATGATTTTTCATCATCTTTGCTTGTTGTGAAAATACAGTCACATTTATTTCAATGTGTCCAGTACATTTTGCTCTTTAACTTATCACAAAGGATCAGATTTAAGCATTAGGTTTCAAGTCTAGAACATGACGTGTACACATTTTATCAGTTCTGATGCTATAAATGTAATAATTCATTTCAAGTTTTTCGTGATTTTCACACTGATGTCATGTTTTAACAGATATCTTGTTGCCGAGGAAGACGCTGAGCGAGCAGCTTTAGCGTTACAGATTACCAACTTATTGACACGATCTATGTTTGCGTATAAACTGGGTCTTCATGATTTACCATTGGTAAGAGAAGTTTTATGTTAAGTTTCATAATACTGAATTTACTTTTCTGTTTAATATAAATAAATTGATGGTAGATGGAAAACTTTTTACTTAATTTGAGTTTTAGGGATCTGCTTGGCCACAATATCGAGCGATCATTTTCCTACAATCAATTTCAAACCTCAAATTTCATATAATCAGTTTCAACTATCAATTTCTGAAAATCAATTTCAGCTATCAATTTCAAAAGCCATTGTCACACAACCAATTAAATGTTTGTATTGTGAGACCTCTAACCCTGGTTGTAAACTACATGTATTTAATGGGTACTAGTCTATGAAACTAATGAACAATTTAATGGTTGCTTAATTAATAGGAAGATACCTTTTATTATTTATTTTTTCATTCTTGAATATTTTTTAGTCTGTGGCTTTCTTCAGTGCTGTAGATATAGACAGTTGTTTACGTAAGGAAGTAGATCTTGATTGTACAACACCATCAAATCCTCATGGCTTAAAACAAGGCTATGGAATTCCTTCTGGTAAGTGGACATTGTGTGTTTGTGGTAATTGGACTTTGTGTGTGTTTGTGATAACTGGACTATGACATTGTGTGTTTGGGATAATTGGACTTTGTGTGTGTTTGTGATAACTGGACTATGACATTGTGTGTTTGGGATAATTGGACTTAGTGTGTTTGTGATAACTGGACTATGACATTGTGTGTTTGGGATAATTGGACTTAGTGTGTTTGTGATAACTGGACTATGACATTGTGTGTTTGGGATAATTGGACTTAGTGTGTTTGTGATAACTGGACTATGACATTGTGTGTTTGGGATAATTGGTCTTAGTCTGTTTGTGATAACTGGACTATGACATTGTGTGTTTGGGATAATTGGACTTAGTGTGTTTGTGATAACTGGACTATGACATTGTGTGTTTGGGATAATTGGACTTAGTGTGTTTGTGATAACTGGACTATGACATTGTGTGTTTGGGATAATTGGACTTAGTGTGTTTGTGATAACTGGACTATGACATTGTGTGTTTGTGATTATTGGACTTTGTGTGTGTTTGTGATAATTGGACTTTGTGTTTTTGGGATAACTGGACTATGACATTGTGTGTTTGTGATTATTGGACTATGACAATTGTGTGTTTGGGATAATTATTGGACTTTGTGTAAGTGTGGTGATAATTGGACTTTTTTTTTGTTAACTGGCTTTTTGTGTAAATGGTAAATGGACTTTGTGTAAGTGTGGTGAATATTGGACTTTTTTTTGTTAACTGGCTTTTTGTGTAAATGGTAAATGGACTTTGTGTAAGTGTGGTGAATATTGGACTTTGTGTGTGTTTGTGGTAAATGGACTTTAAATGTATTTGTGGTAATTGGACTCTGTGTGTGTTTGAGGTCTTGTGGTGTTTTGTTAGTCTTGTTGTGTAAAGTCAGGATTTTTTCTTGATTGAACCTTATTTGAAATCTGTATGTGACATTTGGATATTAAACTTTTCTTAATGAGGTGTGTCTCCAATGGGTTAGTGCCTTTATGTAATTCTTATCGATACAGTAAAACCTCGCTATCTCGAGGGGTCATCGGACCAGACTTTTTGCTCGAGATAAACCTGGTGCTCGTAATAAACGGGTTTTGTTCATTGAATGAAAAATAGACTATGTATCATGCACGTTAATGGGCGTATTTACAGTAATAATAAGAAATGCTTACGTAAAATTTACACCGCGATGTGTATCAATATATATGTGAGTATTTTCAATTGTGCAATACCATGTCCGAAAAACGTGTTTTTGACATACTAGGTTGAAACGTAATAGTGGCACAACGTGAAAGTTACTTATGTCAATGTCACATACGTCTAAAATTAAAAGAGAATGAGCCTTTCACTGGATTACTCAAAATGTGTTTTTTTGCGCTATTTTTTCTCTGTATTGATATCAGTAAGTGAATCATAGATTTATCTGCATAATGTATTGTTGTTTAGTATCTGCTTTTCAAATTTGTAATTAAGTGCTCAAAATTAAGATCTCATAAATTTTAAATTCTAACAATAATTCAACTTCTAAAACTTTGATATTAAAAACTGGACTGCAAACTTGCAACAAACAAATCAAGCTTCATTGTTATTTTAAGTCACGAGTACATTGTCCAATTTTAACGAGGTGCGAAAAACAAAGTACTCGATTAAAATTTGTTCTTTTATTTACCAATTTAAACAACATGTGGAAAAAACGGTGCTCGCTGGTCTACATGCAGGTGTGAACGATATTCAATATGACACTCCTCGAGATAATTATTGTAATTAACACTTAAAATTAAGTCAAGGGACCGTGTTATGTACTCGAGATAATGATGCTCATAATAAACATAGAAATTTATATACAAGAAAGAACAAAAAGTGTAGGGACTTCAAGATCTCCTCGAGATAAGTCTAGTGCTCGTAATATTGATGCTCATAATAACGAAGTTTAACTGTATTTATTTATATTTTCATGGATATTTAATCAAATGTTTGATTTCTTTCGAAACTCGTACGCTGCACAATAGGAAATCCACTACTTTCTTTATGTTGAATTTTGTCTTTTCAGGCACTGCATTGGATATTTATGAGATTTTGGCAAACACTGAGGCCACTTTGAACAAAACCACAAAGGAGGAGAGAGCAAAAAGAAACAATATTTCAGCCACTGGACATTTAGCTTGACCCTGATAAAGCCTGGATATGGATTTATTATTTTACTTTTTTACACTGTATGTTGTTGGTGTATACCATACTTAGTGTTCAGTCTGATGGTTTTCTTTTTTTTTCTAACTTTTCAGTATGTGAATTTGTTTGTGTAATTTTTATCTCCACGTTAATTTAGGCGGACATGTTGTTGTTTTTGTTTTGTTTTTGTTTTGTTTTCGATTTTTCTTCTTGTATCTTCTTCATCAAAGATTATCTGAGGCATTATTTTTAAATTCTTCATTATTTCATTAAGGAACCCCCCCCCCCCAAAGTTATTTCCCCCTAGAACCTAGACTTTTTATTTGGCCTAGGGAACAGTACTTATTTCTAATACTTTTTTATATTTTTCAATTTTTAGCACATTTTCAAGAACAAAAACAGATTCTATCTACCTACCCTGATTTTAAGAGTATGTAACCAGAAACAGTTTTTTAGGCCTAATAATGATGTGTAGAATAGCATTATTAAATATGAGATTTGAACATAGAGAATGATATCTCACAGCAAGTCCATCCTTAAAAAAAATGTTAGTTTCCAGATATGCCACCCATTCATTCAAAAAAGCTCCTGAGACCAAAATTTTTCCGGTTTTATTTTTTAAACTGATAAAAAAAGTTCAGCTTTCTACATCTGTCACTTGCTAGGTGGGCATGAATTTTAATGCAGACCAAAGTACTAAGTTTTTCTACATCCACTATGCAATTATTGAACTAGTTCCAGTTCCATGTTGCAGTGCAAGTCTATGTAAGTTCAGTTTCCATGAGTACTTTCAGTACTTTGATTTCATCATTAATTTGACTCTTTATTTCAATACAAGCATATAATTAAAATAAAAAAATACCTACCTGCCTTTCTGCTTGCATACTGTCAAAGTTTGGGTCAAATAACTGCTAACCAACATTTTTTTAAGGATTGCCTAAGTAGAGAGAATCTCAGAGGTATTATTAGATTTAAAAATACAAAATTATATCATCAACCTGGATGAGCTACAAACAGAGATTGTATACCTGGATGAGTAATGTACAGAGATTGTATGTATGCCTGGAGTGTTTTAGGTGTGTAAATTATCATAAATTCAAATATAGCTTCTGGTCATCTTGATGTGTTCATTTTATGCTCAATATTTCTATGTTTTACCTGGATCTGTTTTTATGCCCCGGCATATGCTGATTGCCCTTCTTTATCTGTCTGTCAGTATGAGGTAAGGTCAAGCTGCCACAGATGACATATGCATTCTTGATACAGCTTCACAATTTTTTCTGTCATTTCTATGATAATATCAATCATGTGTTCATATTATTTTTTATGTTTTTAATAAAAATATTTTCTAATTAATGTGTTGGTTTAAACCTTAATATTAGATAGCAATATCTGTTTATTGTACTCTAATTTGAAAATTTAGAGGTACCTTACAGAAAGTTGATGGTTCAACCCAGGCTGGAGTCTTTCTCCTCAGCTGAAGCTGGGAAAATTGCTAAATGTCACTGACCATAATTAGTGTGATATTAAACTCTATGTGTGTGACAGAATGTGTACCCAGAACCTTTGATGTATCTCGGAGAACATAACTAAAAATGCAAGACTCAGACAATAAACAATGTTTGAAGTGATAATTAATTACTGGTACATTAGTAACGTTTGTGAAACGGAATGTGAAATTTTAATTCACGTATAGTGTATACATTTACATAGCTGTAAACATCAACATTTAACAGCAAGCACAGTGCACCGTAAATAACAACATAAAGACGACCTTTGAGCAGAACTTAATTGTTCAGTTAGTTCAGATAGAACATCCTATCTGGTGATAGAACAGTTTATATCCTAGTCAAGATGTGCCATTGTTTACTATGGTGTCAATAACTTGTACTTGTATGTTTTGATGTCTCATTGGTTTGAGTTTGTGCAAGTACATACACTAACAGTATCATTATATATTATGTACCTGGCTTGTGTCAAGTTGATATCTCACACTGTATTGAACCATATCTTCAGTCAGCCTTTTTGAACAATTTTGTTTTCAATGACACTAAGTATGGTGTGTGGCTGCCCCTGTGTCTAGCTTTGTTTCCTACCCAACAAGGTTAGGGGGTTGTAAATGAAATCCTGCAAATAAAATAATCACTAGGAGTCCAGGAAGATCATTCTGGCATGCCCTATCATGCTTTTGGTTTTGGTTTTAACTTGGTGCAATACTTCATTGCCTTTATTTGGAGATGGCTGCTAACACAGGCTTGACTGCATTTTTACTATTTTTCATGATGTGTATTTTAATACAAAATAAAAAGTGTATTGATGTAAAGTATAATTTCTTCTACCGGTATACGTTAATGTGGAAGGAAGGCAGAAATAAAGTTTACAATTTATTGACTGGTATGTTTAATTGCTTATTGATTTGTTGCTTTTTTCAGACCAAAGCCCAGAGCAATTAATTCACTACTTGATCATCTATAAATATATTTATATTTATTGTAACTGTTTCCTTATCACTGGCTGCATACATTAAACACAATCTTGTTGGTAGACAGTCATTCACTGACTGGATTTTAATGAATTGAAGTTCTTTAATTAGAAATTAAGTATGGAGGTATGTGTTTTTGAAGTATTATGAAGTAAAGTATATCTTTTGTTAGATTAAGTCTGGTTAGGGCATTCAGGGAAATTATCTCGCATGATGTTTAGGCCTAAACTAAGAAAATTTGTTTGTTTCTGGTTACATGCTCATTAAAAATAGGATAAGTATTTTATCTTTTTTGCCGCCCTTAATTGAAAACATGTGGAAAGGTAAAAAAAGTGAGAACGTGGATTTTCTGTTCCTGAGAGAATTAAGTTAGGTCAGGTAACCAGAAACAAACAGATTTTTTACGCCTATGGTCAGATATAATATTACGGCTTCTTCTACTTCATTAAAAAAATCAAAATTGTATTTAGAACCCCTTACTCATATACATATATTGACATTAACGCTACTTTACATTTCATCAATGTAGATGTATAAATCTAATAATTAAAGAATGATATATCAGCTCTTTCTGATATGCTTTGATCACATAAATCTAGAAATCTTCTTCTTATTTCATCTTGTGCTCTTTTTGATGTTTTTCTTAGCTGTATTAGTGTATTATTCTTTCACAAGAAATGGAAGCTGATAGTTTGTGTGATTGTAATGTGCTTGGCTGCTATGGTAACAATCACTGAGAGTACAGGAGTTGATATTCGACGTGTTTCCGACAAGTATAATGGTAAAGGTATGTATCAATTTTGTTGTTTCTATGTGCTAGGCCACATTTAGTTAGCTCTGTTTCTTGGCTTCAAACTTGCTCTATACATTTTAGGCTTTGATCACATTCTTGTTCATATCTGTGAAAATCAAATACAATCAAACCTGTGTTAGCATCCAACTCTGGATAAAGGCACCCTGTGAATAAAGGTCATTCTTTTAAAAACTGTTGAATATTTAGAACAAAATGACCTCTGAATAAAGGTCACCTATCTATAAAGGACATATTTTATCTTTTAAAGAATGGTCTTTATACACAGGGTGGCCTTTATCCCAAGATGGCCACTAAAACAGGTTTCACTTGATAACAATTAACAGTGTTGTGAAAAATAATTCTGAATTTTTACTCAGGTATTTGTGATGGTATGTACCTGTGTGACACACAAGTTCATGGTATACGATCAAGGGATGACTGTTTTCCAATCACCAGTGTATGTGATGGCGTTATGGACTGCCCAAGTGGTGTAGATGAAAGAAATTGTCCCAGTGGTAGCAGTATGTAGTTTACCTTGCACACATACCTATCTGACAACAATGATAATATATATATATATATTTTTATGATAATACTATTATACTACTAATAATATTAAAGTCCCATAAGCTTATAAATGTATTGGTCCTAATAGTTTCTGTTTGTACTATAACAGAAGAATCCGATGTGTTTTCCTCCCGTGCATACTTTATAGCAAGAAAAAATGTTTCCGAAACCACTATCATATTTTTCTCAATATCATTGAAATAAATACTATTTATAGAACACCTGTGTTTTCCCGCAGTCATGCTATTCACACATAGTAAAGTGACGTCACACGCTCTACATATTTCAAGTTTACAAAAGCAAAAATCACAGTGAAATGAGTGTTTTCAGATGAAAAAGGGCTTGTTTCGTCGGTAATAATTATCTTGGGATAATATCAGCAATTAAATGTTTTTGCATATATTTTTCTACAGCAAAAAGCTAATGGGGCTTAAATATGATAATTATATGATAATTTGATACTTACAATATAATTTTGATAATGATTGTATAATAATGATAATGATCTAATTTTAGTCCATCAACCCTAAACATGATTACACAATGTATATATTTTACTGTCCTACCCAAATGAAAAAATGGTGGAATGCAATCTTATAGTGCAGTGTTCTTTCTGTACAGTATAGAATTAGTAAAGCCTAAGACCTATTATGTACATGTATGTATAGTATACATGTAGGTCTTTTGTATAGCATTAGAAGACCAAGCCTTACCATACTTATACTGCTTTCGAGTAGGTTGATTTCATAAATAAATTTGAAAGGGCCATCCTCTCATTGTGCAAGATGGCGCCAAATCGAAAGTGTCTCGCCCTCACAGACAATCTAATTAGTTGGATAGACTATAGTGGACAGTAATATGAAGTATTTTCCATGCAAATGATCTAAATGCTGTATCAATTTTATATGCAATTTTTATGCAATGTACTAATATGAAATGTATTAAAGGATGTTTTATTGATACAGAATTGGTGCAAAATAAAAAAAAAGTATTAAAAGAAATTTCATATGGGTAACCATTCAGAGTTTAATTGTATCGTTAACAACACTGGGAAGGATTACATAAATGTCCTAGCTATGACTCATTTGCATTTTTAGAAAAGATTCGATCAATATAATGAATAAAGTTTTATTCTCTACTTACATATTCAATACCACATAAATAAATGTTCTCTGCCTAGAAGTAGAAGACACAAGTACGACTCAGTGCCCTATTGACCGGTATTCTTGTATGGATGGAACAAATTGTGCTAATCTCTGTGATGGTAATTGGGAATGTTTAGATGGAGAAGACGAGAGACTTTGCAGTGAGTTTATAAATAAATAAAATGTGTACATGTATTGCTTTGTTTAAAAATAACACTTGTTATGCCCTTGTATCGATAGGTCGGGGGCATATTGATTTTGGCCTGTTTGTTTGTACATTGTACTAAACTAACCTTGCTTATAAAATCAAAATGTTTCCACCTAAAATCACCTTACTAGTTGGTTCCTCATGACAACACCTCTACAAAACCTGTGCATTTTCAGGTCAGTAGGTCAAGGTCTATGTCAAGAGGGGGGGCTGTGTTTTAGCACTTGCTCAGCATAATTTTAGTTGCAAACTTAGTAAAATAAGTTTCCATTAGTTACCTAATCTACACTGTGGTGAGTTAAAATCACGCCCAGGCCTTGATAAATTTCCCGTGTGAGGAAACTGGCCATGCACTCAGGTGTGTTTTCTTCCACCAAAAAAGTTGCAGAAGGTGCCAAATAACCCAGGTTGCAATGTACATGCAGGTGCAACTTTCAACCCTTAAAACACTACAGAACTGTCAACTGCCAATGTCTCATCACACTTCACTTGAATAAACAGGGGCAATGAATGGCCCTTAATATGATGTGGTGGTTGAGTGGTAACACGCTGGACTACTAAACCAAAGGTAGTGGGTTTGATTCTCGGCTCCACCTTTGGAATTTCTTAGGAATGCATTTTCAGTGTCCCCATTCTTTATGTTGAGCTAAGTACTGTGTCTAGAAAATCACAGGAAAAAGGGGTAAAGTGTGTATCCATGCTTTACACTTAGTACAATAAAGAAAATTCCTAATTTGTAAAGTAAATAGGGATATAAATGCCTGGTTCTCCTGTATCTTCTCTCCCCTCTCTCTGGGGCAGCTCTGAAATGACCGTAGCTATTGAATGGGCCTTTAAACAACAGATAAATAAATAGAATGGCCTTTCAGATGCTATGTCTAAGTGATTTGGAGGTGTCACTTGTTGAGGTAGGGCATTTAACAGTAGACATCTATCTTTTCTATCATGACTTATTAATGTATTGCCATAATTCTAAACATTAAGACATGTTAAATGTTTAAAATTTATTATTTTGCAGGTAAATGGTGTACATGTCCTGAAGGATATTATCGTTGCAAAGGAGAGAATAAGTGTGTACAGTTATGGTCTGTATGTGATGGTTACCCGAATTGCAAGTATGGGGATGATGAGTGTAGTTGTAGTAAGTTCTTAATTACAGAGATGTTAAATTTATATACAGTCATACCTGTGATCAAAGGCCAACCTTGGGAAAGTCATAATATGGCCTTTATTGACTGTAATGACCTTAATTTGGAGGTCAGATTGTTCTAAAGAATCCATGATCAACGTTTATTACCCCCCCCCCCCCCCCTTCAAAAAATTAATTGAACTTTTTCATATGCAACCAGAAATGGTGTTACATGCGTTAGAATTAGTAAAAAAAAAGTTCATTTTGAAGTTTCTTTTGAAACTATGTTTTTGTGATTTTGGTATTCAGAGAAAAAAATAATCTTTATGTTGAATTTCATGAGTAATATCAGTTTGGATGTTCATGATATGTTACAGAAGGGTGCCAGTGTGGTCCAGAACAGTTCAAATGTTCAGATAATAAAACATGCGTAGATGCGGAAAATGTTTGTGACACTGTCGAAGATTGTCCGCAAGGCGAGGATGAAAAGGAGTGCCGTGAGTATACATTGTTGATTTTTAATAAGAGGCGGAGTAAATTAAGTCATGTTCTTTAACAAAATTGGTGGAGATTTTAGTTTGAGAATCAGACTGTATACTGAAAGGTTACCCTTTACTGTTCTAGAATACAAAGGAAATCTGATTAAAAATTGCATAGTTATGGTATTTATATATTTTTAATTTTCTTTTCATAATGGTGTCCAGGTAGACCTTTGTATGATTTTTTATTACTTTGTACGTTTCACTCTATGCATATGGAGATTACTTATATGCAATAATTTTGGTAAGATAATGAATGGGTATTATTTGACTATCACAATTTTCTTTTTGTAAAGCTAATTTTTTAAGGCATAAGAAAAATTGTTTGTCTCTTGTTATCCGACCGACTCAAAATTTACATTACACCAGAAGAACGGTGCATCCACTTTCTCACATTTGGACCTTTTCACACGCTTTCAAGAGCAAAAAATAGCCCAACCCACCGACCCTAGCTACTTCTAATGCACATGTTACCAGAAACAAACAATTTTTTAGGCTTATGACAAAATTTGTCTTTTTGTTTTTAGCTTCATCATGTACCTGTGCTCCGACTCAGTTCCTTTGTCCCAATACCAATCTCTGTATCGAGTCTCATGAGTTGTGTGATTGTGGTTACTACGGTTACCCTTACTGCTACGATTGTCCTGGAGGTGAAGATGAGTCTGGAGAACTGTGTGGTTACTTATATTATAAATAAAAGAATGGCAGATGTTTTGCTTCAGCTGTCATGAATGAAAAATGTTTTTTTTCCTTGAGACTAT
Organism: Lutraria lutraria; assembly: GCA_964023205.1. NCBI lineage: Eukaryota > Metazoa > Mollusca > Bivalvia > Venerida > Mactridae > Lutraria > Lutraria lutraria. The sequence continues at coordinate 5,700,479 of OZ026845.1, forward strand.
TTCTTCCATTGAACAACCACACCTCACTAATGAAGAGCTAGACTGGCATTATTTTACTAATTACAATGTATAAGCCATTTCAAAAACCCACATATTTTTTAAACATTTGAAAGTTTTTTAGGTTTCCATAATAGAAAATTACTTACTTTCAGATTTTTCAAAAACAATGATAATCTTTTGAGTTTTTGTCAATTTGTAATATAAATAGTGTGCGGCTGTTGCCCATTTTTCAAATGAAAGGGAACCATCTCAATGAAAACCCACTGTAAAATGATGAAAAAAAAAATTAATATCAGTCAATTTGATAAAGAAAAAAAATATACATCAGCATGCAATATCTACCGAACCAGAGACACAGATAACAGGGATAAGCAACTTCAGTTATTAGTATACCTATGGTATATATTATATAATAGCACGCATGACAGTTACTTTTCCCAAAAATTGCTGATTTTGTAACAAGTATAACTTCTTATCTGCTGATAGCACATGCATAAAGTTTACATTTTCTGAAAGTTTATTATTTAAACTACAGCTGCCAAGTTTTTAAAATGTCAATTTCGACTGATAGTATTATTACACCCATGTTTATACTACCTACTAATGCCATATTTCTAAAAAATATCAATTGGTACCAATTTTTTTCAGGTCAACTACATTCTAGTAGATATAGCTAAAAAATAACTTACAAAATATAACAAATTATTATTTCCAGCCGAAGACAAATGCTTAACCTTTCAGAAAATGTATAATTTATGTATGTAATTTATTTGGTTTTCGAGTTTTACTTGCTACAGAATTTACAAACTGATGTCATGCCAATCCATGTTATCTATATGTCTTTGACCGAACTCATAAAAAATGTTTGAAAGCATTTTTTGTGTAGCAAAGAGAAGATACGAGGGTCATTCAATATATAATGCGAACTACCATATAATTTCTAAATAAAAGCAAGAAAACATTGTCAGAATCTCTCAAAGTAACATCCCTTGCGTTCAATAACCGACTTCGATCTTTTCTGAAGATCTTCTATTTCTGTTGCTTAGCAACTACGTTCACACACCCAAACCTGTTCGGCCACAACAGTTTCAATGTCATTTAGGTCGGCAAATCGAATACCCCGTATATTTTATTTTAGTCTAGGGAATAGGTCGTAATCACTGGGGCTTGTGTCACGTGAGTATGATGGATGATCAAGCGTTTCTCACTTGTAATCCACAATCAATGACGTCCCGCTCTGTGAGGTGTGAGGGGTGGCGTTGTCAGACGTCAGACCCTGAGGCACCAACCGCGCGGAAATCTAGCGCATTTTTAACTTGTTCCTTAGAATTGTATGAACTGATCCAACATTAATGTCGACTTCCTGGGCTATCTCCTCACATGTAAATTGTCTATCTGTGTTCAGTAACTCTCTCACTTTTTGTACTTGTATGTGTCCGTAGCACTAGTTTTCCGCCCAGCACACTGGTCATCTTCTACTAATATTCAGCCATTCATTTACCCATCTCCCTTTTTGAGAATATAAAGGGCAATATTGGCCACAAGCTTTTTGTAAGACAACAAAAATTTCCAATGCATTTTTGTTGCGACGGCACTCGATTTTAATGTAACTACGTTGGTCATGAGACGTTACCGCGTCCATGTTGTTTAGAGTGACGTCGAGGAAAAGCGTGCGCTGATGACGTCATCGACGTTAACGTCCAAAAATTTCGTGGAAAGAACAACATTGATTCGGTGGATATACTGACAAAGACTACTTTCTGAGATAATTGATAGTTCGCATTATATACTGAATGACCCTCGTACCTTGGTAAAGTATTATATATAAATTGTGGATGTAATATCACCAAGTGACATCACCAGTTAGAATATGTTATAACACTCGATCATTCCAATATAAGGGATGCTGTTATTCCATTTAATTCAACTGGTGTTACTACATGAATCTATTCAATATACATGTATATCTGCCATACATCTACATAATTATTATGATAAACTGTCAACTTTGACAATGACTTAACAGTGCCAGATAGTTTAATTTACTACAACTAATTGCAAGAAAAGACAAGGTATATAGCATGAAAACAAAATAATTATATAGTACAGTAAGAAAAGAGTCACGGCCAAGAATAATGGTTGCGTAAAAAGAAATAAATAAAAACATGAAAAAGGATGCCACCATTTAAACCCCATCAGAGTGACCAGTCTGGCATGTGTGGTGCAACTATGCAGGACACAAGGGCCCTCCCGCTATGCTCCCTCGTCATGTGAAGTACAACAGATGGGCATATAGATCCCCTAGAAGGGTTGGGAGGACAGCCATCTCTTGAAAGATGCAAAAGAAGAAGTCTGCTATGCTGGCTGGAATTCAGTTCAAAGCAGGAATGGTTCTGCGAAAATAACAATCTGTAGATGTAGAGTACTGCCTTTGTGGAGTACAAAATGATCAGCAATCCTCTGCTATTAATCAGTATTTTATAGATTCACAATTTTTTACCATACTGCTGATTGTCACTTGAATAATTATGAAAAGTTCACTTAGCACTTATCTGGATTTTCTAGTCAAAGGGAAGTAACTATTGAACATGTGGGACAGTATATTATTTACTCCAGCCGTCGTATTAACTTCCTGTTTACATAGTTGATAGGCATGAAGTTTTCTGGAAATCAGGTAATTTAGTTATTCATTATTGCAGAAATAACGATTTGTCATAGCAAAATATATCATCGAAATGGTTAATTATGTATTCATTGATATCATCATATCTTACGAATATATTTACAATTACGTAAAGAGGATTAATTGCCCCACGGTTTGTTTGCTATTTCCATAAAAACAGACTTGTCGTGCAGGATTATTTTGCGAAAGAATGGGGGTCAAAAAGGCCCACTTCCAGAAAGGCCCAATACTGAAAATTAAGGCCCTGTATCAGAAAGGCCCATACCTAAAAGGCCCACGTAATGATTATTAAATATGATGATAAATATATATACTGTATGTATTTTTTGTCTGATATAACTACTTTGCGTTTGGGATGACTTTGTCGTTGAAATCTTTATCCGATATCTAAATTCACGTTTTCCGGTACTGACCATGTTAACAATATAACAATGCTTTAATTCAGGTTTCGATTTAATTTGGTAATCATCTTCAATATAATGAATAAGGTGATAATTATTCAAGATAGATAGATACCATGCAGATTTATATAGCGCCTTTTTCATACTGTTCGTACGTTCAAAGGCACTTAACATAATCATGTTGCAGCCACGAGGGCGCAGGTGCATCCTCTACCAGTGCAGATACAGCATGATCTGACCAGAGGGACAGACTGATAGAAAGCCCCCAGAAGGGAGAGAAAGATATTAGATACAGGCATGTCCGGCACGGGATGCGCCTAGCTCTTATTTTGAATAGACAGCCTGATTCTTTAATGTGCCCGGTGTATAGCACAGATACACAGCTTCCTGGCACCTTTAACCAGTACTTATATACAGTCAAAACGGTCAGATATAGCGGGAAATACTATGAATAGAATTTCTGAAATCTCCATGGCCTGGCTGGGATTGATCCCGGGACCTCTGGATTGACAGCTCAGCGCGTTCCCACTGAGCTATTGCTGCTTCAAGAGCTTTTGAAGTTTTGTTGCATGTATGCTTATTGTTTGGTATGATTACATATGTGATAATGAACACAATTAACACCAAATTAAATAGATTAATATTATTATTTGACCTGAATATCACATCATCAACATACATTTAACTGCTAATTATTTACAAACACACTGGAAAAAAACTATAAATACCTTCTTTTTTATCATAAATATATTATAATTTCAGTCTACAAATTTGATATATATTACAATTAAAATAAAAAAGTGGGCCTTTTCGTTAACAAATTTGGGTCTTTCTGGTACCTTTATAAAGTGGGCCTTTTCGGTGTGGGCCTTTCTGGAAGTGGGCCTTTCTGACCCTTTACCTTGCGAAAAGGCGAAGGCGCTAGGCGCTGGTATACAATTTAAGTTTGAAGAAATCATTTAAACACGGAAATGTTACACCATATACTAAATTTTGAATTCTAAAGTTGTCGCTTTTAAAAGTAATCAGGAAAACAAACATGTGAATTTACTCATAGTATAGGCCGGCCGGTCTTTGAGATGGTACCATTTGTTAAAATGTTAATTGTTTACCTCATTTATTCATGTATCATGAAATGAGTGAATAAAAGTACCTTGACTTGACTTGTTACTAAGTAATCCAGTAACAAATTATTCACACAAAAAAATCCATAATTGTGTGACACATTTAAAGTATGAAATACCTGTTGAAGTAAAATATTAACCTGAGTGCCAGATACCAGGGCTTGAAAAATTTTCAAGGTGGTACTAGTCCTGTAGGACTAGTAGCTGCAATTTCTTACTCGCCCTTTAGAAGAACCAACTCGTCCTTAAGAAAATTAAGTATTTGTATACTTTTAGAATGTAAGTTATGATTAAGACTTTAAAGGATGTATAATATACATATAAATATATAATTTACCCGCAATCAGTCATACATAACAGAAGATATATCATATCTTCTGTTATATATGACTGATTGCAGGAAAGTTTCGTCGGATGCTGACATAAATGATTACAACATACATGAACGATACAGATTGTATAACTGGCATTTTAATCTTTAATCACAAAGGATCACCGTGATTCGCGTACATATCAAGCTGTCTTTCAAGTAGCAACACTGATATTTATTGCGAATGCTTCGTCTACTTGAAATTGCTTTCTGTCGTCTGTTCATTTTCGGAAAACGGGCACTGATTATTTATTTTATTATCAGAAAACAGGTAACATGGTACTAGTTTAACCTAAGATAATTCCGGATTTGACACTTACTCGAGTCCCTTGATACGAGACCAACAATAATCAACGCATCCAATTAATTTGCCAAGTAAGAAATCCCATTCTAGAAATGAATAGAAAAACCGGCGAATGAGGCATTGTCGAAGTTAAACTTGTAAACTTGTAGCGGTGTTTTAAATATGCCGCAGGGCCGGGTACAGGGCAACAATCTATTTTTAGTCATTATTGTCTACAGTAGTGCAAGTGTTTCACTAACGCGGATTTAACATAAACAAAACGTGAATCTAAATTGATTCGGATCGAATTGGAAAGAGATATTTCCAGTTTAAATTAATTTTAGGGTGATTGAATGCCTGATTTTGTGCTCGCCCCGTCGGACTAGCATTCACAAAAATCTACTCGCCCGATGCCAACTTCAACTCGCCAATGCGAGCGGGCGAGTGGAATTTTCAAGCCCTGGATACGTCATCTGATTGACAGTTAACATTAACATCATTCATGAATTAACATCATTCATGACATCAGTTACATTGACTCTAAACCTAGTTAATTTCAGCACAGCTAAAAATAGAAAATCAATACAGTTTATTTAAAATAATATCCCGATAGTTTTATTGAACCTTTTAAGAAGTTTGTTGATTGGTTGATTGTTTTACAGCCTATACAAAGAGTAGACTGAAAGTGTAAGTGTTGTATTTAAAAAGCTTTAATAAGTTAAAAAGAAGAAGAATGACAAAAAATAGCATTTGTGATATTTATTGTACAAAAAAGACAAGGATTACTTCATAAATAATCAAACTGATCAAATATGTTATAATATCAAACACTACAGTTTACACGGTGCGAATACCACGTGACTTTTTGCTAAGGATGGGTGCTCCAACAATGGCGGATTCCGTCGATTCAGGTAAGATTTTTCATCCTTGTAGTCTTATATGTACTTTATATTAAAAAAGCTCTTCGCTAGAGCCCGGCCATTTCAAAAACTCACCCTCGGTTGTAGATTATTTAGCATAATATCCCCTAGTTAAATCGTAAAGTGTCACCGCGCATTTTTCATATACACAATGTAAGTAGCTAATGTGGGGTGAATTTTTTATATTTTAAGGAATTATCCCCTTTGGGCGGATTTACATGGTTGTTAATTTGGCGCATGATAAAAAAACGCCTTTCTAACACGTTACAATCAAATATTGTCGGTTAATTCTCCAATTTGAGATGTTATGGTCAGGGAGATGACAATGCTAATGATGGGTGACAAAAATATTATGCTAATGTTGGGTGAAAATGCTAAGGATGGGTGTCATAAAAATGTAAGAACTTTCATCCTTGTTAACTGGCTCCAGATATGCCTTTTTCACAAATTTTAATTTTATCGGTCGGCAATTAACCAGAAGTCATTGTCGAAGAATACGGATATCTTATTTATAACATACAGTGATCAGTGATTATTTGCAATGTTTTCTGATTTCAGGTGTAAAGTGTGTCAAAAAGAGGTAAACTTGTCACTTCACGCTGCGAACCGACTCGAAAAAGACTTTCAGTACAAAAAAAACTGACAACGTCATCTATACAGTCACAAAACCCTATAATGGCAGAATGTCAACTGTTGGTCTGCAAGAAAACGAACATGGAAGTATGGAAGAAAATGAAGTTATTGCTCGTCAACAAAACGAGATCAATTCGTTTAGTGACACTTTCATATAAAGTTATCATAATAAAGTTAAAACAGGTTTTGATATGAACGGATCTTTGAAAACTGGGAGACTAGGTTTAATTGAGTTCCTTCAATGACAAGACTGATATGTGCAACAGTGTCCACACTCTCCAAAAGAGATGTATACATGTTGTTTATTTAATTAAAATTTCATATTTTGTGTACCATTGTCTTTGGTTTATGTAACGCATCTGTTGTGTGCACCATGCAAATTGAAAACAAGTAAATATTATTCGAAGTAATTTTAATGATCTAAGCACGTTTAGAATCAGATATTAATCATAATGACAATAAAGAACATATCCAATGTATAATTGTGTTGTTTATATTGGCATTTCGTGACAATGAAACGTTATGGTTCAATCACCTTAGCTTTTCATAGCAGCTGACACGGTATGCACTTTTAAACACTGGAGACGAGTGGTATTAAATCGAATAAATACACACATGTATGGCTTGGAGTAGTTAAAAACAGACATATATAATACACCATTTAATAGAATATTTACAACATCGGGTACAATAAATATTGCTCATCATTTTTGTTAACCACAGTTTTAAAACGAATTAACAGTTCGGGATGACGAATTAGTCATGAAAAAAAAAGAAAAGCGAATGTCACTATAAGGGTTCTGTAACAAGTGACGGGTTATTGCAATAAATACATCAGTCCCTGTCGGACCGACGTGTGTACATCTTTTAGTCTGACCAAAAAAATGAAAGGATTTCTAATCTATATTTTTTGCTCAACTAGTAACTACACCCTAAGTTGCATAAATCTAGCCTACATATTTGTTCGAGTAATCACACTGTACAGATGGAAGGTAAACGTATAGTCCTCTCCGATTCAAACAGGTTATATACAGTGTAAGGTGATTCTTTGGACTAGATTTATTTGCCGAACCCCTTTGCTCCGATGAAACCAGTAGGGGACTAAAATAATGTCATACAGATAAATGTTATAATTTTCCATTGGTAGGTCTTATCATTGAATATTACTGAAAATAGAGCAATGCTCTGAATACATTATACTTATACCCAGAACCCGGAATGCTTTATTTAGCAAGAAAACGCTATTTTGACAGTATAAAATTTGAAAATCTTAATAATATATTGATTTAGAAATACGATTAGAACAGATTGCTTCTCTGTTAAATTCAGTTTGCAAGTAACATCTCAGTTAAATAATGATGGTGAGTATGAATATGTAATTCATTTCGGAAACAGGCAAACAGAAATAGCGAATGTAGAAGAATGTAAAACGTGATAGTCATTGTTGTTATCGAGGAAAATGTTCATCCACCACTTAACACTGAGTTGTATAGTTCTTATTTACCTTGGTAATACAATACACTCGAATCTACTTCCGGTCTACAGGAAGCAACATGTTCCGGATATTTCCGTCACTGTATATATAAAATTCACAAATGAGCCAGCCCGTGCGATTTCCAACACATGGTGGTCATTCTGGCCTCAAATTCTAAAACGACGTCAACAAAATAATAAAACAAAGTTGCTTCGTTTTTGTGAAGATATCAGTTTACCTAAGTGTTACAATATATATCTCCACATTGTCAAGTGCCACGGAACGAATTGTTGATACGCAAGAACTTCGTCGTTTTCTTTCATACTTCGTTCATGCTGCTTTCTTCGACACTAAGCTACTATTTCTGCAGCATTTTTCGCATCAGCTATTATAAGGTTAACACTTGTTTCGCCATCCTCATGGATACATCTTAAGTCACTATCGAGCTTTTCGGCATGTTTAACCGTGTGTTCCTATATCTTTGTCACTGCAAACTCCGCAAGTCTTTCACATCCTCTTACTTTTCAATGGGCTTAGTCCATGAACCCTTGGACTGTGTAGAGAAATGCGATGTGATTTTAAGTCTTTTCCGGTGCGCTAATGACTGCGCGCATAAGTACTTCTTATGTTTTTTTTTCTTGCTGGCATTGTCAGTTGGTGAAAATATCAAGGTATTTTTGCATTGAAAGTCTCTTTTGGAGCCTGTTCACAGCGTGCAGTGACAAGTTTACCTCTTTTTGACGCACTTTTACACCTGGAATCAGAAAACATACATCGCAGATCACTGTATGTTATAAACAAGATGTCAATATTCTTCGACAATGGCTTCTGGTTAAGTGCCGACCGATAAAACTAAAATTTGTGAAAAAAGCATATCTGGAGCCAGTTAACAAGAATGAAAGTTTTTACATTTTTATGACACCCATCCTTAGCATTTTCACCCAACATTAGCATAATATTTTTGTCACCCATCATTAGCATTGTCATCTCCCTGACCATAACATCTCAAATTGGAGAATTAACCGACAATATTTGATTGTAACGTGTTAGAAAGGCGTTTTTTTATCATGCGCCAAAATAACAACCATGTAAATCCGCCCAAAGGGGATAATTCCTTAAAATATAAAAAATTCACCCCACATTAGCTACTTACATTGTGTATATGAAAAATGCGCGGTGACACTTTACGATTTAACTAGGGGATATTATGCTAAATAATCTACAACCGAGGGTGAGTTTTTGAAATGGCCGGTCTCTAGCGAATAGCTTTTTTAATATAAAGTACGTATAAGACTACAAGGATGAAAAATCTTACCTGAATCGACGGAATCCGCCATTGTTGGAGCACCCATCCTTAGCAAAAAGTCACGTGGTATTCGCACCGTGGTTTAAGCATTAGAAAAAGGGTTAATTCAATGTTCAATGGATAATTAATCAGAATAGAAATACATCGTGTTCACCAGCACTGTCAGCTATTGAATTTTTCTTGGGTTAGAAACAAGTACAAAAATATGTCAGGTGCTGTAACTTTTCAAACTGAAAGTAGATTAAAAATATATATATATTGATATTTATTTTGTACATGAACTTCATGCATGAAACAATCATATATAATATGCTTAATACTGAAAACCTTTATGCAGTAGGTTATTCCTTGTGTATAACGTAACTGATATTAACTGAGTATTCTAACTTACAACATGACAGTAAATTTAATTATTTGTGCGAGTATGATAAACTACCATTTAAGTTAAACAAATAAGATCAATGTAATAAAGTTAGTATCTTATAATATGTTTGACCACGTTAAACAGGCTAAAGACACTTGTAATGCGTTTTTCATGCAAAAATAAAGCAAATTGCGATCGGGTACGAAATCGACGAGTTCAAACCTTATAATATGTTGACAATGTTCGTCCATTTTTTGTTGGGCAGATCGACGGATGAAACGTCGGAGGCATCATTTAAGGATAAGATATCTCACATATCTACATCTAACTTTTTATGGCTGGGATTGAACCCGGAAAGTTGCATTTTCAGTCAGACATAATCGTTCAGAGCAGTTCAGAAATAATGCGGAAATGATTCCCGAGTTACGCACGTGCGCAGACGCGGTGACATATGACCTTCGACCCGATGGGTTTAAATTAGTCAATTTGATCGTTGATTGGTTACCTAGTATATTATATTTGCATAATCCATGATCAATAAGACGCTTTATTATATATTTGTAAGCGTTTTCAACAAAATGGCGAATCGGAATTGCGAAAATTATTCTTTTTTTGCACACCTCTTTATCATAACTAAAACTATTGTGAACAATCGATAGTTGAACAAACTATTGCGATAGTTATCGACTTGGAAATATGCTATCGACCTATTGCTATTGTGAGCAAAACTATCACAATACATCGATAAGTCGACCTATCGTTACACCTCTACTGATTTAATACCCAGACAATCGCTCTCCCATTATTTTTGCACCCGAACAAAAGCTCCGGTATGACTAAACAGCGGACATCCGGATGTCCACGGACATCCAACGGACATCCATTTTCGTTTGTTTATTTATGGAGTATCGGTCAATTATGTTCATTATTATTGTTTTTAACATGTTTATTATTATAACTATGAACATTATGCTTACATTTAAGTATTTTTAAACAGATATGTAGCATATTTATCCCAAAAATGCCGTATTAGAGTAGAGTTATTCCCCGAGTTACCCGGTTACCATTTCGGTAGTTAACGGAATGGACTTGAATTTCCTCATATAAACGTACATATGTACTTTTATTTACAAATAGTGCATTTGAAGAATGAATTTGAATTATTTGAAACAATTTACATAAAAAAAGGTGTAGTAACTTAAGAGTTAAATAAAGAAAAAGAAGAAAAGCGACCATGCCCTTTTATGATCTGTACGATATCCGCGGATATGATCGATACTTGACTTACCGCATAAAAAGTTGTTTTTTTGACTACTTTAGTCGTTTAATACATTTAAACTTTGAATTATGTATTGTATTTGAGTAAAATATACATTATATAAAAAGAAACATTCCAAAATTTAATTACGGTCAAATTACTGTATGTATATATAATTATATGTGTACAATAGAAATTGGATATTTGTGGAGAGTTGATCTTCGCTAATTTGACTAAACAGCGGACATCCACGAAGAGTACAGAAGATTGGACTAAATAGCGAACATCCATGATTTTTTTGCAGTTTTCTGTCTGTTAAACATTTGAACATTAAATGGTGCATGGTATTTGAGTAAAATATATATCATATAAATATAAACTAAATATAAAATTGATACATGTTAAACCCGGCCATAGTGAATAGAACTTAGCGTAACGCATAGTTGCTTATAAACACAATAGAAACTGGATGTCCGTGGATGTCAGTAGATAAACGCTAATTTGACTAAACAGCGGACATCCAAGATGAAAATACACATCAAATAAAATAAACATTTAGAAAATGAAATATATAAATACGGTCATAGTGAATAGATTTACTGTAAAGTTATTATTATATCTACAATATAAATTGGATCTCCATGTATGGCAGTAGATAAATGCTAATTTGACTAAACAGCTGACATCCACGAAGATTGGACTAAATAGCGAACATCCGCGATTTTTTGCAGTTTTCTGTCTGTTAAACATTTGAACCTTAAATGATGCATAGTATTTGAGTAAAATAAATATCATATAGAAATAAGTATTTCGATATTGATATATGTTAAACACAGTCTTAGTGGGTATAATTTAGTGTAACGCTATGCTTAATGTACACTATAGAAATTGGATGTCCGTGGATGTCAGTAGATAAACGCTAATTAATTTGACTAAACAGCGGACATCCACGACGATTGGACTAAACAGCGAACATCCACGATTTTTGTACAGTTTTCTGTCCGTTAAACATTTGAACTTTAAAAGATGCGTGGTATTTGAGTAAAATAAATATCATATAGAAATAAGTATTTCAATATTGATATATGTTAAACACAGTCTTAGTGGGTATAATTTAGTGTAACACTATGCTTAATGTACACTATAGAAATTGGATGTCCGTGGATGTCAGTAGATAAACGCTAATTTGACTAAACATCGGACATCCACGACGATTGGACTAAACAGCGAACATCCACGATTTTTGTACAGTTTTCTGTCCGTTAAACATTTGAACTTTAAAAGATGCGTGGTATTTGAGTAAAATAAATATCATATAGAAATAAGTATTTCAATATTGATATATGTTAAACACAGTCTTAGTGGGTATAATTTAGTGTAACGCTATGCTTAATGTACACTATAGAAATTGGATGTCCGTGGATGTCAGTAGATAAACGCTAATTTGACTAAACAGCGGACATCCACGACGATTGGACTAAACAGCGAACATCCACGATTTGATTACAGTTTTCTGTCCGTTGAACATTTAAACTTTAAAAGATGCATGGTATTTGAATAAATATCATATAGAAATAAGTATTTAAATATGGATATATGTTAACCACAGTCTTAGTGGGTATAATTTAGTGTAACGCTATGCTTAATGTACACTATAGGAATTGGATGTCCGTGGATGTCAGTAGATAAACGCTAATTTGACTAAACAGCGGACATCCACGACGATTGGACTAAACAGCGAACATCCACGATTTTTGTACAGTTTTCTGTCCGTTAAACATTTGAACTTTAAAAGATGCATGTTACTTGAGAAAAATATATACATGTATATCAAACTGAACTATCTTAAATATACGGTCATAATTTAGCGTTAATTTACTCTTATATACACAATAGAAAATGGACGTCCATGGATGTCAGTATATATAAAGTTTTTTTAACGCTAAATTGTCTAAAACAGCGGACATCCACGACGAAAATATATATCATATAAAATAAACATTAAGAAAAATTAATTATATTAAATACAGTCATAGTGAATAAAATTTACTGTAAAATTATAATTATATATACAATATATATTGGATGTCCATGTATGGTAATAGATAAACGCTAATTTGACTAAACAGCGGACATCCACGAAGATTGGAGTAAATAGCGAACATCCACGATTTTTGTATAGTTTCCGTCCGTTTAACATTTAAACTTTAAAAGATGCATATGGTAATTGAGTAAAATACATATTATATAATATAAACATTTAAATATTGAGATATATGTTAAACACGGTCATAGTGAATAGAATTTTCGTTAAGTTACGCTAATATACACACTAGAAAATCGGTATTTGGGAAAACCGAAATCTAACATTTACCGAAATCTAACTGAAATCTAATTTCATAACCGAAATCTAACTTTTACCATAAAACCACACTAAGTTTCATACTTTAATCTTCAGATTATGTTATTATGGTATATTTGCGTATAGTATACAAAATTTGAGAAAAAAAAAAAAAATTAGTGATTTGAACGATCGATTTGTGTGTTCCCCGTGTGAATAGTATCAAACGAAAACAACTTACTAACATAAACGTGTAAAATTATAGACAGACACGATTTTGGGGGTTGTCTTACTATTTTTAATTATCAAACATATTAATTCATAGATCATATGACAAAATTGCAAAGGATAGATTTGTCTTGAAATTTTTTTTTTTTTTATCATACTTAGTTACAGAGTTACTTCCCATAATTTTCTTACGAATAACTTGAATTGTATTCATCGTCTCATATATTTTTAACCTATTTGCAAGGACGCACGCATTTTGTATTATTAATCGTCCATGTAATTGCTTGCACTTTTATTTGCGTGAACTGATTGTGTGAATATATGTGACAGATATATCAGGAATATCAATAAAATGTTACATAATGATTAATCATATTTTAATTGTTTTTTGTTTGTTTTGTTGTTGTTGTTGTTGTTGTTTATTGGTTATATGTACACACAGAGTTAATATATTATATCTTACACTATTTAGAAAATGGTGACAACTAGACTGTGATAGTTTCAGCTTTCCCAATATCATATTATTATCAATATTATCGATCTATACATATGTATAATTTCCCATGCATAGACTCATTACTTTTTTCATAGTAGCATATTTTTATGGATACAATTAAATTTCGGCCTTCTTTTTGTGATTAAATGTTGATTTTATTTTGCTTATTAAATATTTTTGGACTGACAATCTCGTTCAAGATAATTGTCGGCTTCATCCATCGGCATGTGTGATAATGGCGTACACATATCAATATGGGGCACGTGTTTGATAATGACAATATCCACCATTCGATTGGATTAACAAATACATGTCCAAAAACAAACATCCTTTAATAATAGTTTAATTGGTATCTAACCGAAATCTAACTTCATAACCGAAATCTAACTGTGATATTTAGACAGATACGCTTATGTGGTGTGCATGACTTGTTTTCTTTGTCAAATACAATAATCAATCATACTGCAAACTTTCAGAGGATAGTTTTGTCTTAAAATATATGATCTATGAATTAATATGTTTGATAATTAAAAATAGTAAGACAACCCCCAAAATCGTGTCTGTCTATAATTTTACATGTTTATGTTAGTAAGTTGTTTTCGTTTGATACAATTCGCACGGGAACACACAAATCGATCGTTCAAATCACTAATTATGATTTTTTTGTTCTCAAATTTCGTATACTATACGCAAATATACCATAATAACATAATCTGAAGATAAAAGTATGAAACTTAGTGTGGTTTTATTGTAAAAGTTAGATTTCGGTTATGAATTTTGTCGAGTCAGGGAACTAAGGGAAGCAACTCTGTACCTAGGTTAATGAAAATTAAAAAAAGTTTAATAAAATCATTTTAAAACAAAACTATCCTCTATGAACTTTTGAAGTATGATTGATTATTGTATTTGACAAAGAAAACAAGTCACACACAACACATTAGCGTATCTGCCTAACCATCACAGTTAGATTTCGGTTATGAAGTTAGATTTCGGTTAGATTTCGGTGAATGTTAGATTTCGGGATGTCCGTGGATGTTAGTAGATAAACACTAATTTGACTAAACGGCGGACATCCACGAAGATTGAACTAAACAGCGAGCATCCACGAATTTTTTACAGTTTTTGTGTCTGTTCATTTGTTAAACACTTAAATTTTAAATGATGCACGGTATTTAAGTAAAATATATATCTCTCAAATTAAAATATCTTAAATACGGTCATAGTGAACAGAATTTAGCGTAAACTTATGCTTAGATACGCAGTAGGAATTGGATGTCAGTAAATAAACATCGCTGAATTACACATTATGTCACAAAAAAACGCTAAATTTAGATAACCTTTGACCCACAATTTAGCGGAGATTAACGACACACTCCGCCATATATCGGCATCCAATCAGATATGATGTTTCGTCTATGCAACACACGACGTGTTGTCCACAGTTCTATTTAATTAGGTCGGTGTTTTGATGCAAGCAACGTGCAAATTATGCAGTAATTATCAAAAAGGTGAGGTGTTGAGAAGTTTGTCGTCAATGCAATTAAATCTAAGGCACTTCAACAAAAGAAAATAACACCTATTCCCAGCCAGCAAAACCATATCGGTCCGATATCGGACCGATATGCATTTCATATCGGTCCGATATCGGGCCGTTATCGTTTTGCCCATCGGCATTTGATCGGTCCGATATCGTTTCAGATATATGTCGGTCCAATATCGGCCCGATATCGGCAATTGTATACCCTAGCATAAATTCTCAAATGTGTGCAGATTCTAGGTCAGACCGACAATAACACAGTGAAATACATTATTAATCAAATCATATTTATTTCAATTTGTCATATTGCACAGTAAACAACAGGCAAAGATGCATTTAGAAGACTTCATTGCCAATTCTGATGAATGAAGAAAAAATTAACAAGAATTTTGTCAAATTGCCAATAAAAACATGACTGAGTTAATTAATATCAGTCTTTCAACAAAAATGATTTCCTTTTTTTACCACAGTTAACAAATTAAACAATTTCTTATCTTCATTTTAACTAAAACAGTAAACATTTTTGTCTTGTTATAATGTGATCTACACAAATGATAAAATTCTGTGTTAGTATGAAATGTCAGATGTGTCACATCTACTTATGTACTCAGTACAGTACAACCTCTGTACAGCAACGCCTTGTGGGAGCTGTTGACCGTTGTTTAAAGGTTGTTGCTCTACAGAGGTTGAATTTATGGCAAGTATCAGTTTAGGAAATTTTGAAAGTGCTGTTAAAAAGTTGTTGGTCTACGGATGGCTGCTCTGCAGAGGTTTTACTGTACTATATTACTTACCGGTATGTTGTCTCAAAAGTCATTGCCTGAATTATGAAGAAAAGTATTAAAGAATGTATGTAAAACACATGTGCAAAATAAAAGTAGTAGATACCAATAATTTAACAACAACAGGAATGATACATGGATAATGAGTGATAAACAGTTCTTTTAATTGTGTTAGAAAATATTAGAAAACTGGGGAAAAAGTCACAGTTAACACAGGGACACAACACACACTGTTGGCTATTCATGTAAGAAAAGGCTGAATTAGTATCCGAATGATTTTTCGTCCATCACTGAGACTGAACAAGGTTAAACTCAAAGTTTTCACTTGTAAGTCAATTAGAACTGTTGCATAATTATGATGTATAGTCATCACTACTATTTCTAGGTCTGATGGTCCAACTGGAATTTTATCCCTCCACCCCAGTCAGAAGCCAATCCTTCATAAAGAACTCAGAATCATGTATGTTGGTCTGTCGGTAGTTTCTCTTCAGTGCTCCTGAAACATGAATAATATGCATTACAGCATAGCAATTACATCTTGCATGTATAGAAAACTGTTAAATTGTTATGCAGTATGCCTACCAAACTAATAATGTTAGCTGTAATGGCTGACATTGTTCATTAACAGGGTCTTTAAAAGGCCCTTCCCATTTGAAAATTTATCTAAAATCATACAGTTTTCGAAAGTCCAAATTTACACTAGCAGCTCTATAATTACCGAAACCGCAAATTTCGGGATATTGCTTCAAAAATTCAACAGGCAAAGGCTTTTTCCCTGAGAAACTTTCTCTCATTTCATTAGGGCACTTTAAAGGGCCAACTGAGACTCGCTGGTATACCTGATATGCCTAATACTACCTTAATTAAACTCTCTGTTGTTTAAAATAGCACAAGAATGGGTGAGTCATCAACTGACCACTGGTTAGTAAAGTACTCCTGCTATATAGAAAGCATCGGCTGCTCAACCTTACCATGTGCCTCTGTTTACAAACAGAGAGTTTATCAGCAAGTAGCCACACCTCCCAGGAAATTCAAATTCAAATTTTCTGTTAGACAGGTTTAAACTTTTTCTCAAAGTAACACTTAGAATTGATGTATTACTAAGATTTTTGGATGAAATATTTTGACATGGAATAATTTACCATTGTGAGAATTTTCTGTAGTTTATTCAAAAATTCAAAAAAGGGCTCTCTGATATGAAACATGCATAAAATTTTACAAAAACCCGCCTCAGCGCCATCTATTGGTTTATATAGTCCTGTTACCCCTGTTGACCCAGGAAATTGACTTGGGAGTGCATCAATATAAGCTCTCAGCTTTCTCAATACTCAACCAGGTATATGAACTTATTAGAATAACTGACGCAAAACACATTACACACAATAGTCATCAACTTCATTAAAAAACTTACAAAGAATAGCTGAACTAAATTTCAGTGAACCACAAGTCATATCACAGATCCCTTCCTTCGCCCCAGTCCAATTTAACTCGATAGTCAATCTGTTATGGGCAACTTCTTTCATTATTCTCTTTACCATGGTTTTTAATAGTGAGTCACCAACATTGGAATTTGGAGAAACGGCTGACCTGTAAGAAAAACAATTCAAATTCAAAGACATCAGTTTCCAATTTCAACCAATATCGCTGTAATTTTATGTACACTTCAAATAAAAACAAGTAAAAAGCGAGCCTAACTCTTGATATTGAAAATAATTCACTGAATAAACAAGCCTAACAAAGTTTAAAACTATGTTTAAACATTTCTTTGTTTTTACATTTATCGCGAAATCTCATTAAAATACAAATAAATGTCTAAGCTATCATGTGCACATGCCGGTTTCAATCTTGGCGTAAAAAATGAGTTTCAGAACTCATTCTACGTTGAACATGATATTATTTAACGGTTTTTACCTGGAGTAAAATAAATCCACAGTCTAAATTTCTTTGTCTCTTTCTCGCGCCGACCGGTTGGCTACAGAACAATAATACAAATCAAACGAAATTATCACCTGTTTACCTCGATATCGGACCGGGATCAGACCGTCAACGACTTTATTTTTTCTTTATTTAACGTCAAAATACTAAATTACATATCCTTACTATCATAAAATGCATTTCTCTTTTATATTTTATCCACTGGTTAACGAAATTTGGGGGAAAATGAATCATCATACAATCACGGATAGATATCGGATAGATATCTAACCGTTATGTCGATATGCCGGTCTATAAACGATATCTATCCGATATACCAATGCTGGCTGGGTTGTTGTAATCAATTAATTAAGGGACATTATAACTTGAGATGATCGTAAACCGAAATGGAAATTCAACATGCAAATACTCATCACTTATTAATTCAAAAGCAGTACTGTTGTTAAGAAACAAATAATTGACAAATATGTTTTCACTCAAATACACGTCACAGTTGTTTTAAATCTACCAGATGACCAAACGACTTTCCGAAAATCTACTTTCGCTTTGTCTATGTTAAAGGATAAGGTCGAAACATCGCAAAATAAAACTAATTATAATAATAATGAATAAACGCCCACTCTACGGTCCGATCGTCCGGTATTAAAAAGGACGGAGACGTATGTACGTATCTTACAGAAAATGTAGGGGAAAATACTGTCGTCTGCCTTATTTTTGGATTGGTTGGTAACTAAATTAAATAGTACATGTAATACATAAATTGTTAATTTCTATTCCTTGTGTATTTTTCTGTACTAAATGTTGATACATGCACTGATTATTATATTTACTGGGTAATCATAGTGTATAGCACTACAGCTGTTTTAATAAAACAAAGATTAGTGAAAAATGGTTCTGATATTCTACACCTGTGTTAAGTGGTCACCTGCCTTAAGCAGCCAATTTGGTCATTTCCCTTGACTGGCTGCTTAAGACAGGTTTGACTGTATTATGTAAATTACTTCATAAATTATTAATCAATTAAAAAAAATAAAAATGAAATTTAACCTTTTTTTTAAATATATATTTTCCGACCGACCCTTTTTTTATGATGAAAAAAAAAAAAAAAATATGAGTAACTAAAAAATATATTGATACATGAATAAATGAGGTTAACAATTAACATTTTAACAGAAGGTACGATCTCAAAGACCTATACTATGAGTAAATGCACATGTTTGTTTTCCTGATAAATCTTGATTTCTTTTGTTCTCGTTTGTCACAGATGAGCAAGTTTGACACTTTTTTGTGTGTGTTAACTTAATTTCTTTGTACTGTATCCAGTGAAACTAACGCATTTTATGTCTCAACTTGTCTATCATGTGACTTAATTGTTGCTGATTGCAGTAGGTTAAACAATTAAACCGGAAAATGATGACTAGGGGTCTTTGTTTATATTAACATCACTCGGGGGCATTTCAGCTCTTACAGATAGCGATGAAATTTTGGCAATAATTTAATGCACTTGGTTATTTACAGATCAAGCTTAAATACCATTTTCTTCCACTCTAGTATGTATTACCTAATTAGCTAAGTAGAATTATGACCAAGTATATTTATATACGGTAGTTTGTTGTGTACAAATTTGAACAAGGACACAGGATTAAAAAAAAAAATTTTTTCGACCGACTGGTGGTCACTTCCAAAAAAATTTGTAAACCGACATATAAAAAAGTTGTGGCCTAAAGATACATTCATTGGGCACAAAAATCCAAAAGGATTTTGGTATGTCAAGTAAAATAAAAAAGTAATGTATCGTTGTATAGATGTACTAATTGGGGCCTACAGACTCTACATGGTAATGCATAACACCACAAGAAAATCTAGAAAGAAGTGTTTCACTTATAAATATTATATTCTAATGTTAAATATACTTGTATTAATAAGATACAAAGAGAATTCACTCTTGTTTTCATTGTTGACAACATTTACCGAGGTCAATCATACAAGTACCCTAAAAATACTCAGGGAATGTAATGTTTCAGTTTACATTCCAATGAGAAAAGAAGTAAAAAAATCTCATTTGTTCATTTGATTTTATTCTTAAATTAATGCAGCATTGGTTTTATAAGTTTAAAATGAATTATTAAGAGGTATTTTCCCCTGGAGAAAAATGGTCACATTTTAGTTAGATTTTCACAATCTTGGACAAGTTCAATAATGGGTCATTAGGGGTCAAAAGGTCAAATTTCATGAAAACCTTGTGAACACTTTATCTTAAGGTCACTGTTTTGATAGGATTTTCATGAAACTTATCAGAATGTTCGTCTTATTAATGATACTTTGGACGAGTTTAATAATGGGTCAATAAATAGGTCACCAGGAACCTTGTAACACTGTAAATTTCACAGTTTCAACTGGATCTTTATCAAACATTGTCAAAATGTTTTTCTTAATGATATATAAGAGAAGTTAGAACATTGATTTTTTAGAGTCCAAAACTTGTCTTCTATACTTTGATTATGAGATTATTTTATACTTTAACATTTCGTGTGCAGACTTTTGTAATAAGTAGCCTTTATTATATACTTATATATACTCTTCAAAATTGGAATAGCATTTTCTTTAAGTTTTCAAATGTGCAACCAAAATCTTTGTTTTAATCCTTAACCTGTAACGTCTCAGATTTTAAACTCAAATACAAAACCTGCGTATCGGAAAATAAAACATACTTTACAAAAAACACGAAAACATGTTAATAAGAACATGCAATCAATAACCTGAGTAATAATACATAACAGCGTTTAACCACTCCTTGGCTTCAAAGTAATCAATTATGGTTTATTACACAAACCTAATTCAAGCCGTCTATTTGAAGAAACAATTATTATATTCTGCAATCTGCACATACATAATTCTTCTTATCAAAAGTACTGTTGTGTAATTCAAGTAATAAAATGTAATATTTGATTCAATAACATACAAATGTATGTATAAAAATCAACATAGTGCAGCGTTTCGTCAAATTGCTTAAAATCTAACGACAATGAAAGCTGTATTGAACACAAGGTATATTATGTGTCATAGTGAAGTTCCAAAGCATTACCTATATATATATCTTAAAGTTACAATGATCCATGTATTCAGGAATACTCGTGAATGATTCCTCGCACGGAATTATGATTTCATCTCCGCCACTGGCCATTGTTGTAAATGATAACTGAAAAAAATGGAAAAAAGGTTAATCCATTAAAAAAAAAAATTGTCAAAATTTACACTCAAACTGGGGGGAAATTATATAATACGAATTAAGAGGTGCTTCAGACTTTTGAACTCGAACTGTGCATTATTCCATACCAATGCACTCAAAATCGAAATCAAAAGTATAGAAGACATGTTTTAACACACATGGAAACAAACTATTTCTTGACTGCACCGTTGCGTACAGATTTTTGACTAAAATTGTAGCTCTGTTGCATACAGAAATTGTTTTCTCTGTGGCGTACAGTGCAATGTTTACACTTAGCACCGTTGCGTACAGGGTGTAAAATTTAAAAGCTTTAAAACATCTTCTACAACGGTTTTGATGAGGAAATAATGGATATATATAAGAAGCTTGACAGTCTGCTTGCACGTGGACAAGTATTTTTGTCGATTCATTCATTTTCACGGAATAATCGTCGGTTTTGTTCAGTTTTCTCGCTTCGTTTATCAACAAACTCAACGAGCGATGTTCAGACACTGATTTTGGGAAAACAGCGTGGTTTGGTCATAAACGATTATTAGCTGCCAATTGCCATTCTAAAAGTTCTTTCATCCCATGTATAATATAGTGTAGAAGACGTCGTATTTAGAAAGTTTGAACCAAAAACAAACGACACCTACCTCGCAACATTTACATGTCGACCATCTTGATTTTTTTCGTACAGAGCTACCATACAGTGGTTATGGTGGTGATAACCAGATATTGATTCTTTTGCCCACCAGCGATATTTACAAACTGATAACAGGTGCGCGTGATGTCATGGCAATGTTCCCTATAAAGGCCTCAGTTCGTTTTTTCTTTTGATGGCCTATGTTCACAGGTTGACTGTCTTTGAGTCTAAATAATTGTACTCTACAGATGAATATCTATTCACTTTAGAGCTAGCGATATCTATCTTCTGAATGCAAATGTGCAAACTTGTGTCAAAATAGTGTCGTAATAGTTTTCTCCTTGGCTATGTATAAACCCCAACGAAACCTGTTGGGAACGAATTTTACACTGAAATAAAATTGGTACCTGTTAAAAAAAGTTTCTGCTTCAATTGATGAACATAGCATATAAATCTGTCAATGCATATGTCCACAATCATGGCAGTAAGATTAAATTTTGATTTTAACTCTCTATTCATCATAATCAGGAAACGATGTACAGGTAAAATTAATATTGCTGTCACTGTACAGTGGCTTGTACTGCGTACGCATAATGTTTTCAGAAACTCAGAAATTCGACACAGTTTTTGCCCTTCCACAATGAAACGTAACAAGCAATATATGAAATACCAAAGTCATGTACAGATTGCCTGTATGTCTCATAAATTAGACTAGCTGTATTTAGTTTGAAGCAAGAATACAATATATACAGTATATCTTGTTATGGATGTATGATTTTCTTGTATGACCTGTCGTCTGTATGGATGAGATTTATTAGCAAGACAGAAACAGCAGCACTTATATATGGGCTTTTACAACTTTTCTTTCTTTGACAGGTCGAGATAATATGTCATGAATATTACTTTGTAACTGACTGTAAGAAAAGTAGCTCATAGAATGCGAAAATCAAAGTCAAATCATCTCCAAAATGTGAAGCAAGAATCTACAGGTAATGTTGCAAAAGCCAAGAACCAAGATGGCAATGGAAAAGGACAGATGCCACTATCTGTACAGAGCCAGTCTGCTGGATTGAATCAGAACATGCCACATGCTGTAAAGAAACAGTCTGCTCGATTGAATCCAGACATGCCATTTGCTGTACAGAGCCAGTCTGCTGGTTTAAATCCAGGCATGCCACTTGCTGTACAGAGCCAGTCTGCTGGTTTGAATCAAAACATGCCATTATCTGTTATGAGCCAGTCTGCCGGATTAAATCAAAATATGCCACTTGCTGTACAGAGCCAGTCTGCTGGGTTAAATCAAAACGTGCCACTTGCTGTACAGAGCCAGTCTGCTGGGTTAAATCAAAACATGCCACTTTCTGTACAGAGCCAGTCTGCTGGGTTAAATCATAACATGCCATTTTCTGTTATGAGTCAGTCTGCTGGATTGAATCAAGACATGCCATTTTCTGTTATGAGCCAATCTGCTGGGTTGAATCAAGATATGCCACTATCTGTTATGAGCCAGTCAGCTGGATTAACAGAATCAGCATTGGTCCCGCCTCCTCCAAGTCGTGCTCCACCTCCTCCAAGCAATGCTCCGCCTCCACCCCGATCAAGGAGTGTATTGATTAGTGAAAAGGATTTGAAATTGGGAATGAAGAAATTAAAGAAAGCGAATGAGATAATCAAACAAGGTAGGGTATAAGTATCATCCTTTTTAGCTCACCAGAGCACAAAGTGCTCATGGTGAGCTATTGTGATCGCGTGTAGTCTGTCGTCCGTGTGTGCCTGCGTCAACAATTGCTTTAAACAACATCTCATTCTAAAGCAGTTGGCCCATTTCAATGAAACTTTACATGGATGTTCCTTGAATGAAGCTCTACCAATGTTTTTGAAAAAAAAAATTTCATTAAACATAGGAAAAACTTTTAAAATATTTGTAGTGTAGCATTGTCTAGTGGACTACTACCAAGGTTGTTTAAATTATGCCCCTGAGGTGAAAATTGGCTCCGCTCAAGGGATAACTTGATTTTACATAGGATTATATAGGAAAATTAAAAAATCGTCCTTGTCAAAAACTGCAAGGCCTAGAACTTAGATATTTTGCATGTAGTATTGTCTAGTGGACCTCTACCAAGTTCTTCAAATTATGGCCCTGGGGTAAAAATTGGCCCCACCCTGGGGTTTACTCAATTTTATATAGGATTATATAGGAAAATTTAAAAAAATCTGCTTGTCAGAAACTACATTGCTTAGACTTTTGATGGTTGATGTGTAGCATCATCTAGTGGACCTCTGTCTAACTTGTTCATATAATTGCCCTGAGGCCTCAGTGTCACTTGAATTGTCGAATTTATGGGATGAGATTTCATTTGTCAATATTTATTAGCAGATGATATTACATTAGAATACATAGCTTTTAATGCATCAATGATTTGATGCATATATGTTCTTTTAACAATTCTTTTTCCATAAGAGCATTCTGTCAAATATTTTTTCATAGTCTAGTTAACACATAGTGTATGATATACAGTACAATCTCTGTAGAGTAACACCCTATGGGACCTGCAAATATTGACCGTTGTTTAGAGGTTGCTCTACAGAGGTTAAATTTAAATTGAATATCAGCTTAGGGAAATTTTGAAGGTGTTGTTATAGAGAGGTTGTTGCTCTACAGAGGGCCGCTCTGGAGAGGTTGTACTGTATATACTTATAAAAAAGTTTAGCAAGTTTGGAAATACTGTTTTGTAATAATGCAATAATGCTAACTCTGCAGAATTATATCAAATTTTTCTCACGATGATGCTGCGTAAGGAAAAAACTGAACGTTGAAAAGGGTAAGGGTCAGACACAAAATACATAGCACATGTCAGTATCATGTATGGCCACTATTAACAGCCAAAACGGTTAAACAACGTCTTCTCATGCTACAAATAAGCTTCCTTATGATATATTGAGGGATTCTGGCCAATTCCTGTTGCAAAGTACGCTCAAGGTCACGAAGGTTATTGACGTTTTCACATTCTCTAACCTTACGTCCCTGATGATCCCATAGGCGAGAGATCCGGCGAATTGGCAGGCCACTGAAGCACATTTACATTATTCTTGTGTAATACATCCTGTGTATGCCTAGCAGGGTGTTGATGGGCGTTATCGTGTTGGAAAGTAGTGACGTTACGTTGTTGCAGAAACTGCACAACTACTGGTATGATAATCTCATGACAATATCACTGTGCTGTCTGATTCCTGAAAACCGTCACAAGCTCTGTCTTACCATCATGGTAAATTCCCGCCCATACCATTATGCAACCACTACCGTAACGATCATGATTTATGACATTTTCAGGATCAAACCTCTCACCCCTTCTCCTCCAAACACGAATCCTACCATCAGCAAATGACAGGTGTAATCGTGACTCATCACTAAATAGAACGTCATTCCATTGTCTATTTGACCACCTGCGATGAATCTGAGCCAACTGAACACGCGCCTGACGATGTCTAAGTGTCAGAGGGATACCGACGTAAGGGCGCTGTCCTCTTAAATGCTTGCAGCCTGTTTCTGACAGTCATAATCAGAAATTCTAGTCCCGGTGTAACAGGCCATTCTTTCCCCCCTGGCCATTTTTTCCCCGGGAAAACTTGGCCTAGGCCTTTTTTTCCCCCAAGGAAAATGTGGCCTAGGCCATTTCTTCCCCCTCTAGCCCACTTTTTCCCCCCTGGCCATTTTTTTTTCATTTTGTATACCTATATCTTTCACTTTACGTCTTTTTGTTCATATTTCTGAGTTTATACTTAATCTTGAATTTATATTCACTTCTGTATGTTCATATTTCTGAGTTAGTATTTACTTCTGTATGCTCATTTTTCTGAGTTTATACTTATGTCTGTAAGTTCATATTTCTGCATTTATACTAGTATTAATTTTACTTCTATAGTTCATATTTTTGAGTTTATATTTACTTCTGAATATTCATATTTCTGAGTTTATACTTATGTATGTAAGTTCATATTTCTGAGTTTATACTTTCGTCTGTAAGTTCATATTTCTGAGTTTATTCTTATGTCTGTATGTTCATATTTCTAAGTTTATACTAGTATTTACTTCTATAGTTCATATTTTTGAGTTTATAATTTACTTCTGAATATTCATATTTCTGAGTTTATACTTATGTATGTAAGTTCATATTTCTGAGTTTATACTTACGTCTGTAAGTTCATATTTCTGCGTTTATTTTTATGTCTGTATGTTCATATTTCTAAGTTAATACTTAAGTCTTTTAATGTTCGCATTTCTGAGTTTATACTTATGTCTCTATCTTAATATTTCTGATTGCCGAGTGGGGAATAAGTGACCAAAAATGTAACCAATTTTTATAATGGTTAGCTTTAGTGAGGGGAAAAAGTGGCCAAAGGGTAAAAACTAGCCAATAATATAACTATAGTATTTCTAAAGACAAGGGGAAAAAGTGGCCAAGAGGGGAAAACTAGCCAAGAATGTATAGTATTTCTGAAGACAAGGGGGAAAAGTGGTCAAGAGAGAGAAAAACAAGCCAAAATTGTATAGTATTTCTGAAGACAGGGGGAAAAAGTGGCCAAGAGGGTAAAAAGTGACCAAGAATCATAATGCAGTACTGTTATTATTAGGGGGTGGAAAAAGTGGCCTGGGGGGGGGAGAAATGGCCTAGTAGAATCATAATGCCATACTGTTATTATTAGGGGGGGGGGGGGGGAAGTTGCCCAGGGGGGGAAGAAATGGACTAGGCCAATCTTTCCCCGGGGAAAAACTGGCCTGGGAAAAAAATAGACTGCTACACCGGTAGTGTTCCTTAACGGGATAACTAATGGCCGGCTCAACATGAAGCGGTTAAGTCTTGATGATGTCACTAGTAAACGGTCCTCCCGTGGTGGTGTTTTTTGGGGCCGTTCAGTACGGGGTTGATCAGTCACCTAATGGTCGACTCATGAACATCGAAATGCCGAGCGACGTCTCTAACAGACATGCCAGCCATTAACATTCCAATAGGTCTTTGACGTTGATCCAATGTCATTCCAGGACGATGTCCCATCGTTATTTTCGGATTTATTTTGCGGTTTATTTTTATTCAGCTTACGCTTTGAAAGAAAATGTGTAATGTACACTGGATAGTCTAGCAATTTAGCTCTGCATGGATTGCACTTGATTTCTGTTTATCTCACTTTTCAACGTGATTTTTAGCTCACCAGAGCACGAATGTGCTCAGGGTGAGCTTTTGTGATCGCCCTGCGTCCATCGTGCGTCGTGCGTCGTTACGATTTCGTGGCGTCCATGTTTACTTAAAACAACATCTCCTCCTCCACCGCTATGCCGATTGCAACCAAACTTTGCTGGAATGATCCTTGGGTGGTCCCCTTTCAAAGTTGTTCAA
This sequence comes from Lutraria lutraria, assembly GCA_964023205.1. NCBI lineage: Eukaryota > Metazoa > Mollusca > Bivalvia > Venerida > Mactridae > Lutraria > Lutraria lutraria. Next base: position 5,727,861 of record OZ026845.1, read on the forward strand.
AAAATTAAATTTCATTAAAAATTCTGGTTGCTATGGCAACAAATAGAGAAAACTTAAAAAATCTTCTTGTCTGAAACCACAGGGCCTAGAGCTGAGATATTTGGTATGTAGCATTGTCTAATGGAACTCTACAAAGTTTGTTCAAATTATTACCCTGGGGTCAAAATTGGCTCCGCCCCGGGGGTAACTTGATTTTACATAGACTTATATAGGAAATTTAAAAAATCTTCTTGTCAAAAACTACAATGCCTAGAGCTTTGATATTTGGTGTGTAGCATAGTCTAGTGGACCTCTACCAAGTTTGTTCAAATTATTGCCCTAGGGTCAAAATTGGCCCCGCCCCGGGGGTCACTTGATTTATATAGACTTATATAGGAAAATTTAAAAAATCTTCTTCTCCGAAACCACAAGGCCTAGAGCTAAGATATTTGGTATGTAGCATTATCTAGTGGACCTCTACCAAGTTTCTTCAAATTATTGCCCTAGGGTCAAAATTGGCTCTGCCCTGGGGTTTATTCTTTTTTATATAGGAAAATTTAAAAAATCTTCTTCTCCGAAACCACAATGCCTAGAGCTAAGATATTTGGTATGTAGCATTGTCTAGTGGACCTCTACCAAGTTTGTTCAAATTATTGCCCTAGGGTCAAAATTGGCCCCGCCCCGGGGGTCACTTGATTTATATAGACTTATATAGGAAAATTTAAAAAATCTTCTTCTCCGAAACCACAAGGCCTAGAGCTAAGATATTTGGTATGTAGCATTGTCTAGTGGACCTCTACCAAGTTTGTTCAAATTATTGCCCTAGGGTCAAAATTGGCCCCGCCCCGGGGGTCACTTGATTTATATAGACTTATATAGGAAAATTTAAAAAATCTTCTTCTCCGAAATCACAAGGCCTAGAGCTAAGATATTTGGTATGTAGCATTATCTAGTGGACCTCTACCAAATTTGTTCAAATTATTGCCCTAGGGTCAAAATTGGCTCTGCCCAGGGGTTTATTCTATTTTATATAGGAAAATTTAAAAAATCTTCTTCTCCGAAACCACAAGGCCTAGAGCTAAGATATTTGGTATGTAGCATTGTCTAGTGGACCTCTACCAAGTTTGTTCAAATTATTGCCCTAGGGTCAAAATTGGCTCTGCCCTGGGGTTTATTCTTTTTTATATAGGAAAATTTAAAAAATCTTCTTCTCCGAAACCACAAGGCCTAGAGCTAAGATATTTGGTATGTAGCATTATCTAGTGGACCTCTACCAAGTTTGTTTAAATTATTGCCCTAGGGTCAAAATTGGCTCTGCCCTGGGGTTTATTCTATTTTATATAGGAAAATTTAAAAAATCTTCTTCTCCGAAACCACAAGGCCTAGAGCTAAGATATTTGGTATGTAGCATTGTCTAGTGGACCTCTACCAAGTTTGTTCAAATTATTGCCCTAGATTCAAAATTGGCCCCGCCCCGGGGGTCACTTGATTTATTATTACAGTATTAATTCAAAACTTTATACATTAGGGTGGTTGGGTATAAATACTGGTGGTAGAGATTAGGACAGACACAGTGACAATAGCTTTAAAGGAGTCAACTGTGACTGCTTGATGAGCAGCAGTAGGGAACTATTTCCAGTGATTTACTGTTCTTGGATAGAATAAATATTTGTATGAATCTTTGGAAATGCCAATGTGTCTGAAACTGTAATGTGCTACCATGTCTTTTTCTGGAGTCAGTTGGTATTAATAAGTTATTTGCAGGATAAATACTGACAAAATGGTGTACAATCTTATAAAATATTATTAAGGTGAATCATCACAGCACAAATTTGTGAAAAAATAGCCACCTGACATTTTTGCTATGCATCCTAAAAAGTGGCGTTGTTCAATAATTACTTGAAAGTACATAACTAAAATGAGTTTTTATCAATAGCTAATGATTAAATGTACATTTCTGCACCAGTAAAATATTATATGATGATTAACAAGTATCTAAAATTCTCACCTGAACTTATGATAATTCCATTTGCCAAAATAATGTATCATAATATCAAAATTAATTTAAACTACAATGTCCAACAATAACTTCAATATGTCATTGAGGGTTTCCATATTTCAATTTTTCACTTTTAAATGTTCTTCCATGTTTATTTTCATTTTTTAACACAGTCCTCAATATTCACATTTTACAAAAATCCTCCACACATGTGTTTACACTATGTACTACACAGTAGCCTAAACAAATATGGAAGAAAAATCACTGGTAACAATTTGATTGCTATTTGAGATGCTTCAGTTCCAGGGCATGCTTCTTTAAAGGTGTTTTGGCATTAAAATAATATTTGATGAATTTTTTATTCTGTACCTTGTCTGTGACTAAGGATAAAAGTGAACGTTGTTGCATTTTATTTTGTATAGCACATTAAAACTTAAAACAACGACTTTTTCTTAAGCAGTTGGTCAAATTTCAACAAAACTTCACAGGGATATTCCTTGCATGATGCTCTACCAAAGTTATTAACAGAACTCTGTTTGCAATGGCAACCAGTAGGAAAATCAAGGACTTATATACATACATGGATTCGCAACTTCTGTATAAACTGTAATCGAATCCCGCGGTAATGACACATGAATCAACGGGATCTCTTGTTTACAATTATCTTTAAGCATTTTTCTGTCTGCTGTGTGGAATCTTAGCTTGATGTTTTTCTGTAATTTGGCCAGATATTTTTTTCTGAGTGTAACAAACGCTTAGACTGTCCGTCATCAGGAAGGACAAAATCTGGCCTATAATGACATGTGGCATTTATTCGATGGTTATTTTGTTCTCAATAATCAATAACAGTTTTGTAAAGAATGGCAATTATTCACATGGTGGCTTTATTCAGAGGTTGCCACTTATAAAGGACTTGACTGTACCTTGATAGAACCGTCCTGCTTGATTTCAGTGTCCTTTCTCATAGCTGACAAATGTTTGCCATCATATGTCTCTAAGTATACTAGCTGGCCTAGTGTGGCATCCATAAGTGGTAGTATCTCACTGAAAACCTGTAATCTTGTTAAAATAGTGTTTTAGTACCCTTATTTTAATTTAAGATATATGAAATATTTTTGTAATTGTAGGATTCTTTTTTCAAGTTCTAGTTATGCCCCCTCTTCAAAGAAAAGGCGGTATATTGGATGGCTCAGGTCTGTCTTTCAGTTTCGTTGGTAATCAAACCTTGTACGGCCAATTCGACTGTGTTGGCCATTAGGTCTTGACTTGGTTTGAAGGTTGGTCACATAGATAGATGACCCCTGTTGATAAGGTCCATCAATAGGTCAAAGGTCACCTATCCATTTGCCCTTTCGGGGGCATTGGTGTTACACAAACACTTGATTAAAAAGCGTTTTAGTACCCATGCTTTGACTCAACATAATATCATATAACTTTAAAAACTTAGTTTGTTTTACTTTTCCTCAGCTTTATTTTTAATGAGTATTTTTACAAAACTTAATTCCTATCCTAGCATATATTCCTGTTAGATAACATGTCTTGGATTGACATATTATTATTATATATTTTTGTAAAATTTTAGTGATTGTTGGGCCCTTTTGTAAGTTCTAGTTATGCACCCTTCCCGCCCTCAAAGGGGTACCGGTATATTGGTTTGCTCATCTGAAGGTCTTTCAGTTCTTTGGTATTCAAACCTTGTCTGCCATTATAAGTGAGCAATTTCACCTTAGGTGTTTAGACTTGGTTTGGAGGTTGATCTTCACATAGAGATATATGACCCCTATTGATAAGCGAAGGGCTACCCTACATAACTTTACAAACTCTGTGAGATCTTTATGCATTGTAATGACTTTTATAGAGATGTTCTGTAGTGTCAGGTTTTTGTAAGAGTCACAGATCATACCTCTCAATCTTGTTCTTGTCTTACAACTTATGTACCACATTGGTTTCCTCATGAAGATCCTCTGACTCTCGAAGATCACTATGAACGATCTTCATTTCTTTGTCTTTCCTATACCGACATCTAACATTTTTTAGAACAAGGACAAAATCTGGCCTATAATGATATGTGGCATTTATTCGATGGTTATTTTGTTCTAAATAATCAATAACAGTTTTGTAAAGAATGGCCATTATTCTCAGGTTGGCTTTATTCAGAGGTTGCCACTTATAAAGGACTTGACTGTACCTTGATAGAACCGTCCTGCTTGATTTCAATGTCCTTTTTCATAGCTGACAAATGTTTGCCATCATATGTCTCTAAGTATACTAGTTGGCCTAGTGTGGCATCCATAAGTGGTAGTATCTCACTGAAAACGTGTAATCTTGTTAAAATAGTGTTTTAGTACCCTTATTTTAATTTAAGATGTGAAATATTTTTGTAATTGTAGGATTCTTTTTTCAAGTTCTTAGAAGTTATGCCCCCTTTTCAAAGAAAAGGCGGTATATTGGATGGCTCATGTCTGTCTTTCATTTTCGTTGGTAATCAAACCTTGTACGGCCAATTCGACTGTGTTGGCCATTAGGTCTTGACTTGGTTTGAAGGTTGGTCACATAGATAGATGACCCCTGTTGATAAGGTCTATCAATAGGTCAAAGGTCACCTATCCATTTGCCCTTTCTTGGGCATTGGTGTTACACAAACACCTGGTTAAAAAGCGTTTTAGTACTCAAGATATATTATATAACTTTAAGAACTTAGGTAGTTTTACATTTCCTCAGCTTTATTTTAATGAGTATTTTTACAAAACTTTATTCTTGTCCTAGCATATATATTTGTTAGTTAAAATGTCTTGAATTGACATATTATTATTATATATTTTTGTAATGTTTTTAGTGATTGTAAGGCTCTTTTGTAAGTTCTAGTTATGCACCCTTCCCGCCCTCAAGGAAATTGGGGTACCGGTATATTGGTTGGCTCATGTGTCGGTCTTTCAGTTCTTTGGTATTCAAACCTTGTCAGCCTATAATAAGTGAGCAATTTGACCTTAGGTCTTTAGACTTGGTTTGGTGGTTGATCTTCAGATAAAGATATATGACCCCTATTGATAAGCAAAGGGCAACCCTACATAACTTTACAAACTCTGTGAGATCTTTATGCATTGTAATGACTTTTATAGAGATGTTCTGTAGTGTCAGGTTTTTGTAAGAGTCACAGATCATACCTCTCAATCTTGGTCACTGCTGTGAAAGCTTGTTCTTGTCTTACAACTTATGTACCAATTTGATTTCCTCATGAAGATCATCTGTCTCTTGAAGATCCCCAAGAACAGTCTTCATTTCTTAGTCTTTCCTCAGCAGTTATTTCTATGAAGTAAAATGTCTTGGATCGACTTGATTTGTTTTTGTGTCTACGTGTACATGCCTCCTTATCTAATAAACCATGACTCTTGTTCACTTAAACACTTAACTGTAGATTTATAATGATTTTGTCAATAATTTACAGTGTCTACCATTATAATGGCATCATCCATTAATTGGACCTTGGCTATAAAAAAATTGAAATATTTACGGGACTATTTGTATTGGGTTTGATTTATGTACAATAGCACAGTTGTGTACATTGGTCAGTTGTCCGTTTCAGCACTCATGAATACTTTATTAGAACTTACCTGCTCCCGCCCCCTTGTTTTAGACTAGCGACTTGACAAAGAAACACATTGCCTAAAATGTTTTGAATACGTAACCATACATTAGTATAACATTGCATGGTATGTACAAAGGGGTTTGTCACGAAAAAAAATTTTTTTTTACATGTAACCCATATATATTTAGAAGGGAAAGAACTTCGACGATTCAAATTTTCCAACGCGTGTTATAAACTTCCATGTTATTGCAATGCAGTACAAAATATTTAACTCATGTATAGTGCAATGTGTGGGTAACTCAACACGCTAACAGAAAATGTATACTTTTACTACCTTTAAAGATGTTTTAAACTTGCTATTGAAGATTTTTCACCCCAAAAAATGGTCAAGTTTTACAAAAAGACACCCTGTCGTAAAATCGCAGCGTGTATATCAGTATTCATGTACAGAGTGGAAATGTTAAATTACTGACACAACTTCTTAGAATGGGCCTTAATTCATAATAAAACACTATAATATACTAACTGCCAATGATTTCGCATCTCGGAAAGAAAGCTCTTTTAGCGAAGAATTTGCATATTTTTTTGTTCAATTAGCCGGCTTCTCAAAGTTTATTTCCATGACGGGTCACATGACAATCGCCTAACTCGTGATGAAAGCTTAAATCCGATTGCATGAGCGATACGTTTACTTGTACAATTTACTTGTACCCTGAGCACTCTTATCCTTTTCACTACGCTATCAGGAACCATACCTCAAAAACACCACACATTATCGCTCATCCTATCAGAATTAAGCTTTCATCATGAGTTACGCGATTGTCACGTGACCTATCAAGGAAGCAAAATAAAGAAACCGACATAGTGAACAAAAACGTAAATTCTTCATTAAAAGTGCATCCCGAGATGTGAAATCATTAGCAGTTAATAAATTATACCATATATGATATAAACATAATGTTTGGTTATGAATTATGACTCATTCCATGAAGTTTTACTTGTAATTTATCAGTTTCGCTATAGATTTGTACACGCTGCGATTTTACGACAGTGTGTCTTTTTGTAAAATTTGACCATTTTTCGAGTGAAAAATCTTCAAAAGCGAGTTTAAAACATCTTTAAAGGTAGTAAAAGTGTACATTTTCTGTTAGCGTGTTGAGTTGCCCACACGTCGCACTATATATGAGTTAAATATTTTGTACTGCATTGCAATAACATGGAAGTTTATAAAACGCGTTGGAAAATTCGAATCGTCGAAGTTCTTTCCCTTCTATATATATATATGGGTTACATGGAAACAAATTTTTTTTTGGATTTTTTTTCGTGACAAACCCCTTTGGGTATGTGCTCACTATTAATATATAATTTCACTATTTTCAAAGTACATGTATGTACAGTACAAACTCTCCAGAGAGGCCCTCTCTTGAGCAACATTCTCCCTTCAACAACAGCATGATTTTCCCCACTGCACGTTGTAACTACATGTATTAATTTAACCTCTCTAGAGCAACAACCTCTCAACAACATAATTTTGCTACTCTGAAAGCGTGTTGCTTTGGAGAGATTGCACTGTACTAAGTATTTAAATTTTACATTTTTATTTATCTAGATACCCAATGCATGTTGTAAAGGTTTTATGATTCGATAAATTTTGATGGAATTATGGCCCTTTGTTTAGTTTGTGCATATGTAATGTATAGAGAAATACTCTTTTGTTTGCCTGTACCAAATTTTAACCTTGCCTATTAATTCAAAATGCTACCACCTGCAATCATCAAACTTCATATCTTGGTTCATCATGACAATCTCTATCGGACCTGTGCATTTACAAAAAGGGCAACTGGATGGGGCATGGTGTTTATAAAACACATCAAGTTTGTCATTAAAATTCAAGGCATTTATTTTATTAAGATAATTCTCTTGTGAAGCTGACAATTTAGAGAAAAATATTGATCTGTTTTTGTTAAATATATATTTATTCTTATTTTTTTCAGTTGATATAGACAGACAGCATTTTTTTGATTCTATAAATCAATATCAGTACATGCCATTATTGGATACAAGGGTAAGCTTTTACTTGTAGAATATTGAATGGTAAACTTCTAGGTAAATTTGTATACTAGTACTTTAAGCATAAAGATCTCCATGTATGTTCATATATCATGCCAACTACAAAATAAACTTCTGCCATTGAATGTTTTGACGTCACATGGTGACCTTATATATCCTATATTAGGTGACTAGATTATATTGGGTTTGTAATGGAGACGTTTATTACAAATTATGAGGAGGAAATTAGTCTGTGTGATATAATTGTTACAGGGATAGTAACTGACCCAATTGGGATATACGGTTCTGTGGAAAACCATATCGAGTCCCCATAAGGTTTTCCACAGAACCGTATATCCCGTATCGGGTCAGATACTAACACTGTAACTATTAGTACATTCTCGTTATTCTACATTGATTAGTCATTTTAACCTGTGTTAGTGACCACCTCAGAATAAAGGCCACTCAGTGAATAAAGGTTGTTCTTTTAAATACCACTAATGCTTATTTAGGACAAAATCACCTCCAAATAAAGGCCGCCTGACAATAAAGGCCACATGATGTATTTCCCATGGGTGATCTTTATTTAACAGGTTTAACTGTACATTGAACTGACATTTTTCTATGAATAAGATTTTCTGTTTATTGTTTGGTTTCTAGTATAAAGATATGCCAAATTTTGACGTCTGCCTGTTAACAGAACTTGAATATCAGTGCGGTCTGGTTTTCTAATGTATAAAATCCTGCATATTTTGTGATAAAACATTTGTTTATGTAAGGGTGAATAATCTGAAGAGGAATTAAAACAGTTACTCTGATATTACTATTTATGTAAGGGTGAATAATCTGAAGAGGACTTATAACAGTTACTCTGATATTACTATTTATGTAAGAGTGAATAATCTGAAGAGGAATTATAACAGTTATTCTGATATAACTATTTATGTAAGGGTGAATAATCTGAAGAGGAATTATAACAGTTACTCTGATATTACTATTTATGTAAGGGTGAATAATCTGAAGAGGACTTATAACAGTTACTCTGATATTACTATTTATGTAAGGGTGAATAATCTGAAGAGGACTTATAACAGTTACTCTGATATTACTATTTATGTAAGGGTGAATAATCTGAAGAGGAATTATAACAGTTATTCTGATATAACTATTTATGTAAGGGTGAATAATCTGAAGAGGAATTATAACAGTTACTCTGATATTACTATTTATGTAAGGGTGAATAATCTGAAGAGGAATTATAACAGTTACTCTGATATTACTATTTATGTAAGGGTCAGTAATCTGAAGAGGACTTATAACAGTTACTCTGATATTACTATTTATGTAAGGGTGAATAATCTGAAGAGGAATTATAACAGTTACTCTGATATTACTATTTATGTAAGGGTGAATAATCTGAAGAGGACTTATAACAGTTACTCTGATATTACTATTTATGTAAGGGTGAATAATCTGAAGAGTAATTATAACAGTTACTCTGATATTACTATTTATGTAAGGGTGAATAATCTGAAGAGGAATTATAACAGTTACTCTGATATTACTATTTATGTAAGGATCAATAATCTGAAGAGGACTTATAACAGTTACTCTGATATTACTATTTATGTAAGGGTGAATAATCTGAAGAGGAATTATAACAGTTACTCTGATATTACTATTTATGTAAGGGTGAATAATCTGAAGAGGAATTATAACAGTTACTCTGATATTACTATTTATGTAAGGGTGAATAATCTGAAGAGGAATTATAACAGTTACTCTGATATAACTATTTATGTAAGGGTGAATAATCTGAAGAGGAATTATAACAGTTACTCTGATATTACTATTTCTGTAAGGGTGAATAATCTGAAGAGGACTTATAACAGTTACTCTGATATTACTATTTATGTAAGGGTGAATAATCTGAAGAGGAATTATAACAGTTACTCTGATATAACTATTTATGTAAGGGTGAATAATCTGAAGAGGAATTATAACAGTTACTCTGATATTACTATTTCTGTAAGGGTGAATAATCTGAAGAGGACTTATAACAGTTACTCTGATATTACTATTTATGTAAGGGTGAATAATCTGAAGAGGAATTATAACAGTTACTCTGATATTACTATTTATGTAAGGATGAATAATCTGAAGAGGAATTATAACAGTTACTCTGATATTACTATTTATGTAAGGGTGAATAATCTGAAGAGGAATTATAACTCTGATATTACTATTTCAGGAAGCCATCCGAATGAAAGCTTTAAGGTCAGAAATTATATCTATCAACTTTGATGGTATTGAACAAATGTCGGATGCCTTTTTATATAGTTTATGTCATTGCAAACTTGACATTCAAACCATTAAGTACTTGTCATTTACTGGTAAGTTTTTAATGAGACATTTTAATCAATTGTGTAACAAGATTCTAATATGTAAAATGATCACTTTTAGTTTCTATACTTATCAGGTGTTTATACTTGATTCATGGACTGTTCAAGATGCTGTTGTCTGTATGGAATAAAACACAGACTTAAGGACATATCTGACAGTTTTTAGTCATCTGCCCTTGAATGTGACATTTTGGCTCATTTTAGGTCATTTCTAGGACAGATAATTCATAATGTTGGGAAACAATGTCTTATTTATTTTCCTTTTTAAGTAGCCGACTTCTTTTCATGCAATCGCCCAAAATTTCAAGAGCTGCTAATGAGTGTTTTTGTATTTGTTTCTTCTTTACCGTAACCAATGCAAATTTTCCTAAAACTTTGTTTAATTTTGAAGAATTATCAGTCTGTTTACTTCAACTGAAAAAAAGCTAATAAAAATATTTAATGGAATTGCATGAAATTTTGTATTTTGACCAAGAATGAAATGAGAAACATAAACCAAAAGTAAAAATATGGTGTTTAAGATTAATGTATGAGTGATCTGCCCTTGAAATGAAATAAATTCAGCCAAAATGTCATTAACAAGGGCAGATAATTCAGAAACAAGCACTGTGACCCCCATTTTCTTTTCAATTAAAATGTTTCTGTAATCATCTGCTATGATCATGCAAAGTTAAAAAAAAATTGTCTATACGCTTTCATTTTGCCTATATATTTAATAGTAAAATTAACATCACGGATGCATACTAAGTTGCGCAATAGCAACTACCGGATATGTATATGTCCTTAAATAGAGAATATCAAGTAGAGTAAAGTACTTTTATCTACTCATGCCCAATGGCTAATTTTACGCAGGTATAACAAGATCGTCAATAATTTGACTGTATTATCTCACTTCTCAATGTATTTTTTGTGTAATACTCGTATATTTCTAAACTGCAAGAAATAATATAATTGTGCCATTTGGAACACCTGTTCCTTTATTCATTATTTAATAACAACAAAATGATTTTTATATCAATTTCAGGATGTTATCACATTACAGATGAAGGTGTATATTGGTTGTTACAAGCATTTGGACACAGTCTACAAAGTGTACGTACATAATAGATACAGTCAAATGTGTGGTATATGTTTCCATTTGGAAAGTAAAAAAACAGTATTTCATACTGAACTATTTATCTGTTGTTTAACGGCCCATTTGACAAGTATGATAATTTCAGGGCCGCCCTAGGGAGAAAATATACAGGAGTACTGGAGTATCCCACTCTAATTTTGAAAAGTTTTTCCGTGTTACTATCATGCCAGGGTTGAAGCATCAATATTTCCTGGTTTCCTGTGACTTTCTGAATGCAGTACTGGGCTCAGTAGTTTGATGGGGACAGCGAAAAAGCCTCTCTGAAATATTGGAAGCCTGAACTCAGATTTATACTCATGACCTTTCGAATACTAGTCCAGTGCGTTACCACTAGACCACCAATCCACTCATCTTTCATTAAAAGGTTTCCAGTAAGACTCATTGCTTAAATCAGATCTAACAGGATAAGGTTTTATCACTTAAAATGTGATATTTATTTATTGTCTTATTTAAAAATGAATTGCAATGTTTATTTTTTTTATAGTTTTTAGAGCCAACTGATTTCTTATCAAAGGTGGTTTTGCACAAGTTTGATAATACTTTGTTACAGTTACTGCTATGATCTACTGTGTTTCATGTTTGTTGGTGTAGCTAAGCACATTCAGTTCTTTGCGTTCTTGTGGTTGTCTATAGTCTTTTGAATAAGGTCAACCTTAAAGAATTATTTTTTTGCAATTTTGTGACACACTCATTCAGAAATCCCTGAACAAATCATTTTCTTGCGATTGCCACAACTTTTTTTCATTATTTTTTTACAGTTTTTTTTTGCAGTACTAGCATGTGATTTTAACAAAAAATAGTATAAAAGAATGCTTACTCACTGTTGAAAGTTTGGGGTCGCATAACCACAAACAAACATATTTTTAATCCTGATTTTTATGCTGGATAGGAGAATGTGTCCTTGTTTAACCATTCTGTAGCATGCTTTTCAAAACTGATAAGCAAAATGCTTATATTCTATGTTTTCTTAAACATAGGTGGCAATGGATGGTTGTGAAAAGCTCACAGAAAAGTCTCTGCACTATTTCCGCAGCTGTTCTAGTTTGAAGGAAGTACATTTAACAGGAACTAGCTGTAAAATGATTCCCCAGTATGTGTATGAGAAGAAACATCCAGTGACAGGGAAAGATTACAGTAAGTGTGACATGATAGATACAGTCAAACATGTGTTTGCAGTCATCTCTGAATGATGGCCACCCTGTGAATAAAGGACATTCTTTGATAAACCATCATTGAATATTTAATACAAGCTGACCTCCAAATAAAGGCCATCTGTGAATAAAGGTCATTCTTTGATAAACCATCATTGAATATTTAGAACAAGCTGACCTCCAAATAAAGGCCACTCTGTGAATAAAGGTCATTCTTTGATAAACCATCTTTGAATATTTAGAACAAGCTGACCTCCAAATAAAGGCCACTCTGTGAATAAAGGTCATTCTTTGATAAACCATCTTTGAATATTTAGAACAAGCTGACTTCCAAGTAAAGGCCATCTGTGAATAAAGGTCATTCTTTGATAAACCATCATTGAATATTTATAACAAGCTGACTTCCAAGTAAAGGCCACTCTGTGAATAAAGGACATTCTTTGATAAACCATCATTGAATATTTAGAACAAGCTGACCTCCAAGTAAAGGCCACTCTGTGAATAAAGGTCATTCTTTGATAAACCATCTTTGAATATTTAGAACAAGCTGACTTCCAAGTAAAGGCCATCTGTGAATAAAGGACATTCTTTGATAAACCATCATTGAATATTTAGAACAAGCTGACCTCCAAGTAAAGGCCACTCTGTGAATAAAGGTCATTCTTTGATAAACCATCTTTGAATATTTAGAACAAGCTGACTTCCAAGTAAAGGCCATCTGTGAATAAAGGACATTCTTTGATAAACCATCATTGATGATTTAGAACAAGCTGACCTCCAAATAAAGGCCATCTGTGAATAAAAACATTCTTTGATAAACCATCATTAAATATTTAGAACAAGCTGACTTCCAAATAAAGGCCATCTGTGAATAAAGGACATTCTTTGATAAACCATCATTGATGATTTAGAACAAGCTGACTTCCAAATAAAGGCCATCTGTGAATAAAGGACATTCTTTGATAAACCATCATTGATGATTTAGAACAAGCTGACCTCCAAGTAAAGGCCATCTGTGAATAAAGGACATTCTTTGATAAACCATCATTGAATATTTAGAACAAGCTGACCTCCAAGTAAAGGCCATCTGTGAATAAAGGACATTCTTTGATAAACCATCTTTGAATATTTAGAACAAGCTGACTTCCAAGTAAAGGCCATCTGTGAATAAAGGACATTCTTTGATAAACCATCATTGATGATTTAGAACAAGCTGACCTCCAAATAAAGGCCATCTGTGAATAAAGGACATTCTTTGATAAACCATCATTGAATATTTAGAACAAGCTGACTTCCAAATAAAGGCCATCTGTGAATAAAGGACATTCTTTGATAAACCATCATTGATGATTTAGAACAAGCTGACTTCCAAATAAAGGCCATCTGTGAATAAAGGACATTCTTTGATAAACCATCATTGATGATTTAGAACAAGCTGACCTCCAAGTAAAGGCCATCTGTGAATAAAGGACATTCTTTGATAAACCATCATTGAATATTTAGAACAAGCTGACCTCCAAGTAAAGGCCATCTGTGAATAAAGGACATTCTTTGATAAACCATCTTTGAATATTTAGAACAAGCTGACTTCCAAGTAAAGGCCATCTGTGAATAAAGGACATTCTTTGATAAACCATCATTGAATATTTAGAACAAGCTGACCTCCAAGTAAAGGCCATCTGTGAATAAAGGACATTCTTTGATAAACCATCTTTGAATATTTAGAACAAGCTGACTTCCAAGTAAAGGCCATCTGTGAATAAAGGTCATTCTTTGATAAACCATCATTGAATATTTAGAACAAGCTGACCTCCAAATAAAGGCCACTCTGTGAATAAAGGTCATTCTTTGATAAACCATCATTAAATATTTAGAACAAGCTGACTTCCAAGTAAAGGCCATCTGTGAATAAAGGACATTCTTTGATAAACCATCATTGAATATTTAGAACAAGCTGACCTCCAAGTAAAGGCCATCTGTGAATAAAGGACATTCTTTGATAAACCATCTTTGAATATTTAGAACAAGCTGACTTCCAAGTAAAGGCCATCTGTGAATAAAGGTCATTCTTTGATAAACCATCATTGAATATTTAGAACAAGCTGACCTCCAAATAAAGGCCACTCTGTGAATAAAGGTCATTCTTTGATAAACCATCATTAAATATTTAGAACAAGCTGACTTCCAAGTAAAGGCCATCTGTGAATAAAGGACATTCTTTGATAAACCATCATTGAATATTTAGAACAAGCTGACCTCCAAGTAAAGGCCATCTGTGAATAAAGGACATTCTTTGATAAACCATCATTGAATATTTAGAACAAGCTGACCTCCAAGTAAAGGCCACTCTGTGAATAAAGGTCATTCTTTTTGTCATTTCCAAGAGTTGTCCTCTTTCACAGGTTTGATTGTATGTAGATATTTACCAAAAATATTATACAGCATTACTTTGAAGAAAAAGATGATTTTCTTTTCAAACGTAAATGAAAGATTATAGAGTATTTTTGTTGAATTGTAATGTATATTTATTTTATCTTGTCTTTCAGAAGTATCTGTGGTTGGAAGTCATATTACATCACCATTGAGAACTAACAGTAACCATACAGTGAATCTTCCCAACAAACCATTTACAGGTACATTGTAATATCAGAGAATAGGCATAAAAATGTACTTGTTTACTGTCACCCCACCAGCTTGCAAAAATCCTTTGATTCTTCAACAATAGTTGACTTATAGTCTGAAAAATAATTTAATTATCTAACTGAACTTCACTTATCGGTTGCGGCACACTGTAAACAAATGTTTTTTTCAATGTGACCTAACAATGTTCTTACTAGTGCTACAAATAGTTGGAAATCCTTTCATTTGAAAGAAGTCTGTAATATGATAATATAGCAGTAATAATGATATAGAAGTATATCAGCATCTATTTCTATGTCTTGTATAATATTTGTTATAAATATAGCCTGGGTATTATAAGTAATTAACAGATTATCTGGAGGTTTTGATGGTAAGCCCTGGGCTGGTTCTATGTGTCAGAGTAACAATCTGATTGTAGAGTTGTTACCAGTGCCTGAAATTCTTTTGTCACCTGTTTGTAAATCACAGATATAGGGAGTTCGTCAGTTGCTTGCTTTGAAACAGGGTCAAGTTTGTGAACAAAAAAACTTTCATTCAGCCATACTTAAGGTCCTTAGTTGGCAAACATAAATAGTCTCTAGACAAGAAAAAAGTTAATAATATTACTGTGATGTTTGTTCTTATTTTAGTTCCATACAGAAAGATGGTGATACTGTCCCCTGATGACCTTCCATGGAATGCCATGGCTGTATTGACCAATCAAACAGATACTAGTGTCAAGCCAGGTCTTACATATAAACAAGACTGGCGGCCATTTAAAGACTTCGGTATATCAGATGTGAAATCTTCTGCTGAAGTATTTAACATTTTTCAGATGACTGGGGAAATGGTTTGTATTTGTTTCCTAATCAACAAAGTACAAAGTAGATCAATTACTTTTAGGTACTAAGAATAAAAGACTATGCTAACAATTGTTTGAGAGTTTGTCACTGTCTTTGTCTGTGCTGAAGTGTGACAGTACATAATCTTGAGTTGAAAGAAAAAATGATTTTTATTGTACAGGTGAGGTACTCTTCTTTAATATGTCCTAGTAAAAGACATCAGTGTTCAGAATAGTTGTGAAACAAGGCATTCAAATCTGTCAAAATATTTAAGTTAAGTTTTGACGGAAGTGTTGCTTATTTTAATCTGTTAGGAGTCTGTAAAAATATGCACAAGTATCAGAAGACAATACTTGATAACTTTACCTGACAGAACTGTGTCCAGTAATATACTTCAGTAGAGATGGTTGTATGTGATATATGATATAGTAAACTTAGATGTTTATCTACAAGTTTATTATTTCAGGGTTTAGGTGAGCTAGTACTATCATCTGGTAGTATTGTCATGTTACCATATTACCTACATAAAGATATGACCAAAAACCCTGCATTAAAACTGGCTTCTGTGATTGCTAGTATCATTACCAAGGTAACTATATATGTACTATATAGGACTTCTAATCTTAGATCATTAACAGGAAATCATACATGTAGTTTTGATTCACGAAACATTTGATATTTATTATATCTTATCATGTGGAAGTATGTTTGTTTACAGTTTTATTTATTTATTTTCTTGAAATTCATTGACAGATGTAGTAATTTCTTCTGTCACAAAAATACAAAGCTACTCTGTAGTACATTGGTTCAAATCAACTTGATTACCGGTAATGCAAATCTAATCCACTTACTTGACTGTGACTGTCCTACATTAATTTCTTATGTCCTAATTGGTCAGTATTTATCACTGAATTACTTGTTAACAAAATGAATCCAAGCAAACCATTTCTACCCAAAATAGACCATTTCTACCCCCAAAAGACTGTCACTACCAAAATAGACTGCTTCTACCAAAAATAGACTGTCTCTAACTCTATTAAAAATGGACTGTATCCACCAAAAATAAGTCTCTTCCCCATATAGACTGTCTCTGACCAAAATAGATTCTTTATTTCTAAAACAGACAATTTTGATCTACTATAGACAGTATTTACCTAAATAAAACTTATTCCATGTATACTTTATCTATCTCAAAATACCATTTTTTCAAACTTCAGTGTCGAGATTGTACTTTTGTATTGTTTGGTATGAGTTCTACTAGTGACAGTGTAGATTATACCGACACAGTAAAGCAGATGGAACAAAATGTATTAACTTACATCGCACAGTGGAAAAAACGTCTAGAGAAAACAATGCGAACAGCTATCAAGTAAGTAAAACAAAGATCTTTGTAGTAATCACTAGTCACCTACTGCTATGAGTTTGTAGTAATCACTAACTACACTCTTCTATGAGTTTGTAGTAATCACTAACTACACTCCGCTATGAGTTTGTAGTAATCACTAACTACACTCCGCTATGAGTTTGTAGTAATCACTAGCTACACTCCGCTATGAGTCTGTAGTAATCACTAACTACACTCCTCTATGAGTTTGTAGTAATCACTAACTACACTCCGCTATGAGTTTGTAGTAATCACTAACTACACACCACTATGAGTCTGTAGTAATCACTAGTCACATACTGCTGTTAGTCTGTAGTAATCACTAGCTACACACCACTATGAGTTTGTAGTAATCACTAGCTACACACCACTATGAGTTTGTAGTAATCACTAGCTACACACCACTATGAGTTTGTAGTAATCACTAGCCACATACTACTATGAGTTTTTAGTAATCACTAGCCACATACCGGTATGAGTCTGTAGTAATCACTGGTCTCACACCGCTATGAGTTTGTAGTAATCACTGGTCTCACACCGCTATGAGTTTGTAGTAATCACTAGCCACATACCGGTATGAGTTTGTAGTAATCACTAGCCACATACTGGTATGAGTCTGTAGTAATCACTGGTCTCACACCGCTATGAGTTTGTAGTAATCACTAGCCACATACCGGTATGAGTTTGTAGTAATCACTAGCCACATACCGGTATGAGTCTGTAGTAATCACTGGTCTCACACACCACTATGAGTTTGCAGTAATCACTAGCCACATACTACTATGAGTTTGTAGTAATCACTAGCCACATACCGGTATGAGTCTGTAGTAATCACTGGTCTCACACCGCTATGAGTTTGTAGTAATCACTGGTCTCACACAGCTATGAGTTTGTAGTAATCACTAGCCACATACCGGTATGAGTTTGTAGTAATCACTAGCCACATACCGGTATGAGTCTGTAGTAATCACTGGTCTCACACCGCTATGAGTTTGTAGTAATCACTAGCCACATACTACTATGAGTCTGTAGTAATCACTGGTCTCACACCGCTATGAGTTTGTAGTAATCACTAGCCACATACTACTATGAGTCTGTAGTAATCACTGGTCTCACACCGCTATGAGTTTGTAGTAATCACTAGCCACATACTACTATGAGTTTGTAGTAATCACTGGTCTCACACCGCTATGAGTTTGTAGTTATCACTGGTCTCACACCGCTATGAGTTTGTAGTAATCACTAGCCACATACCGGTATGAGTCTATAGTAATCACTGGTCTCACACCGCTATGAGTTTGTAGTAATCACTAGCCACATACCGGTATGAGTTTGTAGTAATCACTAGCCACATACCGGTATGAGTCTGTAGTAATCACTGGTCTCACACACCACTATGAGTTTGCAGTAATCACTAGCCACATACTACTATGAGTTTGTAGTAATCACTAGCCACATACCGGTATGAGTCTGTAGTAATCACTGGTCTCACACCGCTATGAGTTTGTAGTAATCACTGGTCTCACACAGCTATGAGTTTGTAGTAATCACTAGCCACATACCGGTATGAGTTTGTAGTAATCACTAGCCACATACCGGTATGAGTCTGTAGTAATCACTGGTCTCACACCGCTATGAGTTTGTAGTAATCACTAGCCACATACTACTATGAGTCTGTAGTAATCACTGGTCTCACACCGCTATGAGTTTGTAGTAATCACTAGCCACATACTACTATGAGTTTGTAGTAATCACTGGTCTCACACCGCTATGAGTTTGTAGTTATCACTGGTCTCACACCGCTATGAGTTTGTAGTAATCACTAGCCACATACCGGTATGAGTCTGTAGTAATCACTGGTCTCACACCGCTATGAGTTTGTAGTAATCACTGGTCTCACACCGCTATGAGTTTGTAGTAATCACTAGCCACATACCGCTATGAGTTTGTAGTAATCACTAGCCACATACCGGTATGAGTCTGTAGTAATCACTGGTCTCACACCGCTATGAGTTTGTAGTAATCACTAGCCACATACTACTATGAGTCTGTAGTAATCACTGGTCTCACACCGCTATGAGTTTGTAGTAATCACTAGCCACATACTACTATGAGTCTGTAGTAATCACTGGTCTCACACCGCTATGAGTTTGTAGTAATCACTAGTCACTCTCTGCTATGAGTTTGTAGTAATCACTAGCGACATACTACTATGAGTTTGTAGTAATCACAAGCCACATACTGCTGTGAGTTTGTACTTATCAATAGCCACTCTCTGCTATGAGTGTGTAATCACTAGTCACTCTCTGCTATGAGTTTGTAGTAATCACTAGCTAGTCTCTGCTATGAGTTTGTTGTAATCACTAGCCTGCACATTGCTATGAGATATAATCCCACCTACGACCAAATTGCTCATGTGAGAAAGCTGTCCTGCTAATTTATTGAAGACTGGTGGTTCTGCTCAGCTTCTGCCTAGGGTCTTCTTCTGGTAAAGATGTGCTGATCTATTGAACCTCTTGAAATTTGTTGAAACCAGGATTTGTTTTTAGCCCAAGTTTGTTTTTTATCTACTTCTTCTGTTTTAATTTCAGTACAAACTGGAGAATATCTGCCCTGCGTTATTGGGATCAAGAATTGTTGAGTTCTGAGGTATTCATGATTGAAAACTTGAAATATTTTGACATGGAAGACAAAATCATCACCTCCAGCCATTTGGTATGACTTTGATTTTACATCTAGGTCTCAGATTTTATCTTGGTTAATTTTTGTGCAAGAAATCCTATTTCAAACAGTCAGCATAATTTACATAATGTGTCATAAGGAATGCCCCCACTGAATGCCCATCTGCCAATCCCCCCCTTACTGGTCCTTAGAAATACCAATCCCTTTATTAACCCCTTTCTTAGAAATACCATCCATTAATTACCCTCCCCCTTAAGAAATTCCAATCCCTTAATTAAACCCCCAGCCCTAAGAAATGCCCATGCCATGAATAACCCCTTTAAAATGCCCATTCCCTAATTGACCCCCTTAGAAAAGCCCATCCCTTGATTATCACTCTAAAAAATGCCCAATTAATCTCCCTTTAGAAAGGCCCATCTCCTATTTAATCCCACCTGATAAACCGCCCTCCCCTAATACCAGGCTAAATGTTATTAGCACAGAGAATAGTCTTTGAGCTCTATTTTTTTTAAGTTTTCAATGTTCTATACTTATTTAAAAGAAAATTAACATAAAAGGTACTTTTCAAACAGAAATCTGTTTATAATTCAATTGATAGAACTATTTACTTACACATTAGTCTGAAATAATTTGAGAATGGAAATTGAGATTTAAGCATGGAGTCAGATCTCATGTTTTATAACCTTGGGATAAGAACAATTATACAATATATTTGCAGAAGGTTGGTAGTGGATCAAAAATGTCAGCAAAGGATTTCAAATTTCTGAAGGAGATTGTCGAAGTTGACGAAAAACACTTTACATGGAACCGTACACCAATGATTTGTGATGAAGTAAGTTATCGCATGATTTGTCAGCCTTATTACATTATACATCCAACCTTTAAACAAAGGCTACCCTTAATAAAGACGAAACAGGGCTTTATCATATCAAGCTAAATTCCAGCAGACTTGATATTTGTACAATACAGCAAAGTGAATACTTTTTATGCCTCAGGCATAATAGTGCTTGCCTTGTCTATCCTTCCGTACAAGGTTAAGTCAAGCTACCACTGTTGGCATAATATGTGTTTATAAAATGCAGCTATTTGTTTTTGTATGTCTTTGATGCCTGTCATGTGATTAGCACAAATATGTTTTGTCTGCATCTTCACCAGAATAATGTATGGCAACAAATCATTAGTGTTTTATAATGTGTTGAAATCTTTTTCAGGCTTTGAAGTACTCAAATAGTTTAAAGAAAAATCCTTCAGCATTGACAAGCTTGTCTGCTTTTCACAAACAGTGTACTCTTCGAGGTCAGAATGGACCATTGTTTGTCTCCCAAGTGAAGAGTCTAGCAGAGTTTGCTGCATTATGGGTAAACTGTTTTTGCATACTGTATGTTAAGTTTTGAATTTACTGTACATATTTTAGTTATTTCCCTAAAAAAATAATTCGCTTTGAGATTACTAGTTTATTGTTTCTCTGAAGGAAAATCTTATATACTAGTGCCACAATTAATGTAAACTCTATACGTTTCTAAAATCCAGTGTTATAAAAGGGTTTTTGATGTACACTAACACTATTTTGCCCATAATGCATCATGTTTTATTTCTACCATAGGGTCATGCGTTGTATTTCCCTACATTAGAAGAAAAAACAGTTGTTACAGATTTTAAGTTTCTGTCAGACGTTGTCTCCAAACTGATGTTTACCCCAGCTTCTAAGACATGCAATCTGAGATGTATTGAAGGAAATATTCCATATTGGACAAAATCTGATCTATTGAGTATTTGGAAGGGATCATCAGAAAAGCAGAATGTAAGTATTGTACAAATATTTCATGGGTGTCTATATTAATATACTCCTAGATTGAGAGACACGTTATCTCTTACAAAACATGTTGCAACATTTTAACTGTTTACTGTTTGACTAGATTGTAGATTAAAGGTTATATTTCCACGAAACACACAACATACATACATACATAGTATAACATACATGCATCTAAAGTCTTTCTTTACGGGATGTAAATAAAATGTAAGTATTCATATGCAACAACATTTACATTATTCTATTCACTGAACTCAAACTCGTTTAGAAACACGCTATTATCCACAATATCACTAGACAGTCTATTTCTAAGTTTATTATAGATGCTCCAACATCAAGTGAGTTGAATTCCAGCGTGTTGGAACATCCTGAATTAACTCTTGTTCAGGGACGTACAGCACTTTCTGATGTTTTCCTAATTCTGCAGTTACAGTTGTAGAATGCTTAAAGTATCCTATTAGTTTCCTACACTTTGACACAACCTTTGACACGCTATTAAGTTCTAAAGCTGGCTTAATGCACAACTGTAATGTGTGACCGAAACAGCCAAGATCATCCCATTCTGTACATTTACTGTAGAACTGGTTTTATTCGTGTTAGTTTTATTTTCGCTAATATTCGCGAATCGAATACCTCGCGAATTCATAAATGTCACGAATAAATGCTGAGTTTTATACATTCGAAAATCTGTATGTCCGAAAATACACAACTTAAGTCAGTTATAGTATTTTATTGTAAAAATAATCAGTTTAGTTAATCTGTTCAAAGCAATATATTACAATAAACATGTACCATTAATGTTTACAATCTAATTTTTTATAATATTGCCTTTACTAAACTATCGTTTGTTGAAAAATTTTGGACATCGTTTGAACATACCAGTAACAGTTTTTCACACTTAATTACCTACTGTTTGTAAAACATAACTTCTACAACAATTACAAACTATTATCAATCTATTGTTATTAGATATAAAACACTAAATCACAACTTAAATGTCTAACAGATCAGGTGTGACACACACACATATCAAAGCAACGACAGCATGTCTTTGATCGCACTTTAATGCTGCCTGACGACGTCGCGAATTCATAAATACGCGAATAAAGAAAACAGCTGATTTTTAACAAAAAACGCGAAATTTTGACCTCGCGAAATTAAAGCGTTCTACAGTATCCATCGCACATTTCATATTCCTTGCATTATCCTGTACTACAGTTTCAACTTTGTCACAGATATTGAATTCCGACGTACAACTTTGCAGTTTAGCTGCTAAGTTGGTGGCGATATGTCTCTCTGGCATTTCTCTGGTAATGAGCACATTTAATTTCATTTTCCACTCGTGAGTAATGTGGTGCTCAGTTACCGTGATATATCAGTAGCACCCGATGTCCATGTATCAGTTGTCAAGGATACAGAATCAACGTCACTCAGTTCCTGCACTAATGACACTTTCTTGTCATCATGGCGTTTCATAACACAAGCTCTGATGGTATTCCTGCTAGGCACAGTATAATCAGTGGTGAGAATCAGCATAAGATTGATAAATCCCGCACCTTTCACTATACTTAGTGGCACATAATCTAACACTACCATATACGCGATAGCCTGTGTAATGTTCTCCTTTTGAGCAGTTGATATTTTCCTGGCTGAATTAAAAAACATACAGTACGGTTCAGGTGATTTGTCCGATTTTCGCGAATCGCCGCGGAATTAAAATCCCGCTAAGCCACAGGTAGATCGCTTCAACGCGGCGATTTGAATTTTGGCCGTCGCGTTCAGAGCGACGACGATCGACGGTGACCGTCACCACTGAAGGGCAATAATTTGCGGTGGATTGCGGCGACGATCGCTCAACCCCGTGATACGCGATGTCGCCTCTTTAGTTTTCTCAAAACTTACAAATTTCTTGTCAATAACAGTGTTATTCACACATTATTTAATTACGCTGTTGTGAACAAATTGTTACCTGATATGTGTGAAAGATTAGCGTTGACATAAATTATAATCAACAAGTGTTGAGAACTTAATAGTAGTTGATGAGCTTTATTTAATCTGTCAGTTTTCGTATATTATTGCGCGAAATAATATTACATGTAAACAATGGACTGGTTTTATTGATTAGAGCACCGAGCTACATAGGTAAAATGAGAGACTGCGACTCGGTTTAAATTCTCGCCCTGGTACTCGATAAATAAAACACTAAAAATAGACATATTAATCTCGCCCTGTACGTAACGCTGCATATGTAAAACATAGCTACACAGTTTACAAACTCACTTAGCAATTCGCCGGTTTTTCTACATATTTACTTCAAGAATGGGATTTCCTACTTGACAAAATTTAATCAGATGTCTGGATTTCAGTCGGTCTTGGCCAACGGATTTAGTAAGTGTTAAATCCTGAATTATCTTACCATGTGACTGTTTTCGGAAAATGAACGGTCAACAGAAAGCGAAAGTAGAAGAAAGATTCACAATAAATATCATTTTATTTACTTGAGAGTCGGGTTTAGACGTTCGCGAATCACCGTGATCCATCGCTATCAAAGATTACCGACTGATAATAAGTCATAAAACGCGGTGATAAGCGACATTGTGGCGATTCGCGTTTTTTTCAAGATTGATGCCGTGATGAAAATCGCCGCTACGGGTGATAAATTGCCGATTACGAACGGACAAATCACCCGAACTGTACTGTAGATACAGACGGCTGCTTTTCGGGTGTACCAGAAGACGCAACTAAATTATCCGAAGGATGCTTCCCTTTCGTGTGGTTGTGCATTCTTGACGTACCGCCAGTCCATTTCAGTTCATTACCTCAAAGGTTACATTTTACGTCATTTTCATCACTACTGTGTTTAAAGTACTTCCAGACAGACGATTTTTGCGTAGGCATTATTTTCTTACGATAGTTTAACTTATCAAATGTATTGTATATGATAACTCCCAGATGAAGCAAGTTTATATCCTAAAATCACTTCTCAGTTAGTGTACGAAATACTGCGTGTGGAAAACAATCAATTAAATTCTAACATTTGAAATAAAGACATCAAAGAATGTTAGGAGTAGAAAGTCAGTCTCTTTTGATCGGCAAACTAGGAATGATTTCTGACTTTTTAATTACACAATCATACCATAACATAACACAATCAACAATATACATGTCAGTGTGTATAATGGTCCCAGGTCAGTGTCATTAAATTGTTAATTTGCTCAACTATCGTATTTTTCACACCTTTGGTAGACTAATTTATTGAAAATATAACATGCGTGTATTGACTGAAAATTCCGATTTTTCTGTAATGCCAGTGCAAGTCTATGTAAGTTAAGTTTTCATGAGTACTTTCAGTACTTTGATTTTTAACCTGATCACATGTATAGACTGATAATTATATTTTTAGGCAACATTGATTCAACTGTTTGAGAAGACTGGTCTGTTGCTAAAGTTACCTGTTGACCCGTGGTCAAGTGTTCAAGATGATGTGTCCTTTGTATACATTTTGTACAGAGATTTGCCTGTCCAGCAGCCTACCATTCTGGTAAGTATAAACAAGAGTCGTGTCCCAACTATGTTGTCATTGGCCTTTCTTACTTTCAGCGAGTTTTATGCCATTCTTCAATGATATTTCAGATATATATACAGTGGCCGATTCACCTGGCCAGTTGTCCTGAACTGTATTTTCACCAGTAGTCACCCTTCGTAAGGTGTCAGTAATTTCCTCATGCACATATGGAATAATGTCAAAATTTAGAAGGGTATAACTTTCCGTCACTATAGTTTTTACTTTGTATGTGTGCTGTTGTATTATCCGAAAACCTGGTCTTATCCGAAATAAAATTTCCCTCTATATATTTCAATGTAAATAAACCTCGATTATCCGAATCATCTAATCCGAATACCATGGCTTATCTGAAGTGATAAACAGGTCCCCACGATCATTCGAACACATATTTTTACACCTGTTAACTGAAGTCGAAAAGTTACTCTGATTGATCAGGCAAGTTCATGGTAGGATTTCTTTAACGTGTCAAAAGGTGTGGACAACAAATTATTAAACCACTGTGAACAAAGGATTGTTTGTTTGGATCATTTTTTGCAGTAATGGGAACAAAATTAGCCTATTACAATATTCACTCGGTTAGATCATTGACCTTTTATTTTTAGCCTGATTTATAAATTGCATCATAAATTCACTTTAATTAGCAACTTGTGGTATTTTGTTTGGATATCGATTAATTATTTCTTTTCAATATTTTTATGAAATAACATTAAACAAGAAATGAATTCCCCAACATCAAGAGATTTTGTTTTTAAAATGCTTTAAATTCTCTGTGTTTTGGAAACTGCTTTGAATTTTGTTTTAATACATTTGCAGTCATTTCATGTGTTTAAAAGCACTTCCTTATTACATGAAAATATTACCTATGAAGGAAAAATAAATGTTTTATATAGTTGAATAACATATATCTAGCATCGAAGTTAAAAAACTTGGGAATAGTCTCTGAGTTAAAATCTCAATTCTATTTTCTAAGTATTATGGTTGGAAAAATAGGACTGATTAATGTTTGAAAAAGTGGTCAGCTAATGTATGCTGTCAGACTAATGTATCAATGATATTATTATTGTCCGATCATAATTAACATTAAAAGACAAGGTATGACACTTTAGCTTGGAGATAGATCTCAAGTTGTATAATTTGCACTCTGATGGTAATTCATTGCAGTCTGAGTATTGGCCGTTGAAAACACCAGAGAATGTTGCAGAACGGGAAAAATATTATTTTGGTTGTCCTGGACTCCCGGATTCATTCTTTCCAAACCTACTCAGGTTAGTGTACATTTTGATCATTCTAGATAAGACATGGCCACTATAGTCTGATCTCCCCATATTTGTGTCTTGAGTGTCTAGCCAATTATTGTTTCATGTGCAGAAGTGTTGTAAATGTATTTATTGTTTCTTCATGCTATTGGATGTTTTTTAGATGTTTAGGCCTGAATAGAGATAGTCATGTTTCTTATTACTGGACAGCTGCTATTTTTTGGTGCCAGCCTTATATTCCGGAACTCTTTAAATATGGAGGGTGGGCACATATTGCCTAGAAAATAGAACAGTCTACTTAGCCTATTATTTTGGTCAAGGAATCAAAATCTTGGTCTTATGATCTTCAAATCTATAACTGGAAGGAACACCACTACTACTTATTTATTTGTTTACTATTCTAACAAATTGTTATACAGTAAACATTCAGTATTAGACCACCAGTGGTACCAACAAATTGGTAGTAATTCATGGTATCATTAATTTTTGTTGGGCTATTTCGTTGGGGCATTTATTCATAGATTCTTAGATCACTTCTACCAATTTCTTCAATAAGAATAAGTTTGTTGGTAAAGTTAATGTTCTAATTGTTCTTGTGTTGTTTTACCACAGACATATGTTCAAACTTGGTACTCCATCAGTTTTATGGAGGGATGGAGCAGTCTTCATAAAAGGTCATCTCACAGTACTAGTTGAAAAAGTGCTAGTTGGAGGTAAGATAATGTTAAGTAATTTTTTACTGGCAAATACTAAAGAATGTGGACCACAGTCTCCATGGTCGAGTGGTTAAGGTCGCTGACTTCAAATCACTGTAACCTCTCACTGATAGAGGGACGTGGGTTCGAGCCCCGCTACTGACCGTGTCTCTTTATGTGAGAAAGTAGACAGTTGCTTTCGGAGGATGGGAGTCTAGTACTGGTACTTTCCAGGAACGATGGTTAGGTGAATTGTCTGCCTCATATGACTCTGACTGTTGAAAAGGGGTGTAAAACTCGATATAAACAAACTAACAAACAAACAAACTAAAGAATGTGACATGCTTTTCAGACTTTATAGCGTGTTTTAGTACTAAATTCTAATCAGTGTTTGCATTTACCTCAGTAGAAGGGGCACCATGTGAATAATGGCCGCTGTTTTAAAAACCGTCCTTGATTATATAGACATAAAAGACATTCAAATAAATACCTATGTCACTGAAGGCCACATGTTGTCTTTCCCAAGGTTGGCCTTACAGGTTTGACTCAATTTATCCTTTGTTTTTTAAGCTTTTGTTCTAACAGAGATTGTACAAAGTAAAATAAACTACGTGTTCTTTTTTTTATTAATTTCATGATGTGATATTAAGGCCTTCCTTAAAAGAAACTGTTGGTTTGCAGATTCGGGTCCAACTATTTAAAAAATCTCTAACCAAATTTTTTTTGTCATTTTGACAAAAACATTTTGTCATTTTTTCCAACTTAAATCCGGCTTTTTACATTATGATTGCAGTTAATACGATAACATGTTATTATTTTTTAATAGGAATACAGGTGATTTTGGTTCAAGTCAGGTCTCCGCCCAACTCAGAGTTAAAGCACAAGGAAGACTGGACACTGTTAAAACTTTACACAAATATTGTGGACTACCTTATTTTGAAATACAGTATTCCTGTAGCGGTAAGATCTAATGTGTCGTAAAAATTTTATAAGATGAAACTATTAATCTAATTATGCTCAGACAGGCTGAAAAAAAAATTGGATCAGGCCATCATAAAAAGTAACATTATAAAAAAATCCCCAGCACAAAAAGGATAGGTTTTGTCCAGATTTTTATACCCCTGCAAATGATGTTTGAGAGGAGGTATATTGGAGTCACTCTGTAGGTTGGTCGGAGTGTTCTACTCACGTGCAATTAGCAAATATCGTCGACTCCCTTATACATTTCCACCTTGCTACGCCATTACGATTCTGGGTGGTTCAGGGAATGAAATGTCCACCGTCAAACAATTACAGGGCAAAGGTTACGGAATCATAATATTTGAATGTTTCAGTCGATGCGACCAATTTGTTATTTGTATGTGAGTAGAACACTTCTGGATTAGTCTTTTGCGCTGGATCAGTGCATTTTAGTGATATTCATTATTAGCATGCAGTGTCATTCCAGTCTCTGGTGTTTAAATGTGTATTGAGTATGGGAATTCAGGTCAATTTTGTGTTGCGAGGTTGCACTGGAGTTAACAAAATTCACGATTTTTCAGTGGGAAAAGATGAATTATCTGCTTCAATGTTTTGAATTTGACAAACTATTTATTGGTTGTGTGTAGTATAATATGTTAGCTAACTGTAGACACCAATTATTAGAAAATTGAGCGATTTTTGAAAAAGTTATATTTGTGGTGTTAAACCAACATGGTGCGGATACCGTCATTTTGGAAGTTGTAACCCTTGTATATGTATATAATATATGATAAACATGTTTTTGGTCCGAGTTGCCATTTTACACTATCTCTGCAACGTGCTAGCCCCCTGTGATACAACTCATTCTTAGTGTCAAAGCAACGACGGGGATCACTTCTTTGACAGTTTTAGTATGTTTCAGTGAAGTTAAATTTCTGTTATCATTCTAATAAACTGAACAAATATATGTATGAGTTCAATAGTCACATGTGTATTATGTTTAGAACACAGGCAAAAAATCAGAGGATGTCCTGGGAAAAAAATTAACCAAGAAAATGACCAAAATGGACTAAAAAACAACCAGCCATTTTGTTTGTTTTTATGTAAGCATTATAAAACTATGATAGTGTCTTTAGTTGTATAAAACCACTTAATTTTCTCAACCTGCCAACATTTACTCAAAATTCTTGATACCTCAAAATTCTTGTAATTTGGTAGTTGTGACTTTTGGGTCCAGTTTTGACTATTGCAATGCTATTGCTGAAAGTACTATTGCAATACTATTGCTATTGCTGGAAACTATTGTTATACCATTGCAATAGTTATTGCCAAGATTTGTAAACCACAGAGATTAACTTGTAAATGCAAATGTGCTCAGTGTAAGATATAACTTTGCAGTAAATTTAATACATACTAAAATGTTTGTAGTAATGATTTAAAATGAATTGGACAGGAATAGATTAATGAAAGTTTGATGCATTGGGTTATTTACAGTTTTGTTATAACGAGATGCAAAGTTTTAAATTAATAATAAACTTTATAAGAAGGAAAGTATGATAACTATCGATAGTTGAGATAACTATCGGCGATAATTATTGGATCGAGACTTTTACTACCGATCCATACTATCTGGACACTCGGGATCGCAATGCATCAATATTTCAATACATCTGCCCATCCCTAGTTATTGGCTGTGTGATTGGCAAGCATTTCTGGGAAATGAATTATGTTACTGTAGATACAGTACCAAGATTTCAAATTATTTTTCAGAAAGCTGTGCCATGTTGTTTTTGCTGTCCAAACAAAGATAGATATGAAATTATCAAGGATGGAAAAGTTGGAAGATTTTTTTTTGAACATCTAATTCACTCTGTACAGAGCTCTAGACTACAATGTTCTGTGTGCAAAAACGAGTATCATAAAACAGTAACAGTCGGAGAAGAGCAAGTTAATCTGTTTTCTTTGAATATGGCTGGACCAGGTATGTGTTACAACTCTCTTATTGTTATTTATATACCAGCTTCCCTGTTTGAGGAATAAATTACAGTATGGTGTTCTGCTTTAATTTAGAAAATTTTAGATGGTAAGATATTTGAAGAGTAAGGATTTTGTGTCATTCTTCTGACTGCATTAGTCATGCTTTCAGTTAGGCATTCTGGTATTTTGTATTGCAAACTGGTGACTGAGTAACTACTATTAGTATATTATTTGTAAAAAAATAAAGTTGGTCATCTTTGTGGTCTCTGATTATTGGTGACTTCCAAATTACAAAAAGGCTGTTTTTTTTCCAATTTGAGGCTAGAAATTCCCAAAAATACAATGCTATTCTAACTCCAAATTACGGTACCCAAAATGAAAGGCTAAGGCCCTTCCCAATTCTTGGAAAAAAGGTCCTGGGATGATGTCCAACTAGCTTACAGAAGGTTAATGGTACTGTCCAGGTATTCACATGGGGGTCTCCCTCAGCTGTGAAATCTGGAGTAGTCACCGCTTAAGCCTGGCTTTTGGTGCGACATTAAACCAAGTGAAAAAAGAGTTATTGAAAACATTTACACAAATAACAGTGCAAAAATATAAAATGTCAACTTGAAGAGTATGAAGGTATGTATTGTCCATATATCTGGGGAGGTAATTCATTATTATACATCATGATTTCAGACATTGAATTATCCAACCTTGTTCCGTGTCATGATAGAAATGGCTGCGCATTGTTTACAAACAATACTCTTAATCGGTGTATGATGTGTGAGAACTGTGCTGTAGATGGTACAGATTGTACGCTGAATCTTCGAAATGGAAAACATAATTGGTAAGAAAATTTTTCACTTGTTTTTTTAATTAACCTTGATATGCAGTCAATCCTGTGTTTTGAGCCACTTCCTAATGATGGTCTACCTGTGAATAAAGCTCATACTTTTCTAAGCTGACATTGATCTTTTAGAATGAAATGATCTCTGAATAAATGCCACCTGTCAATAAAAAGCCATGTATTGTCTTTCCCAAGAATGGCCTTTGTTCAGTAAAACTGACTCTGTATAAGTTAATTGGTTTATCAATATATAATGCCTTTGAACATTAGACATTGATGGACATTGTGATTTTGTTGTTTTTCTCTTTAATTGTTTATAGTATTGTATTTAATAGAAACTTAAGTAATTCTTAGCATTATTTAGCATTGAGCAATTTTTTACTTGAACCATTGGTCATCAAAGTGTAGGTTTTATGTGGTCAATTTAATATTGTGATTCTTTTTACGAGCTGTATTACTTGCCTGTTTTTCAAGAATGTTTATCAGATTTCAGTTCAACTTGCTTTATTTTTGTTGTGATGAGGAACATAGAAACTGAAGAATAAATTATTCTCATGTTGCAACATGATAAATTTTAATGAAGTCTTGTCTTTTTTTGCAGGCATTGTGATTGTAATAAGGAAGGAAAGTTATGTGATTATTGTGGAATGTGTCAGAGATGTGCCAACTATATTAGGGTAATATTATTGTACAAATTTAAAGAAATAGCTTCATGTTTGTCTCTTATACTTCACTCAAATCACTCCCTCAAAATAGAAAGTTCCTGTTGTCCGCTAATCCGACAGCCCCTTTGTTTTGCTTACCTGCGACTTTTTTCAGTGTCAGGTCAATTTTGCTTAAATATTTCTTGTACATTTAATATCTCTAGAAATAAAAAAATTGTTATGAAAACACATTCTGATGACCAACTGACGTAATTTATGGAGGGAATGTTGGCAGAAAATAATAATTATGTTTATAGTTTGCCCTAATTTTGAGAAATAGTTATTTGAATCAAATTGCAATTAATCTTTCACCACAATCTTATCTGTTGTATCTAAAAGTTCTAACATTTGTGGAAAAAAAAAAAACCCACGCAACATTATGTAATGTATACTTGCCACTGATCTTCGGCTGAGCTCCACTGTTAAGGACACCCTTCACTAATACTACAACTGCCCATAATTTAATAGAGGAATGCTACTGCAGAAAAAGATTTGAGCTTGGAGACTGTTCTTGAATCGTGAACCCTAGGTCCGAGATTATAAAACTTGAGATTGGTCTCCGAGCTCAAATCTCATATCTTGTCTTTTAATGTTTCTAAGTTAGATATGACCTAACAATAATGGTATCATTGATATTATATTCTGACTGCACAATTGATCTGAAAATGTACTTAAACATTAATCAGCTCTATCATTTCAACCATAATACTTTGAGAATAGAATTGAGATTTGAGCTTGGAGACTGTTCTCAAGTTGTATAACCTTAAAGCCTGGACTGATGACTGGCTATAGTTCATGTTTCTTTATAACAATCTAACCAAAAAATATATAATTCAAGTTTATACTGTGACAAATCTATGATTAACACTTCATGTGAAGACTTGCTAGTTGATGGTAGCATAGGAGAGAGACAGGTTAATACTGGTAGGTAAAAACTCAGTCTTCCTGTGTTGTGTCATATATCTAGATCTGTAACACATGGGCCAGGTCATGATTTTAGTTATATTTCTTGTTCAGACTGTAACTTTTTTTATTCATGGACGGATATCAAAAAATATTTATTCTTGCTCACTTCATTCTTAATAGTATGATACAATTTCAGAAAACTGTAACCTCTGTCGAGGAGAAGAAATCTGTCCATAACAATCAAAACATTATGTCTGAAAGTGACGAGGTACAGATTATTGAGAATGGAAGCATTCTGGGATTGATTTCTGAAAATCTTGAGAAGACGTTAGAATCCAGAATTCTTAAACCAAATTACTGTCAAGACATGTATTTGACAAGTGTCAAGTATGGGAACTTCACAGTAACACTGAACTTGTAAGTATTTCTTTATACACTTGTGTTGTATTGTGATATTTAGCATAATGGTGTATTGTGATATTTAGCATAATGGTGTATTGTGATATTTAGCATGTGTTGTATTGTGTTATTTAGCATAATGTTGTATTGTGATATTTAGCATGTGTTGTATTGTGTTATTTAGCATAATGTTGTATTGTGATATTTAGCATAATGGTGTATTGTGATATTTAGCATGTGTTGTATTGTGTTATTTAGCATAATGTTGTATTGTGATATTTAGCATAATGGTGTATTGTGATATTTAGCATGTGTTGTATTGTGTTATTTAGCATAATGTTGTATTGTGATATTTAGCATAATGGTGTATTGTGATATTTAGCATGTGTTGTATTGTGTTATTTAGCATAATGTTGTATTGTGATATTTAGCATAATGTTGTATTGTGATATTTAGCATGTGTTGTATTGTGTTATTTAGCATAATGTTGTATTGTGATATTTAGCATAATGGTGTATTGTGATATTTAGCATAATGTTGTATTGTGATATTTAGCATGTGTTGTATTGTGATATTTAGCATAATGTTGTATTGTGATATTTAGCATGTGTTGCATTGTGTTATTTAGCATGTGTTATTTAGCATGTGTTGTATTGTGTTATTTAGCATGTGCTTTTTAGCATGTGTTGTATTGTGTTATTTAGCATGTGTTATTTAGCATGTGTTGTATTGTGTTATTAGCATGTGTTCTATTGTGTTATTGAGCATAATGTTGTTTTGTGATTTAGCATGTGTTGTATTGTGTTATTGAGCATAACGTTATATTGTGTTATTGAGCATACTGTTACAGTGTGTTAATTAGCATAATGTTACATTGTGTTATTGAGCATAATGTTACATTGTGTTATTGAGCATAATGTAACATTGTGTTGTATTGTGTTATTTAGCATAATGTTGTATTGTGATATTGAGCATAATGTTGTATTGTGGTATTTAGCATAATGTTACATTGTGTTATTTAGCACAATGTTACAGTGTCTTATTTAGCATAATGTTACATTGTGTTATTGGGCATAATGTTACATTGTGTTATTTAGCATAATGTTGTATTGTGTTATTTAGCATGTGTTGTATTGTGATATTTATCTTTTTGTGATATCATCTTTTTCATTTTATAAAATTTCAGAAGAACGCCAAAAGGAATAAAGATAAACTTCGATAGTGTTACTGGTAAAGTAAGCAAAGATGGAAATATGTCAGCTGGGAGTAAAAACCAAGGATTTCAGCTTGGGGATACATTACACATCTCAGTAAAATATTTACAGGTAGGTTTACAGGTAAACTGCTGCAAACATTGTTCATAATCAATTACTTGTTTAAAGATGGTCTTTTGAATTACTTGGAGGATTGTCCCTTGTAGATATACTTGTAGTGTCTTCATAAAATGAAAACTATTCTAAGTATAGTTTACTTTCCAGCTATTTGTCATGATTTTCTTCATTGATCAGTCACTGTCATGATAATCACATGTTAGGGCAGTAATCACATGTAAGGCCAGAAATCACATGTTAGGGCAGAAATCACATGATAGGCCAGAAATCACACATTAGGGCAGAAATCACATGTTAGGCCAGAAAAGAACAATCCTGTTTACAGGACCCGACCAGCCCCTTTTATTTGGCACTGACCCTAAGTACCTAAAGACAAACCCTAATGTATGAAAGTATTTTGGGATCACTCCTGCCTTACATTCTTGCTAAAATTGTTTAGAAAAAAAATAAGTTGACTTACTGCCCTTAATGGTTTGATTAATCATTATGTAACCCTAAACAGAACTACTTTTTTCTAGCTTTAGAAAAGGGTTATTTCAGTATTAAGGTCTTAATGATAACTTTTTATAAACTTTTTTAAAGGGAGACTTCACCAAAATGAGGCTGACCTTTTTTTACAATGACGGAGAAATATATGGTGAAGAGATGGATGCTCAGAAAATTACAGTTTCAATTAGCAGTCAACAATCAGATGAGGGAGTTTTTTTTACAATCAGAACACCTGGAAAGGTGAGTGGTTTTTTTTTTTGTAAGTATTTTGTTCTTTTGGAAGTTTGTCCTTTTGTTTTTTTTAGTTTAACGCCATTAATTAAATACTAGCTGGTAATAGTATATCATGCATGCTATAAATAGTGCCTGTTTCAACTAGCTAACATTAGCCTCTATCCTAAGATGCATCACCACACTGTCTTGCATTTTATTCATACAAGGCCATGATCAGTCAGGGAAAATAGTTAAGCTACATTTCATTCAATTGCAAGACCAAACAAAGAGCAACCAAAAAATTTAGCATTATATGTGGTTAATTTGTACATTTTCAATACACTTTTTATTATACCCCCGCAAACGAAGTCACTCTGTCGGTCGGTCAGTCCGTCCGCATAAAGGTTTGTGGAGTGAACTTTTTTCACATTTTTTAAGCGATTGCAATGAAACTTGAAATATGATATCTCCATCAAGTGTAGATGTGCAAGACACAATTTTCATGCCCAGCGAAACACTCATTGTAGAGTTATGTCCCCTTGAACTTAGTCATATAGTGTACTATTGCATTCTTAGTGTCAAAGTGGCAGTGGGGGTATTAGTCACCTCTGTGACAACTCTAGTTTATGTCAGAGGTTATATGGAATCGAGTAGCATGTCATAATGGTGTGAAGATCCTTTACTTTTGTTCCTCTGTTGCAATGGATAGCTTAGCATTAATTGACAACAGAGCTTCAACTGTCGGATTTAACCAAAGTTAAAACATGAACTTTTGACATTCAATTTGATGTGCTCTATAATTTTCCAACGCTATTCAGATATGAAAAATAATTCCTTTCCAAGCACAGGTTACACAGGTTGATGTAGGTAGCATATATCCATTGGTTTATCATGTACAAATAATCATACCTATCCTAGTGAACACCAGGCCTCAGAGCACTAAATCAAATAGACTAAATATCAAAGAGCATTTTGTTTGATTTATTTAGAAAAAAGACTGTAGAATTTATTGTAATGCAGTGTATGGAAAATTCTGAAGTTTTCTATTTATACTTGATAGTTTGATTGCCCTGTGCTGAAAGCTGCTAGAGGAGCACAGAAGATATGTGGTTCAGCTGTTGCTAATCTACCTTGTTGTGAGTATATTTCCATGTTATCATTCAATTATTTACTAATTATGAAGACAGGTCATTCAATAAAGAATACGCCATGGTCTTTATCCAGTTGTAAATACGCTGTACTTGTAACCTGCCAATCTAGGATCATAACCAGGTCACAACAGGTCATACACTTTTCATATATGAAAATTTGACAAAATTGTTGATTATCCTCTATAACTGTTGAAATGCTACAAAGAATGGCCGTGTTTAAGATTAATTGACCAAACAAAACCAGGGTAAACTACTTGAATATTTTGTCTTAGTATACCTTATTTAGAGAATTAAATTATGGGGTACAATTTGTTACCAAATATTTAGTACTTCGGATTTTTGATTGGCACAAAAAATAGGGTAGGTCAGGCAACCACAAAACCATCTGTTTCTTTCTGGTGTTACTTTTCTTTCTGGTGTTACTTTTTCTTTATGGTGTTACTATTTCTTTCTGGTGTTACTGCCATGGCAACCAATAGGAAAAACTTGAAAAATCTTCTTGTCCAAAAACACAGGACCTAGAGCTTAGATATTTGGTGTGTAGCATTGTCAAGTGGACGTCTACCAAGTTTGTTCAAATTAAAGTCAATATTGTATTAAGCGACCGCCCAAGGGAAAGACCAAAAGTGACACAACAGTCTCTTAATACAAAAACCTGAAGTTTCCGATAGTTGAAGCAGAGCGCTTATATTGTGAGTAGGTGTTCAACTGTGTTACAAAATAAAAGTAATTATGATAATTATGCAATAAAAATCCAGGTTTATTTAAATAATTTATTTAGGTACTTTTGTTCATGGAAAACATAGACAGAACCTTATAGAAAGATCACCAATGAAACACATTAGTGATGAGGCAAAAAGTAGGGGAAATGAATAGCAATGATGAAATAAAGCATATGTACCGTTATATATTGTACCATTTGAAATGAAATGCATCGTTGATGGCGAATCGCATATT
This sequence comes from Lutraria lutraria, assembly GCA_964023205.1. Lineage (NCBI taxonomy): Eukaryota > Metazoa > Mollusca > Bivalvia > Venerida > Mactridae > Lutraria > Lutraria lutraria. Next base: position 5,764,937 of record OZ026845.1, read on the forward strand.
TTCTTATGACTACAATATTCCATTACGTTACAGTATTACATCTTTGTACGATTTTTCACTCGTTTTTTACATGAATGCTTTTAAATAAAAAATCGTGTCTGAAAATCTATTGTGACTTAAACATTTGTGCAAAGATCAGTCCATTTTATTTGTGACAAAACAATACAGACAATTTTTACCGGGGAAGAAATTTGTCAAATGTGAAACAAGGGAAATTTTTTTTATAGTGATAGTCTAAAAACCCGTATGATTCCGTACTTTTCATTGATTTTGTTGTCGAAGACGTCTGTAGTGGACGCAAGTTTGAAAATCAACAACAAATGTTACTGATCGTGCCGTTAATTACGATACCCTCATGGTGTTGAGAAGTATGAATACTTGGGTTGAGAAATTAATTGGTGTTTTGGTACAAAAGTCATTATCACGTTTTTGTAATACTTACATAACACAAAGTTACTGTAAACAAAATGGCGCGTTTTTTTTTGTTGATGTCTTTCGTCATTTATTTTGCTAAAAACTATTTTTATACTCATAAAAATAATTTTCCCAAGGATTTCCACTGATACAACACCTATTTTACCTGCATCCTACACTCAAGTGCTCTATGCATACACGAGTGATTACGGTCATGTATTTCACATGTTCTTCACATGTTAATTATGTCTGTGTTTACAATTAACAATCTAAGGTCACTTAATGAAAATATCTGGCGTATTTTGTCGACATATTGAAGGTCGCTGGTCATTTTGAGCAAAGGTCGCTTAATACATTAAAAACATAGTGCATAAACGCTCGGGGGGATTTTGAAGTGGTCACTTAAGAAAAAGGTTGCTTAATACACGTGGTCGCATGAGTAAGATTTACTGTATTGTTCTAGGGTCAAAATTGGCCCCTCCCCAGGGGTCACTTAATTTTACATAGACTTATATATAGGGAAATTTTAAAATCTTCTTATCAGAAACTACAATGCCTAGAGCTTAGATATTTGGTGTGTAGCATTGTCTAGTGGACCTCTACCAAGTTTGTTCAATTATTGCCCTAGGGTCAAAATTGGCCCTGACCCAGGGGTCAATTGATTGTATGTAGACTTATACAGGGAAATTTAAAAAAACTTATTGTCAGAATCTACAATGCCTAGAGCTAAGATATTTGGTATGTAGCATTGTCTAGTGGACCTCTACCAAGTTTGTTCAAATTATTGCCCTGGGGTCAAAATTGGCCCTGCCCCATGGGACACTTGATTCATAAAGGCTTATATAGGAAAATAAAAAAAATCTTTCTGGCCAAATCCAAAATGCCTAGATATTTTGTATGTAGCATTATCTAGTGGACCTCTAACAAGTTTGTTCAAAATGTTACCCTTGGGTCAAAATTGGCCCTGCCCCCTGGTTACTTAATTTTACAAAGGCTCATGATAAATTTCTTTAAGAGTCTTTATCTGGTGATTGATATAGGGCCATCATGGCCCTCTTGTTACTGTTTCTCTCTGTTGTTACAGTTTCTTTCTGATGTTAATGTTCGTTTCTTTTGTACTTTTTATTTCTGTTGTTTATTTTTCTTTCTGGTGTTACTGTTTCTTTCTGTTGTTTATTTTTCTTTCTGGTATTACTGTTTCTTTCTGTTGTTTATTTTTCTTTCTGGTGTTACTGTTTCTTTCTGTTGTTTATTCTTCTTTCTAGTGTAACTGTTTCTTTCTGTTGTAACTGTTTCTTTCTGTTGTTACTGTTTTTTTCTGGTGTTACTGTTTCTTTCTGGTATTATTGTTTCTTTCTGTTGTTACCATTTCTTTCTGGTGTTACTGTTTCTTTCTGTTGTTACTGTTTCTTTCTGGTGTTATTGTTTCTTTCTGTTGTTACTGTTTCTTTCTGTTGTTATTGTTTCTTTCTGTTGTTACTGTTTCTTTCTGTTGTTATTGTTTCTTTCTGTTGTTACTGTTTCTTTCTGTTGTTATTGTTTCTTTCTGTTGTTACTGTTATGCCTTAATAATAACTTATAGTGAAACTTTTTTTAAATACCTTGTAATGTTCAATATGCTTCATAATCATATTAAAAAAAATCCCAATATCAAAATAACAACATGGGTGAATCAACTTTTACATGCTAGTTAGTTGTTGAAGTAGCAGTCAGAAGCCACTTAGAACTTGGCGTTAATTAACTAGATACATAAAAAAATTAGAATTGCCTCCGTGATGTAAAAATCTGCCTTGTTTCATATTTAAGGTAAATGTGCAAATCATGTTAGAGAATTTTGCAATTTACTGCTATCATTTGAATACAGATTTAACCAAAGTTTTAAATTTCAGCTTTTGAAATGACAATGTTTAATCATTTGGAGAAAATTGAACAAATGTGTTTTGGTGGCCGTGGTTTGAGTCTATCAGGATCAAGTTGTCTTTCTCTGCCGTCTGAAATCACCATGGAAACATTGAAACACCCTCACCAGTACTCTATGACTGAAGCAACTTATCATCACTTGTGCCTTTCATATAGTAAGTATTGTTATAATCTTTAGAGGTTTTGAAATGTGATTGCCATTTTATTTTTTATTAGCTCACCAGAGCACGAATGTGCTCAGGGTGAGCTTTTGTGATCGCCCTGCGTCTATCGTGCGTCGTGCGTCGTTACGAATTCGTGGCGTCCATGTTTACTTAAAACAACATCTCCTCCTACACCGCTATGCCAATTGCAACCAAACTTGGCTGGAATGATCCTTGGGTGGTCCCCTTTCAAAGTTGTTCAAAAAATTAAATTTCATTAAAAATTCTGGTTGCTATGGCAACAAATTGAAAAAACTTAAAAAATCTTCTTGTCTGAAACCACAGGGCCTAGAGCTGAGATATTTGGTATGTAGCATTGTCTAATGGAACTCTACAAAGATTGTTCAAATTATTCCCCTAGGGTCAAAATTGGCTCCGCCCCGGGGGTAACTTGATTTTACATAGACTTATATAGGAAATTTAAAAAATCTTCTTGTCAAAAACTACAATGCCTAGAGCTTTGATATTTGGTGTGTAGCATAGTCTAGTGGACCTCTACCAAGTTTGTTCAAATTATTGCCCTAGGGTCAAAATTGGCCCCGCCCCGGGGGTCACTTGATTTATATAGACTTGTATAGGAAAATTTAAAAAATCTTCTTCTCCGAAACCGTAAGGCCTAGAGCTTAGATATTTTGTATGTAGCATTGTCTAGTGGACCTCTACCAAGTTTGTTGAAATTATGGCCCCGGGGTCAAAATTGGCCCTGCCCTGGGGTTTATTCTATTTTATATAGGAAAATTTAAAAAATCTTCTTCTCCGAAACCACAAGGCCTAGAGCTAAGATATTTGGTATGTAGCATTGTCTAGTGGACCTCTACCAAGTTTGTTCAAATTATTGGCCTACGGTCAAAATTGGCCCCGCCCCGAGGGTCACTTGATTTATATAGACTTATATAGGAAAATTTTAAAAATCTTCTTCTCCAAAACCACAAGGCCTAGAGCTAAGATATTTGGTATGTAGCATTATCTAGTGGACCTCTACCAAGTTTGTTCAAATAATTGCCCTAGGGTCAAAATTGGCCCTGCCCTGGGGTTTATTCTATTTTATATAGGAAAATTTAAAAAATCTTCTTCTCCGCAACCACAAGGCCTAGAGCTAAGATATTTGGTATGTAGCATTGTCTAGTGGACCTCTACCAAGTTTGTTCAAATTATTGCCCTAGGGTCAAAATTGGCCCCGCCCAGGGGGTCACTTGATTTATATAGACTTATATAGGAAAATTTAAAAAATCTTCTTCTCCGAAACCACAAGGCCTAGAGCTAAGATATTTGGTATGTAGCATTGTCTAGTGGACCTCTACAAAGTTTGTTCAAATTATTGCCCTAGGGTCAAAATTGGCCCCGCCCCGGGGGTCACTTGATTTATATAGACTTATATAGGAAAATTTAAAAAATCTTCTGCTCCGAAACCGCAAGGCCTAGAGCTTAGATATTTTGTATGTGGCATTGTGTAGTGGACCTCTACCAAGTTTGTTCAAATTATGGCCCCAGGGTCAAAATTAGCCCTGCCCTGGGGTTTATTCTATTTTAAATAGGAAAATTTTAAAAAATCTTCTCCGAAACCACAAGGCCTAGAGCTAAGATATTTGGTATCTAGCTTTGTCTAATGGACCTCTTTAAAATCTGTTTATATAATGGCCATGGGATAAAAAACGGCCCAGATGGGTCACTTGATCTTACTTAGACTCGTATAGAAAACTTCAACAATGTTAATCTCCAAATGACCTTTTCTCCTGGTGAGCATTTATAGGGCCATCATGGCCCTCTTGTTTATTTTTGTGGTAAGATTTTTCATTGTTTCTCATTTACTTTTGTATGACATGTTCTGGACTGGACAATTTATTTTCCGGCTACTCGTCCTGCTGGATGACAGCTTAGTATTTTAAATTGTTCTACAGCTATTCAAACTTGTCCTAAGTTGATTTCTAATGTTTTCTTCTTGATGTTTATGTTAAATGTCTTGGATGAGTTTGATTATGGGCGAAATTGAATAATTACTTCCAGATTTATGGCCCCTTGACATAGAAACATTTCTTTAATATTTCAGCATGTCTACACTATAGCACCTTCATTTATTCACTAATCGCAATCATTTCTACACAGAATGTACATTAAATTTTACCATCCAGTACTATGTAGAAATGGGTCATACAGGATGTAAGACTATATCACCTGCTCATTTAATTATAGTGTAGTGGTTCTCTGGTGAACAATATAGGTCCATCTTGGCCCTCTTGTTATAAAACCTATCCAATGTTCATATATTACCGTGTACACTATCTTCGAATATTTTCTACATTGGATAACTTGCACTAGAATGACTTTGAACTGGTCTCATGATTTTTTATGGGGGTAGATTGTTTTTGGCCTGTTTGTTTGTCTGTCTGTCTTTTTGTTTGTCTGTTTGTACCAAAATTTAAACTTGCCAATGGTGCCTCATGACAACCTCTACAGGACCTGTGCATTTTAAGGTAAGTTGGTAAAGGTCAAGGCCACCCGCAAGGGGCATTGTATTGTTTGTATTTTACCATTAAATGAATAAAAACACAGAATCTTATTTGATTATGATTTTATTTTCTCCAGATCCTGTTGGAGGTAGAAGTAGGCTTGGCATGTTTGCTGCTGACAACAAGAATGTCACAAACCAGGGCGGTAGTGAGGCATTCGAAGTCCGACGAAAATTTCAGACGTCGGATCGAAACACCTATGAGACGTGGGAAATGCGACGTTTGATTCATCTCGTTGATGGTCCTGGTATTCCGCATTCTGAGTGTAAATCTGTGATATCCAAAGATGTAGAGTATTTACTGATGGTGTGGCATTTCATCTACCTGACTTTCCCTGAGGTTTGAAGTGAAGATTTCTCTTTTGATATACCCTGTACTATTATAGGGCTAAATCAAGTGAATATTTTATCTGACAATTGTCACAGGTGTTTGATTTTAAGTTTATTAGATAATGTAGTTCAACCTAGTGCTTTATAAAAACATTAAAACATTGTTTAAACTTGGTCTATTTCCATTTGAAAGCTTGGAAGTCACACATTTAGTTTTAAGTATTGTAGATCAACTTCTTATTTTCTCTGGAGTTTTTTAAAGCTTTATTATTGAAGTATTCTCAACTGCAATATGCATAGAGTTTCTTTATTTTTCAGGTAATCTTGCCGAGCTCAACCAGCCAACTGTTGCCTGATCTAAATATAACAGACAGCAATATTCTTCAGGTACAATAACATAGTTTATGGATTTGTTTAAAAATTCTATTTAATTCGTTGTTACATCATTTTTTACACTGTCATACTAATCCATATCACAACACCAGAGGTCATGTGACTAATTCATATCACAATATCAGAAGTCATGTGATTAATTAACAATATCATGTGTTATGTGTGTCATCTGTCAAATTTTTAGCTCACATGTCACAAAGTGACAAAGTGAGCTATTAGGATCAGTCTGTGTCCGGCGTCTAGCAAAATTGGGTCAGAACGTTAATATCGACAAAATCTCGGAAGAGTTCGATATTGGGCCATTTTGGGTAAAAAACTAGGTCACCAGGGCCAAATAAGCGAAAACCTTGTGAACACTTTAGAAATCACTGTTTTGACTGGATCTTCATGAAACTTTGTCAGAATGTTTATTTTAATAATATGTAGGTCAAGTTTGATAATGGGTCATTTCCGGTGAAAAACTAGGTCACTAGGGCAAATTGCTGGAAAACCTTGTGAACACTCTAGAAGTCACTGTTTTGAGTGGATGGTCATGAAACCTTGTCAGAATGTTTGTCTTCATAATATCTTGGTCGAGTTCGAACATGGGTCATTTTGGGTAAAAAACTAGGTCGCTAGGTCAAATCTTATGAAAAACCTTGTTAACACTTAAGATTTCACAGTTATAATTGGATCTTCACCAAGCTTTGTCAAATCGTTTGTTTTAATGATATAACGGTCAAGTATAAATATGGGTCATCTGGGGTTAATAACTAGGTCACCAGGTCAAATCTTAGGAAAACTTTGTAAACACCGTAGATGTCACAGTTTTAATTGGATCTTCACCAAACCTTGTCAGAATGTTTGCCTCAATGATATGTGGGTCAAGGTTGAACATGGTTCAGCGGGGGTCAAAAACTGGGTCACCAGGTCAAATCTTAGGTAAAAATATTGTAAAAGCTCTAAATGTCATGGTTTTAATTTGATCTTGGCCAAACCTTGTCAGATTGTTCGTCTTAATGATATTAAGGACAAGTTCAAATATGGGTCACCTAGGGTCAAAAACCAGGTCATGAGGTCAAATCTTAGGAAAACCTTATTAACACTGTAGATGTCAAATTTTGATTGTATCTTCACCAAACCTTGTCAGAATGTTTGTCTTAATGATATGTAAGCCAAATTCGAACATAGGTCATCTGGGGTCAAAAACTAGGTCACGAGGTCAAATCTTAGGAAAACCTTGTCTATGCTGTAGTTTTCATGGTTTTGATTGGATCTTCAACAAATTTTGTCAGAATGTTTGTCTTATTTATATGTAGGACAAGTTCTAACATGAGTCATCTGGGGTAAAAAACTAGGTCACCGGTTCAAAACAATGTTTTAATGAGTGAACAGTGATTGTCATGTGAGCGATATAGGGCCATCTTGGCCCTCTTGTTTAAATACCTTTTGTGAAAATACATATGAATCATTCCTAAATATTCTTAACTTTGGTGGAATTTGCTGTTAAAAGCTTCAGGGTTGTTACAAAAAACTAAGATTGGTAGGTTAACTGTAAACACGACTTTTGTTTTGGCCTTAGATATCAACATTAATAAAAATTAACATTGTTTCATTATTATGGTTGTTTAATGTTAAGTTTAACTTTAGTAAACTTTGTTTCTTGTCATGTTTCGGTGGTTTAACACCATCTTTTAATGATGTTTCAGTTATATACGCTGGCCGGTTCCCCTAACCAGTTGTCCTGGACTGTATTCTAACCAGTACTAACTTACCCTTTGACAACGAGCCTGGAACTTCTCTACATAGTGAGGTAAATTGACATAGAAGGGTATGACCCTTTCTGACGGGGATTACATGGCTGGGTTACAAAACCAGTGCATTAACCACTGGTCCATGGTCACAGCCTATTTATAACACATACAGTACAACCTCTACAAAGCAAAACCTTTTGGGAGAAGCAGAATAATTATTATGTCATTGTTCAGAGGTTGGAGAGGGGATATATTGGAGTCACTCGGTCGGTTGGTCGGTCCGTCCGTCCGTCCGCATAAAAGTTTGTGGAGCGAACTACTGCCACATTTTTAAACGATTGCAATGAAACTTGATATATATTATCACCATCAAGTGTAGATGTGCAAGACACAATTTTCATGCCCTGCGATTCACTCATTGCAGAGTTATGTTCCCTTGAACTTAGCCCAATTGTGTACTATTGCATTATTAGTGTCAAAGTGGCAGCGGGGGTATTAATCACCTCTGTGACAGCTCTATTAATAGTTGGAAAAAATCATGCTGTTGTCAAAGGGAGGTTGTTGCTCAAGAGAGGGCATCTGGAGAGATTGAACTTTGTAATTTATATCTTAATTTGTTATCTTTTTTGTTCTGAAAGGTCAAGGAAGGTCTGAATTCTCTGGTCAGAGTCTCATTTTGGAACTACTTGACTAGGTTTGAAATAGATGATTTAGCTGAGAAATTCAAAGTACAAATGTTGACTGCTAGGAATGAAATAGTTCGCAGTGCTCTGGTAAGTATTGAGGATAACTAAAATTTAATATATTGTTATGTGATGGTTAATGATATTTCAGATATGTCTAGTGGTCTTCAGTCTTATTTCTGCCAAAGAATGAATAGATTCACCCCAAGTATTAAATCTGTACCTTCTCGATTAGCATTTTTTACTTTCCTCACATTGCATTCCTTTACGTTGACCAGACCTTTTTAGCTCACCTAATTACTCAGGGGAGCTTTAAGGATCAATGATTGTCTGGCGTATATCATCCACAATTAGATTGTTTACACTTTAGCATCAACAGCTCTTAACTAATCTTAATCAAACTTGGTCACAATGTAAATTGCAACAATATCTGGGCCACCTTAGATTATGCTCGAAATCGGACTAGAACTTCAGAAGTTATGTGCCCTTGACTTGGACAATTTGCTGTATCTGGCTAGTTTACACTCTATCCCCTTCATTTCTTCACCAATCCTGATAATATTTACAGTGAACGTGTATGACCTTAAGGTCTTGGATGAGTCTTATTATGGGCGGATTTATACTAGGACTCCAAGAGTTATGGGCTCTTGACATAGAAAATTTGCTATATTTCAGCTTGTTTGTACTCTAGCTCCTTCATTTCTTCATCAATCCTGATCATATATACAGAGAATGTGTATGATTTAAACGTCTTAGATGAGGTTGATTATTCGAGAAATCCGACTAGGAATTCCAGAGTTATGTGCCCTTGATGTAGAAAATTAGCTATATTTTAGCTTGTTTACACAGTGGCACCGTCATTTCTTCACCAATCCTAAACAGATTTACAGTGAATATGTGTGACATAAAGGTCTTTCATGAGTTTGATTATGGGCAAAATAGAACTAGTACTTGCAGAGTAATGGGCCCTACACTTAGAATAATTGCTATATTTCAGCTTGTTTACACTATGGCACCTTCATGTCTTAACTAATCATAATCATATTATCACAGAATGTACATTTACCTGCATCCTGTATTCATGAAAATTAAGAATTTGTTTGATCAAAATCTATGTACCGGTACAAAGGGTTCTACGAGATGAAACCTATTATATTACCAGTGTTTGTCTGAGGTGAGCGATATAGAGCCATCTTGGCCCTCTTGTTGTAGGTAGTGTTGGTCAGACATTATGAATTATTTGATCTGGGAATTAGCAGTACAATACCAATTATTTTGTACATTTTAGGCTATACAAGAGATTCTGCTGGAGAATATTGAGAAGACAGGTCTGAAAGAAATTGCAAGCTTTTACAACAAGAATAATTATCTGTACCTGTGTCCAGGCCATGTTTGTTGTTTTCGAACCAAGTCATTATTAAAGGAAGTCTCACCTGATATGTGTGGATTGTATGGAGAATTCATCACTAATGTTAATGTGTCGTGTAATTACCTGACAAATTTTCCTGATGAATTCTTTGTACCATTGATAAATCTGACTGACTTCAAGTGTTCGTCTAATTTTATCGAAAAAATACCTAGTAAGTATCTTGATCATAGGGGAGGGGCTAACATGTTGAAAGGATAGTGTGTTAAGGTTATTAAGACCTAAATTGGTAAAACAGACCAAAACACATCTATGATAAATATACATATGCAAGGTTACAACTTCCAAAACAACAGTTTCAATACCAAGTTGTTTTAACACTACGTAACTTTTTCAAACATCGTTCAAATTTCTAATAATTGGTGTCTACAGATAGCTAACGTATTATACTATACATAGCCAATAAGTATTTTGTCAAGTTCAAAACAATGAAGCAGATATTTTATCTATTTCCACCAAAAAATCTTGAACTTTATCTGGTTGAATGCGACCTTGCAACACAAAATCAGCCTGAATTACCATACTTAATACACCTTAATATACGAGGTACAGAAATGATCAGTAAAATACACTGATTCAGCACAAAATAATAATCCAGGAATTTATTTTGAAGAAGTTGTCACCAAAAAGTTGTGAATTTTGTTTGAAGTCACAGGTGCTGTATTTAGGCATTGGGTTTACTTATTATTATCATAACTAGTAAACTATAATACCTCCATCCTCTATCAGTGGTAGCAGTCTGGGGCTATACTGGAATCAAGTAAAATGTCCAGTCGCATATAGTCACATTTCTTGTTAAGGCTGTAACATTGTTATTTATTGATGGATTTCAAAATAACATGGCATGATTGTTCACTTTCATTAGACAGTGTGTACCTTGCAAGAACTGAGCCCATAACTCCAGTGTCAAGGTCACACTTGAAGGTCAAAGGTCAAATATGGAGTTTGCTTTGTCTTGACATGCAAAATCCTGGGCTGTATTAGGCCAAGGTCACAAATGAAGGTCGAAGGACAAAATTTTGCTATGGAGCCGTAACTTGAACACGTCTGTGTCAAAGCGGTGTGTGGAGGTTTTAGTAAAAAGCTGTAGCTAAAATAATTTTTTTGTGTTGATATAATGCTATTGAAGTGCACTGATGCCATTTACCAGGTAGAAGAAGAAGAAGTGCGGGTGTATAATATCATACTTGATGATTTAATCAGTATCAACTTAATCTTTATTTCAGGTTCAATTGGGCATTGTAAGAAATTGAATGGTCTGCTTATTTATGAAAACAATCTGACTGACTTACCTCAAGAGTTATCTACCCTACCATATCTCAGTGTCTTAGCGTGTGGTAACAATTGCTTTTCCAGAGTACCAGATGTTGTAACAAAAATCCGGAGCCTCACAAAAATCAGCATGTTAAACATGTTGCTTACAGGTATGGTATAGCTTTTTATTGTCGTCATGGTGATGATGGTGGCTGCTGATGCTGTTATCGAAATAATGAAGCCAGATTGAAATATTTTGTTGTCAAATTACATTGGATATCACATGATCTTTTAATGTTTACATAATTATCTAAACATGGAAAAAAACACTATTTTTTCAAGTGGTATGAAGTGGCAAGAATACATGTAATATTTTCCTACACTAGGGGCATTCTATATATGTGTGTTTTACAAGACAAATCAGGGTTGGATCAGTGGTCTAGAGGTAATGCACTGGACTAATCAGATCGCGAGTTCAAATCTTGGCACCGTCTTCCATTATTTCACAGACGCTTTTTCAGTGTTCTTATCCCAAATACAGAGGTGACATAGTGACAGATCAGGGGCATATTGTTTTTGGCCTGTCTGTTTGTTGTTTATACCAAACAAACCTTGCCTATAAAATCAAAACACTTCCACCAACAGTCATAAAACCTCTACAGAACCTTTGCATTTTCACGTCAGTAGGTCAACGTCACAGGGGTCACATTGTGTTTAAGAAAACACATCTTTTTTTATTTCAGAACTACCAGATGATATTGGTAACCTTGTAAATCTGACAAGTCTGTTGGCTCATGGTAATTGTTTCACTAAATTACCTGACAGTTTCTGCAAACTTGTTGAGTTAACTGAACTTGACTTGTGTAAGTACATGTGTTTTTTACTAAGTCTTGAAATTGTTAACTCGTAGTTTCTTTTTGAAACAGAGGCAGACAGAAGTTGGCACATATTAGTATTAGGAAGAATATAGAATTTGCTGCCTAAGTTACTTATGTTTTGTGATCAAATCTTTATATCTGTATTCATTTAAGTGATTATAACATGTTTATTGTATCATATCATTTTTCGTTTCAATTGGTTTAATACCGTTGTTTGACGATATTTCATTTGTTCACTGTTACTGGTTCTTCTAATCAGTGTTCCTGGATTATTCTAGTCAGTACCAACAATTTCATTAATTTGTAAATTGTTAAGATCATCTGCTTCTTCATGTGTTTCTGCTCATTATTTCCAGCTGGTATCCAATGGTTACGACTGTCCGGAAACCAAGAAAATGTATCATATCAACAGTTTTACCAACAAACCATGAGGCGTCGAATTGAGAGATGGCTACGAGCTGTGAAAAAGGTTTTCTTTTATAAATACCTTATTCATTGCTCACACCTATTTTCCTATTTCTATTAATGTTGTGACAGGATGTACAGGGAACACCTGTGTCAGGTGTGGTCCTTCATAGTTGTCAGCTCTCTAAGCTCCCATTCATTCTTCACCAATCTTGGTCAAGATGTTTTATTGGCACAATATCTTAGCTAAGTTTGTTAACTGGCAAATTCGTCCTTACTACACTTGAATTACTGCTCCTGATTTTGTGAAACATATATGCATGCACATGATGGAGTAACACACCATTGTTTATGTGAAGAAATAAACATTTCAGGATCACAACGATATATTCAGTATGTTTGATGAAAACAGTAATGGTGTCCTTGACATTAAAGAAGTTGGTAAATTGAATGCAGCCATGTTTAATTTGTTTCCAAGATTTGGATACAAAGGGAAGGAACCTCCAGGTATATTGTAGATATTATTAATACATTGTGAGTGTATTTCCTGCTGAATTATTCTTAATCGACCTAAGGGGCAGTGTTGTAACTTGTCTTGCATTGGCAATATGTATTGCGTATCGTTTGTCCATAACGCAAGGCGTATTGTATCGAAAATGCCTGAGTAATACCCAGCCCTATATAATAGTGTCAGATGTGAAGGAGCCGCCACCTGTGGACATTGGTCATTCTTTAGTATATATCTATCTACTTAACTCATAAAATAAAGTTTGGAATAAAACTGAATTCAATTAAATCCTGCTTGCTTAACTGTTAATTTTCTAAATTCCTTAAGGGAATGTGGAATGTATTAAATTTGAATTAAACATAATGTTTTATTTCTTTTTTTTAGATGAATCAACACCAGATGGCTTTCCAAGACAGATTTTGAGCTGTACAAAGCTAAGATCACTGTTTATATGTCAGCAGGGTTTTACAAAAGTTCCTAAAGAAATCTGTAACTTGGTTAATCTGGAAGAGTTACATGTCAGTCATAATCCTAATCTACTCTCTATCCCTGCTGAGATCAGTCAATTAAAGAATATTAAAAGTAAGTATGATCTCGTATGAAAAATGCCCTGCTTGGCTCTGAAAGTTCCTCAGAGTTCCTCCATAAGAAAACATGTTGTATCAAGTTTCATGTATCAATGATAAGGATATGCTTATTGAACATACTTGGTTGTATCTGTCTGTAAATTGCTGCTTTCCATACAATGTTGTCAATGTTTTATAGAACTAATAGTTTAGCCATAAGTCATATGGTGCAAGTCATGTTACAGATGATCAATGAAGTATTATTGATATCTACTTGACAATGTATGCAGTAATGGTTCATTATTGAACACTTTAATGTTAAGAACATCTCATTATAACAAGTCCTTATGTTCTGACAAGTTATGGACAGTTTTTGAGTATACATTGTAACTTTACAGGGCTGGAGCTAGAAGACTGTCCCCTATTGAAGACTCCACCTCATGAAATACGGGACAAGGGTTTCAGTGCAACATTTGCTTACCTGAAACGTTTAATGAGTGGAGCTGCTTTAAGTAAAAGAACTAAGCTTATGTTTGTAGGACTAGGAGGAGCTGGAAAAACAAGGTATATGTCCTGTTACTGTATCTTGTTACTGTATCTTGTTACTGTATCTTGTTACTGTATCATGTTACAGTATCATGTTTTAGTATCTTGTTATAATATCATGACCAGAGTTTGTAAGGCCAACAAACCAGTAACTGATATTTATTGTTGACTGAGAAAAAGTACAGAAAACTTCTTAGTTTGTTTACACTCTAGCATCCACAGCTCTTAATGAATCGTGATCAAACTTACTCACAATGTATATGGCCACAATGGCTCGCCTAAGTTCGATTTAAATATGGGCAAAATCGGACAATACCTTCTAAAGTTATGGGCCCTTGACTTAGAAAATTTGCTATATTTAGCTCATTTATTCATCAATCCTAATCATATTTTCGGAAAATCTGATAACCAAAAGATCTTGGACAAGTTTGATTACAGGCGGAATCAGACCAGAACTTCAAGAATTATGGGCCCTTGAATTAGAAAATTTGCTATATTTTAGCTTGTTTACACTCTAGCGCCTTCATTTATTCACCGATCCTTACAATATTTAGAACAAATGTGTATGACCTTATGGTCTTGGATAAGTTCAGTTATGGGTGGAATCGGACCACCAATTCAAGAGTTATGGGCCATTCGATTAGAAAATTTGCTATGTTTTAGCTTGTTTAACAGTATTATACCTTCATTGTTGGTTGGAAACTATATTATCTGGACATTAATTATAGTGCCTTTGTTCTCAGGTGAGCGATAAAGGGCCATCTTGGCCCTCTTGTTTTATGCCTCTTTATTGATAGATCAGGGGATATTGTTTTTGACCTGTTTGTTTGTCTGTTTGTACCAAACTGTAACCTTACCTATAAAATCAAAATGCTTTCAGCTACAATCGTCAAACTTTGTATGTTGGTTCCTCATGACAACCTCTACAGAACTTTCGATTTTCAGGACAGTAAGTCAAAGGTCAAGGTCGCCTGAGGGGGCATTGTGTTTTAAAAACACATCTTGTTTATTTCTGAGTATCTTTTCATGTATAAGATTTTTAAGTAGTATTTTTCCCTTCACCTTTCAGTTTGGTGAAAGCTCTGATGAATGAATCAGGAAAGGCTGATTTAGAACATGAAGAAGGAATCACAGATGGTAAGTACTGATTTATTTGTTCTGTTACACCGCCCACTTCCCAATAGACACCCCCATGGTGGTGCATTTTACAGTTGATATTTTTCAAAACTTATAAGTTATTGTTGGAAGAATTCATTGGTATGTTGTATATTATATTTTAAGGAGAAGTTTATCATTTATGGTGATTCACAGTTGTTTTTCTGAAATGGATGGGGTATTTAGAAGAATGATCATTGAGGTGTCAATTTTTTTATGAATAAAGATTCTGAAATATTTCAAAACTGTTATCTATACATAAATTATTAAGTGACATGTTACTTATATATGACCATGTATAGATTACATAAAATATAATAAAATATGTGATAGTTATGTGTACAGTATATTTCTACCACAAAACTGAATTAAATTTACCCTGCTCTGAAAAATATACTTATAAATTGAAACCACAAGTTGAAATATTAACAGGCAGTGAGGGGAAACATGGAGTCAATTTCAGTTGGTTCAACTCTGGTTTTTTTAATTACAGTTATATACGGTGGCCAGTTCACCTTTACAGTTTATTTTGACTTTCTAACCAATACTAACTTATCATCCACGAGGAGCCGGAAACTTCTCCATTATATGGAAGAAAATCAACATATTTTAGCAAATTTATATGGAAGGGTATGGCCTGCCATGTCCGGGATTCAAACCTTCATCATCAGGTTACATGCCAAGTGTACTAACCTCTGAACCACGGCCTCATATATAAGAAGACAAAGTTCCAAATACAGAATAAGTAATAATTTCAGGTATTGATATACAAACATGGAAAGTGTGTCATCAAGATAATGAAATAACATACAACATCTGGGACTTTGCTGGACAGACTGTGTATTATAATACTCATCAGGTATTTGATGGGATACTTGGTTACCTACCAGGGCTGACCTGTTACTCCACATTAAGTACACAGTCGACATGACAAGTTGCTCATGTGTTGCATGCATCAGAAGTGGGAGAAATTGATCATGAATGCAATTAACTGTTAGTGTCTGGTTTGGATTCAATTTCCTTGTCTAGAAGTAGTTGGATTCCTCTTCAACTGAAAGATATTTTCTTTCATTTTCTGACAATCCAAATAATCTATATACAGTCAATTATGTGAACAAAGGCCACCCTCTGGAAGGACCAAATTTGGCCTTTATTGACAGATGGCCCTTTTTTGGAGGTCATTTTGTTCTAATAATCAATCAAGGTTTTGGAAAGAATGGCCATTATTTATGGGATTCCTTTTATTCGGAGGTGGCCACTAACACAGGTTTGACTATAGTTGCTATGTGACCACATTTAGAGAATGTTTATATAAAACTGAAGTTTTTATACAACATTGTATCCCTCAATGATTTTATTTAAAATACTATGTTTTATATTTTCAGTTCTTTCTGTCACCAAACAGAGCTATCTATGTGTTACTGTGGAATGTGAGGCTAGGTTATGAACATGCAGGGTTAGATTTCTGGCTGAGTTCTATAAAAGTACAGGCTCCAGATGCCCCTGTCTTTGTCATTGGTTCACACATAGATCAGGTATTATATTCTTAGTACAAGTGAAAGTATGTAACTAAAGATTTTCATGAATTCAGTAAAGATACATGACATGCTGGGCTACTGAACGAAAGGTCATGAATTCAGTAAAGATACATAACATGCTGGACTACTGAACGCATGGCCGTGGGTACAATTCTTGGCTCTGCCTTTTGAATTTCTTAGGGACGCTTTATTAGTGTCCCAGCCCAACAACCAAGCCTAAATAATCACAGGAAAAAGGATGAGACTTGTATCAATGATTTTTGTATCACTCGCCTTGTTTATTGTCTCTTTGTGTCAATATGTAAAAATACATATTCTCTTAGAATGAAAGGGAGGAATATAAATTTTACTTGAAATAATGAAATTGTATGAAATGCAGTTATTATATTATTGTATGTCTATTTTTAGGTCAGCAAGTCTGAGTTACCTATAGAAGAAATGAGTCAAAGATATCCTCAAGTTGTTGGTTTCCATTTTATCAGTTCATACACAGGACAGGTTGGTAGAAGTATATATGTTGCCTTTTAATGCTGTATATGTCACCATAAAATGCTCTTTATGCCTGATTATAGTAAGAAGGCTTGAACGTCATTTTATAATACAAATTTTTACACCGGTAATATAAATTGCAAATTTTATTATCAAATGCTTTAAGATATAATAACATAAATGTTGCAGTGTTTTGTAGAACCCAACAACAATTATCTTTGCTATTTGATACTTGTCGGCATTTGTAAAAAAAAATGCCTTAGACATAATAGGTCCGCTGTCATTTTGTTGTTGTTCACTGGCTACTTTCCTGGTTCCATCATGGCTGACCCTGGGAATTCGACTAAGAAAAAAAAGAACTCTTTCAATTTATTTATCGTGTACGCTTGTATACGAGGAGGATTTCTTAGTGACAGGAATGTCCGGGAATACCCGAGTAGATACGGGAATGTACGGGAATATCCGAGTAGATACAGGAATGTACGGGAATATCCGAGTAGATACAGGAATGTACGGGAATATCCGAGTAGATACAGGAATGTACGGGAATATCCGAGTAGATACGGGAATGTACGGGAATACCCGAGTAGATACAGGAATGTACGGGAATATCCGAGTAGATACAGGAATGTACGGGAATATCCGAGTAGATACAGGAATGTACGGGAATATCCGAGTAGATACGGGAATGTACGGGAATATCCGAGTAGATACAGGAATGTACGGGAATATCCGAGTAGATACAGGAATGTACGGGAATATCCGAGTAGATACAGGAATGTACGGGAATACCCGAGTAGATACAGGAATGTACGGGAATATCCGAGTAGATACAGGAATGTACGGGAATACCCGAGTAGATACGGGAATGTACGGGAATATCCGAGTAGATACGGGAATGTACGGGAATATCCGAGTAGATACGGGAATGTACGGGAATATCCGAGTAGATACGGGAATGTACGGGAATATCCGAGTAGATACGGGAATGTACGGGAATACCCGAGTAGATACGGGAATGTACGGGAATACCCGAGTAGATACGGGAATGTACGGGAATATCCGAGTAGATACGGGAATGTACGGGAATATCCGAGTAGATACGGGAATGTACGGGAATATCCGAGTAGATACGGGAATGTACGGGAATATCCGAGTAGATACGGGAATGTACGGGAATATCCGAGTAGATACGGGAATGTACGGGAATATCCGAGTAGATACGGGAATGTACGGGAATATCCGAGTAGATACGGGAATGTACGGGAATATCCGAGTAGATACGGGAATGTACGGGAATATCCGAGTAGATACGGGAATGTACGGGAATATCCGAGTAGATACGGGAATGTACGGGAATATCCGAGTAGATACGGGAATGTACGGGAATATCCGAGTAGATACGGGAATGTACGGGAATATCGGAGTAGATACGGGAATGTACGGGAATACCCGAGTAGATACGGGAATGTACGGGAATACCCGAGTAGATACGGGAATGTACGGGAATACCCGAGTAGATACGGGAATGTACGGGAATATCCGAGTAGATACGGGAATGTACGGGAATATCCGAGTAGATACGGGAATGTACGGGAATACCCGAGTAGATACGGGAATGTACGGGAATATCCGAGTAGATACGGGAATGTACGGGAATACCCGAGTAGATACGGGAATGTACGGGAATATCCGAGTAGATACGGGAATGTACGGGAATATCCGAGTAGATACGGGAATGTACGGGAATATCCGAGTAGATACGGGAATGTACGGGAATATCCGAGTAGATACGGGAATGTACGGGAATACCCGAGTAGATACGGGAATGTACGGGAATATCCGAGTAGATACGGGAATGTACGGGAATATCCGAGTAGATACGGGAATGTACGGGAATATCCGAGTAGATACGGGAATGTACGGGAATATCCGAGTAGATACGGGAATGTACGGGAATATCGGAGTAGATACGGGAATGTACGGGAATACCCGAGTAGATACGGGAATGTACGGGAATATCGGAGTAGATACGGGAATGTACGGGAATACCCGAGTAGATACGGGAATGTACGGGAATATCCGAGTAGATACGGGAATGTACGGGAATATCCGAGTAGATACGGGAATGTACGGGAATATCCGAGTAGATACGGGAATGTACGGGAATATCCGAGTAGATACGGGAATGTACGGGAATACCCGAGTAGATACAGGAATGTACGGGAATATCCGAGTAGATACGGGAATGTACGGGAATATCCGAGTAGATACAGGAATGTACAGGAATATCCGAGTAGATACGGGAATGTACGGGAATATCCGAGTAGATACAGGAATGTACGGGAATATCCGAGTAGATACGGGAATGTACGGGAATATCCGAGTAGATACAGGAATGTACGGGAATATCCGAGTAGATACGGGAATGTACGGAAATATCCGAGTAGATACAGGAATGTACGGGAATATCCGAGTAGATACGGGAATGTACGGGAATATCCGAGTAGATACAGGAATGTACGGGAATACCCGAGTAGATACAGGAATGTACGGGAATATCCGAGTAGATACGGGAATGTACGGGAATATCCGAGTAGATACAGGAATGTACGGGAATATCCGAGTAGATACAGGAATGTACGGGAATATCCGAGTAGATACGGGAATGTACGGGAATATCCGAGTAGATACAGGAATGTACGGGAATATCCGAGTAGATACGGGAATGTACGGGAATATCCGAGTAGATACGGGAATGTACGGGAATATCCGAGTAGATACGATTGTTCTCTCTGTAGTTCATTGTCTAATTTATGATATCTTTCTTGTAGGGTATCAACGACTTAAAGAAGAACTTGTTTGATGTGACTTTACAACAACAGTACATGGGAGAATATATTCCCATGGTTTGGTTTACATTTGAAAAAGCTATAAACCTGTAAGTTGCGTGTCTGTATGTTAGTTAGTTAGTTAGTTTGTCCATCTGGATTTTCTATGTCCAGGCTCTCTCTCTCCTTATGCTTTGACATATTTGAAAATAATTTGGCAAAATTGTTATACATCAAGAAGCCATGCGCAGTGCACAAGACCCAGGTCCATAGCTTTAAGGTCAAGGTCACACTTAGAGGTCAAACTTGATAAAAGAGTATCATAGACATTGTACAGGCTGTATCTCACTTACACAAGGTCACACATGAATGTCAAAGATAAAGAATGGGGTCTATTTTTTATACCCCCACAAACGAAATTTGAGAGTGGGTATATTGGAGTCACTCTGTCAGTCGGTCCGTCCGTCTGTCCGCATAAAATGTAAAAAGTTTGTGAAGCGAACTACTTTCACATTCTTTAAGCAATTGCAATGAAACTTGAAATATGTTATCACCATGAAGTGTACATGTGCAAGACACCATTTTCATTCCCAGCAATTCACTCATTTCAGAGTTATGTGCCCTATAGTGTAGAATGGCAGTCTTAGTTTGTGGAGCGAACTGCTTCGACATTTTTCAAGGGATTGAATTGAAACTTGAAATATGTTATCACCATGATGTGCACTTGTGCAAGACACCATTTTCATTCCCAGCGATTCATTCATTCATTCCAGAGTTATGTGCCCTTGAACTTAGCCATATAGTGTAGAATGGCAGTCTTGGTTTGTGGATTGAACTACTTCCACATTTTTCAAGGGATTGAATTGAAACTTGAAATATATTATCAATATAAAATGTAGATGTGCAAGACACAATTTTCATGCCCAGTGATCCACTTATTGCAGAATTATGTCCCCTTGAACTTAGCCGTATAGTGTACTATCACATTCTTAGTGTCAAAGCGGCGGTGGGGGTATTAGTCACCTCAGTGACAGCTCTAGTTGTATCTGTTCCGTCACTTTGTCATTCCTTGATGGTTAAATTACTTGGCAGAAATATTAATCATCATGAGACAATGGGTCATGCGCAAACCCAGGTCAGTAGGCTGAAGTTCAAAGTCACACTTAGAGGTCAAAGGTCAAAAAAGAATTATAGACCTTGTATGGGCTGTATCTCTCTTATGCATTGACATTATTGAAAATAATTATAAAGTAACCTGGAATAAATTTTCAAACACAATGAGGCTTAAGATCCAGGTCAGTAGGCTTAAGTTCAAGGTCACACTTAGAGGTCAAATGTCAAATTTGCAACCCCCCTTATCTGAACTTGCTACCTATATGTGCCTCTCATTTAACTGTAAAAGACATTTTTTTTACCCAGAATGAAGAAGAAGGAGGATGTTGTACTATACCAAACCATTCAAACAGTTGCCAACAAATCTGGAATCTTTGAATCATCTGAGGTAACACATATATTTATGTTGCAGGGACTTTTTTACACATTTTTGGGAAAGGTACCAGTAATGATCGAACTGAAAAATCGCATTGGGATTGTTTTACCAAAACTTGTTATATATAGCAAAATATCCCTGTATATATGTATAAATTGATATAGTATACAAAAAAAGTCATATAGTATGCTATTGAATTATATAATAATACCTATGGAATGTTAGTTATTTTTCATTATCAATTTACTTGACTCGGAATTTTTTTTAACATTTTATATATAGTATGCATATAGATGGAACTTTAGAAAGTTCAAGGTCACATAACATATACTAAGTTTTCCAGGCAGTAAACATATGAATGATTCAAACAAGCTGTTGTACTAAGATACTGGTATAGGGGAAAAATGGTGACCTTGGATGAAAGAAACTGTTTTATGAAAAAGTAAACCTGTTAATTTGTATGCCTATTTTTTGTAGATATTTCAAGCTGTCCAATTTTTACATGATCTTGGTGGCGTGCAATATTTTTCTAATGAGTACCTGAAGTCGCATGTTGTAATAAATCCACAGTGGATTGTTGACGTTATGGCGTGTGTTGTGACAGTGAAGAATGAGGTCATCAAAGTAAGTTCTACTTCTAGCATTGTCTATGTAATACCCTGATAGGCGGTGATCGGTGGTCGAGTAGTAACGCGCTTAACTACTAAACAAAAGATCATGGGTTTGATTTTCGGCTCTGCCTTTCGAAAATTTCAAGGACACTTTTTTCAGTGTCCAAATCCCAACTACCGAGTCAAGTACTGTGTCTAGAAAATCACAGGAAATAGGGCGAGGCATGTATTGGTGATTTACATTGGGCACGATAAAGAACCGGGAAAACTATTCTCCTCTAAGAGTAGGGATATAAATGCCCAGTTCTCCTGTATCTTCTCTCCCCTCTCTCTGGGGCAGCTCTGAAATGACCATAGCTGGCGATTGGGTCGTTAAACAACAGATGAATAAAAGAAAGAAATTTCAACTCTACAAAATTGCTATTGGTTTGAAAGTTCATTATGGACAAGGTGATTGATCTAACTGTATTTTCTGGTTACATAATTTACCTTAATTTTATCTTATAAGATTTCACTCATACACATTTTGTGTTAGTCAAACATTTCGAATAAACACAAATTAACTGTGGGGCGAAATAAAGGATTCAGTCACAGAATATCCAACTTGTCTAAGTTATTAGACCTGCTTCTGTGGTCAAGTGGTTAAGGTTGCTGACTTCAAATCACTGTATCCTCTCACTGATAGAGGGTCTCAGTTTTGAGCCAAGCTACTGACCATGTCTCTTTATGTGAGAAAGTAGTCAGTTGCTTACAGAGGATTGGAGTCTAGTACTGGTTCTTCCCAGGAACGATGATTAGGTGAACTGTCCACATCATATTGACTCTGAATGTTTTAAAGGGGTGTAAATCTAAAAAAATAAATACTATATGTTAGTTAAATCTGCCTATGCCAAGAAATGTTGGAAATTAATTATTAATATAATAAGATTATTTATAGAACACTTTCATTCTGTTTATTCATTCCTAGGATGGTAGATTGGAACATTTAGATTTAGAGAAAATTTGGAAAGATTACCCCAAAAAGTTAC
This sequence comes from Lutraria lutraria, assembly GCA_964023205.1. Lineage (NCBI taxonomy): Eukaryota > Metazoa > Mollusca > Bivalvia > Venerida > Mactridae > Lutraria > Lutraria lutraria. Next base: position 5,787,843 of record OZ026845.1, read on the forward strand.
ATAAGTGGTTACTACGTCTGACTGAAGAGTTTGATCTTACGTTTAAATTACAAGATGAGAATGTAAATCTTGTTCCATGTTTATTACCAGAGACAAAACCTAAGGTAGGTACACATTGTTCTTTTCTAATACATGTAGATTGTAGTTATTTTTATCCAATGATCTCACCATGGATGATTATTGTAGATACAGTCAAACCTGTGTTAGCGGTCACTTCTGAATTAAGGCCACCTTGTGATTAAAGGCCATTCTTTTAAAAAACGTCCTTGATTAATTAGAATTGAATGACCTCCTAAAAAAGGTCACCTGTCATTAAAGGGCCACATTTTGTCTTTAACCAAGGTAGTCTTTGTTTACAGGTTTTACTATATATAGTAAACAACATTTATCAATAATAGTGAAACATTCAAGTTGATCAAGCAGTCAGACTGGTGCATCCAGGGATCTTATGTTCTGTATATTGTCTTGCTCTGATCAGGCTGTAAACACTGTTACCGTTTATGTATTGTTTGGTGTGTATTTTCAGTTTGATTGGCCTGAAATTGAGAGAGGATCAGATATTTTGGAGATGGAAATGGAATACACATTTGATTACCTACCAGTGGGACTTTTCAACAGGGCACAGGTCAGATTTCTGTCATTTTTCTCAATAAAATATGTTAAATTAGTGCAGTTCCTGGTTGCTGCAAGTCATACCCTTTCATTTAATTTGACAACAATGCCAGTTCCTTGTGGATAGTACTGGTTTTGAATGCTGTCTAGGAAAACTTGTAAGGTTAATAATAGAAAACTTGTTGAACAATGTCATTCAACCTTGTCAATAAAGGCCATATAATGTCTGACCCTAGGTTGGTCTTTGTTTAACAGTATTTATGATCAAATTAAGATCAGTCATGAAGTTGTGAATTGGGATGATTTAGGTCGAGTGGTAACACACTGGACTATTAAACAGAAGATTGTGGATTAGATTTACAGCTCCACCTTTCAGTCTTTCAGGAACACTTTTTCAGTGTCCCCATCCCAACTTACGAGCCAAGTTCTGTTTTAAGAAAATTCCAGCAAGTGGGTGAGGCATGTATCAGTGCTTTACACTTGCCACAATAAAGATCCAGGAAAAAACTGTTTGAAAAGAGTTGGGATATACCGGTAAATGCCCGGTTCTCCTGTATCTCATATCCCCTCTCTGGGACGGCTCTTAAATGGCTTTCGAATAAGCCCTGTTACAGCATATAAATATATATTAAATGAAGTTGTGAATTATGATATTCCTACAGTGTAATTTATTGTATTGTTAATAAAATCTATAATTGTAGGTACGTTTACATGATCTATCAGACAGAGCTATCATCTGGAAGAATGGTTCATTTTTGAAGAAAAATGTTCATATTGCTCTCCTGCAACAAATAAGGTAAACTTTACTTGAAACATTGACAGTTATATGGAAACTTACAGTTCATTTGCTTTTGAAACTAACAACTCAACTGGTTACTAAACTAACAGCTCACCTGGTTGAAAGATTAATAACTCACCTAGTTGATAAATTAACAACTCACCTGGTTGATAAACTAACAACTCACCTGGTTGATAAATTAACAACTCACCTGGTTAATAAACTAACAACTCACCTGGTTGATAAATTAACAACTCACCTGGTTGATAAACTAACAGCTCACCAGGTTGATTAATTAACCGCTCACCTGGTTGATAAACTAACAACTCACCTGGTTGATAAATTAACAGCTTACCTGGTTGTGAAACTAACAGCTCACTTGGTTAAGAAATTAACAAGCCCACCATGGTTATCTGTAGAAACACTATATGTTTAGGGAAGCAGTATAACTCTTCTAGAAAATTCTATGAAGACATGATTTACTTGAAATATTTAAATCATATAGACGTATGACATTATGTACAATATTGTACAATCATTATAGCTGCATGTGAATGTGTGAGCTTTCCTTTGCTGGATAAATGCTTAGATTCATATTCCTAAAATAATGCTTAGATATGTTGAAGTATTAACATTGTGTGTATGTATTCTGACAAGGACTTGATCAAATATAATATAAATTGTATTTATTTATTCTTCCAGAGGTAACAAGCTATTGGTGAAAGCTCAAGGTCCAAGACCTGAAAACATTTTATTTCTGGTACATGAAGTTTTTGAGGGTCTTATTGTGGAGTCATTCAATGGTGTCACGTTTGATTTCACCCTGCCGTGCCCAGAGTGCCAAAAAATGGTAGGTTTTGTCATAACTCAATTTTTATGCCCCCGTATCGATAGATCGGGGGCATATTGTTTTTTATCTCTCTGTTTGTCTATTTGTCTGTCTGTTTGTCTGTCTGTCTGTTTGTCTGTTTGTACCAAACCTTAATCTTGCCTATAAAATCAAAACACTTGCACCTACATTCAACAAACTTCATATGTAGGTTCCACATGACTACCTCTACAGGACCTGGTCATTTTCAGGTCAGTAGGTCAATGGTCAAGAGGTCATGGTGTTTAAAAAAAATTCTTTTAGGATACTACTCTTACACCTTGGGATTTGACAAAACTTTCACAGACTTGTTACCAAGAACCCCCGCACATATATTCCGTGTTTTGTGATTCAATCATTTTTTACGGAATTATGGCCCTTTGTTTATTTTGTGCATTTTCAAATTGAAGGGCACCCACAGGGAGCATTGTGTTTTTGAAACACATCTTTTTTCATTGAATTTTACCTTCTCATTGAAGAGTTGATTCAAGTCACCAAATTTATTGTTATATTCTTTATTTTGATGGAATCAATAATTTCACGAATGGATTTTATTGATTGAATATTTCTGTAATGTTTCTGAAATTTCTGTATTGAATCACTTGCTTAAAGGCTTTGATACCTCTCATATGGTAATATTAATTAGATACAAATCATTTTTGCCGGTATATATCTATCGATACAGGAGCATAATTTATCCCGCTTTCACGCTCATTAGGTGCAGGAGATAGCCCTGCCGGATAAACTTATCTATCTCCTGTCAGTGCGTCATGTGATTAAAAACACGGTAAGAATACAAATCATTTTAAGATTCCCACCCTCTGAAAAAGCTAAAATAGAGATGTTTATACTTGTTGTCATATGTAAACTGCATTAATGCTATTCTGAGTATTAAATATTAAACCTTTAAATGCGTTGTTTCCATTTTAAATGATGTAAACAGTGTGGGGAATCCACGTGACCTAGTGACGTCACAATGTTATCGTTACAAGCGCTTTTTCTATCAATTAAACTAGGAAAACATCACATAAGTGCTTTATTTTTCATTTTCTTCTAAAGCCACATAACTGTTGCAACTTCTTACATAAAGGGCTACCTCCGGTTCAGAATTTTGTCACTGAAGGCCCTCTACTTTTTTACTTTTCTTGTCCAAACTGTTTTCTAAAATTTTCTTGTAAAAATAACGTTCATTTTCATAACACTGTCAAACGGTTTGGACAAGAAAAGTAAAAAAGTAGAGGGCCTACAGTGACAAAAATTCTGAACCGGAGGTAGCCCTTTATGTAAGGAGTTCCAACAGTTATGTGGCTTTAGAAGAAAACGAAAAATAATGCACTTACGTGATGTTTTCCTAGTTTAATTGACAGAAAACGCGCTTGTAACGATAACATTGTGACGTCACTAGGTCACGTGGATTCCCCACACTGGTAAAGACATTAGTGTACGTTACGTCATATATAATTTGGCGGATTTCAGTAAAAAATGTAATGTTGTACTAAACTTAATGAGAATAGCAGGATAAATCGAATACATGGTTGGTGCCGGAGATGGAGAAGGTTTATCTAGTTTGCTGCAAAAGCATATCTTGGCTCACTAAAGCTCGCCAAGATACGCTTTCTCACCTGATAAACCTTCTCCATCTCCGTCACCAACCATGTATTCTCTATGTTTTTGGATTACCTGTCTGATTGTCTGTTTGTTTGTACTAAACATTTGCCTTGCCTAGTTATCATACTCCATGGGTTGGTTCTTATTGACAACCTCTACAGGACCTGTGCTTTTTCAGGTCAGTAGGTCAAGGTCATCATTGTGTTTTAAAAATAAATCTTGTTATAGGTATATTCAACAGATGTTAAAGTTTTAGATGATGATTATATTTTTGCATCCAATACCCATGGTAACACAGAAAATCAATTATTGTTAAAATCTTATTTTCTGCTCTTTTCAGACTGTAAAAGATCAACATATGTTTTCTGCATCAACAATACGTCGTGCATTAGATATGAAAGCTCCATTTTTACAGTGCATCAAGTATTTCCATACCATATCTTGTTCCAATCTACAAAGTAAGTATGCCAGACCAATCTTGTATCATTCATTTGAATGTTGAGTTAAACCTGTGTTAGTGGCCACCTCCAAATAAATGCCACCCTGAGAATAAAGGCCATTATTTTAAGAACTGTAATTGATTTTTAAATCAAAATTATCTCTAAATAAGACCACCTGTCTATAAAGGTCACATATTTTCTTACCAAGGTTGACCTTTGTTCACAGGTCTTACTATACTTTATTCTTTCTACCAATACTACTCTTGTTAATTTCAATGATTTTGGGTCTATTTTACCTGATTAAGACTCATTCAATTCTTGCCAAAGACTGCTTATATAACCTATGTAATGAAAGCCTGCTTTAATAACCATTGAAATGAAAAGTTGCTTATTTAGCTCTTGTAGATTTTAAGTCCTGGTACAAATCTTATATCAGAGCTAATATTGTATTGTTAATTACGGCTAATATTGAATGTGTTGAAGGAGGAACAGTGGTATAGGGGTAGAGCGTCGACTCCTAACCAGGAGGTTGTGGGTTCAAATCCCGTCAGTGGCAGAATTTGACCTGATCCTTCACAGTCCCTTCTTTTGGAGCAAGTACTGGTCAGAATCCTGGAAGCAGTCATAGAGAGTAGTTAATATAAGTTGTAAGAACTTGCTCTACAATTGATGTAAAGGGAATAAATTTAGACTAATGTGTTGAAAATAAAAGTTCTCAGAACATTTGAATATTTGGATGATTTCAGCTTTATTACCACCTGATAGTCATGGAGATTTTGATGCTCATCTTGTACATAGTATTCAGGGATTGAAAGATTTACATAAGGATATAGCAGCAGGTATGTTATTTCCTATTGGATCTTATTTCCCTGGGTTTTAACATTGCGCCAACAATCAGGATGGATTGGTGATATATGCCTGGAACTATAAAGAACCAGGAGAATTAAACTATTTGAAAGAGGAGTAGGGATATAAATGTTCAGTTCTGCTGTGTCTTTAATCCCTCTCTTTAGTGTGGCTCTTAAATGACAATACCTGATTAATTGGGCCGTAAAACATAAATGAATATGTAAACTTATATCCATGTATCCATGTAGACTTATATCCATGTATCATATAAATTAATATCAATGTATTCATGCAAACTTATATCCATGTATCCATGTAGACTTATATCCATGTATCCATGTAGACTTGTATCCATGTAGACTTATATCCATGTATCCATGTAGACTTGTATCCATGTAGACTTATATCCATGTATCCATGTAAACTTATATTCATGTATCCATGTAAACTTATATCCATGTAGACTTATATCCATGTAGACTTATATCCATGTATCCATGTAGACTTATATCCATGTAGACTTATATCCATGTATCCATGTAAACTTATATCCATGTAGACTTATATCCATGTAGACTTATATCCATGTATCCATGTAAACTTATATCCATGTAGACTTGTATTCATGTAGACTTATATCCATGTATCCATGTAAACTTACATCCATGTAGACTTATATCCATGTAGACTTATATCCATGTATCCATGTAAACTTATATCCATGTAGACTTGTATTCATGTAAACTTATATCCATGTAGACTTATATCCATGTATCCATGTAAACTTATATCCATGTAGACTTGTATTCATGTAAACTTATATCCATGTAGACTTGTATTCATGTAGACTTATATCCATGTATCCATGTAAACTTATATCCATGTATCCATGTAAACTTATATCCATGTAGACTTGTATTCATGTAGACTTACATCCATGTATCCATGTAAACTTATATTCATGTAAACTTATATTCATGTATCCATGTAGACTTACATCCATGTATCCATGTAAACTTATATTCATGTAAACTTATATCCATGTATCCATGTAAACTTATATTCATGTATCCATGTAGACTTATATTCATGTATCCATGTAAACTTATATTCATGTATCCATGTAGACTTACATCCATGTATCCATGTAAACTTATATCCATGTAGACTTGTATTCATGTAGACTTACATCCATGTATCCATGTAAACTTATATTCATGTAAACTTATATTCATGTATCCATGTAGACTTACATCCATGTATCCATGTAAACTTATATCCATGTAGACTTATATCCATGTATCCATGTAAACTTATATCCATGTAGACTTATATCCATGTATCCATGTAAACTTATATCCATGTAGACTTACATCCATGTATCCATGTAAACTTATATCCATGTAGACTTATATCCATGTAAACTTATATTCATGTATCCATGTAGACTTACATCCATGTATTCATGTAAACTTATATCCATGTAGACTTATATCCATGTATCCATGTAAACTTATATCCATGTAGACTTACATCCATGTATCCATGTAAACTTATATCCATGTAGACTTATATCCATGTATCCATGTAAACTTATATCCATGTAGACTTATATCCATGTAAACTTATATTCATGTATCCATGTAGACTTACATCCATGTATTCATGTAAACTTATATCCATGTAGACTTATATCCATGTAAACTTATATTCATGTAAACTTATATTCATGTATTCATGTAGACTTATATCCATGTCTCCATGTAAACTTATATCCATGTAAACTTATATCCATGTAAACTTATATTCATGTATCCATGTAGACTTACATCCATGTATTCATGTAAACTTATATCCATGTAAACTTATATCCATGTAAACTTATATCCATGTAAACTTATATTCATGTAAACTTATATTCATGTATTCATGTAGACTTATATCCATGTATCCATGTAAACTTATATCCATGTAGACTTATATCCATGTAAACTTATATTCATGTATCCATGTAGACTTACATCCATGTATTCATGTAAACTTATATCCATGTAGACTTATATCCATGTAAACTTATATTCATGTAAACTTATATTCATGTATTCATGTAGACTTATATCCATGTATCCATGTAAACTTATATCCATGTAGACTTATATCCATGTAAACTTATATTCATGTATCCATGTAGACTTACATCCATGTATTCATGTAAACTTATATCCATGTAAACTTATATCCATGTAAACTTATATTCATGTAAACTTATATTCATGTATTCATGTAGACTTATATCCATGTATCCATGTAAACTTATATCCATGTAAACTTATATTCATGTATCCATGTAGACTTATATCCATGTATCCATGTAGACTTATATCCATGTATCCATGTAGACTTATATCCATGTATCCATGTAGACTTATATTCATGTATCCATGTAGACTTACATCCATGTATCCATGTAAACTTATATTCATGTATCCATGTAGACTTATATCCATGTATCCATGTAGACTTACATCCATGTATCCATGTAAACTTATATTCATGTATCCATGTAGACTTACATCCATGTATCCATGTAAACTTATATTCATGTATCCATGTAGACTTATATCCATGTATCCATGTAGACTTATATCCATGTAGACTTATATCCATGTATCCATGTAGACTTATATCCATGTATCCATGTAGACTTATATTCATGTATCCATGTAGACTTATATCCATGTATCCATGTAAACTTATATTCATGTATCCATGTAAACTTATATCCATGTATCCATGTAGACTTATATTCATGTATCCATGTAGACTTATATCCATGTATCCATGTAGACTTATATCCATGTATCCATGTAGACTTATATCCATGTATCCATGTAGACTTATATCCATGTAAACTTATATCCATGTAGACTTATATCCATGTAGACTTATATCCATGTAGACTTATATCCATGTAGACTTATATCCATGTATACATGTAAACTTATATCCATGTATACATGTAAACTTATATCCATGTATTCATGTAAACTTGTATCCATGTAAACTTATAACCATGTATACATGTCAGATGTTTTGTATATTGCAGATATTTTCATATCATTTTGCGATGATGACAATAAATTGAACAGTTCCCGGTATATAATTCCAAAGCGTGTCTGTAAAGATCTTATTAACCAGGGATATAAATGGTAAGTTGGTATCTGTAGCATTCTGTTGATAATAAGCAACAAATAACATACCCTGTAACTTGAGATTTTGAGATGTAAATCCAGTAACTTTTGCTTTACTATGACACATACATAATTATTTAGTTAAATTAATGTGTATAAAGCTATATTTGATGAGAAATACTACATAAATTGCACAAAGTGTAAAATCACATTTTTATGACCATATAGTGTTTTCTTAAGAATTTTAACAAAAATGTCTTTGTAATTTAACAAACATGATTGTTACAAGTTATCAGAATAAAGTGTTTTCTAACATTTTATTCTTCTGTTCAACAACACAAGCTGCATTTGCTAAATTCAAACATGCCCCACTCGCTTCCACACATTTTTTTATTAAAAACAAAGGACTTTACCTAAAGAGGAAATCTATGCCTGATTAATCATTGAAATTTTCGATTTTTTAATTTTCAAGTTATCTCCTTTTCATTTTTAATTATAGTTACTTACAAAAATTGATAGGTCGCTTCAAGTCTTCGGGTATGATTCTTATCCCATGCAAGCAATTATTTTACCCCCAGATATGAAATATATGGGGGCTATATTGGATTCACGCTTGACTGTTGGTCGGTCGGTCCGTGCGTCTGTAGACACAATTTGTCCGGACAATTTCTCAACAACTTTTCACAGGATTTCAATGAAACTTCACTGAAGTGACCAGTAGTATGCCTAGTTGTGCATGCTTAAATTATTTTTCATTTGGATTGATTTTCACTGAGTTATAGCCCTTTGTTTTTTATACAGTATATACAATAGGCAAATTTTGTGCGGACTATTTCTTATTAACTACTGAAAAAAATGAAATGCGTTATATTTCCCAAATGTAACAATAACTGTGTCAATGCGGCATCTAGGGGTGTTCATCACCTTTAGTGATAGTTCTAGTTCTACCAATAATAGATCTGTCAGATATAGATTTACACACTTGAATGTAATGTGTATTACATACTTGCTCTATCTCTTCTCAACAGCTGGTATGGAGGGGATTCTATGAACCAGTCTACAGATGAGATGGCCAGAGCTCTTATTGACTCATCTGTATTTGTGGCCTTTATGTCAACAAATTATGCAGCAGACACAGAATGTGTCAACTTTTTCAAATATGCCAAATTGACTTTGAAGAAGCCTGTTATTGTTGTTGCTATTGGTGATGATTTTTCTTGGAAACAAAGCACCCTGGGATTGCTCCTAGCAGATGAGGTTTGTAATATATTTCTACTTTGTCCTAATTTCTACATTTGCCTGTTTATACACATGCATATCTTTTTCTTTATTCTAGCAGATTTTACTAGGAAGTGACATTGATTAATTCTTAAGAAGAAAGATAACTTATAACATTAGCATATGTAGGACTGCTGAAATATTCTATCAGTTTATTGAAAATAGTGAATACCAGTTAATATATACTGTAATGGATTTTTAGATTTTCTTTAATATGAAAATGTCAAGAGTTCATTTGTTGACAGAATTATTTTTTGTGCCCCCAGCATCAAATGATAACGGTTGCAGTTGATACAGTGATTGCCATCGATATAGTGATTGCCATCGATATAGTGATTGCCATTGATATAGTGATTGCCTTGTGGTTGCCATTAGGTTAAGTCAATCTTAACATGTCTTTTTTTTTCAGGTTTTCGTCAACATGACAAAACAAAAGTCAGAATTCTATGACAGTAAATATGCAGAATTAATATCAGCATTTAAAGGAAGGACTCGCAAAGTAACAGACGACCTTGCTGAACCTGTTGTATTTCTTAGTTACACGTGGGTTAATTCTGCCAGTGCTGTCTCTCTTGGTACAAGGTATGGGTCAAAAAGTATTAAAACTTGAGTCTGTTACCAAGACTGTTTCCAAGCTTTTGGTCAGAGGATGTCTTTAAATTCAAGGTCAGGTGGTATTAAAACTTGAGTGTGTCTCCATGTGCTGGGTCAGAGGATATCAAAACTTGAGACTGTTTTTAAGTTTAAGGTCAGAGGGTATCACAACTTGAGTGTGTCTCCATGCGCTGGGTCAGCGGGTATTAAAACTTGAGACTGTTTTTAAGTTTAAGGTCAGAGGGTATCAAAATTTGAGTGTGTCTCCATGCGCTGGGTCAGCGGGTATCAAAACTTGAGACTGTCTTTAAATTTAGGTTCAGATGTATTAAAACTTAAGACTATATCCAAACTTTCAACTGACAGAGTTTTATCTTACCGGTAATATGTAAAAGTGTGAAACTTTCTCAATATGTGGATTGAGACATATTGTAAATACCAGTACTAATAGAGCTGTTTCTTACTGTACATGTATATTTTAATGAGTCATATTGAATGAAGAACTATTTCTTACTGTTTATTTTAGGGAGTCACAGGGTGCATTAGGGTATGGAGATCCGCGTAAACTGAAGAAATACTTGGAGGAAAATGGTCTGTCTTGCTGGATTGATGTAGAACGAGTCGGAATGGTCAGTAGTTTCATTGAAATAAATTGTTTGGTATGAACTCATATACCCTCTTTTCTCAATCAAGAATATACGAACCTGTACATATTTTTTGTGGTATGTTTTTTTTGTCAAATTTTGACTTTATTGTCCATGGACAAAAACAGAATACATGTATGTATGTATCTTTTCTAATTGCTATAAAGTATGTTATTATAATAAAAAATATTACTGTTATTTTGACATTTCAGAATGGTTTGTTTGATGATATAGCCAATGGTTTGTTGAGTGCCAAAGTTGTGATTGTGTGTATGTCTGACGAATACGCTACGTCATCAACATGTCTGTCAGAATTCAGATATGCTGCTGGAACCCTAAAACTTCCTATTATACTTGCTGTGGTTGGCACAGGTGATGCCTGGCGTAGTAAGGAGGTAACTTAATTGTACTCATCATAGGATTTACTGGAAATATTGTACTAAGAAAAAATTTACACACTTATTGTAGTATTAGTATCAGGCCTAGAAAAATAAATCATTGTTTCCGGTTTCACAACCTACCCTAATTTTTCCATGTGACCCTAGACTTTTTATTAGTGCCAAGCAACTGTGCATTCCTTTTTTCACTTATGGACTCTGACAAATGTTAAAATTCCTTTTGTTATTCTTAGGTTGGTTTGATGTCGGTTCAGTATCCTATTGTGAACTTTCAAGAGAAGACTAAGAATGGTAAAGCCAAGTTATTGTCTCTTGTTACCAACTACCTCAAACAATCAGAAAATAATTCTGACACAAAAAATCAGAAGAATGAATCAAATGAGAGACACAAGAGTTTGTCCTATACAGTAAGTGTCATGTACATTTCATCCAAAATTTAATATACAGTCAAACCTGTGATCAAAGGTCACCCTGCTGAAAGTCAAAATGTGGCCTTTATTGACAGGTGGCTTTTATTTTGGGGTCTTTTTGTTCTAAATAATCAAATAATGTTTTTTAAAAGACTGGCCTATATTCACAGGGTGACCTTTATTTGGAAGTTGCCACTAACACAGATTTGACAGGAGTGTAATAAATGTTGTTATTGACTGATTAATTAGATTGTAAATATCATCTCATCACATGTTAACAGGTTAAACTTTGTCTTTTATACTTTGTGGTCTCAATGTGGTTTGTATTATTATTTCAGGAATTGTTTGAGTTAGCACAAAGAAAATTGTTACGTCAGCTGACAATATATGCTGAGAATCAAGATCTGGACGTTTATCCCAGATTGTTTGTGGTGGATTTTATGAAAGAGAAAGATGACAAAGCATTGATCATCACAGACACTGGTATTGTATTTTGTACAGTCAGTTTGTTTATGACTTCAGTGTTGAGGGCAGATAAAACTGAGCTTTGAGTGTTGAAACTCCAGCATTTTATTGATTTATAAAAAGAAAGTTGTTGGAAGGGTGCAAGTTTTCCTGTTTATACCAGATTTCCATTTTTTCTATGTCCACAGAGATCATTAGCAGCCTCTTAGGACAAAAAATAGTTTTGTTGTAGTCTTCAAAAATACTAGTGTCAGATATGATACACATTGACACAGTGTAAACTTGTTTCTAATTACATAGTGATTAGGTTCATTGTCAGATATAATACACATTGATACAGTGAGCAATGGTTTCTAATTAAAATTATAATGTACTTTTAGAGTCTGATAAAAAAGAGAAGGAATCTAATGTTGAAGAGAAACAAGATGTACCTGATGGTTTTCAGAGAAGAAAAACTCTTGGAAAACATGCATCTGTGATGTCTGTGCCAGCTTTTAAAATGATGAGATTCTGTGTGTACACTCTATGTGAACATGATGAGGTATGTATACTTTTATATTGTATCAAACATTACCTACAGTAATCCTCAGATAGTACAGTATGTATCTTGATGTATATATTCTTATATTGTATCAAACTTTACCTACAGTAATCCTCAGATAGTACAGTATGTATCTTGATGTATATATTCTTATATTGTATCAAACTTTACCTACAGTAATCCTCAGATAGTACAGTTTGTATCTTGATGTATATATTCTTATATTGTATCAAACTTTACCTACAGTAATCCTCAGATAGTACAGTTTGTATCTTGATGTATATATTCTTATATTGTATCAAACTTTACCTACAGTAATCCTCAGATGGTACAGTTTGTATCTTGATGTATATATTCTTATATTGTATCAAACTTTACCTACAGTAATCCTCAGATAGTACAGTATGTATCTTGATGTATATATTCTTATATTGTATCAAACTTTACCTACAGTAATCCTCAGATAGTACAGTATGTATCTTGATGTATATATTCTTATATTGTATCAAACTTTACCTACAGTGATCCTCAGATAGTACAGTTTGTATCTTGATGTATATATTCTTATATTGTATCAAACTTTACCTACAGTAATCCTCAGATAGTACAGTATGTATCTTGATGTATATATTCTTATATTGTATCAAACTTTACCTACAGAAATCCTCAGATAGTACAGTATGTATCTTGATGTATATATTCTTATATTGTATCAAACTTTACCTACAGTAATCCTCAGATAGTACAGTATGTATCTTGATGTATATATTCTTATATTGTATCAAACTTTACCTACAGTAATCCTCATATAGTACAGTATGTATCTTGATGTATATATTCTTATATTGTATCAAACTTTACCTACAGTAATCCTCAGATAGTACAGCATGTATCTTGATGTATATATTCTTATATTGTATCAAACTTTACCTACAGTAATCCTCAGATAGTACAGCATGTATCTTGATGTATATATTCTTATATTGTATCAAACTTTACCTACAGTAATCCTCAGATAGTACAGTTTGTATCTTGATGTATATATTCTTATATTGTATCAAACTTTACCTACAGTAATCCTCAGATAGTACAGTTTGTATCTTGATGTATATATTCTTATATTGTATCAAACTTTACCTACAGTGATCCTCAGATAGTACAGTTTGTATCTTGATGTATATATTCTTATATTGTATCAAACTTTACCTACAGTAATCCTCATATGGTACAGTATGTATCTTGATGTATATATTCTTATATTGTATCAAACTTTACCTACAGTAATCCTCATATGGTACAGTATGTATCTTGATGTATATATTCTTATATTGTATCAAACTTTACCTACAGTAATCCTCAGATGGTACAGTATGTATCTTGATGTATATATTCTTATATTGTATCAAACTTTACCTACAGTAATCCTCAGATGGTACAGTATGTATCTTGATGTATATATTCTTATATTGTATCAAGCTTTACCTACAGTAATCCTCAGATAGTACAGTATGTATCTTGATGTATATATTCTTATATTGTATCAAACTTTACCTACAGTAATCCTCAGATAGTACAGTATGTATCTTGATGTATATATTCTTATATTGTATCAAACTTTACCTACAGTAATCCTCAGATAGTACAGTATGTATCTTGATGTATATATTCTTATATTGTATCAAACTTTACCTACAGTAATCCTCAGATAGTACAGTATGTATCTTGATGTATATATTCTTATATTGTATCAAACTTTACCTACAGTAATCCTCAGATAGTACAGTATGTATCTTGATGTATATATTCTTATATTGTATCAAACTTTACCTACAGTAATCCTCAGATAGTACAGTATGTATCTTGATGTATATATTCTTATATTGTATCAAACTTTACCTACAGTAATCCTCAGATAGTACAGTATGTATCTTGATGTATATATTCTTATATTGTATCAAACTTTACCTACAGTAATCCTCAGATAGTACAGTATGTATCTTGATGTATATATTCTTATATTGTATCAAACTTTACCTACAGTAATCCTCAGATAGTACAGTATGTATCTTGATGTATATATTCTTATATTGTATCAAACTTTACCTACAGAAATCCTCAGATGGTACAGTATGTATCTTGATGTATATATTCTTATATTGTATCAAACTTTACCTACAGTAATCCTCATATAGTACAGTATGTATCTTGATGTATATATTCTTATATTGTATCAAACTTTACCTACAGTAATCCTCAGATAGTACAGTTTGTATCTTGATGTATATATTCTTATATTGTATCAAACTTTACCTACAGTAATCCTCAGATAGTACAGTATGTATCTTGATGTATATATTCTTATATTGTATCAAACTTTACCTACAGTAATCCTCAGATAGTACAGTATGTATCTTGATGTATATATTCTTATATTGTATCAAACTTTACCTACAGAAATCCTCAGATGGTACAGTATGTATCTTGATGTATATATTCTTATATTGTATCAAACTTTACCTACAGTAATCCTCATATAGTACAGTATGTATCTTGATGTATATATTCTTATATTGTATCAAACTTTACCTACAGAAATCCTCAGATACTTACAGTTAATTAAGTATTCATTTGTATAATATTGTTCATATTTTCTATTTATCATCTGACAGGGATGGCACAGTGTTGCAGAGCCAATAGAATTACCTGTTGATTTTGGTGTTCAATCACTTGATGAATACTGTCCTTTTCTGTCTCGTGTTACCACGGTGATGAAATATAACAAGAAACTTACGTTAAACTGTTTTTCTGATGATGTTGGTCGAACTTACATCGAGTGGTTAGAAAAGGTATTGTCATCTTTCTTCTTAGTCCACACATACTTTAAATGTGATACAGATTTAGTGTTTCAGGCCACGGTTGTAGTCCTGTTGTAAGTGTCAGGACCTGTAAACTTGATGCCTGGGTTCAAATCCCAGTCATGGGAGGTCATAACCTGATATGAAAATTTGACAAAAAGTTGATTTTCCTCCATATGTGAAGAAGGTGGTTTTTCCTTCGACTTGGGTGTGTTAGCATTGTTTAGAATACAGTCCGAGAAAACTGGTTAGGCTAATCGGTCACCCTACAAAACCCAAACTGATAATTCATTAAAAAATGGGTTTGAACACACTGAACCTGGGCATATTCTAAAATTGGGATGATTTTTCTAAAACATGGGTCAATTAAACTCCTTATATACTAAATTATACATGTATTCATTAGCTGTAAATAACTATTTGTTGTAAGTATTACATTTTTGTTATATTTATAAACTCTGTTTCCTATCCCAGAATCCTGGTGCCACAATGTCAGACTATCAGACGGTTTATCACAGTTTCCGGGATATGATCCAGTCTCTTGACACAGACCTTATTATGGGAAATCTGAGCAGGTTTGTCATTTAAATGTTAACTTACTTTATCAATCAATAAATGTTCAGGTTATATTCTGCTAATTGATTGGCTAATGTCTACATTAGTTGATTGGCTCATGTCTTCATTAGTTCTGTTCTGGTATTTGATTGGCTTTTACCTACATTAGTTCTATTCTTGTATTTGATTGGCTTTTACCTATATTAGTTCTATTCTTGTATTTGATTGGCTTTTACCTACATTAGTTCTATTCTTGTATTTGATTGGCTTTTACCTACATTAGGTCTATTCTTGTATTTGATTGGCTTCAGTAAATCTAGTCTTGTATTTGATTGGCTTACAGGTGTCACATGAATAATGGAAAGACAATATGGCTGTGTAATAAGCATAGAGACAGCATGAGAGTCACCTGTCTAAGTAGAGAGGAGAAGGGAATGAATTCAACCAAAGATACTGATAGTAAAGTCAACAATTACATGCTTACAAACTTACGTGAACTTGAACCAGACTTGATGAAGTTTGAAGCCAAAGCAAACGCTCCCATTCTGTCAAAAGGTATGTAGTACTAATTAATATAAACCAGCCTATTGTCATGATTTTATCTTATATTTCTTTCTAAAAAAAACTTATTCATTGTGTTAGTTCAAGTATGTTGTAACTGCTTCAGAATAAAGTGGTGACACTTTCTATCAATTCAGTGCTCATACATGCTGATGAAGGCATTGTACAACTAAAACATTAAGGCATAAAAAAGGTTTGTTTCTGGTTACTTGACCCACTCTGATATTTTCTCGCAGCCCTGGCCTTTTTATTTGGCTGAAAGAAACACTTTCTCACTTTTAAGCTCACCAGAGCACAATGTGTCCATGGTGAGCTTTTGTGATCGCCTTATGTCCATCGTGTGTCGTGAAGCAGTCCGTTTTTACTTTAAACAACATCTCCTCCTACATCACTATGCCGATTGCAACCAAACTTTGCTGGAATGATCCTTTGGTGGTCCCCTTTCAAAGTTGTTAAAAAAATTAAATTTCATTAAAAACTGTGTTTCTATGGCTCTGGTTTTAGTGCCATATGGTCCTCTTGTTTACCTTTCACACACTTTTAAGATAAGTCCTGACTTACTTTTCCTTTGTTTTAATGAGCATGTAACCAGAAACAAATAATTTTTTATGCCTAAGATGAAATATAACTAAGATATAATAAAACTTATTTTAATGTCTAGTAAGAGATTGTATAACAAATTTTTGTCATTAATGAATTTATAGTGTCATATCATACCAATACAATTATGCACATTACGTTATTGATTTTTAACGCTGATAAGGAAAAGTCGATAAAGGGGTGCAGTATTTATCGCAATAAAACACCATTTTTGAGCGTTCGGTTAGAATTTTTTGTTGCTTGGTATTAAAGTATGATGTTTAATCTTTGTAAATAACTTAAAATATCATTTTACATTATTTTAGCGATTTTAACCAAGCCAGATACATTAAGACTTAAATTGTATTGTTTTTTTCCAGAGGGTGAAGACCCGATGCAAGACATTCAGGAAGTACCGTCTAAAACTAGTAAGCTTCTATTTCTTTTGATGCATTTATGTTTTAAAGCTTAGTTTTGTAATAATACAATCAAACCTGTGTTAGTGGCCACCCTGTGAAAAAGGCCATTCTTAACCTTCATTATTTAGAACAAAATGACTCTGAATGAAGATCACCTGTCAATAATGGCTGCACCTTGTCTTTCCAAAAGGTGGCCTTTGTCTACAGGTTTGACTGCATTATAAGTATATTGACTTACAGTTGATTATAACAATGCTTCTGGTTTACTTACTTGTAGTAATGTTTGACATCTACTAGTCTTGTAAAAATATAATTTTAACTTCTTCACATGGTGTTTGGCTACATGCCAATTAGAAACATGGGTAAATAACTGCGATGTTGCACATCATGTTAGAATTTTGATTAGCATTTAACATTTCAATCTTCTGTTATGATATCAAGAAGCTAATGCAATTTCGTCCCCTTAGGATTAAAAGGGCCTATCAGACAAAATTTAATATGAAAGAGCAAAATAGACCCTTTTAATTCTAATTTGACAACATAATGGTACCTTTCTTCAGCTGATTTACTAAGATTTTACTTGTTTGTCTATTCACTGTAGAAGTTAAGCATGATCGTCATAGACATAAACACCAGAAAGCACCAGTTAAACCTGATGTTCCAGATGGAGGGAAAGTTGATGAGGCTAAAGTTGAAAATGTTGGAATTGATGCCGAAAAAGTTAAAAAAGCTGAAGCAAGTGGTCCTGTGGCTATGAATAATCAGACAGTTGTTAGTGATAACAGTTCTACAGGAATGACACGGCAGACTTCTGTAAAATCTTCACAATCTACGGATAGGGAGTCCTTGGCTTCTGACCGGTCACAACCAAGGGGGTACAATCATTCTCGTCGCCAGTTAAACCCAAAGCTTCCGAATAGAAATCTTAATAAGGATCAAAGAAGTCGTGCTTGTGAAATTTCTTGAGTCAATAATGTAGGACAAATACTGTTTGTAACTAAAAATGTAATTTTTAATTTATGAAAGTTAGTTGTTAACTTTTATCAGTTATATCAATAAATACAGACAGTGGTTGACTTTATATGATTTTTTTCGGGATTTTAATGATCAATTATGATAGTAGTAATTGATAAGAGTCTGAAATACTTATTGTTGATAACTCTGGCTAAGGTAAGTATTATTATTTATTCTTTGTGTAATTGGTTTTAATATAATTATTTGTTGTATCAACTACAGGGTATGTGTATAGATTGTTAAATATTGTATTTAAATTTAATACATTTTGATAATTGTATTAGTCACCTGACTGTATTTATCTGCTTTTATTTTTCCGTATATATAATACCTATTTATAATTCTTTCTGAATAATTATTACTTTTTTTTTATTAGTAATAGAGCATTAGTCAATTTATTTGTTGTTGAGTTGCGGGCATTGTTGTGATATTATAATAATTGGATGTACAAAATCTATTTTATTATAAATTATTATTGATATTACCATTAGTATTTTAAGATGTTTATACATTTAATTATTGCATTTCTATTTTTATATGGATTTTGTACCAGTGATTTTGATATTAATATTTTATTAACATTTTAATGTAATTATGTGTTATTTGTTCATTTACATTAGATTACTTAAGTCTCAATATTGAATCTGTAGTGTAGTGTATCTTAGTATTTTAGTTACGGATCTTGATATAAGTAGTGAATCTTAATATTTGATGAATCTTAATTAGTGAGTGATGAATCTTTATATTCGTGTGATGAATATTAATATGTGAGTGATGAATCTTGACTTAATATTTGAGTGATACCTAATGAATTTGTTAATTGAATCAGAAAAATGTAATTATACCCCGCAAACAAAGTTTGAGAGGGGGTATATTGGAGTCACTCTGTCGGTCCGTCTGCATAAAATATCTGAAGTTTGTGGAGCAAACTTCTTTCACATTCTTCGAACAATTGCAATGAAACTTGAAATATGTTATCTCCATGAAGTGCACATGTGCAAGACACAATTTTCATTCCCAGCGAGTCACTCATTCCAGAGTTATGTGCCCTTGAACTTAGCCATATAGTGTACAATGGCAGTCTTGGTTTGTGGAGTGAACTACTTCCACGTTTTTCAAGGGATAGAATTGAAACTTGAAATATGTTATCACCGTGAAGTATACATGTGCAAGACACAGTTTTCATTCCCAGCGATTCAATCATTTCAGAGTTATGTCCCCTTTAACTTAGCCAATGGCAGTCTTACTTTGTGGAGCGAACTACTTTGACATTTACCAAGGGATTGAATTGAAACTTGAAATATGTAATCAATATTAAATGTAGGTGTGCAAGACACAATTTTCATTCACAACGATTCACTCATTCCAGAGTTATGTGCCCTTGAACTTACTTGAATAGTGTACTATCACATTCTTAGTGTCAAAGCGGCGGTGGGGGTATTAGTCACCTTTGTGACAGCTCTAGTTGTACCTGTTTTTGTGTGATAGAAATGTCTCTTTATTGATCTTTGGCAATAATTTTCTGTGTTGTATTTATAATGAAATGATTCATGAAGTCCATGTCAACTGGACACAAATGGATTCTTATAGTTCTAAACCTAGTATCTATCTGTGATATATTTATGTCATTTGTAAAAATATTAAACACTGTAGATAATTTGACAATGCAACTGATTGTTTTAGCAAGAAGCAGCACAAATTAGTAAATTTGTACAATTACATTGTATAAAACATTTCTTTTGACTTTTAATTTCTGTAATTGTATGTGATAGGCATAAAAAAGTTGATTCCGTTAGTGATTTATTTCTCAGCAACAGGCACCAAAGTTATAGAGAACTGAGAATTTCAAGACTTGAGTTTGGAGACCGATCTCAAGTTTTATATTCTTGGGACCAGGTCTTAAAGTCCATACACATTGAAAGACAAGTTTTCAATCTGTACCACAATGGCAGTCAACTAGGTAAGTAAGTAAGTTATCATTACAAAATGGGATAGAACTTGCCCCTTAACACTTTCTTGTGATTAAATAACCAATGATCTTTAAAATGGTAAAGAAATAACCAGCCATGTTTACAAAGTTATAATACAGTTTAATAATTACGTCACAAATGATCAAAACAACACGAAAAAAAAGATTTGTTTTCTATTCACTGTACACACTTCATCGATCAGACAAGCAATTTTTGAATATAGATCATGATAAGCCAAAAAATACCCAATTTAAGTTTCATCAATTTATAAAATTGACCATCTCCAACGATGCCATAACAGCAACTTTGAATCCCATGAGAGAAAAACTCTTGATAAAAAATCAATGCAAAATACAATAAATATGAGCTATTGAAAATCTGTGAATCTAATAACAAAACACCAAGAATAAATGCAACCACAAAGTGAAATTTTCTCAAATGAAATGATAGAAAATCAGCAGAACATCTTTACACAAAATATGAGACAACTGCTTTACAAATATGACAAAATTCATAAAAATACATGCAAATCTAGTATGAATGATAAAACATGTCTGTGGTGAAATCTAGGTGTTCAATAATGACCAACATGATTAAGTGGAGTCTTTCTTTCAAACATGATAATACCCCCAGTATTTACAGATAAGTCTTGAACGATACACTTAATGAAAATGATCCTTATTTTGTTTCCATGATATCATCTTCCTTTTTGTCTTTCTTTTCTGCTGCTGAAATATAGATGAAAAGAAATATATTCAACACCCAAACTACACAAGGTAAACACTAAGTGAACATCAACACCAATCACACAACTTAAATATATCAATGCCAATTTTAGTAATCTTCAAAAACCATAGCTCATTTTCAAAACGGCTTGCTGTACTATTAAAGAGCTTTTCATGAAAAATACAAAAAATACATTGATATGCATTATCAGTTAACTCCAGAAATAAATTCATATCGATCATTTACACATTTTTTCATTCAACATACAAAATTCCAACATTAGACTAAGGCAAACCTCAAACAGTCTTCAGTCATCCTTAAAAATGTTTGTGGTAGGAAATATTGAACCCAAAATACTTGTCAGAATACGTGGCAATCTGGGTAGGTTTACTGAATAGGTAGCATTGCTACAAATACATTATTTTTTTAAGGATGGTCTATCCAGGCTTCATAGTAAACCACTAACATATATTTAACTTACCAGTTCCGTCTCCCTCCCCTTCACCAGCAGCGCTGTCTGTTCTGCGACGTTTACGTGAGTTGTATGGTCTTCTGGCAAATCTAGGTACAGGTAAAGCGTCCATACCTAACACTTTGTGGATCTGGCGGAATGCTATCAACCTCAGAGCATGCTGAAAAATGATCGGTAATAGGAACAGTTTTCAACACAATCTGCAACACTGCCAACTTTAAAAATTATAACTGCCAAAGACATCACTACTTGTTTAATCAGAAGAGATTAACACAAATATTTTGTGGTTAGAATAGTTGCTGAAGGATGGGCAATCATTAGCCTGCTGGTAATTAAATACTTGCACTACACACTCATGTACCAACTAAACTCCAATCCATAATCAACTGATAAATTGACAGAACTGAATTACTATTACCATCCACATTATTAAAGACAGATAATGAGATTTTCAAATGAATTAGTAGTAGTTTGACGAGTATAGTTCAGACAAACAATAATATGAATTTTAATTGCTTAAAAACAAATGTTTCTTAAATAGGATTAGAAATTGAACATGTTAAGTAATCAGTCATCAACTGATAAGCAGACATCATACCTGAGCTGAAGCTGTGATGTCCTCTCTTTCTTGATTACTTAACCCGAAGGCAGCATCAAGTGGATCTTTTTCACAAGGATCCAACAAACCAGGACCACCTATAAACAGCAGAACCAGAATAGTAGATACAGGTACAGATAATGACTAATTAAAATACATATCAATTCAGGGGCAGCAAAATCAATAGTCCGTATTGCCAAGATTGTCAAGCAGGCTGTATGGGCAAGTGAAAATTTCCAGAATTTACTATAAACATCAAACAGACAAGTTGAGAAATGCTTCTGGCAAAACAGACCAATAAGTCATAATCAGATTTTGCCAGCCCTGCAATTGTTGAGTTTATTCTGAAACATATTTTATATACAAACTTTTTGATTTACAACATCAGTATTTCCAAGAAGGTCAAAAAGAAAACAAGAGACACCTAGCAGTTGCTCTTCAAATGTAAAATTTGGAAAGGAAGTGAAGAATGAACACTGGTTCCTGTTTCAATCCACTACACTTATATGCTGGTTCCCTTTCAGAGTCACAATTTATGCATTCACCATATATCATTTGGATTACCTCAGGTTCCACCAATTACAATAAATTGTAGTAAACAAAAGCTGGGCACCAAAGTAATAGGTTAACAAATGAACTTGTTTTATTTTTATTGAAATTATCTTCATTTTTAAATAGATTTCAGCAATTGCATATTTCTGGAATCTTTTTACTGTGTATTATGATTAATCAGACATATTATTCAACTAATAAATTTGCTAACATTCACTCTAAGAATGTCTGAGTAAGCTATATTCTACAGATATTCAACATGAAGCATCACCACAACCTACCTGGTAGTAACACACCAGAAGCTATACATTCGAACACACGGCGTAAAGCATCTCCAGGATTCAGATTTCCTCCTCCGCTTCCAACACATTTCTCTACCAATAACTCCATAGCCTGTAAATGTATGTACCCAACATAACACATGTCAGAATCTTTAATTATCACTAACTAGGAAACAGTCGAACCATGGGTAAAATATGCTTAAGAATTCAACAATGAATGAGCAAGATCTAAAGTCTCAGTTTGTTATTAAATTAAGTTTAAAAGAAAAGTTATTTAGTAACTAAAAACATGTTTCAAGCTTTTATCTAAAATCCTAAGTAACAGGAGCAACCTGATGAAAACCATTATAAATTATCCCAGAAGTTGCTTAAGTTCATAATATGAAACAAGCATGAATTATTAATTATTTCTATCTATAATGTACATTTAATGTTACAACAGTCTCTCGAGCACCATGACCGTGGTCTAGTGGTAAGTGCCCTGGACCTGTAATCGGCAACCTGGGTTCAAAACCTGGTCGCGGCAGGCCATACCCATCTATGAAAATTTGACAAAAAAATGTTTTTTCCTACACATGTCGAGAAGCTGAGGAAGAGTATGTTAGTACTGCTTAGAATACAGTCCAGGCCTCAGTATATAACTGAAATTCATTAAACCAACTGAAAAACAAAAATATAACGGTCTGTACTTACCCATTCATTGAGTGGGGTCCATGTGGGCACTCTTTGACAAAGATCTCTAAGTATTCTGATAACGATCACACACGATTGTAAACCATTAGCCCTAGCCTATTTGTAAATACATAACAATATGCATGCTTAAATAGTTGTATTCCATATACTGTTAGTACTACCTCAAGAATCTGGACTTGTTCTTTCAACGAAAAAATAGGGAGGTTTTACTTGGTAAAATAATCATGGTTTGATCCTAAGCATGAAAGAGACGACTGCCATTGGCCGTGTTATAAAAGTCATGTATGATAATCATGCAAGTATAGCTCAAGTATGTACACACTGTGGTTATTTTCATGACACAATCCACTGATTTTAGACAAATGTTTTAATCACACCCTGAGACATGACACCCACATCACACCCTAATTCTAATAGAACTGAGTACACACTTCCAAGTATGTACACTGTCCATGTAAAACATACATGCTTATTTAAAGTTTAAAATTAGTATTTGAATACAAAAGATGGCAGCAGTATTCTTCAATATCTAGGATAAAAACATGTCATAATTTTAATTTTAACATCAATAAAAAACAGCTGAACAAACCATTTTATCTATGAATACAAACTATCAATCCAGCGAAAATTGATATCATACTAAAAACATTTCACCAACAATATAGGCATAAATAAATGATACCAGAAGATAGAAAATCCAGATTCCTGAATCAAGGAATGGTTAGGGGTGTAAAACTTTGTGTAGAATGTGTAGGCGTCAATCGAGTTAGTTATAAAACTCGACATTATCACCTGTCATCTACTTTGTAAACTTTCCAGCCTCATGTTTATATTTATCAATGATCAATCTTCATACAGTTTATGGGCAAATCTTCTCATGGAACATGTTTTCAATGCACTTATTTTCACTTTATCTTGCATGGTTCTCAGATGGCTTACATGACAAAAATAGGGAGCTTCAAATGAAAATAGCAATGGTATCTCAGCCATCCGGCTTAAGTTATAACTGTTACTTTGTGCACTGAGTCACAACTGAATGAGTCCTTCCAATTTACCTAACTATATACTAGTATACAGATGAAGTTGGGGATAAAGAAGAGCTGAGAATGTAGAAGTAACAGAAGGATCACTGCATCACATTCCCAGTACTTATTTAACACAACAGACCGAAATAACTGAGTCGTCCACGAGAGAACCATGTAAAGTAAAAACCATATTAATGTACAAACTGCACTCAAGGTATTGAAAAACCATGAAGACGGGCAAATGGGCAATATTTTAATGTGCCGATCTTAATCAAATTCTGCACTAAAGTGACAAAGGTCAATCAGGCTCTATTTCCATACAGTCAAAATATCATTTATAACTTCAGTACTAGTTGAAACAAGCATAACATTATAATAAAAACATTCTCGGAGAAAAATCATCACTGACTGGACCCGGAGTTATATTCAAATTTACAGAATGGGTATGTATCTTGCTTTAATGACACCCTGTACATTATACAACTGTTCCATGATAGCACTGTGCCAGCCAAAGCCTTATCAAAGATCATTCAATCATCAAATTATTACATTAGCAGTTAAATACAGAAGTAAAGCATGTCTGTCGCTCTTAATAAATACATATAAAATACAAGATACAAAATAATACATTTGATGATTCAAAGTCTTCTATATCATTTAAAGTCCTCTGACCTAATTACATCCATATTATATAATTAGTTAAATACATACACATGAAATATGCATATATATGTGAGTAAAGTAATTGGAGAACAGTTTTACTGTAAAAAACTAATGAAAACGTAACAGTCAGAGGACTGACCCTGTAATGTCAACTAACTATCAACTATAAAATGACCATAGCTTAACTTTTCATAAGATATTTCATCCTTAAAGAATACAACCAATTATCACGAGATTTCATTTTGACTCAAGTATCTTCAAATCCAACTAAACAACAAGCCTATAGAATCATACCTGGATTATATTTGAGTCAGTGTTTGTTACGCAAAATTAACAGAACAACTAAATCCTGAGAGTGCCAGAAAATAATTTCTGTAACAGTTTAATAAAAGAAATTACAAGATTGAAGAAAAAATAACCTAAACTGATAAAAATGAAATCAAAATTATCATAAAAACGTCATTAAACAGTTGATTTAAAATAAGTTTCCTTAGACTCAGGTCTCATGAAAAGTCAGCATAAAAACCATGGTCATTAGATAATTGATAAATGGATTAAACTACAAGAAAAAAAAACTAAATTCATATAACATAAGATTGATCATTCATACACTTAATAGGGACATAATTAACAAAAAATGACAACTGCATGAAATAACAGAATATCATTTCCCTATGTAGTTACATATATACAGCATTCATAAGGCTGAAAAGTATAATATAAGTAGCATCCAACCTGAAACCATTTTGCATGTCGTAGTGCAGCGAGGGCATCTAGGCATTTATGCCTATCCAGTACATCTGGGGGATCTTTCACCATTACTGTGGCAGTCTCTGTATTAACAAACACGATGCATGATGTACAACTTGCTCGTTATGGGTGTTTGATCATCAGATAAGGGGCTTCAGATGGCATGTATACACTGAGCTACTGCAATGCTCAGTCATGCCTAGGGACACAGTGACATATTGTTCATTATAAGGACAAGGATCAAGAACAACTGACTCGTTCCATCTTTAAAGATTATAGCAAAGCAGTTGATACATTAATACATGACAAAACCTTTACATTGTTTTGCTTCTATCCAATATAACACCATCTGGTTTATTCTACTTAACATAAATTACACACTGCACAACTTCAGAAACCCAATCAGTTTACAAACTTACATATAGGAATACCACTAAAACTTACTCATTCTATATCAACAAATAGTAACCAGAGCTCAGCACATTTTCAGACTACTTGTCATGTTAGTTCTACAACAATTCTAACTTGTCAGAAGTTGACTTCTACTTGTAATCTCAGCAGACAAGTGGATTTGACTGGCCTTGGTTATCAACATAATGAAAAGCAAAGAGACAAAGGCAGGAATAGAAAAAAGTACTGAGAGTACAATAAATTACCATTCACCATTATTTGATCAACAAAGAAAGATGAACTGATTGACTTAACTACTGGATTATATAGACTAGGATGGACTATTAGGATATAATTATGTCACAGTGTCCCTTCTGAAACCCCAACCATGGTCAAAAATCCATCAACGCTGCATCTGGGACCAACTTGCTAGTAAAAGAAGGCTTCCAAACGATTTGCATGAAAATGAATAACATTGTAAGTAATATATTAAACAACAATTGTAGCAATGGAACAGATTATATATAGAATACAATGTTAGCCTTCCATTTACAATGCGTTTTTTTTAAATTCTTTTTTTCATCAGAATTTTCAAGTTTTGTAGATAGACCGATCATGGAGTACTGAGCTATGTTATTAAAACAAAGCTAAAATAGTTCTACAACAGTAAGTAATTCGAGTAAGTTAATGAAATTTACGACTGACTGATCGTTGTTTGAATAAAAGCCAGTATTAAACCATGACCAATCTACAGGAGGTCCGAAAATGAAAAATAAATACAGAGTCTTAAGGTGTGTAAATTTTCAGAATTTTGAGTACATGTCCAAAATGGCCGAAAGATTAATCTAAGGCAAGTTTTCATGTAATACATATACAGCATAAGATGAGGTATACCTCCTTCACTAGATTCTCTCATAATTGGCGATGTCAGCGTAACTGTACAGGAGACTTTAGGCTCACAATTGTTTGTAACTACAATGGCAGCTTCCTCAACACAACGTTTCACATCATATTTGTCTTCAGTCACAGTCTGAAACTTATTAAGGTTCAAAACTAGGAGCAGGAATAAACTTCTAACATAGCATAAAAACCAACTAATATAATCCACACACAATTGACTTCTGTTTCAAGATATTCAATTAAATCAAATTCTATTCCAAGATTATCAAATAACTAAATAAATATCACATCCTTAGGCCACAGAATGGAACCTTTCTACAGTAAACAGAGTATGAAGTTATACATATCTAAGAATTTTAATCATACCGCTAATTGTTTAGGTAATCCATCAGCAACTCTTTCTAGCAGTGTACGTGTCGGCTTCTCAGAGCACAGGACAACTAGGTGAACATTGAGATCACCATGAAGCAACAATCCCTTCGCCAATACGCCGACCCTCATGACTCCCTTCAGAACACGTGGTGGGGCTGAGTCTTCTTTCTCACTAATAAAGATTATCAATACCAAAGATTAATACAAGCCACAGTGAAATAAAATAAAAACAGAATTAAAGTAAAACTTATTTTGTCTCATGATATATGAATAAACTGACAAATGGAGACATCAATTACATCATTAACTTATATAAATATTAGAATCAAGTTACAAAGTTGAAGCAGTTAAGTATGTTGCGCTGTTTCATTAAGAATAATTAACTATTTACCAACAAGACCAATTCAACTATAACCAGTGTAAATAACCCCCACCAAATAGCCATTAACTGAGCATCTTAGATATCTTAAAATGTCGAACATCACCTTTCCTTGGTCTCTTCTTCTTTCTTAGGGGATTCCTTCGTCTCCTTCTTAACAACGGTAGCTGCTTTCACTGGGGTCTCCTTCTTGACCTCCTTTGGATCAATCAGTTGTTTAGATTTAGTGTCACTGTAAAAAGTTCAAATAAACTGTATAAACCGATTCCACATAACAAAAGCTTGATGACTGCACACACAAGGATTAATTAATTCATATATTACACATACTAAAATCTATAACTCAACTAAAAGTATTAATTATGTTTTGTAACCTGCAAGTGTACCTTGATGGCTAAATGCAATAAATAAATAATGCAATAATTGACAAACAAAGATGAACTACTTTCAATCATCAATGAGTTTCAATACTTGTGCTGTGATGACCATGAATGCATTTTTGTTTAGCAATCTAAATGCCTTGCAAGTGTGGGAAATGAATGAAAGAAGGAATAAACAAGAATGATTGCTTGTAGTGTTCAGACTACAGGTACACTTTGCTGTAGATCAACCATCAACAAATAATTCTCACCAGTCAGCCACTTGGTCAGATACAAGTTTAAGCGCCTTCTCACAAGCTGAGACAATGTTCTGAACATGTTGAAGCTCTTCTTCATTTGGATAAATTGAGGCATGTTTAGCCATCACATGACGGTCATCAGAAGAATCAGGTTTTCTGACACCCTGAAAAATAACAGCATTGAATGATAAAATGTCTAAGTGAATGGAAAGAATTCAGCATATTTTTGGGACTGACTTGGCGCCGAAAACTGGTCCTATTCCTCTGTCTGAAATGTATGTTTTCCCCCTAAATTCTAAAAAAAAACCTTCAGTAAAATTTTATTTTTCTTGTAAACATTGTTGTCCTATTGAACACCATTTTCACCTCTAGATGCATTTTCGTCCTTTTTAACCTTTCCTAGTAGGTGAAAAAACAGAAAAACAACAGAAAAGAGCCGTGTTCTGTTAAATGAGATTATTTCTTAAAAGCATTTTCAACAACTTGAAACATGAAAACCACTTACTGGAGGCAATTGCCCAAATCTCGGTGGAGGCATGCCTGGTCGACCCATTCTATGCCACTCATAGTATTCCATTTCTTCCTGGTAGCGACGTCTTTCCTCCCAATAATATTCTTCTTCCATTCTGTAAAAAATAATATCCAGTCAAGGCTTGATCAAAGCAAGACAAATTGTTAATCAAATGATGGAGGCCTATTAATGATTTAAGTGTAGAGAGACTTTGTTAATCTGTTGTTTAACTACCCATTTAACAGCTATGGACATTGCAAGGCTGCCCCAGATAGGGGAGGGGGGGGGGGGGGGAGGGTAGAAACAGAGAACTGGGCAATTATATCTCTATTCTTATTTCAAATAGTATTTCCTTGTTGGGTGTAAAGCACTGATACAAGCATCAACAAGATTCCAACCCTTCTGATTTGTAGTCCATTGAATTACCACTGGACCACCGATCCACAATTGAGAGATCACAAACCTAAGAGAATCCACTGACATGTACTGGACTATATCTCACTTGAAAGCAATGCAACAAGGAAAATCAGTTTCTTTATTCTAAATAAAAACATATCAGGAGTTAAGTCCCTTTGGACATCAGAAATCATGAGGATCTATACCTCTGTTCTTGTTCCTTTCTTCTCCAGAATTCTTCTTTCTGAGCTTGTCGTCTCAACTTCTCCTCCTGGATCTTACGTACACGGATACTTGGCTTAATCTCCACTTGAAGACTAGGATCCACTTTTTTCTAAAATAGTAATGTTTATCAATGAAAATAATTTAATATTTATTAAGCTTGATCACCACAAACTCATGAATCCAATAAATTTCACAAGAAATCTTCCTACAGAATAAAACATAGATATGAGAATGGTACAACTAAATAATTATACTGTCAAAAAGGGTAAATCCATAAAATTTCTCCCAGGTATAAAAATGTAGCAAATACTATCATCTCAAAGACACTTGTGACCATTCTAATTCATAATTAAACAAATGCTTTGAAGTCTACAAACAATAGTAAATTTAGAGTCTGTCAGGGCTCTCATTTGACTTTTAAAAATCAATTATGACCCTTGAAATTGGCAAAATAAAGCTTTAACGCTAGAGAACCGATATCAAAGGATCAAATTCACTATAATTACATTTCTAGGAAATTTTGTTGACTTCAAATAATTTCAGCCAAGGATATTTTTTTACATCTAGTAAACATCCTATACAGTGGCTTACCTTATATTGCAGTCGATGACGTCGTCCTTTCATATGCATATCCTTAGCATTTGGATCATTGAACTTGCACTCACACAGTTTACAGTTAAAACTGATGATCTTTCCTGTAGCATCATTCTTAATTTCTTCAATGTACTCATGACCTACATAATTGTAAGTTTCATATGGGAATGATAAAAGCAATGTTATGTAGCTAATGTTATGATACTTTGAAAGTGAGTCACCCACGAATATTCAATTCCATACTAGGAACAATTCATTTTACTTCAGTAATTTGACTAAAATTAACAACGTAAGTTGATTTTACGATTAATAAAAAAAATCAGTTCAAGTCAATACATGATCCATGTTAAAATGTAAGTCAACCAAAAACTGAATGTAAGTTCATTTAAAATCTCTTTGAAAATACTAATACTATGCTCATAATTGTTTTCATCTTTTAGAAAACACCTATGTAACCTTCAAGATTGTGTAAAATAGTACTACATGTAAGTATACATACCAACTGGTGTAACATCCTTCTCACCAAGTATATTTAATGGACCATCATCAAGGTCATCAGCTGAAATAAGTGAAACAGATAAAAGTGACTCATGAGGAATAAACATTCATACTTTGGAACAGCCAGATCATTTTAATACAAGTGCAACATCAAGAAACAATCATTCTCATAAAATTACCTGTTATACCACAAACATTAGATTTCATGATACTTCCAATGTCCTAAGACAAGCAAAATAATTTCATTTTATTTACAATTCATGATATCTATCTATTAAGTGTTGCCTGAATTATTATTAATGAGACATGATAAAATAATGGATCTTGAGAAGTGTTTGAATCTTAAACATCATAAAATAAAGTGAGAATTAAAGTTTGTTGTTGATTCTTATCACATGATAATCACCACTCCAACAGAAATGGTGGTGGGGTATCTGATTTTCAAAAACCATTAAATACACATGATGCTCCCATCCACATACATTATTTAAATTGAATCTAAGATATCTCACATAGCACCATCTTAAACCAATGAAGACACCAGTTATTAGAAATTACGGTGAATTTCAAGAAAATACTTTGTGTTGAACAACTTGATGCGAAAACTGTTATTTAAGAAGTCGTAACCATTGTGTACGTATACATGACATATTATGTTTTTTGGCCAGTGTGGCCATTTTAGGCTTTAATACACCATTATATGTCATCCCCTTAACATAGTACCTCCCTAACATATCAGAAGTGGGAATCAATAAATAAGTTGATGGATTCAAACGCTGAACTTACAATCAACAGATGTCTGGGACGTTGTTGAAGGAGCACTGGGTGGAGCAGCTTTCACTTCTTCCATCTTCACACCAGTAGTCTTCAGTTGACTTCCACCTTGAAAATATTTACTTCAGTTTTCTCTACATACATATTTTTGTCCAAAAATTAACATTTATAAAATCAATTAAAATACTGCATCTATGAATTTGTTTAATATATTTTATACTTTATATTGAGTATCTTGTTGTCATTCAAAACCAACGACTTAAGTAAGAAGTTCCCTTTTTTATTCATTTTTTTCAAACCACAGCTTTTAAAGAAAATACTGTGAGAGTTAAGCACCTACTTAATTTTGATAGGGCTTCAAAAGGTGGGGGTCAAAATGACCCTTAGCTGATGAAATGTAAAGATTCAACATAGTTTTCTACTAAAGTAATAGTAAATTTGACCCTTTGGTTCCAATTCTCAAGAGTCAAAAACCTTATATTTCAAGAGTCAAAATGCCATTTCAAGAGTCAAAGGAGAACCCTGAATTTAGTTCAAAACATTCCATCAAATTCAGGTATGAACAAAAAAACATCAATTTGGCTAAGTTTCAAAATGCATGAAAAATGTATGTTATGATGAATGCAAAAATGTATGTAATTCTTATATTGTATTCACACTAAGACAATGAATTTTTAAAAATTGAACATGGGTATACTTACCAACAAATGTGATCTTGGGTGTAGCCAGAACTTTCTTCACAGTGTTAGTTGTCACTGGGGCAACAGGGGCCTTGGTAGTGGTGCTAGCAACAGGCTTAGTTACAGTTTGAGCAGTAGTGCTTGGCTTTGTGGCACCAACAACCACTGGATCAGTAGAAGGAATAGGCTTCCCAAGTTTTGTATGTAATTTTAAAACCTGAGTATATGAATGAAAATTATCAGTCTGAGAATGATAACAGAATCAGCATAGTTAGTCAAACTGCCTGACATGTCTTGAAAATTCATTGGATCTATCTAGAATTCAGTTAGGTCTACAGTGTTTTAACTGTTCAATGTAAACTATTGAAGACTGTATACTATATTCTAAGAAAGGTGAAATAAAATTTGCAAGTTCCGACAAATGGAAATTGTTGAATTGGTAGAACAAAGTAAAGGATATACACTTGCCTTTTGATGCTTGGCTCCTCTGACATGAGCAGCATATGCATCAGCACCAGTACATGTTACATCACACAACTCACATCTGAGTTGATTCTGACCACCTCTACCAGTAGGGGCTGCAGCTGATCCTGTCTTGGCAGCAGCCTCTTTCTTCTTGTGTTTCTGGCCCTCCAAGTGTTCTCTGTAAGTCTGTTAAGAAACATTGTTGGTGATAATCAAAGAAGAGTTAGACTACACATTTTATCAAACAGCATTAAGTCGCTTTCCACAGTATTTTTCAGATTCCAAGAACAGAACTGCCTTGTCATTAGTTTGTAAATTTAAACATTAATTATAATAACATTGTAAAGACTACTGGAATGTTTAAGCACATCATCTTTTTGAGAAGGTTTACCTTGAATATCTAAGTTGAGAATTCAGGTCTTAGTCTCTAAATAAAGAACTAAGACTAATCTTGCTTTGACGGAACATAAAAAAATGTAGTACAAAATATTCAAAAAGGTATCAATCTTTTGAAATTAATCTTCATCATGCAATGATGTTCTTACTGATAAATAAACCAAAATGTAATACCTGTGGACCAGCACAGCTTATCTTGCAAACATCACAATAATGTAGCTGAGGTTGTTTGGTAACTTTGGGTTTGCCCAAGCCATTCTTTCCTACAGCTGTTGTGCCTGTTTTCTTCAGAGTGGACCAAGTTCCACTGGCTTTGGCTGCTTGTTGCTGCTGATAATAGCTTGTAGCAGCAGAGTACAATGCTGCATCATAGCCTAAAGCAAAATAAACATGATTGAAAATCTCCTATCTTAGGGTTAAAATCAAGTATCTGCAGTTTTCATTCAATGAATAACAACCACAATCAAACAATGTATCAATCAAACAACGTATTAATCAAATTTTGATCAATCAACATGTTACTGACACCTTTCATCCATTTTTACTTATCTTTTTAAATGCTATTCCTACAACATCAACCAATAACAATTACTCATGTACACCCAAAACAAATCAAACTAACAAATTACCAGAATAAGTAGAACTTGTGGCAGTTGTAGTTGATTGGTAAGTTGTGGCTGGGTTATAAGTAGTAGCACTTTGACTAGTGGCTCCAGCTGTATACACATAATTGGTAGGTGTGGATGTGACCTGCACAGTTTGAACCTTCGGGACTGTGGCTTGTCTCTGAGCAGTGTAAGTTGTCCCCGTGGAGTATGATGGCTTCACAACCACTGCAATATAACACCGCTTTTGGTTAATGTTAATTAAGATCAATCAGTTCTTGAAAACACAATGCATACAAAACTATGATATAATCAGTTTCTTCAAATGGCACATCAGGTGTTCTGTGAACTAAATAAGTGAAACAGACAGTCAGCGTCTTCCCCCACTATCCCCCAAACAATCGATTTCCCCCTATTAGCACTGAATATTTCCAAATTTCACTCTTCCGTACAAACTTCGCCCCTTTCAACAGTGCCAAGTGTCTTCACATTTACTTAAAATACCCTACACATGATCAAATACAATTTATTTAGAACTGTCCATGTATTAAAATTAATTATGTTTTACAGTTTCATTGAGCCAGTACATCTTTATATGATTAAGTTGATATAGAACTAAATGTTCATATAAACAGATTATATACAGAATAAAATGAATGTAATAAAGTTGTTGTCTACCATAATTACCCGTTTGTTGTTGGTACTGAGTATCCCCAGTAGTATATGTCGCCGCAGCCTGCGCAGGTTGGTAGTAAGTCTTTTGTTCATATGTAGCTGCAGGCTGAGAAACAATAGACAAAATATTGAATTGATTCACCAAAAACAAAGATACTAACAAAATGATCAAATAATATAAATGAATTATTGTAACATTCAAACAGAAAACATCATTTCATGTGTGAAAGCTGTACCAAGTGGACAAAAACATGCTGTTTACTTTATACTAAAAAGTGCACAAGCAGAACAATAATGATTATGATTAATCAATTTCAGTTAAGGATAATAATGCTTACAGCTAGTATAAATAAGTGTAATAATGATTTTAACATTTTTTAAAGCAGGAAAGCTTAAAAATTTCACTGTTTCACATGCAAAAATAGAAAATTACACAATGATTAAAACTTACTGTGACTGCAACTTGAGTGCGAGCATATGCATATTGTGGGGTAGTATGTTGAGTTTGATAAGCATCATATGCTTGACCAGCCCTCGGTGCCGTAGCATAAGCAGCAGCTTGAGGTGTGGCTGCTACAAAAGCAGTTTGAACAGCTGCTGGGTAGGCAGGGGCTGGCTGGGCAGCATTCGCTGCAGGATAAACATAGTGTGCCATCTCCTATGCCTGGAAGAAATGTAATTACATATAAATTATACAAGTCACTTATTAAGTGAATTAGGGTTTTTTTCCGGCATTTTGGGAATATGACCCATACCCTTGGGATTGGAAATTTTCGCTAAATCTAATCAAAATTGTGAAAAATGTATAACTACAATTTTTGCAATGTTCAACTTATTCTCACATAGAACAGTAGCAGAATGAGGTATTTACTATCAATAGTGATGTTAATGAACTGATAAAATAAAAAAATATTTTAAATTTTTTGGAGGGGGGGGGGGATATTAATTTTTGTCTGTGAATTGGGAAAAAATATACATTTTTTTCATAGGGAATATGACCGAATTTCGGCAATAAAATCGCCCCAAAAATCCCTGGCGAAACACCTCAAATAACTATACGTGCAGGTGATAGTAAGTTCGTGGTTTTCAGTTATTTTCATGGCCGCGCAATTTGTGATTCATGCTTTTTGACAAGTGGAGATTCTGGCCATTATGGCATTCATACTCTACTATGGATTAGACGTAGTATGAAACCCTATACTGCACTGGTATACATCGATGTGGATAAAAGGCCAGGACGATTCATTTAACAAAGAACAATGAAAATAAACAGGAATCGAACATTCCTAATCAATATTATTAGACGCCGAACACTGCGTGCCTATGTAGTGTTGCATTTACGTCTACGTAAATGACTGTACAGAAAAATCTTTATTTTTTCCAATTCAATATACATCTATTAATAAAAAAGAAACGATACAAAGGTCTCTTTACACGTACTTTTAATGCAATTTGGAAATATTTCTTCCCCAATATTCGTCCTTTATTTTTGCAGCAAAGAACCCGGATGAAAAACATGCGCATGCGCTCAGTTAGATGTACTTCATCGTGAATTTCACACTACAAAGGATAACTACACCACTCATCTGAAAGTAGCGAAAAGGAGTATTAAATGTGATGTGGTCTACACAAAACCTATTAATGAGGCTTATTTAAATGTATAGTAACTAGTAACTATGGCATAAAAAAAATCACAAAAGAACGAATAGATAAAGATATTCAATGACGCGAAATAATAAAAAAATGCATTACAAATACCTAGGTATATACATTGGTCCCAACAAATGCATGTATGTTGTAAACAATTATTTCTATTTTGCTCGTTTATGCATATAACAGATGCAGAACAATTATGTCTAAACCATGTGCAAAAATCTTCTTTTTTTTAGAAATAATCACGGAAACATATTGATACAATTAACTGCGAGGAACGCACAAATACCTATTATTTACGTAGTATTGGTCTTTAGAAATTTCTTACATTTCTTATCACAAGAAAAAACATTCTTATAAGGATAACTGTACACTAATAATCAGAATTACATTGGACAAAAATGTATACGACTGTGCGTTTTAATTGTTAAAACGTAAGTCGACATGTCGGCAGCCATTAATGTAATGTTTATATATATATCTCTATATATAATATATTCTCAACAATTTACAAATTGTCTTGCGCTCATAAATGTTTCCTTATGTTCTGTCGTTCATTGCTACATACATGACGTATATCGAAAGTTTTGAATCGACAGAAGTTTCCCACTACATAAACATAAGTAGGGAAACAACTATGTTAATACTGAGTAAAGGTTAATTCTGCTTCTATCCCTTTAAACAGCATTTCAGCTAGGTAAAGCGGTGAACCAATTTATCTTATCTATTAGTTAACATATAAGAACTAAACTGGTCCCCGACGACTCTGCATGTCTGTACATGGACTTGGGTGCACTGCAGCATGGAATGGGAGCCAATTTGCATGTGATAAGAACCACTCAGTAAAATATGAATTCGGTACATATGGCTATAAACGACAATGATTAGTTGGAGGGCAAACAGATAAATATTGTATGAGCCAGAATTCGTTGGATTGATGATATGAACACATGTGTTGGATCCTCATACAACCAAGTTGTCATTCCTGTGGTATCATATAAGCTACAGTGCTACATATACATCACCTTTTGCAGTTTCATGACAACTTGTCTCTTAAAAAAAAGATTTTATTCTCAAAAGTTTGTCGGGATAAGGACATGGGTAACGGACCTGTGATAGTTCAAAATTTGATCAGAATAATTTAGAATGCGCCAAACCCCAAATTACAAACTAACATAAATAACATGCACATACAAAAAAGTCACAAAATGCTACATCATTTTTTACTCTCATATACTGGTTCGTTTCAGTATAGCCTCAATCGGAACACCACGGCTGTCTAGCTTATTCGAAGAAAATGTCATATCGACAATAAAAATGTCCGCTTTTTTTGCAAAATTCGTCATAATGATTCGTACTATGCAGCTATATCATTTAGTACGTGCAGGTGTCAATCAGCTATTTCATTATCCCTCCTGGGAAAATTCATCTGAGTGATGAACACATAAATAATACACACTGCCATTCAATTGCAATCTTACAAAGAAATCTTAGATTCCGATGAGCAAATAATCAGAGAATTATTGCGTACCGTAAACAATATCTTTGTAATTTTTAGGTTTTTTTTTTTATGAATATAGATTCCTATTCAAAGGTATGCTTTTGAATTTTTGTTTTCATTCGAGCGAATACACTGTATTTGTTTAAATAGATAA
The DNA here is from genome assembly GCA_964023205.1 of Lutraria lutraria. Lineage (NCBI taxonomy): Eukaryota > Metazoa > Mollusca > Bivalvia > Venerida > Mactridae > Lutraria > Lutraria lutraria. The sequence continues at coordinate 5,826,019 of OZ026845.1, forward strand.
AAAAGGAAATCTACACAAAGGAGCGTCATCTATTCAAACACTCTGATTTTCTTTGACAACATAATGTTCAATTCAATGTAAATAATTATAAATTTTAAGAACGAGTATTTCAGCTGAATAATTCGTAATTTATTGTGACATTCAAGTTTGATCAATTTTGAAACGCTGAATTAGAATTCTCTTTATTATTGAATGCCAATATTGACATAAGAAATACCTATTATAATAAAAATAAAAAAAGACACCACGTACACCGTTTTCGGGTTAACGTACTAATAAAGTCTCCACTGCTGAATTGCAAATTAGCAGAATAACTCTCATGAATTTTTAAAATAAACTAAATCGATTTAAGTTGACGACAGCACCATTTTTAATGGTAAAATCAATCTAAGTTTGTTATACCAAAACATAGCTTAATTGGTCTACTATATATACTTGTTACACAGGATCATCCGGAAATATCAATTTTGCTACAAAAAAAGTCCCATTAAGTTACTTATAATGAAAATAACTAGACATCCAATTCGGCTATTGAACAAAAACTCAGTCGACCGAACAAAGGGCTGACAGGTCGGGGGGGGGGGGGGGGGTTCAATACTCGAGAGGGGGGGGGGGGGGGTAGACACGTGGTAATTTGCCAGAAGGTGTCGCACTGACGGACATTTGTCGAACATTGTCTATAGAAATAAGAAAGAAAGCCGCAGTGCTGGGTAAATGAACGTATTTATATAAATGCACAACATAACTTTCAGTAATACGTATAGTATCCTGGCATATATAATACTAGGATTGTTCGATAAGTTCGTGGATTATATTACAAGCGTAAAACGAAAGTTTCAATCACAGTGAAACACCACATTCATGTAACACCATAATTATTCTACAAGCAGTGTACTTGTCGTGGAATAACATCGTAATCTTTAATAACATAGGTACACGCATATATATAACGCACTTGCAGATTCGTGGAGATTTTGTAAAACTCGTGAAAAACATTTCTTCACTGCATCATTGTTCCAGATAAATTATTGACTAATCATGAAGAAACGAGAATGTGCATACTTTGTTTATTTATTATTTATTTAATATTGTTTTATAGCGCATCGACAAATGATGGTCACGTAGCGCTCGTTTAGATAAAAAGGTAAGTAACAAGTATAATCAATGTGAAAATAATAACATAATGATAATATTAAAAGTGCATACTTTATGGCCTATCACAGTTGTAGTGTGAATTTATTCATCAAATTACAACAATTTAATAATGCAGAACGTAGAAGACTGAGTTTAGATCCTGGAATTGTGATTAAATTCGCTGGACAACGGACTGTACTTTAGACCAACATATAAAATATCTACATGCACGGAAAAAAGTATGCACTAAATCCCCTTTCAGAATTATATTACCATAAAATTGGCCTATGTTTGTGTGGTCATTGTTTTATCAATTAATCATGGCGCCGACACAGCGTCCTCTAGCGGGCTCGTTGTAACTTTATACAACGATGTCGATCTTCATGTCCTAATTTGAATAAATGAATACTATTATATATAACTCTAATAGACCCCCGTCCAGACACCTTAGTTAGTGTATAACTAGGAATATTAATTAACACGAGGTGGTAATTTAATAAATTTGATAATTGAATTTCTAGTCTACGCGTACTTCACTGAGTACTTAACACTGAATGAAGTGTATCGTGTAACATCATCAAAGTGCTGCATAACTTAACAATCTGAAAATCTTAAAGATATCTTACCTACTTAAAACATTTTTATTTGTTAATTTCAAGTTATTTTTTTTCGAGTTGTTACATGTATCAAATATATTTTTTATCAAGTCGAGACCTCTTGACAACACTTTCGTATTCTAATCTTAAACATGCCAGGCCCGTAGGTAGTAATTGCAGACTTGGGTGGGGGGCTAATTTTAGATTTTGTCTGTCAACGAGGAGATCCGTTATAGCCATTTTAATTATTATTATAGCCGATATTACGGTGATAATCTCCCTAGACCCCCAGTTCCAACGGCCCAGCATACTAACGTAATATATACGCTCACAATTAGATATATGATTGTATTTCTAACGTGTTCTTTTCAGCTATAAAATTTGATATTACAGAACAACTTGACCAACCGAGAGTCATGATTCAGCGAACAAATTTTATTTGTTTTAATACGTAGAAGAATTTCCGAACATCAATTTTTGTTCTGGAAATTTTTAATACGTATCGTATCCCCGCGATGTTAGTTGATGTGGCGATAAGATTATTTTTTATTTATGAAAAATTTTCAGAGTTTATTTGCATCAATTGAAAACCATGAACATATACGCATTAATTCTGGGCATGCTGCCCAGGACAGGCATAAAATACTATTCCATTACACAGTTATAACAAAGATTCGTGTCAGATTAAAAGAGATTTCCATATTTCCGAAGAAAATACGATTTTCACGAAATGGATTTTGATTGTTAACATGAGTTCTATGTCGCTATTCGGTGTCAGTGATTGATATGATAATAGAATGTTTCACCTTGTACTGAAACTCATCAAATAACGAATTTACCCTTAGAAATACATGTATGTAAGCATCTCTGCTATATATTTGTACGATAATACATAACTCGTTGTACACACTACACATTCGAGAACACAGGGCAGGGCAGGGCAGGGCAGGGCAGGGCAGGGCAGGGCAGGGCAGGGCAGAGCAGAGCAGAGCAGAGCAGAACAGAGCAGAACAGAACAGAACAGAATATTTTAGTGTGTTTGGCTTCAATGTAACATGAACTTTTACTCTTACCAAAGTCACACGACCACGTGTCATTTCGAATTTAGCTTTAGTTACGAGTTTTATCTTAATTTATTCAATTGTGATCAGTATACAGGGATCCATGTATGCAATTTACACCGGACAGGCAATAGAACCAGGAAAAACTGTTCGAAAAGAGTAGAGATATAAATGCCCGGTTCTCCTGTATCTTATCTCCTCTCTAAAGATAAATCCTGTCACATTGACCTGAGCCAGCTGTAGACCACGACTGTGTTAATGATTTTCCCCTAGATTGATTTATGTGTTTTGCAATTGATAAACATCACCGAAATGATCTTTAATCCTGTGAGGATGAAAATTAATCTAAACTGTTAAAAAAACATCTTCACGTCATATTTCAAAATCGAATATAACCAATGTTGATAGCTTTCGTGAAAATATGATTTGATTCCAATTTTCCATACTGATAGGCTCTCACGGTATGACAGCTGACTTTAACAAGGGACAAGACCAACGGTGTAACAATGAGTCAAATTACGAATTTTATAAATATATTTACAAAAACATGACCGAGGCTTTGTCAAACGCTACAATCTTACATTTGAAAATAAAGTCTAAACCTGTGAACAAAGGCCACGATCAGTAATACTGTCTTCCAACATAGGTGGCCGTTAAAAAAAATTCTGTGTGCATGCATTATAACCTTATTTAACTGACCGGACAGACCGCAATAACAATTACAATGGTACCAGAACTTCCTATCCAAACTGGGATTCGGCATTTAAGTCATTTGGTCTAGGAATCCGGAGCCATACCCCCGTCCATAAAACCCTTTACTCGATTTATCTATTGCGAAAGGACTGATCGGTTTTAAATGACTATATATAACTGTACGGTCTGATCTTCTGATAAATAGTTAAGGAACACTTAAATTTTTCGATTATTTCAATTTTAATTAACATTTACAATTTTAGAACCGTTTATTGAATAACTGGTTTATATTTAGAACCGTGTCTAGAAATGGCCTACAATTAATTCTTAGATTGAATGCAGATATAGTTTGATGTTCTGTAATTCACAGCGAAGGTTAATTAGCCAAGAAATGCATGGATTCTTCCACGGTATGTATTCCCCAGCGTTAATTAGAGCTACGCATAACTTTTTGTTTTTACTGCTTATTGGCAATACTAATAAATTAACAAGCTCACTTCACCTTTGCGTGATTTATATAAACACTCCTATCATTAAACAAATCAGTCAATTAGCAGTAATCGGGTGATTTACCTGTATCAATTTGTACAAGGTACACACCCAAGAAAAAGCATTAAATGGCTCCCGTTCCGTAAACTTACTACACGCTGAGACACCTTAATGCTTTGAACGGGTACCAGTCTAGACCCAATCCCTCACAAAACTGAATTATCTCCCTTTAACCATCATTACTGAAATAAATGTATGGGGAGATTGAGATTCGAGGCATGGAACCAGAACAATTCTATCTTCACATTAACTGGTTCTCTGCCTAATATACATCGAAGTTCAATTATTTACAATAAGATTATTACCAATCACATAGTGTCATGGGCAGGTAATTCAGACCATCGTATTCATCCCAAGGACTGGTCCTGCGAATTTCAAAGGGTTGGTCTAAAATGTTCACAAGCCGAAATGTGGGAAAAATCATGCCATTGTTGAAGGGAGTTTGTTGCTCAAGAGAGGGCTGTTCTGGAGAGGTTGCCTTGTACACTGAACCGAATTTCTGAGCCTCCATTGTCCTGGGAGAAATGCATTGAACACACTTAATTGGTTAAGTATCAGGTGTACATTTAATATATTCATTCCTTCCTTTACATAGAATGCTTGACTTCATTGTGTATATCGATTGTAAGCTAATAGAAATAATTCGGTTATTTGGATCTTCCCAGATTCAACTTTTATAAGGTTGACCTTTAGAAATTCGACTCAGTGTACACGTAAGACTGCAGAAACAAAATTATTCCAAATTATAGACAGAGACAAAATTAAAAAGTATTGGATTTAGGGATATTACGATTATTCTAATAAAAGTTATTATATAATGTTTTTATTCACTTGGGTTTAACGTCACACTAGCAGCCAAGGTCATTTGGCGACTTCTTCAGCCTTAAAGGTGGAGGAAGACCGCAGGCTCACACCGGGGTAGAACATTTTGTCTCAGTTGTGATTTGAACTCACAGCTGTCAAGGACTAATGGTTACAATCCAGAGACAATAATCACTACACCACGGAGACTTATGCAGGCATTCGGTTTCTGATTTTCTTAATAATTTCGAAATAAATCAAATTAAAATGTATGCATGCTTTGCACCGCTATTGCCAAGTTTTAACTACACAACGAAACATTTAATTATTATCTAACCAAAACTTTTATCTTGGAATCTACGATGGTAAGAATTTTATGCATTCCTGTTTAAATTCTTTGTCATTATCTGATTATATTTATCTAAATATCAAAGTATGTACCGAAAGTCTTACAGAAAATCTATGATATCTTGTTTAGTTTCTCATTGACTTCTGAGAATCAGGAGTATTTTAGTGGCATCTTAAAGGTATTGGGAAAGCCATGGATCGTTATATATCTCAGTTACTGATATAGCTCAGATAATCCTCTCTTTTATTATTTCACATTTATTTACAGAACGTGGTGAAGTATTGGAACAGTGTTGGCCTGTTCAAACAACTCGTGTGAATATGTCAGGCAACTTACCAGCTTTTTAATAATCTTTATTTCTGTTACACAGAATGATGATGAAGCCTCTATAAGGACAAATTGTTCTTCATCGAATTAATAAAGTGAGTCGATACTTTTCTGAAGTATTTACTATTGTCCCTGATTAAGGATCTTGTTGTTAGATACTTGCGATTATTTATTTCAACCAGTCTTCACAAAGAACTTGTTCAGTCGACGGTTTGAGAAAAATAGGGCCTTTCGCCATTAAGCGTGACTCCTTAGTACGTTTCGGTAATCACTGGCAAAGTACTAAATTTTACGTATATTGAGACTTTCCCCTTTCATACCAATTGGCATAATAGAACATAACAAAAGCCACCATGCATGTGGTTCTAACATAGGCAATAAATGTTTCGTACCACAAAGTACTTAATAACACTATTATTTAACATATAAAAACATAAGTCACCACCACAGATAATAAAAGGAAGACAAAGACTCTGAAAGTTATTCACGTAGGCTCCGGCATAGAAAAAAATCAGATGGGGAGGGTCATTTTAGATTTTGTCTGACAAAGGATAGAGGATTAAATTAGAGAATCAGTTATAGACCCTTTTAAAAACAATTACAACCAAATTATAAAGGAGAGAGGGGCGATTTTAGATTTTTGTCTCACATTGGGGGATATAGTTATATCAGTTATATAATCCCTTATAAAGTCATTACAGTCAAACTTGATATAGGGGTTAAGTCCCACCTGCCCCACTCCCTGGTTCCTATGGTTCTGAAAATGATGCAAAATCTACGATCAAACTTCAACTCGAATACCAAGACGATTGAAAAACGATGTCAGACTCATCATCGTTATGTTCTAGATGATCAAAATCTGGTCATATCTGGACGTATAGGAGTCGACATTATGTTAAATAAATGCATCAAGTTGTCTCTGTATAAACGACGTGTATTCTTTATATTGCTTTCTTATTGACTATGTATGCATAGATATACGATAACATCAGATTGGCATTACGATTCTAGAAGGGATCATGTCAAGATGATATCCTAGATTTCATGACTGTAAACGATATACTCGGGGATTTTATGACAGGTCCACCGGCTGTTACCCTTAAAGATCAATATTTATAGCCGACAAAGTCTTTACCGAAATCCTGTCCTTAATCTTTTTATGTATCCACACAAAGCCCTGAATGGTTGAATTGGCGACAGACAGAATGCAAACCTTTAAATCAATGTACATGTACAATGTACCAGTATAATGTTGCTTAGAACAACACACTGTATTCTTACAATCAATCAGAAACTATGTTGCTTAAGCAATTTAAGTTTGTGACAGTATATGTATGTGTTCTTCTGCTTACAAGATGATGCAAATGGAAGCAATGCTATGCAATTAACACTACTGACGGACGCGTAACTGGGTACTGGGTTTTAATCCTATCACGTTGTTATAGCAACACATGAACACAAAATGAGCTAATAAGTAATTCTATATCAACTATACTAAAATTAATATCAATCTTGTCAACACCTACGACAGGATGGTTTTATTTATACGTCATCTCCTCTAACGGAGCCAATACATCATCATTACCGACTTAAGAAGTAGCAAACACTGACATATAAAACACCGCCATCGTATAAGGCAACAGTCTATCTCATGGAAGCCACAGTAAACATATTGAACATCACAATTACGTTTGTCCAGTGGGCAAATTACACCAGATTCTGTTCTACGGTTACCAAACGATCGATGTAACGCCGTTATAAGCATTGAAGTGTAACAAATAAACAGTGGCACCATTGAAGATATACTTAACCACTTCGTAATTATGCTTTCTTAAAAACTGAACAGTCTGATTTGAACACAAGCACCACTTTTAGAGATTCCTAGAATGTATACACTTATCTAATCCACCGTATAATTATTCATTTACACATTTATTTTTAAACAAGATGAAGTGAGTGAACGATTAAGTCATATTAAATAATTTGTCAGAACTGTAAATATATTTACAATTTCGTCGATAAGTCTGTCGAGAGGTGATGATTACAATTTAATCAAGTATACAAACTGATACATAAATCACTTCGTGCATCGTTTATAATTTCCACGGAATCTTTGATGTTACATTTTCTATATGATAAAAACGCCTTGAAATCGCATCGCTTCTCCTTTAACTTTTACTAGGAAACATACAGCGAGCATTTTTCTGTAAGACTTTCTATGGAGTATTTTGGCGGCTGCCAAATTGTAAGTCATTATTTGTATGTAGTTGTGTGTATTTACATCATAGGTAAGGTTTGCTGAAACGATGACAGTCTTGATATGTTTTAACACAGAAAAAAAATGGGAAGTACTCGTTTTTAGAGCTGACAGTGAAGCATGATCTTATTGATACCGGATACCGGGTTTTAGCATAATCTCAATCTGCACGATAAATTGAATGTTTCCAAAGTGGAGAAATGCTGAAAGAGCGAAGTGTGTGATTATTGTATATTTACTTAACTATCAAAGAGTATATTGTGTTTAAAACTTCATTGAACTTGCCGATACAATTTCGTTAAATAAGATTATCGATCAATCCGGCTAACTTCATAACAATAATCTGAAGATATGAGTTAATAGAGGATTCAATAAAGGGATCAGAAACATAAAATACGAATCATTTTTGTGAGAAAGAAAGGATATTTTTAGACTTCTAGTATGCTGGAAATATATTTTTTGTCTCAGTGATCAGGACAATTGATATCTATTTGACTCTATTTGAAGAAGTGACAACTGTTCAAGATACGATGGAGAAACTACTTTGTTCGTGTTTCATATTATTGACAGTGTTTATTACAACTCAAAGTAGTCCACCTACAGAACAACAACTACATCATTTCTTGTTACAGGTAAGCGAATCATTAGTATACTATCTAAACATGTTACTGACGGTACGTAATTATACATGTAGGTTATTTGCTTCTACTTGTTTTACTCGCGTATACTATCACATTCACATATACAGTGCAACCTCTCCAAAGTAACACACTGGGAGTCGCGAAATTATGTTATTGTTGAGAGGTTGTTACTCTATGGAGGTTGAATTAATAGTTAAATCGTACAGTGGGAAAATCATACTGTTGTAGAGGGGATTGTTGTTGCTCAAGAAAGGGCCGCTCTGGAGAGGTTGTACCGTACATGTATAATGCGTCGATCACCGAACGAAAAGGTTCGCGCATGACTGACATCATGGGGTTATATACAGTAGAACCTTTCTAATTCGGACTCGTTATCCGAAAGTGTTCGTATTAGAGAGGTTTTCGGATAAGACAGTTTCCTGATTGGTAAGTTTTTTAGTATTAGATACATGCTAAAATCAAGTCAAGGTGACGTGTTCGGTTTAGAGAGGATTCCGGATTAGAAAGGTCCAGATTAGGGAGGTTCGACTGTATCCCAATTATTTATGTTATTCAAAGCAGAAATATTGACACATCTGTGATGAGTTGTACATTTCTCTAATCATGTACACAAGCGGAAAGGGTTTGTACATCAAGATGGTCGATCATCAAGTAAATATCTTTATACAGGAAACAATTCTGAATCAGTTAAAGATAGCCTGGATCCGGAAGTCACCATTCATTTTAGTCACTATCATACCAGGCCCGTATAGGAAGCAATTTCAGATTTGTGAGGGGGTAATTTAAAATTTTGTTTGACAGTGGGGGGGAATATATAGCCTCATTAATTTCCAAACCAGCTGGAATCATTTGATGAGGGGAGGGGGTTATGTTGTAGTTCCTTGTTAAGCGATTTAAATATGACCAAGGTTCAAACTTAAAACCTGCGTGTTGTGTGACCGGCTAATTAATTCTACTACCTCTGTTTCTGAACACATTATTTATCTTAGCTTAACTGAGATTAAACCACTAAATGATCGAATCATTATCATTATAACTTATCATTATAATGAAGTTTCATAATAATCTTCGATCTGTTCATCCTGTTTAATTAAGTAAGAAAATGAAATTTAAACATCATTAACATCAAGGATCTCTGTCAGACGTTGATTAAATTCTACAAATGTACGAATGAGGAATTTTGCTGTATATGTTTAAACACTGTACATGTATAATTATTTAGTCAAATCTGTGTAAACGGCAACCTCAGAATAAAGGGCATACTGTGAATAAAGGTAATTCTTTTAAAAACCGTTATTTGAATATAGGTATGACTGTATATACAATCAGGACTGTGTTAGCGACCACCTCCGATTAAAGGCCACCCTATGAATAAAGGCGTTTTTAAAGCAGTCATCATTTAGAACAAATTGACCTTTCAAATGACACCTGTTAATTAAGTCCACACACATTATGTCGTTCACAAACGGGAGATAATCATATTCGTGTTCAGATTAACAGTTTGCCATAATGATAAAACAATAATTTAAGTTTAAAAAAAAAACCCTAGCGTAATATTATCTAACATATCGTTTACTTCAACTATTTACTGAGTCTACAGTAGAATCTCATGGTCGAGTGGTTATGGACTATGACTAATAATCACGAGGCGCTCACCACTGAGTTCGAACCCCACATTGGACCATTTCACATGCGAGGAAGCTGCCCAGCTTGATACGGAAGGTAACTATTTCTACTCAGGTGTATGCCTGAGATCTCCACCTCCAACATCAAAGCTGGAAAGTCGACAGATGACCCTGTCTCTCTGTGCGACGTTAAACCCCCAGTAAACAATTAAAATCTCGATAATCAGATCTCCATTGGGGACACAGAGATACTATTGACATACTCTCTTTACTAAGTTGAAATTTAAAACTACATGTATATTATTATAACCATTTCAGTGGTCTATAACATGAGGTGGTCTTTATACCAAAGTGATCTCTATATCAAGTTGAACGATAAAAGGAATAAAGATAATCCGTTCCTAAAATAAGTGATCATCATACAGAGTTGACCTTAACATAGAAGTGGTCGCTAACCGAAGTTGTACTGTATTTTGTATTTGGAGGGATTTGTAATGTGGTGTTATGGTTATATATTGTTATTTATACATCGGATAATATTTTATTAAGTACTGATATAACGTTGTAGTCTCCTTTAATTAGATAGAAAATCCTTTGATGAGATATTAAACGTGATCATTTTCACTTAATTGCTTTTATTTTAATAGTCTTATAGATTCAAAGCCATTGTATGTATGTAATGCCCATTAGTTTGTGTATAATTGAATCAACATGTTTTTTATATTGATAAAAATATTTAATTCAAAATGAACGCCAAAGCATACAGGCCGTCTGGTGTATGTTAGAGATACGTCAAGCTCAATTTGTTAAATATAGTCAAATTAATGCGCATCATATATCTATAACTGCACGTTGTTACGAATTATGGTTAATTAAAGTCGACAGATTTATCTAGAATGCTTAATTCGTTCGTTGTATCGTAAATTCAAAAGGAACTTGTTGGAAATGTAAGCTATTGTGTTTGTTTTGTAAATTTTGTCAGTCTGATATTTCATAGATATGTTGAGTTATTCAGTTTGTTAATTAACCATCCTCGTTATCTAAAAAAGCACGTTCCATGGCTTTCTGATATGTTAAGGCTCTGTTAAAAATGAATCGGACATACATCGTTTACAGTTAAAGTACGAAAGTTTCAAACTGGTTTCAATGTTCGATATGTGTGCTTGCGATCTAAAAATGAATTAGATACATTCAAACCTCTGAACAAAGGCCACCCGTGGGGAAGACATCACTTGACCTTTATTGACAGGTTACTTTATTTGAAGGTCATTTTGTTCTAACTAATCAATGAAGGTGTCTAGGGGAACAGCATTCATTCACAGGGTTGTCTTTGTTCGGAGGTGGCTGCTGACACAGGTTGACTGTCTATCAGAAATATCACTCGTTGTTCCAAAGATATTCCTAGATCAGAAACTACTATGAAACCATTCACTGAAATAAATCATAAGTTTTGACACTGATTTGAAAACTAATGATCTAGCCCTTAAAAAACTGTGCCGTTAAGTTATACGATCTTTGTGACTTATCTGGTCCCCGTTCCATATTGCAAAGAAACAAAGGAACATTCTCTGTACGGCCAAAGCCAAAGGGAACTAATTTAGTTCCGTTTAACCGTGCCATGCGTGCTTGAAATACTTCATAGTAGCTACAAAATAATAATAAAAAAACTATGATTAGAAGCTAATCTTGTCGTTAGATTTATTGGCTTTGATATTCGAAATAAAATATCGTTCCAATCAAGCATTAAATGGCAATTAGATGCAATAAAACTGTGAAGATTATTTTTGCCAATGTTAAATCAATATAGAGATTAGGATATTTGTCTAATTATATGTGTATTTAAAATCATAAAAACCATCTCTCCAGTACAGAAATGCAATAAACCATCAAAATTCGGAACAAAATACATGTAATTTGAATTTCAAATTTTGTGTCGATAATTATTATTTTATCTCATAGCATTAGTGTATAATCATGTCTAACACGTACCTTTTCAATGATTCACTAGAGAAATTATATTTACCGACGGAACCATCATTGAACGTTAAGTGCAGCACATTTTGTTGAAGCGCCATTTTTTAGTAAAAAAGTCTTCCGAATAATTTACTACATTGTTGTCTAAAAGTAGAAGCGTCAGTTTTGTTTAATGCTTATCTAAACGAACAAAACATTGTGTCATTTTTGTGAAATGTGAATTATTTTCGGGTTGTAATGAAATTAATTTCTGCCAATTAGATACCGAAACAGCGCTTAAATACATTGAGGTCAAAGCAGAACCCGAGACCATATCATCAAAATGAAAAAATAGAAAGAAGAAAAGTATATGCTTGAAAAAATAGTTGATTACTGTTTAAATACATGTTCAAATAAAGTATGCTGACAGACAAATGTATCAATGATATTATTATTGCCTGATCATAATTACATGTAACTAAAAAAATACTTTAAAGACAGACACGAGATTCGAATTCAAAAACTGATTTCAAGTTTGATAAATTCTGGGCCAGGACCTAGGTCACCAAAGTCCGGAGAAATACCGACGTTTAACATTTCAACATCGAACATTACGTACCATAACTGATCTCCGTCATAGTACTCATTAAAGGGGTGGTCGGTGCTCGACTGGTAATGCGCTGGACTACTATACGAAAAGTTGTCGGTTTGACTACCGGCTCCTCCTTTCGAATTTCTCAAGGACGTTTTTTCAGTGCCCCCATCTCCAAAATACCGAGCCTAGAACTATGTGTACAAATTCGCTGGGAAATGGATGAGGCATGTATCGGTGCTCTACTCCGGACACGACAAATAAACAGGAAAAACTGTTCGAAAAGAGTGGGGATATAATGTACCTTATCTCCCTCTTTCTCTGGGGCGGCTCTGAAATGACTATAGCTGTCAAATGGGCAGTTAAACAACAGATAAATAAATAAATAAATAAATAAATAGACCTCATCAAACAATTAATGATACACGTTTGGACTGCAGAATTGACTTCTTCAAGTACTTGTTGAAATCGTAACATCTATGTACATTCCCTCCGAAACATTTGTACACATATTATATAACATTAGTTCGCGTATTCTCAGCCAATTTCGGTTAAAATTGACACGAAAATGCTTTAAACCAATCGACTTAAACATCTAAGTACGCCCGGAGCTCATGTTTTAGAAAGATGTCATATTTGTCGTGATGTTCATCACCATGGTAACGCGTCAAGTAATGCGTTTTTTTCTACGAGTATTATTTACTTTTGCATCCGGAATTCAATGGCTGTAGTCCAAGCCAATGACTTTTTGAGGAAACAAACTTACGTGTACAAGGTTTGGTAAAACTCCAAAAGAAAGAAGAAAATATTTGTTATTAAGGTTAGATACCATCAATGTATTTTGCTCGAATTGTATCTATGCGTCTATGTTGATGTTTTATTTCGGTATTCTAAAGGAAGCAGGACATCTTTCATTAATGAAATACAACAGGATAGTAATACCTGGACGTCTTTTTTTTTCATGTCATTTGTTAATTTTGATTTACGGTTATAGATAATTGTCAGTCATCTCTAGTATAAATCTTCTAACATACTATCATTGTTGGCGATGCCGATGAACGGCGACGTCTCTTATGGAATGCAATCAGTTTTTGTTGAAAACTGGTTCCCGTTGATTTTTCTGTACATAGCCTTTGGTGCACTGCAACATGGAACGGGAACCAGTTTATTTTTGTCGGTACATGGAGATTAAACTGGTTCCCGTTCCATATTCAGTACAGCCAGAAAACCGGAAACAATAGAGGGAGCAGTTATTATCTTTTTGCATTATCTATGGAATGATATTGTACAAAATGTTAGATGTAGAATAAAGCATGATTTATGAGCGTTCTTCTTTCTTTATCTATGATATCAACGAAATTTTCGAAAAAACCTGTCGCGTCACTCAAACCAGTAAATGTTGCGTCAAACATTGGTGCACTGCATTCCAAGATGTCACATTTGTGATTCGGATTCTCTAAGCTCTGTAATGACTAGAGTGGGTTTTTTTGTACTTAAACGTTAGAATTTTCCGTCTGTATAAAACCAAATCCTGACAGGTTTGTCTTTTTCGTGCATTTCGCGTATACGAATAAGACCTTGGCTTCTCTGGCAATTATTTTCCTATTAAAGCGTAGTGTTCCAGCATTGTTGAAGCTATGTAGGATTCCTTGACCTCTACAGAAGTCACATGTTACCCAACAGAGCTAATCTGTTACCCTCCCTCCAAAAACAACAACAACAACAACAACAACAACAACAACAACAACAAATTATAAATGTTCGCACATCTTGAATACGTTTTGTACATATTTAAATGTGAATCTTTCGCCTTTATTTTGTATTTTTGTATAATTGTATACTAACAATAATAATTGTATGTTCATTGTACTGTGTAATTTATTATAATTATGCTCTCCGTGTATGGACGAAAAAAAAGATACATGTATATGGCTGACAAATTGACAAATATTTTTCAGCTCTTGCTAATTATATTATTGTATTTCTTATATTTATTTCAGCAACAAGGTTACAATAAATTGATTCGTCCATCAGGAAGTGTGTCGAACGGTTCAGGGGACGGTAAATTAACGGTGAAACTTGGTATGAGACTTTCACAGTTACTGGAAGTGGTAAGTTTTATATTCCAAAATATGACAGTTTTTCATTTTATGTTGAAGTCACGCCTGTGATGGTAAAATTGTAATAAATTCTATAAAAAAAACACCAAAAAAATAATCTAAAATTACCTTAAATGAAAACGAAATTATGATAGAATTCGACCCTGTTCAACTAATATTGTTAGGGTCAAGCCTTGGATGCCTCTCTGAGTTTACTGTGTTTGGTAACGTGTCCTTCTGTTTCTGGTAAATTACTCAGATAGTGTTGAGTCACAATATTGTCACAACTCAATAGAGCAATGCTAGTTCTAAACTTACTAAGTATATAATAAAAACGCAGCTCAAAAGTTCATACGGAGTTTATTTTGGCGTGTAATATCAACTCTATTTAAATCCAATAAATTAGTTGCCCGAATAAATCAATAATCAAACAAATGTCCTGTATACATTAAATACAGCGCACATTAAATTCCCGTAAAAATATCTACAGCTGCAGAATGTACGAAAATCGCAACCGAACGCTATCATTAAATAATAAAGTGGTCGAATCAGTGACCAAAAATGTTTAAATACTGTATGATAAAATTTACAAAGTATGGATGTCAATAATTTCGGATCTGTTTTTGATATAGTTTGAATTTATTCTGAGTATAACATATCTAATATTTATGAAGGAAATTAGATAATCAGAGATCGGATACTTAGTATGATCTCTAAATTAACGCTGATGAGGGGAGAAGATATCCTGTGTTCATCAGAGCAAATAGAGTCTTTAAACTAATTTATTTTCTCCTCATCTTCCTGCGGTAATTGCATTTTTACTGCTTGAATATAAAGCCTGCGTAATAGTTCTCAGCTTGACGGAAATAGACAGTCGTGTGAGGAAGAACTGTCGTAGAATGCTGTTCATAAAATATCTATGAATTTTTGTAAATGTTCAGAAATGAAACGATCGCATAGGAAACTTAAGTTCCTTATTAATTCGATTGAAAGATGTGCACAATGTCGTGCTCTGTTTCCGAGAAAAAATCCTACGAACTTTACAAGGTCTTTTATAATAGGATGTGACAATGACCTTGCAAGAGACCTTTATGTCGATAGCTCTACAAACTGGGTCTGTCATTTGTATGTAAGCATCTTTTACGAAACAAAACCGTTTAGTTATGAAGGAAACTTGATGTAGCCGAATGAATATGACTGTGAACGCAACGGACATGGTCGAGTGTATTTGAAGCACGGATATTGTGCAGTGTTTGGTTATTGGTGGTCCACATACCTTATCCAACTACATTATATACATGTACATTGTATAAAAATGATAATCTGCTTTGATTCCATCACAGACACTAAAACGACCACATGCTCATCATATACGTATACATGTATATTTGTTGGTGACCCCCGAATATATATGTAGTATTTTATAAGGTTGTCTGGTTGAATTCACGACATTGAATTCTTCTTTCCACTCGGTACAATAAATACAAGTACAATGGGTCGGCTTAAATACAAAAAAGCTTTTATAGAATTCATAGGCGTACCATTTAGGCAAAATATTATACAAGAGCTATACGTAGCAATACATTCTTTTAAACTTACCAAAGGTGACTCAAAGCATTGCTTAACGTCGTATCAACAGCAAGGGTCGTTTGGTGACTTCCAGTTTTAACAGCGATGGAAGACTCCTGCGTGTGCACCTGGGTACAACCTCTGACCTTCCGTTAGCTAGATGGACAGCCTTCCCACACAGGAAATTTGTCTGGTCTGGGATACGAACTTATACGATTACTAGCCAGACACCATAACCATTTTCCTCGGATGCCCCAATGCAGAGTCTAATGAATATGGACGTTACAACGAAGGAAAACATTAAATTGATGATGATAAGACTAAACAGAACATATCCATTTGATTTAAATACTGTATGTTCATATGTAACATTAAACGCACATAAATACACCAGAAATAAATAAAATCGAATCAGATGGGAGATATAATTCGAAATTATACATAACATACATCAGAAACATGCGACGGCTTGCAGCAACATAATAGTTAAATGTCTTTGTGTTTATTCATGCAGAATCACTATATTCAGAACTCATGAATAAATTTGCATGTTTTCTGAAATAACATATGTTCATAGCAGCAACATATGGGTCTATCAACTGTATTCGAACTAAGATTTCATTAAGAAGAACACAAGATACAGATCTTTTCTACTGTGGTAATCAAGATCATATCGACTATTGAGAGAGAAAATATGGTGTCCGAATAAAATGTTATGATGTGCCATGAACCTATGGCTTTCATACCTTCAATAATTCATCCGCTCCCTAAACGTATCATGTCAATCATCGTAGATTTAATGTGATAATTCACAAATTTCTTATTGTAATAACACTGCAAAAACAAACAATACAAGCGCTTAGTTTCTCTTAGCGAAAATGACAAGTCCCATGGGACGTTCGCGTTTTGTCAGTGTCAAAACTTATGGATGAAATCATAGACAAAAGATGGTTAACATTGATTTGATAAGTTTTCAGTCGACCCTCAACCTATACATTTGTACATGATATGTTTTACACAAACTGAAAATATTTTGGTAATGTCAACAAAGCATTGAAAGTACAAAGGAAAACTGAACTTAGAATAGACTTTCACTGCATCATGGAAAGGGAACTTTTTTTAAAAACTGCATGACGGATGTAGAAAAACATATTACTTTAGGTAGGTCCGCATCAAAATCCATGCTCGCTGAGCGAATGACGGCTATGGACAGCTTAATTACTAGAATCGATCAGTTTCCATGACAATAAGGACCATGAATGCAACTGATGTTTTCAAACCTGAACTTGTTCACTTTAGAGTTTGCACACATTTTCATTCAAATAGATCCTGGAAGAAAAACATGACATTTAAAGCAATCATGTGCTGTTTGTAACTACTGAACAGTTTCATCGTTCACGTGATTTGATGAATTCAGATTTGATGTCTGAGCACAAATTTAGTCAAATCGTCTGTGTTTGTAATGAAACATGATATCCTAATTAACGTTATCAGTTACCACAGTTATGCGATTATTAGCAATTTTGCGATTTCTCAAACAATAAATATTGACATGGCACACAAACACGTAGTTACAATTCTCATTATAATGCCAGTATAATCGCGTAAACGGATTTTTACCCAATGCGAACCAGGGCTTTCGTTAGACGTCAAAAATTGAGGATAAAAAATGACCATTTACTGATATCAATTTAAAGTACAAAAAACTTCCTGTGAATATAGCAGTAAATTTGACCCTTTGGTTCAAATTCCAAAGAGTCAGACGTGATATTTTGCTGATCCAAGAGTCGAAATGCCACTTTAAGGGTCATATGAATGTCTTGTGAATACATCAGTACTGACTGCTTTGACTATGACATCGGTATCAACCGATTCCTGTTTAAGGATTTATCTTCAACGTTTTGATGATTTTAGCTTTGTTTAATGACTT
This sequence comes from Lutraria lutraria, assembly GCA_964023205.1. NCBI lineage: Eukaryota > Metazoa > Mollusca > Bivalvia > Venerida > Mactridae > Lutraria > Lutraria lutraria. The sequence continues at coordinate 5,844,195 of OZ026845.1, forward strand.
TATTTATCATGTATTCTATAATGTACTATCTGCATCATGTATTTGTATAAAGTATCTCATTGCATAAAGTAAAATATAGATATTTTAAGCCTTTGATACTGTTGTTAGTTGAACGCTTTTTCCAAATGTGTAAACATCAATGCGTATTATGTTAGGGCTAATAATAGAAATACAAAATGTATTACTAGTAATGTTTGGCTAAACATGAGCGACCCGGAAAAATTACCACGCCCTTAAAAGATTTTTGTAACTTTTAGGCCTAGGATATTGTTATCGTACGAGGACCGCAAACTGAATTTTCGATCCACATATCCTTTTGGCATATTTTTTAATATCGCTTTTAATAATATGCTTGGTGACTTAAAGCAAAATGAAAAAAAATATTAAGAAATAAGTACCTATTACCCTATTTATCTGCCCAAAATTTAAAGCTTGAGGAGCGTAAGGACAAACCTAGACATTTTTAATAAGGGCTAATCTGTCTTCAGTAAAAAAGTCGCTTTTCTATCATGCCGCTTCACGTACAGCAGTTAATGGAATGGCTTGAATCGTCCGACATGGGACGAACTGCAAACAGTATGATACATTTATACAATGTATTTAATGCAGCGTCACGGGCAAGGTCTGCGTCACCTTCATTGGTTTCTAACCTTAGAGACGTTATGGAGTCTAGAAAACAAATGGACCATCATTACGATGTATAAAATTTCAAAGACATGAATAAATTCATTTTGGATTCAGTTTGACGCTCTTTCCACCATAATCCATACTCCTGATTCACTGTTTCATTTGAATAATTATATTATTGAGTCCTCAAAATGACACCGAAATACTAATTGCTGAGAGTTTATGGCATAAAAACGAATCATTCACGCGATGTAAAAGAGATCTCCGTGCTTCCAGTTGTATGTTGGAAATCGCAGAATTTCAGATTGAAATGTGTTTCGATGTCAATCACATTTTGTATTTTATTCCCATACTTTGGACTTCAAATTTAAAGAAAGGAAAAAAAAACAAGACGAATTAAGAAATTCTGCAGCAATAGAACATGACCGGAAAACTGTAAAGGGTCTCCGTGTTTGAGTAGTTATGGTCTCTGACTTTTAAGCTGTGGCCCTTACTCATGTCATGAAGCCTTTGTTAGTTACGGTATGCCTTATGTACAATGACAGAAGCGTGTACACGTATCTTTGAATATACTAGTATTTAATCTTTCCGTGCGGTTGTCTATTAAGTTACTGAAGACATTAGAATTCTAATGTTCAGACATTTTGTACCGATTCTGTTGAATGTTATAACGAATCACGACATGCAACAAATAGCTTGATGTCATTATATCGCGTATATATAAGTGTGTTTAAGTATAGCTTTGAAATAAGGGGATCGATAGACCATAATATAGTTTTGAATATTGATTTTGATTCAAAGAAAAAACGCAGAAAAACACGCTCCCGAGATACTAACATCTTCAAACCCCTCCTATCCCAAACCCACCCCAAAAAGAGAAACACAAAAAAGAAGGGCAATACAAATTCTAATGGAGGGCACGAATTGGAAGGATCTGCTTCAAAACAATAGAGAATCTTAAACAGATTTCTGACGGGTTCAACCTCGCACTTAGAACCGGCGAAAAAGAATTCACAAACGAATAATAAACTGAAGAAATACTAAACTCAAAGACAGTGCAATCAACAGCAAACATATAAAACCAGTTGATTGTTTTAGTCCTTTCTAACTCTCCATTAGAAGTGTTTGATGTAACACCCAGTATAAGTTTATAAATCTGTTCTTTCCATCGAGACAAATCCATTAACAACCAAAATGACATGCTAAACACGTTTGGAAGCATTAGTAGGGTCTAATAAAAACAGTTAAAGTAGCGGCAATATTGTTTGAATTCGTCACGAAAATCTGTACCTCGTCTGATTCCGTCTCATTTATTAACCAATAACCTTTATTTCAGTCAATTTCAATAAACTTTTATTGCCTTTTTATGCGTCAGTTCGATTTATTTTGAATCTAAGCATATTTACATTCTCTCTGGCGCTACACTCTAGCATCGAAAAATTGAATCTGACGGATGCGAGACGGAACCGGATTATTCGGATTTTATCGAAGCTACAAATTAAGTTGAAACTTCCTTTATATGCGTCCTTCAAAAGCAATTACAATGAAATCTTTGAGTCTTTCGAGACCTTAATTGATTAATTTCCTGACTTTATTGGTGGACATGAAGAGAAGTAATCATGTTTGAGATGTTGCAAAACACTGGAATGTCTTCTGAACAACATAAGACCCTAGAGAAGATTTCAGCGCAGCTTTTTTAAAATTCATACCCGCCCGGCTTATATACATGTATTAACCTCCTGGGAAGAACTGGTCTTAGAATTTTATATGTAAACTAATCCGCAGTTAAATGCTACAATCATAAAACATGCGTTTTAAAAACAGTTTCTTTAGATTTGTAGAGGACGTGAATTTCCCCCAAACGGATTCCCTTAAGGTAAAAGTCGCCGATGGAAACACCCATTGGTTTTGACTTCGACGCCGGCTGAACAAAAATGATTAGTACCCTAAACTTAATGGTCCCGAGATGCAGTTCTTGTCTCTGGTTACATACAAATATCATACAAAGTACGAAGTATACGAGGTTATGCTCACTCTCAGCGATGAGGTTGATTCTTTATCTTACGTTCAAAAAAGGTACAAAATACTGCGATGAAGAAATTAGTAAGCCCAAATTCGTTAAAAGAAAAAATGAGTTCCTTGTAGAAAAGCAACAAGATGTATTTAACACGTTTTAAATCATCCTTACTAGCAGACAATTTACCAGGATGAACATTTTTGGGTAAAAAACTGTAACTACTGCTCTAGCATTTTTTCAGTATCAAGCGTCGTATGTTTCCATTGTTCTTTATTTATATCTTAGAGTGCAATGGGCGCTCTTCGTATTTCTTTAAAAAAAACACAACCTTGTCATCGGTTAGATAAGAAAGTGTGGCGAGCACTGTTTGTAGATACATTTTTTTACTTTGTCTGCTCACACTGTGCTGTCAGAAATTAGTAATATGTGATAAATTTAATAAACTGCTGGATTTATCAAATACCCCGTTGTTTTTAATTTGTCTTTATTATATTCAGTGTTGCTTGAACAGGAGTTAGTATTATGTACAAAGCTGTAAAGATAAATAATTGACTTTAAAACCTTTTCGTATTTCGTACTTTTCGATCAATTACGAAGAAACTTGTTTGCCATGAGTGTTAAATTTTGCGGATTTAAGCGCAAAGAATAATGTTCGAATCGTTATATTTGTATAGAATCAGTTCTAGGGAGAAAATCATGTGAGTAAAGGTCATTCTTTAAAAAACACATCATTTATTTAGAACAAATGACCCTCGCCCGCATGAAGACCACGTGACTTTCCCGAGGATGACCTTTGTGAAAAGTTTTGACTGACTTTGAATAAATCTGGGAATAAAGTACGTGCGTGTGTCTGTGATATATTTATAGACAGACTATTGATAGACCTGTATACCTTTTCATCCTAATTTATTTATACCCATTTGATTAAAACCCCTTTTCCTGGCACCGTCCACTAAGTACATCATTGAGTACATCCATTTTTCATTTATTGTAAAACGTATATTACTGTTTTTTTTTGTAATCTATAAAAGACGGCTAAATGGACACTAGATGGTTGAAGGTATCAGATCCACGTGTTAATTATAGTAATCATTGATATGTTTAGCTAACCCACGAGCAATTCATTCACATAAAAACTCGCTTTAATAGTTCCATCATTTTATCCCGGCAATATATATAACTCTAAATAACATACTGTGTGGATTTATTATCTCGTGTGATTCCACCATATGAAAGCGAAATGATCATAAAGATTTTGAATGAAAAAGAAATGTAATTTTGCTGATACTCCATATAGACCACTAAACGTAGATTTATACTCCTGCTATTTTGGCCAGCCGTTTTTATGCACATGTATACTTCACGACATTGCTATGTGACCACCTATAATTTTCGGTACATGTTTTACTAGTATAACCATTCTACGGGTTGGATTCATTTTGGTTCCTTTCTTTAATACATATCAAAGAAAAACAAAAAAACAGTCTTAGGTTTGAAAGAAAAAAAATTTAATCAAATATCCACGAACATTTAATTAAGTTTCAAAGTGTGTTATATAAAGGCTCATGTCTGTTAATGAGTAATACAATGTATTACTGAAACAAGATAGCGATGGTAAGTCAGCAATTTTGTTAAATGCATATCTGAGTCCAGGAAATCGGGTCTTAAAGGTGTTGGATTAGAATATTGAACTGTGAATGTACATATTTTAATAAGAAAAAAAATCTAAAAAAAAAAAAAAAAAAATACCAACCTACCAAAAATAAAACTACCTTAAAAAACTAACACAAAACCAGCATACCAGAGAAACATACAAAATTTAGGCGAAACACAATCTTCCCAGGAGTACTGACTTAGACAGGTCCGCAGCAAGTTGAAATCCTCGGTGTACTTTAGACAAGCCTCTTCACAAATGTTTTAGTCGTTTAATCTATGACAATATGATTGTATTTTGTCACATACGTTCACCTATTTTTAACAACACGTTCTCCCCATCCCTAAAGCGACTATACATTACATTGTATTTGATTAGAGATGTTTAATCCAAAGTTTATGTTATGTATGTGTCTTTTAATCGATCTTTTCAATGTTAAGACGCTATCTTGGAGTTAGACACTTACAGGGATAATTCCCAGACACAACTTACATACTTTTGACATGCTCCTTCAAATAAAACATTTTGTTGATAAACGTACCGCAAGTTTTCTCTAATCAATCAAATAATTCGAAGCTTAATATAAACCAGAAAATTATATCTATATATATATATTATAGTCAGTCAGTCAGTCAGTCAGTCAAAGCCAGCCAGTCAAAGCCAGCCAGTCAGTCAAAGCCAGCCAGCCAGCCAGCCAGCCAGCCACATTCAATCAATCAATCAATCAATCAATCAATCAATCAATCAATCAATCAATCAATCAATCAATCAATCAACCAACCAATCAACCAATCAACCAATCAATCAATCAATCAATCAATCAATCAATCAATCAATCAATCAACCAATCAATCAATCAATCAATCAATCAAATTCCAAATTCGTTGAATAATAAGCCCAGAAATTCCATTTATATTTTAGTACAGCTAAACTATGGTTTTCAAGCCGCCACCTTAGACAATCAATGCATCTTGCATGGTACGATAATAATGAATTAAGTCAATTGTAACCAAGATAGTTATGTTACTAATAAAACAAGAATAAACTTGATTTGATCAAAGGTAACCCCGCAAGAAATTCAAGTTGCGTGCGTACTGTTCATCTAATGAAAGCATGTGTTTCTAAAGCAAGCAGCGGCAAGCCTTAATTGGGTGACATGTCAAACATCAATAAAAATGTAATTGAAACAAATACATCCCGTCTAGCATTCATGGTTATTGTAGGGCGTAATATCGTTACGCTAATTCTAGAGACGTATTGTCAATTCTAATTATAGAAATTGGTGAAGATTTGAGAAACATGCGATGTTCTGAGGATTGGTGTGTATTGAAGCAAACATATACTTGTCTTGATCTCAGAGTGGCGTTTTTGCCTGTAGTCTTATTATATATAAAATGATGAATAATAATACAAGATACTCTTTTGATTGAATTGTCTTCGTGCGGTATTTCCATATATTCAATTTGTGCTTACGTATGAAGCAATAGGACCATACAAAGAAACATCCTTTGTGTGACACTCATCTTTATGCAAATCAAATCACAACTCATATCGTATATGCATATACGACGAAAATATGATATAACAGATTTGCATGTTTTAGTTTCATCTGAGTATTTTCTTTCTTAATCATCCCGTGATAGAGATTCCATTTTGGGGGATACCTTGGCAGTCTCAAACACGTAGGCTCCCTTTTTCAATGCAACATTATTTCTTGTTAGTTTTACGAAGGTTTGGCCTCGTGACCACAGAGTGTGTGTGGAATGTGGTATCGAGTTACATGTCATGGGTGTGTGACACCATGATCTGTTACAAATATTTGTACTTTGACCATTTATTTTTTTTTCTTCCACAGTCGGAGAAGAATCAAATCTTGACGTCCAATTTGTGGTTAAAGCATGTAAGTATTGTTCCTTAATATTTCTTGCATTATACGTACATTTGAAGAACAGTTTATTTCAATACTCTGTTTATAAGTGCGAATCTACCAACCAAGTCTTAAACACTGAATATGATTCTAATATTCATTTGATTATTGTCTCAATGCCACAGACCGGAATACTGTTGAAATGTACAAAGCATTTTTTTATTGATAATTAGATCAACTCCTGACTATCTTTTTATTACATATTTTATTATTACTTTTATTAAATAATTTATATTTCACTACATATTTTATTAAGTATTTCAATTTATATTTTATTACATATTTTATTATATATAATTAATATTTATCTTATTATTTAATGATACATTTTTAAATACTTAATGATGAACATTTAGTTATATATTTATTATATTTCTAATATATATTTCTTTAGGAATGGATTGATGAGAGATTTCGTTGGAATCCTGATGATTTTGAGGGGATTGAGATGACTCATATTCCATCAGAGGAACTCTGGAGACCAGATATTCTTTTATACAATAAGTATGACATTGTTATCTTGTAGATCAGACAGTATTGAATTTTTAGACAGAGGCTACACCAGGACAATGTCTTATATTTGTCACCGTTAGCATAATCTAGTATTTCTTTTTGGCATGGATGAAGCCTTGTTAACAAATATTTTGTTGCATTTGCATAAGTATTTGGTCTTATTTACGTAACTGTTTTGATACTGATGTGTGATTAAAATATATTTGCGGTTTCACTAATTGGGGGTTAAATTTCGTTGATTTTATAGTCGACTTGTTCACGAAATCTAATCCTATCTAATAGAAATGCTGTGATATCTGTCAACCATCCGAAAATTAGTAATATCCCAAATAGTGCTAGTTACAAAACAACTTCTGGTATGTTCAGTTAACTTCGAAGTAAAATTGTATGATTAGAACAATGGTATTTACTTGGGTCAAAGTCATTTTTAATTAATTGACCTACTGTAAGAATGCATTCCAAGACTGGTTTCGTACAAACACGATAAACAAAGTTTGACATCAATATTTGGTATGTTTTTACAGTGCAGATGGTGAGTTTGTGGTTACACTGTTAACCAAGGCAACTGTCATGCATTCTGGTCTCATAAAGTGGGAACCACCGGCTATCTACAAGAGTTATTGCCCAATTAATGTGGAGTTCTTCCCCTTTGATCAACAGGAATGCTTCATGAAATTTGGTGTTTGGACGTATGATGGACACGAGGTAATGTGTACTTGAATAATCTTCCATTAAACTTGTCTTAAATGATTCCAACACAACGTAGACAGACATGGTAACAAAACTATTCCATACAAACAACTTCACACGAAGCACTTAAATACTCAAAAATTGGCAACACAATAATCAGACATATAACCAACATTGTAGAAATATTTTATGATTTATGTATGGTATTACATGTTTTATTGATTCGTTCACTGAATCATAGATTGCAATCGTGATGCAATGACATTGTATAAAATTAGATGCCATCTTGATGGACATTACTTGACATTCCTTCACTAAACATGCGTCAATTTCTCCCATGAACGTTTCTAGAATAAACCACTTATACGCCAGCACAATCATTCAATTTTATAACAGTTTTGTTGCCTTTAATTCTAATGTTTTGTTTATACGTTTGAAGCCTGAATGATATCAAAATGAAGGGATTTGATAAAATAAATACACGTCTGTCTACTGGATTTCACAATGCATTATTTCTGGGAATTATTATGTATACAACCTACAGACAGTTCAAGAATTGTTATATAGTAATTACGTAGAGTCTATACTGATTTATTTACGCGATGGATCGAAGCATTACTTACGTGAATTCCTCTCAAAGATTCCTGAATAAAACAGTTTAGCGGTTTATTAGAATTCGAAAATCGCTCCTGATTGAACGAACAGGATCATTCAGTACAAAACATTTCTTTATAACACGAACACCACCAACGTCTCCTTACAATATATCTCCCTTTTAATACAAGGACAATGCAAACGTCTCCTTACAATACATCTCCCTTTTAATACAAGGACAATGCAAACGTCTCCTTGGAATACATCTCCCTTTTAATACAAGGACAATGCAAACGTCTCCTTGCAATACAACTCCCTTCTTTAATACAAGGACAATGCAAACGTCTCCTTACAATACATCTCCCTTTTAATACAAGGACAATGCAAACGTCTCCTTACAATACATCTCCCTTTTAATACAAGGACAATGCAAACGTCTCCTTGCAATACATCTCCCTTTTAATACAAGGACAATGCAAACGTCTCCTTGCAATACAACTCCCTTCTTTAATACAAGGACAATGCAAACGTCTCCTTGCAATACAACTCCCTTCTTTAATACAAGGACAATGCAAACGTCTCCTTGCAATACATCTCCCTTTTAATACAAGGACAATGCAAACGTCTCCTTGCAATACATCTCCCTTTTAATACAAGGACAATGCAAACGTCTCCTTACAATACATCTCCCTTTTAATACAAGGACAATGCAAACGTCTCCTTGCAATACAACTCCCTTCTTTAATACACGAACACCGCCAACGTCTCCTTACAATATATCTCCCTTTTAATACAAGGACAATGCAAACGTCTCCTTGCAATACAACTCCCTTCTTTAATACACGAACACCGCCAACGTCTCCTTACAATATATCTCCCTTTTAATACAAGGACAATGCAAACGTCTCCTTGCAATACAACTCCCTTCTTTAATACACGAACACCGCCAACGTCTCCTTACAATATATCTCCCTTTTAATACAAGGACAATGCAAACGTATCCTTACAATATATCTCCCTTTTAATACAAGGACAATGCAAACGTCTCCTTGCAATACAACTCCCTTCTTTAATACACGAACACCGCCAACGTCTCCTTACAATACAACTTCGTTCCTAAATGTCCGGATTGCATCTTTTCTAACCACTTTCCACATTCCAATATTATCTGGTTCATCTACAGAGACCTTATGATTCTGGCCAATTCCTTTATTATTCTTATGGACTTCCATATTTATTTCAGGTTGACTTACAACATGTTTGGGAAGATCGTGGAATTATGCAAGGCAATCAGATGGTCATACCTAACGGTGTAGACTTGTGTGACTACTATCAGAACGTTGAATGGGATATCATTAATGTTACAGCAAGAAGGAAGGAGAAGTACTACCCGTGTTGTCCGGAGTCTTACATTGACATCACTTTCAATATCACCATAAGAAGGCGGACATTGTTTTATACCATCAACTTAATCATGCCGTGTATTGCAATCTCATGCCTTACAGTGCTAGTGTTCTACCTACCCAGTGACTCCGGAGAAAAGATCACATTGTCTATTTCCATTCTACTCGCATTAACTGTGTTCTTTCTGTTACTTTCTGATATAAACCCTCCGACTTCGATTGTTATTCCTTTAATTGGAAAATATCTTCTGTTTACAATGATCGTAGTGACTATGTCTATATTTCTGACGGTGTATACTCTCAGTGTTCACTTCCGGTCTCCTGCGACGCATGAAATGTCGCCGTGGATTAAACGTGTTTTTACAGAAATCCTTCCAAAGATATTGTGTATGAAGCGTCCAGTCAAAAAGAAGAAACACGTGGCTATTAGAACAATAAATGGTATAGAAATGAGAGACATAGAATCTGATGTGGCCCATGTTGTTCCGAGATGGGACCAAACCAATGCCCAGAATTATGAAAACCTAAACAGACGCACCTCTTCAGAAAGGAAGGATGATTTGTCTAGATTCCCTACTGAAATACAAGAATCACTAAAAGGCGTCAAATTTATTGCTGAACATTTGAAAAAAGACGACGAAGAGAAGTCGGTAAGTTCATGTATTTCATATATATTTCACAAATTTCATATATTTCATATACTAGTAGATTTATTTAATATATTTGTAATTTTACATATTTCTTGGATATACGGTGTGAACAATCTTCCTCCATTTTTGTCTGTGTATGTCCACGTACTAAGCCTGTCTATAGATGTACCCCATACCCTTTTGTTCAAACACATATTTTCAAGGTGGTATCCAATATTATGTCTGTCTTTTGGTGTCTACATGATAGATACCTACCAAACTAAAACTAAATGTTATGATATGTTCCTAGGATCATTGGTCTAAAAGGGATTAATTGCTCACACTGATACTTTCATTAACTCCATGTTTGTGAAGTACGACCAACGTTTATTATTTCATGGATTTTACATTTTTACCAAAACCGAATGCCTTCATTTTATCATCTTGGAACAATAAATTAGTGGGATAAATGTGTATCATTTTTTTACCTTTAATATGCTTCAAGATAACAATGTATTTTATACTCAAGAACATACGCACTCAAGAAGTCACTCAACACTTACCGTAGAAATAAAAGAATCATTTGTCATCGAGTACACGTAATAATATTGCACTATGTCTGATTTTACCTACTTGTTTTACAGGAGGAGCGTGACTGGAATTACGTTGCTATGGTGATGGATAGAATGTTTTTGCTTGTTTTTACAACAGCTTGTGTCTGTGGAACATTGGGGATATTTTTGAACGCCCCTTCTTTGTATGATCCTACGGAGGCTATGTCGAGACATGACTTTGATTGCTCTTCAAAATAAGGAGTTCTGGTGATTATGACGACAAGCGCTGTACGAAAATTTGTTAAAACTAAACATTTTAGTGAAAACTCTCTTTTCCACTTGATTTGAAGAATTTTCAAAGTGAACGCACCTGACACTAATATACTCATTAAGCGAGCGCTAATTATCCAGAGTTTGAAGTGTAGTGATATCCAAGAATACTGATTCTTTGTCGATTAGTTATACATAAAATGTAATTCTGCTTCAATATCATGCCATTATTTACAAATCATTGTAGGCTTTGAGCGAAATTGAAACAAAATATTCGCAGATAGTTCTTTTGTTCATTTCATAACCATCTAAAATTCTAAATGCCTTCTTTTATGATTTGTACTTAGTATATTATCGAATGCTTAGTATGTGTAGTCAAACCTGTGAACAAAGGTTTCCCTTGGCAAAGAAAGATAATGCAGCCTTTATTGACATGTGACCTTTATTAGGAGGTTTTTAAAGGTTTATTTTGTTCTAAATATTCAATTAAGGTTTATAAAAGAATGACCCTTATTCACAGGGTTGGGTTTATATTTGGAGATGCTCGCTTGCACAGGTTTGACAATACTCGTTTAGTCAGATGTGATAAGTGTGGATAATGTTCAAAGAATAATGATATAAGCTGGTATTGGTATGGATTCTTTTTCTCATATTTAGAGGGAGCACTGCCCTATTCGGTTCGATTGTCTGACCCGATCCTCTGATTAATACGTATTTAGACAGATTGATGACCTGGTTTTTAAGATGATATAGATTCTATCACAAGTAAAGTAAGGCGCTTCTTGGGTTCAAAAGTAATTTATTAAGAGTTTCGATTATAGAGCACGCACAAGCCTCTCACCACGATGAAGATGTCCAGCTAGTTTAAGAAGGTCGATAATTCCTCAAAGGGACCACGCCTTTGGTCATCGCAATAATTTTATGACACTGGCTATTAAATCAGATAACAGATAGAATATTGAATAGATAATAGATATTCTGAAATTTACTACATAGGAACCAAATGTTTAAAAAAATTACAAGACCAGTGGATCGGATGGCCGAATATGTGGGTAGGTCATAAAAATATTGGCGTTCACTTAAGGCGATGACGTCACTTATGACGTAATATAATTCAAAACACTCCATAATCCTTTGACGTATTTGTGTCCTTTCTGGTGTTTCCTATGTATGAAGATGCCTGTGATTCTAATATATAATATATATAGCCTATCTGTAAATACATGTAACACAATGCCATATATATAATATATTCATATCTTTTTGTTTATTATTATGTTAAAAATGTGATATTTACCTTTTAATTGTTTTAAGAAGGTTGGAACTTTAGACGTAGGCCTAACTATGACCATGATTTGTTTTGTTTCGTCCAAAGTTTTCTAAACAAATGAGATGAGTTTATGTTTATATGCAAAAACCAAAAGTGACAAAAGTCGACTGGCAAGACACAGGAAAAAAACATTTTTTTTTTATAATGTATCATAAACATCGACATTAATATAGGCTAATTGCCCTTGGAATTTTCAAATATGTTTTTTTTGTGATCATGTTATAAAAATGTTGAAATAATTCATTTAAAAAATAAGTCATTTTTATGGCAAACTGCTGTTTCGGTTAATGAATAGTATCAGTAAATAAATGTCACTGTACAACAATTAATGTGGTTGTTTAAGTTTTCTCGATTTGAAATACGATTTTGTCTCCTTTTTGGTCTAAAGTTTCATTCTGAATTTAAACATAATTCAAGTAGTATAGTATTAGGCTTGAAACTTGTTTGTTTCTGATTACACACTCATCAAATTTGGGCATGTATTTTGAGATTTTGTGTGTGGCTTTTTTATTATTTATGAAGGTGTACAGAAGGTTAATAAAGTGAGAAAGTCATGGACGGGGAATTAAACTAGGTCTGGTAACCAGAAACAAACATTTTTACGTCCTAATTTTAATTATGTCTTTTGTTTTATATAATTATATTGTTTTTATTTGATTCATTTATACTTAAACACTGTTTGTTGAATAAAGGATGAATTAAATAGTTATAAGTTTGTTTTTTGGTGTCATTTTGAGTTTACAACAGATTCAGTAAAAACCTTACTTAGAGTAGGTAAATATAGTAAAACTTCGATTATCCGAAATCGACGGGACCGAAATATTATTTCGGATAACATCAGATGTTCGGATAATCCGAGTTCGGATAATAGAGGTTTTACTGTATTGAGAAAACCTCATTTAATCATGTTATCTCTTACTATCAGCTCTGTTTGTTTTACACTTCTAATGTCTTGGTAATGAAAGCACATAAACATTAGGACCAACATGTTTGTCTCGTATAGGACAGTAGATCGGCAGGCATGGGGCGATCTAATTCGACCCGCGAGTCGGGGCAAACGATTCACAGTCGGAACCACGAATCTTTCATTAAACAGAAACTATAACATACTTCTCATTTGATGTTGTCATAAACAATGAACAAGGCAAGGGTACACCAAACATAACAAGATTTAACAGTGAAAAGTACAATCTATCGAATCTCTAGGTGGCCACAGCATCGAGGTTTTACGGTAGAATGCATGACAATTAATAACCATGGAATCGCCAAATCAAAATGTTCGGGGATTACCCTAACCAAACACCGAGCTTTGTCATTCCGTTGTGTATAGTAGATTTAATGCCTCTGAAAGCCTTTAAGTTTAGTTAATCTTAAACTTAGGAAAGAAATCCTTGAATCTCCGAATATTTGTGTATTGAATCGATAATTATAGTATTTAGAAGCAAAATGAAATAAAAGAGATGGATTTGTCCGATACAATTCGGTGATGCCTAAATTGATAATTGCATGTTTTCTGTAGATAGATATGTTGTTATGTCATTGTTCATGACGTCTGAAATACTTGTCAAACAAAACAGACATGTTTTATATAAATGATATACTTAAGATATTATCCCTAGTATGAAAACTACAAATCAGCTTGTCTGAACCAATACAATCTGTATTAATCACGTCCATTCAGGCGGAAATCTATTGTCTTGTTCGGATCGTTAATGCAGGCATTGGTGCCGCAGATACGTCATTGTATGTCTCGCTTTACCGATCTTTCCTAGAAATGTTATTTTTCAAATAAATCTTGTGTTTTATGCTATGGTAGAGTATTCCAAATACGTAATTCAAAAGTAGAATAAATCATGCATTTTCAATTTTGTTCAGCGATTAATTGACCAAAATCAATAAAGTAACCATTACGTATTTCTTCAGAAAATACAACGTGGTACTTTTTTATCTATTACAAAATATTTTATACTTTTTTAGGCCCCTGGTTGGTCTTTAATCTTCATATTTTTTTCTTGTTTAGTTTTAAAGTCGCTATTTGCAGTCACTTGATACCCTAGGATTACATGTTTTGCGTCCATGTTTTATTTGTTGCTTTGATTGCGAGATGTTGTGTTTTGAACTATGGCTTTAGATCCTTATTTATTCTATTTCATGCATTGTTGTGTACTTTTGTATTTTTGTTCATGTCAGTCTTTTTTTTGAAAATCCATTTTCCTCCCCAATCAGATCCTGTATTAACAGGGATAACATTGTACGAGTGTTGAATACATAACTATGTCAATGAATTGCAATGGGTGACATTTGAAAATAGAGTCACATTATCACGCTGCAATGATGGTGTTAAAAATAAAAATAAATTGTTTCCAGACTACATGTCAAATCTTTTAACCTTTTCAAGCAATGAACACTATGACCTTAGATCTACGGCACGTAATGATCTAGTATTGCCAGGAAACAGAACTAAATACATTTTAGATACTTTTTCATATCATGCTAGCCTCGTTTGGAATACACTGCCATTTAATCTAAGACAAATCAATTCATTATATTCTTTTAAGTACAACTAACGTAAGTTTATTCTTAACATGCAATTTCCATAACCTAATTATTCATTTTCATACCTATGTCTGGGTATAAAGACTTATTTTTTCAGCCTTTTAATGTTTTTAGATTGTTTACTCAAAAGTGTTTCTTATTAAAAAAAAAACAGTTTATGTAATTATTGATACATGTTCTCAATCAAGGAGTGTTTGTCGGGTATGTCTGCATTTTCTTTACTAAATCATTTGTATCAATGCTATCATCATCATTATATAAGTATTAGTTAAATGTTATTATGCTTGTTTCCAGAAGGCCGCATTGAAAATAAGTCAAATGTTTTGTATATTTTACTTAATGTGTACACCTTCTATAAATAAAGATATTATTATTATTATGTATTGAATACGAAGCATACCGGATAGTTTCGATGCCGTAGGTTTTAAATCAAATATTGACAAGCAATAAAATGATATTATTAAGATCCGGTAATAAAACTTGCTATCTCGTTTTCTGTAATTTAACGGTAATAAATGTCATATTTCTATATGGCGTTAAATCCGAGAACATAAAAATCATAAAATGAGCAACAATGTATAGACTTATAGGACTACTACGTTCACATAGAGGACAACACGGATTTCCATGAGGTCACAGTCTTTCAACGGTCTATGGCAAAGCTATTGTGGTCATACTAGTTTTTAGGGCTCTTATAATTCAAGGAAACCGTGCTCTGAATAATCAATGGCTCCCGTAACCCCTAACCACATTTAACCACGAACCACCTCTAACCCTAAACACACCCATCGCTATCCACCTCTACTCTGTCTACCTTTTACCCCTAATTACCTTGAAACAAGAACAACTATAACAAAACGTTATAGTTAGACGAATTACAAGAAGCATTGGTTTAAGTTTTTTGTATGAAGTTGTTTTTTCATAAAGGATATTGACCGTCAACTTTATTCATTCCTCATTTATGGAGAGTATAACATATTTACAAGTTATAGATAATACACATATTTTGACAATCATGAGTATTTGACAAAAGAATACATTCATGTATATAGTTCACATG
The DNA here is from genome assembly GCA_964023205.1 of Lutraria lutraria. NCBI lineage: Eukaryota > Metazoa > Mollusca > Bivalvia > Venerida > Mactridae > Lutraria > Lutraria lutraria. Next base: position 5,860,019 of record OZ026845.1, read on the forward strand.
TACATGGTATTACCATACCATACATCAATGGAATAAAGTACACCCCAAATACTACCAAATCCACAATAGTCTGATATGATACAACCACATTAAGCTTACATCTAATGATGTTCCCGATATTATGCCACGTTAACATCATAGAACGATGCCTACATTACTTACTTACGTTTCAACAGCAGAGCAGACGAACAGATTCAGTCAAAAGTCAAACATGACAGGTAACGCGACGAATAGCCAGTCCAATGATTGACCAATCAAAAATGACCGAAATCACCATTAGCCAATCAAATGGCCAGGATTAGCCAAACTAGTAATAGACAATACAGTAAGTACTCGCAAACAGCTGTAATAAACACACAAATACTCGTAAGTATAATTCGTCTAGAAAAGTACTTAAGCCAACAGGTCTGTATTATCTACATGAGGTACACAGATGCACCAAGTAACATATACATACCTAGTGTACAATACTCACCATAAAGCGTCCCGAGATGATGATTTCGTAAGTAAACCAATTTGAGAATAAGTATGAGTGTCGAGTGATATTGCCTTCTTTTAATATCAAGAAGGATAAGACTTGTTTGTTTGATCATTCGCAGAAGAAAAGTCAAACAATCAAACAAGAACAAGCACTCCAGTGTGCCAATCCACACAACAGTCAAACAAGAACAAGCAATCCAGTGTACCAATCCCCACAACAGTCAAACAAGAACAAGCACTCCAGTGTACCAATCCCCACAATAGTCAAACAAGAACAAGCACTCCAGTGTACCAATCCCACAACAGTTAAACAAGAACAAGCACTCCAGTGTACCAATCCCCACAACAGTCAAACAAGAACAAGCACTCCAGTGTACCAATCCACACAACAGTCAAACAAGAACAAGCACTCCAGTGTGCCAATCCCCACAACAGTCAAACAAGAACAAGCACTCCAGGGTACCAATCCCCACAACAGTCAAACAAGAACAATCACTCCAGGGTACCAATCCACACAACAGTCAAACAAGAACAAGCACTCCAGTGTGCCAATCCCCACAACAGTCAAACAAGAACAAGCACTCCAGGGTACCAATCCCCACACTTGTCAAACAAGAACAAGCACTCCAGGGTACCAATCCCCACAATAGTCAAACAAGAACAAGCACTCCAGTGTACCAATCCCCACAACAGTCAAACAAGAACAATCACTCCAGTGTACCAATCCCCACAACAGTCAAACAAGAACAAGCACTCCAGTGTGCCAATCCCCACAATAGTCAAACAAGAACAAGCACTCCAGTGTACCAATCCCCACAATAGTCAAACAAGAACAAACACTCCAGTGTACCAATCCCCACAACAGTCAAACAAGAACAAGCACTCCAGTGTACCAATCCCCACAACAGTCAAACAAGAACAAGCACTACAGTGTATCAATCCCCACAACAGTCAAACAAGAACAAGCACTCCAGTGTACCAATCCCCACAACAGTCAAACAAGAACAAGCAGCACTCCAGTGTACCAATCCCCACAACAGTCAAACAAGAACAAGCACTCCAGTGTACCAATCCCCACAACAGTCAAACAAGAACAAGCACTCCAGTGTGCCAATCCCCACAACAGTCAAACAAGAACAAGCAATTCAGTGTACCAATCCCCACAACAGTCAAACAAGAACAAGCAATTCAGTGTACCAATCCCCACAACAGTCAAACAAGAACAAGCACTCCAGTGTACCAATCCCCACAACAGTCAAACAAGAACAAGCACTCCAGTGTACCAATCCCCGCAACAGTCAAACAAGAACAAGCACTCCAGTGTACCAATCCCCATTTATCATTTTCTGTTATGTTCGAATGCACGTAAACACTAGTTTGTTTCAAATACGAAAGAAAAACCCGAGGTCAGTCACCGTACAGTCACTGACTAAATATTTTAAGACTAACCATTGGACATTACACATTAGCACTTCCATAGTCATCCCCAACCCTGTCTAAAGAGACGAAATTGAATTTGCTACAAAAATCTTCGCATCTTATTTGTACAATGCTAATTCATTTAATACAAAATTGACAGTGTCATTTCGGGAACTTAAAGTGGTACTCGTGTTTGTATGCGTTTTAACATACGTCTACATTAGTGAAAAGTTGCCTTTAATTACTGTATCCAGATTTGATCGTATGGTCCACTAAAGAAATATACAATCCAGATATAAATGCCATACCTAACAAGCCAATCAATGTATCATTTCTTAGCTTCTGTTTTATGGCGGTAACGTAACTCTTTTTGAAGCGGATAGAACGTGTGTACTTAAAATAACCGTTTCCATAAAATGCCGGCTTTTAAATAAAATCTGTCAGTTTGATACTTTATTCCTTCCGATTTCTTTCCTAAAAGCAGTAACCAGGACTACCCAACGCCTGTCAATAACAGCTGATGTTCTGTAAATCAAAAGGTTTATCCTAATGATTTATTTTTGTTTTCCCAAACACTTTCAATAGGTATCATCTAGCAATAGCAACTGATATATTTGCTTACACAAACCGCAGCCTTTCCTTCGATCCTTCGTACTTCATTCCAATGAAAACAGTTTATTTGTTCAATTCATGTTCGCCCTTTGTGAATTTCACATCTGTTTCCACTCAATTTCATGCGATGAAACACGTTTTTTTCACCACTCAAGCATTGTCTGTACTTACCTGGGATGAATACCGAACAAAACATTCACAATATTGAATTCTATTTGTGCCAGTAAGGGTATCTACGTATGAAACACTCGTAAAATATCTAATTCGCATAGTTATAATTGCGCAAGTTCCTGGTAATATATGTATGCTCGTAAAAATATTTTGGCTGCTACGGTAGTTCAATTGTAATGCTTCCAGAAATGATAAGATTTGAAATATTCACAATGGTTAATGTAAAATATGTATTCATGGAATAAGACCTGCAGCCCAAGTTGATTAAGTTTCGTATATGTTTGTTAGCACATGGGTACCCCTGCTTGCCGTGCTACCCAACGCTATTGTATAAGCAGCTGCCATCTTCCCTACGTCTCGATGTCTGAATCCTATTTTACTGATTTTTTTTATTTTTTGAATCAGAGAACATAATATATATCTTGATCTGTACATAAGTTTATCATTTGCGTATATAATGCAATTATAAAAATGCAACATACAAAAAGTCACGTTGCATATAAATATTCAACTACAAACGAAATAAAAGATCACATTATTGTAAGTAAAGATGAACAGAGTTGTATAATGTTATTTGTCAAGGTGTCTTTTTCAGTTTTTAAAAATAAAGACCAACTTCCAGCTTACCGAACAATCCGAAAGGAATCACGAAAAAGAAACTTCTAGCAGAAACGTAAATCAAATACAAGTGCACATAATGAACAAAAAATTAAATCGGAACTGGGAAAGACAGACATGGAATTCAACACTAGACTGACAAAACTATGCAAGCCAGAGAAAAGGTGAACTATGAGAAATCATTGCTTCTAAAAGCACAAACATTTTAATGTCGATACTTGATTGTGTTGTTTTTACACAAATGCATTAAAACAAACTTGGATTTCAGATTACTCTTTGATCGTTTTAAAAACATATGCCACTAATTTATTTTCGAACATGCTCCTATACATTCCTGATTGGAATCTGATAATTTGTAAAACAGATGGGACATTTTGTACTTTTCGACCGTTTAATATTTCTTGTTTATTTTATGAAAAACATAAGGGACATGAAAGCATTGATAACTGATGGAACTAAATGTCTGAGAATTGTCAGAAGTCTTGTAAAATACAGTTTTTTCATCAGTTTATTTTTCGAAGCTTGGTTCCAGTCATTGCACGTACGTAATTGTATTCGTTTGTCCGTAATTCATACTGGAAACAGTACTTAAGTGCACGAACTAGATTGGTGATTTACATACAGAGAAAAATACTGGTTACCGCTTCAGATGGTCTTCAAATTTTGAACGGTTGGAATCGAATAATAAGAATTGAAAATACTTGCTTTACTATGCATGTTCTTTAAAATTTTGTTTATTAATACTTCCTTTTACTGCATAACCCGTCTATAATTCATGACTGATTCTTATAAGCATTTCCTTAATACATTTTAAATTAATAATCTTGGTAAACTATGTTGTCTATTTCGATTGCGTCAAAAGAATCTTTATTTTTGGCGGCTACTGAGGATATTATTTAGTGCAATAACACATTTTTAAGGAACCCCTACATCTCTATTCTGCTTGAAATGACCGGCTTGAAAACTATTGGTTTGGTTATTCAAAACATTTTCTTCAGACTTGGTAGCGATCACACCTTTAATCAATGCGATGATGATCAGCTAAACTTCGGAATAATTAATTATCTATACCCGTTACAAAAAGTAAAACAAATCCGTTCAAAGAATTCCTGAAAATCATCTTAACTGAAAATATGTTCTGGTGTAGAAAAGCAAACGCCTGACATATTCTACTTAAAAAAAAACAAATACAGGAGCTTATATGACGCATAAATTGCACTGGTGTTACTTGGTAATTGCTTGATTCAAACAGACACAACACTTTTCGTCAATAAAAAAGACAGTCGTGGACGATAAAGAGCATCATCCAGACACATTAATTAACACAAGTTAGTCTTAAAATTGTCGTAATTATGATCCTTATAACAAAGCTAACCCTCGCCTGTCTGGACGACAGCTCTATGTAACTCCCACAAACAATTTTCTTCGCAATAAAAGGGATGCCACTACTGGTTTGACTAAAACGATCCAATTCAGTACATTAAGACTATGATAATAACTTTGTTCTAGACACACGACAGCGCGTAGTACCACATACTACGAAAATAATAAAATACAGTCAAACCTGTGGACAAAGGTCACCCTTGAAGAAAACGAGATGTGAACTTTATTGACATGTCACCTTTATTCAGAGGTGATTTTGTTCTAAAATGGTCAATGATGTTTTTTAAAAGAATGGCTTATACTCACAGGGTGGCATTTATTCGGAGGTGGCCGCTAACATGGTGTGGACTGTATAGTATCATCTAAGCCAAAGTCTGTATATATTTATTTACCATACCTATAAAATATTAATTATCATAGGTACAATGAAGAAAACAGTTCATTCGCCTGTTTTAGCCATTGGGAACATGTTTTAAACACATTTGATAAAAAATTCACGCATGGTCGGTGAAAAAAGTGTACTAACAAGTACTGGAATGAGAATATGTTTTCAGTGCGATTGTTTTGTACAGGAAATATCATTCTAGATCTAGATCATTCAAGACGGTGTAGACTATGTTAAGAGATTATTTTTGTCTCACGCACAAATCGCAATCACCGAACAAATTCAACAACTTGAACAATAAAAGTACCGATACAGTCCGAAATATCCGTTTGTTACTTCAGGCAACACATAGAAAGACAATCGTTACTACTCGGGCATTTCTGTAACCTCATAAATAAGTGTAGTGTTACAAAGTTTTGTTATGCGGTTTCCGGTAACTACTTTTTCAACACTAGGTACTCGTTTTAAAAAAAACATTATCATAATTACAGACTTTCACACGTGTATTTATCGTTCGCGATTGATAAAACGGGCATCAAGTTCCCATTGGAAGAGAAACAGGTTGCTTCCACCGTTGGATTCACAGGGTCAGCCATGATTGAAAGTATCCCGTGAACAACAACAACAAAATGGCGGCCTGTCTATATAATTATGTCCAATGCACTTTATTTAGACAAACACCGAGGAGTTCCGATTGATAGAAAGACCGACGTAAGATAGCGATATCCGTAATACTTCGGACGATCTGACACATCGTTGAGAATATTTACATTCAATCAAATAGACATTTAAGCTAATTAGATATACTTCCATCCGAGGTACATGGAATCCACGTGTTGAAGCATAGTATGGTTTATTTTTGGTCCATAAAGTCCGATTGATTATTTGGTTCGCCATTCAAGTCTAACCAGACGATCCAAGGAGGGTCATGATCAACATTTCCCACTTTGAAGATTGCTTCATAGGGACTCTGTTGTTGAGAATTAAGCAGAAACACTTTAATCACCTTGTATAAAGAAGTTTATGTTAGTGTAGCAAAACGTAGTACTTTGGTCCGCATCAAAATTCATGCGCGCCGAGCGAGTGACGGCTATGGGAAGCTGAACTATCATTCAGTTTCCAAAAAAATGAAACCCTTCTTCCCAGAATTTTCAAGAAGTCAATGATACAAAAAAGTAACAAATTTGTTATGTTCTTTTTATAAAGTTTGCGAGAAAACAACTTCTTATCGTATGCTAACTACTGACAATGTATGTGTATTTTTTATCAAATTCAATAATAACATATGAATGCATTTATATTTGCTAAACTTACGTATTTATTAAGATAATCTTTAAATCAGTAATGATTATACAGGGGGTCAGTAAAGAAAGGTAACACTTTAACTTGTTCATAACTTTACTTAATTTAGGGCTTTTTATATCCAATTTGTATAATTTCAAAGGTCTTAAATAGAAGCTTTTACTGCTTGTTAAGATGGCAAATCAAATTTAATAACATTCTGACGAAATGATGTCATCCAAATACAGATGTATATACGTTATTGTCAATATGAACAACATGGATTGGACAGATACTCTCAGCTTCTCTACAGATTTCACCAGTAATTTCCCTGTCCACACTCCACGATCGACACACTTCCCCTTTAACATTTTCGCCTCACGGAAAGTATCTACCTTGCGAAGTTCATTTGATTTCACAGTGAATTTTGATGAGTTTACCAAATGTTACAAGTCTATAACACCTATGAAATATCACCTGACGTATTTAAAACACGTACATATATTTTGTGTAGTCTTATACTAGTCAAAAAAAACTTTTTTTCGTGATGAGAAAACGTTTTTCTTTGAGTTATGGATGAAGTTAATGTAATGTACCTGTTGATTCGACTATTACACAATATAGTATATCCTGTAAATTGTTATTAACATTCACTTATTGAAATAATAAAGATTGTATCATGCACTTGAATAATGTATTAGCAGTAAAGTATAGATATGCGAGTATACCCGCGCGCACGTGTTTTTCTGATTGAGAAATATATGACGATATTTTGTACACGAGAATGCTAGAGAGCTAACTAGAATATAACTTGCGGCTGTTAATTTTCTCCCAAGAATCGGGGAATGTAAGTTAAGTTGTAATCAAAGTTCCGTTTCAGTGAATGCTAGGATTTACTTGTCGTATTTTTGTCTAGAATTGTCAGGCAAACTAGATGCGTGTACATCCAGAAAATTACTTGTTGACTGATATTGACTTAGAATAATGTCATTAGGGACTATGTGTGTAATCACTGCCTTTCATAATGGCGGCTAGAAGCTTGTAAAACATCGGAAGTGTTTCTCATGATTTTAGATTTGTACAATTCAGATTGATAGGCGTATGATATATAGGGATATTATTTCTATAACCACGACGAAATAGTGTGGAAAAGATCGTTCGAATGGTAACTATGGGCTGTTGATTTAGTATTCTTTGAATATAGATCAAAGGACGATTGAATGTGAAAACTTTTTTTTTTAAATTCGATTGTTTAAACATGCAGACTCATTTAGTGGTGTTGTTGTTTACGGTGGAGGTGTTAGCAGGGAAGTTTATATCTAACGAACAAAGACTACATCACCAAATAATGCAGGTAGGAATCGTTTTTTTTTCACTTGATTGTTGCATTAATCGGCAATTAATTATAGAAAGTGGGCAATGAACAGTAGAACGATCTGGCCTCGAGGTTATAAAACTTGAGATCAGTCTTTGAGCTCAAATCTCATATCTTTATGTCTTTAAATGTTCCTAATTTAATTATGATCAGACAATATTAATATCATTGATGCATTAGCCTGAGCGCTTAATTGATCTGAATATGCATTTTAACATTAATCCGCTCTTAATATTTTCAGTCATTGTTTTGTACTGTGAGAATGGAGTTAAGATTTGAGCTCGGGTTTTATAACCTCGGGGCCAGTTGTCTTTATTTGTTCGTACTGTGATAAGTAAGTAGCACTGTATATCTTTAAGCTACGCTCAATGTATTAGCTATTTCCATACGTATATGAGGCCAAGGGCATACTTTCATAATTAATATATTTACGTAGTTAAGTCACGCATGTTAATATTATTCCCATATGAATACAACCTATATTACAGTTTTGTCAACTTTATTTTTATTTTCTTTTATTGATAAACATTCCGATCAGGTAATCCAATAAACCGGAAGTGAACAGTCGCCATTTTGTTTCTATGTACGCATGTACTTCATGTATATAAACGAATGACCACTGCAGTTAGTTAAATTTTAAAATGACTTTTAGATGGTGTTTTAAAGCTACGATATACGTCTAAACTATGTTACAAATAATTATATTATAAAATATTTTTTCCTTTACATAGCATTATTTTTTTTATGTCAAGACATCTAAATTGGTGAGTTTACCACACATGTATTGGTGTACTTTTCAAGAATGATTAGAAACGTGATTGAAATTTATCAAAAAATGATTATTAAAAAGATACAAAGGTAATATAAAAATCTACATTACTTAGCCATAGAGACTGATATATGAAATAAGCCTAGTTCCATACCTTTGGGTGATAGAAAATGCAAATTATGTTATAAATAGAAGACGAGTTTCATTTTCTTAGTTTTTGTACATTTCAGAAAAATATGATAAAACAATATATTAATTAATACGTATATTTTGGGTAAAACCATTCTTGTTCAAAACCTGCCAAAATATACAAATATAATACATGTACTTTGCTATTATTATCTATTTGAAAAAATAACACGATTGTTCTCTGTATTATTAACATATACATGATATAATTATACAAGTCATATTTGGTTGAATTGTTAAAGTAACCTAAATGATAGTGTATTTATGTTTTGTAATATTTTATGTATGAATTATATACACGTGTATATGCATGTTATATATGTACACGTTTGTAAATATATTGATTGTCCTCACGGGCCGGTTGTTAAATTAAATTTGTAGCATATAAAACATTATTATTCATAAGTGAACCCAACATGTTACCATATCTGTGACAGCTGTAGCATATTTACCATATATACAACATTATATAGTACAAATGTATAATAATAATAATAATATCTTTATTTATAGAAGGTGTACACATTAAGTAAAATATACAAAACATTTGACTTATTTTCAATGCGGCCTTCTGGAAACAAGCAAAATAACATATTAACTAATACATATTAAAATGAATGAATGAGTAACAATAAATACATAAGTAAATGAAAGGATATAAGTTAATGAAATTAACTGATGTGTGAATGAATGGCGGACGGACGAACGATCGAACGAGCGTACGAAAGACCAAAGGAAATAAACCTGTGTTAGTGTCCACCTTCGAATAAAGGTCATCCAGTGAATAAAGAAAATTCTTTAAAACACCGTCATTGATTATCAGAACAAAATGACCTCCAAATAAGGGTCATTTGTCAATAAAGGTCACATTTTGTCTTTACCAAGGGTGACCTTTGTGCACAGGTTAGACTGTAGTTAAAATTGCAAGTTTAATATCATATGAGAATTCAAGTTGGTTGTTTTAGAATGATTTCGTTAATCCCTCAGTAGTACACTAGTGGTTAGTGTACTGGGACTAGTAACCCGGCGATCCGAGTTTGCATCCTGGTCACAGCGGGCTCTAACCATCTATAAAAAATCGACAAAAACGTCGATTTTTCTCCATATTTGGTGGTTTTGGTTTCGGACTAGTGAACATTAATAGTCCATGTTTTTGATATTTTTACTGGGGGTTAACATCTCACCAACAGACATTCCGTGATTTTTATACGTTTAAAGACGTTATTTTTCAATTTAACCCACCAAGCAACGCAAATCTGTCGATAGAAAAATCTTAATTTTTTCCCGTTATTGAGTGTATAAAAACACCAAGGTAGTGTAGTCGCCATTTTTCGATTGACGGAAGTGACAAAATAAGCGTGCGTCCCAGCTTGAACAGACTGGAACTCTTGGTGGCTTGACAGTTTAAATAGTAGGTAAAGACCTATGCCTAGACCTTGGTAGGACCCCTAATCTCCCGTTAAATTAGCTGAACAGCCTTCTCACCTGTGAAATATTGTCATGTGTGGGATTCGAGTTCTCACTGGTGATTACTAATCAGAGACCTTGACCACTCGACCATTAAGACGCCATTCCCTATATTAAACTCACTGGGTTAAAGAATTACAATGTTGTTTGTAAGTACTTCCATATTCAATTTTACGCTTTAAATTTGAACGACACAGACATTAAAACAACATTACATCATAAGAATTTTAAGTCCCGAAATTTCCATAGAATTAGACAAATTTGAGTCCATTTCCAGGAATATGTAAATGACAACACGCTCTCTCAGTTATAAATCTTAGACGATTAAGGTAATTTAAATGGACTTCCTTCAAGAATACATTCAATAAGCTAAAACGATTAGAACATTTTATGGTGCTATTAAAATCGAGTTTCCCAATTAATTGTCACATTAGCATTTAAATTTTGACATAAAGATTTAAAAGACAAAACTTTGCATACATATGACAGGGAAACATGTAGAAACAACGATAATATTGATTCTGAATATCTTTAACTTTATTTACTGGTAACTGAAACAAACGAATTATATTCGTACAGTTGACCAGCTATGATAACTTTTGTCTTGATTTGGGTTCCTATGTCCATAGTCCTTACACTATAAAATGAATTGGTTAAACTTGCTGTAAAATATCATAAATCAAACTTTTATCAAGATTCATTCGGAAAATTCTCAAAGCGAAAATCTAGACCATTAACACATTTGTCAATTCATTTTTTGCAAATAAACCAAAGTGAAAAGATGAGGTAACGTAAAATAATGCGCCTCCGACGGTTAGAAAGCATTTTTCAAAACGTCTTTGCATAAAAGCTGGTCACATTCATCAACATAAACATGCTCAATTTTTCATACTATTATAATTATTGGGTGTAGTTTGTACATTCCAAGTCAGAGTAAAGTCAAATAGTTAATTTATATCTCTTCATACGTACACCATTACATACATACTTTATATTAAAACATTGTAAAATACGCATGCCTTTCTATATATACAGAAATATAGTGACACATGACACATATGCATCTATTACAGGGATAATAAATATAGTTATTCATGCGGATGTCAGTACTTGTGGCGTGTTCGGCAGTTGCTATAACGGCATGTTTTTCTTCTTCTTCATTTTAGGTGAGGCAGTACAACAAACTAGTCCTTCCGCCTGCCCCTTCCAACACGACAGTTCTCACGGTGAAGTTAGGAGTTCGTCTGTCACAGATTCTTGAAGTGGTCAGTATATTTTTAATATTTTTTATATTTAAATGGCGAATCATCAACTTCAGTAGAAAAGTACGCCACACAATCACCTGCCCTCCAAAGTAAATTACTCCATATTTCCCCCAAAAAATACAGTCGGAATGCCGGCAGACTTTTTCTCCAAATATGTTTAATTTTTGGTAACTTTTTTCTTACGCCTTGGTTCATTCATCTTATGTTAGTTCCTCCGACAGAATGTACATGGTTTACTTATTGAGGTGAATAATTCTTATGTGAGTTATAATTGTTGATTATTATTAACTAGTAATTACTGGGTCTGTATTGGCCGCAGGGTTATATAGAAATAACACAGTTAAGCAAATCAAAACAACGTGCAAACAGACTGGGGGAAATAATAATTGTATTAATTAGTTTTATTAGGTGTACTGGACAATCAGATAAACGTCTACTAATTAGAACCACGTATATAATTTCCACCTGCTTTTATAAAAACGGTTTTACAAAACAAGAAGGTTCGCGACCGTGGTCCAGCGCTTTGGTCGTTTGACTTGTAACCCAGCGATCGGTGTTCCAATCTCTGTTGCGGCATGTCATGCCATTCTCTGACTAAAATGTCGATATTCTTTTATGAGTGAAAAAGTTACTAAAGCCCATTTTTTTTCAAAAACAAATTTTGAATCGCCAACTTCATTCAGCGGACTACAGGCTTCGTTCTAGACAGCAGTTCACAATTAAAAAACAGAAAGAAAAGAAATGAATCTCGAAATGCGAACTGCGTTCAAACTTTATACAACCGTGAATAAATGACATTGATACTGTAGATAAGGAACTGAAAAAACACTTCTTCATTGATCATTTGATTTGCCTAGATGAAGTATTTACGAGAATATTAGAACTTGAAAGAATGAGAGATATATATAAAGTCTAAACTTCGCAGTTTTATCATAATAAATGTCACAACATGATCCATGCAAGTCATAGAGCAGTGTTAAATGTTTAAATAATCTGAAATCGGAGACTAAACTTTACATCTCAAACAGGATTATTTTAACCCGGTCCACACATTCTGCTTACTGGGTTACAAATTTGAATTAATGATTTGATTTGACAAAAAAAAACGTCTGCGAGATTTGCGGCTGTAACAAAACAATCAGAAATAACAATATTTTAAAACAACAAAATGCAACTAGATGATCGATAAATCGACACAATGCCAATGTGAAGCAGGTAACTGAACCCAGACAGTATGCGTTCTACTCCAACATCATTATCATATCTATAGTACCAGTCACTATTGTTGTGATTTTTATTAGGGTACCACGACGCACTAACAGCCAGAGTCATTTAGTGTCCTTTAACATCATTAACTCCAAGCGTACAACTAGCTAAAACCTCTGATCTTAAGACAGCTAGCTGGACAGCTTCCTCATATGCAACATTTGGACCCAGGTCGAATACGAACTCACAGTTTAAAGAGGCATGTGGTTACTACTAAGAGACAATAACCACTCGGCCGCGGAGGTAGCTATGAGTACTTTAAGGATAAGGATTGGTGTCAATATCGTTAGAAGAAAGCATCGTTTTATAAAAAATGTGATTTATTATTTTGGTGCAAATGGTACAATAAGCCATGTCATAAAACAAAAAGTGCTTCAAATCTGCTTAAGTTTCTGAAATAAGAAACTACTGATATCCTTTTATTGTTTGTCTGTTACTTAACCTGCTTCCATTGTTCCAAACATCTTTTTAAAAGTCCCTCGGGCCTATTTAACTTAAGCTAATCTGAAATTGAAAAAAAAAATACAAAAAAGACATTTGTATTTTTGTAGCTGCGTGAAGTTTATCTGCAACCAACCTTCATTTTTAGCATAGTCATGGAAACATGGAAGCATGAATAAGACAAATCTACAGATACATCTTCCCTTCATGTTGGAATTTTATTTGAAACTAGTAACCGCAACAGTGACCGAGTGGCTAATGGCGTTGGAAACTTCGAACCCCAGTGGTTACCATAGGCCCATATCTGTCAGGCATCCGACAAAAAGGGAAGGGATTTTGGAGGTTCTGTGCGAACAACAGATAGGTGTTACCTAATCCATTTTGGCTGGCCCTTTCAATAGGGGTGACATTATGACAAACGAAGCAAATACCTTTACTTTTACATGTTAATTTCAGTCGACTGTGCAAATAATTAATATACCTTGAAAATGGCAAATTTTCAAACAAAATATACGAACACAATGTTGATGGTGTATTTATTTGCTAACATCAAATTTTGAGGTAAGTGCTTGTATGATGGAAGCTTATAAAAAATAATGCTGTAAGTATATACATGCCACATTATCGCATCTCTTCACAGAAAATTCTGGAATTTTGCCGACAAGGTGAATTCCATATTGTTTCCGACAGTTTCATTAATTTACGACAGAACTCTTGCTAACTCCTTGTCTATCATATTTATAATAGCTAACGGTTAATACCTCTGTAGGTAAGACTTTATACCTATCTCTAATTAACTGAGTATAACACTTACATACTGCGTTCTGTGACTCAACCAAAGAGGGTAACCCAACATTTATATCCGCTAGAGTAAAACAAGCTGCAACAGTTTCGGAAAATATTTTGAATAGATAGGAAAAAGATTTCTAGAAAAAAACATTTCACCTTCACCGGAATTAACTTCCCTCCAAATTACCCAAACTAAAACTGACCCAACATATAGGACCATGCAAAGAATGGTAGACAAAACACAGCTTCCAAGATGGAACAGCCTTGGGAAGTTCTTAAGCCTAGATACTGGGGGGGGGGGGGGGGGGGGGGGTAAACTAGTATTATGGGTTAACCTCACACATACACTCGTACACATCTTAAGAACAACTGAAGAATAAACTATTTCAGTTTTATTAAGAAGGAATATTTCCCTTGTCGACTGCATTTTGCATTCTGTGTATATCTTTCTTGAAACAACGACGGCTGGTATAAAATAGGAAAACACTTATTCAGTCTGATAAAACAATGTATCTGATTCTAATTAGTATAAACACAACATATCAAAATGATATTGCTAGTTGCTACTACCTGTAGTTTCTTTATAACTTAAAATGAATAAATAATACAAACATTTTTTAAATATCTTGCAACAAAATCTTTCATCTTCAACAAATTTTGTTTGTGTTTAGAATTTCCGACATTGCAACATCCGCAAATTGAATTAAAACTAATTGAAGCGTTATTACCAGACATGATTGCGATTAATGCTGACTTGGCAAAGATTGTGAACACTCGTTTAATCAACAAGTTGAATTGTTTAAAGGACACGTGGCTCTTGCTAAAGTTTGATTTTCTTTGTTTTTTTAGGTTAATGTTTTACAAAAGTATTTCAATGTTGTATGATCTTCTAGGGGTTAAAATGAAGTCAAACCTGAATAAAAGCCATCCTGTCAATAATGGCCACCCTGTGAATTAGGATCATTATTTAAAAAACTGTCATTTGATTATTTAGAACAAAATGACCTCCAAAGAAAGGCCACCTGTCAATTATGGCCACATTTTCTCTTTCCCAAGGTCGGCATTAGTTCATATGTTTGGCTGTAAACTCTTTATCAGTACATATAATTCATCGGTTATACACGGCGGAAACATGACATATTTAGTACTTTTTGAAATACCTACGAGTATGTTAACATCCAGTTCGACGTGTTGAGTGAATCTATAAGAAAACTGAACTTAGGTGTTGAATTCATGGTGGATTTGTGGTTGAGGAAAGCGTGTCAGTCAGACATGTGGCTTGAACCTACGACCTCTTAAAGATCAGACCACCGACTGAGCAACGTGATCCAACATTTCAACACCTAAGGAATTTGCAGCATCAACATGTTGCTTTGAAAGCATCTGACAACTTCTCATGGTGAACTGTCAGCTGTAAGTCTACTGTCAATGGAATATCTATAAAAAATATCAGCTTGAAGCACAAACCGATTGATTGGTATTCTTTTTCCAAACATTAAATTTTCTTTTGCAGTCAGAAAAGAACCAGATAGTCACGACTAAAATCTGGCTCAAACATGTAAGTAATTTTCTCTGCTTCTTAAAATGATAATTTAGTTGAAATTGACGGCAATAGTGAATTATAAATTATATTCTACAAATGCTACCGAATTTGTTTAAAAATGCCAGTTTGTACTAAATTGTAGTAACTACTAGTAGGTGAAGTATTGCCAAGTCATCAACTAGGTTATCAATTATTAGTTCTTTCACCCAAAATGCAAGTTAATGAAAATTGAGTTTAAAACTGATCTGAGGTGTATCATTGATAAAATCGAGTCTAGACATCGTAAAACTGTACGGTTCAGGTACAAACCAGTTCATTAGTTATTCTTCATGCTTCAAATATAGACTGTTTTGAACTGTATTCATAGCAGACAGTAATAGATAGGTTTATAAATATATTCATTTTATCCATACATAGTTAGATACATGGTTATTGCACTGTCATCATTACTTCTAAGTCACGACACCATGATTGTGTATTGCCTATTCTCAGAACATTCAAAAACGGACAGTTCTGGGTTTTACTCTCACTCGCACGAGATTTAAGACTTTACGAGAAATTAGGAATATGATATAATTAATGAATGGTTCTATAGTGGTATATTGTTATAAAACTTTGCAATTGTTCTTGTCTTATGTAATATTACATGGAATTATGGCCCCCTTTTCAGGACTGGTTAGATAAATGCTCTTTTCTAATGTAAAATTTATAATGTTGTGACTCTTTTTTCAGGAGTGGTTAGACTTGAGAATGAAATGGGATCCTAAAGATTTTGGAGGCATACTTTTCACCAACATGCCTTCCGATGATTTGTGGCGTCCTGATATCATTCTGTATAATAAGTGAGTATGTCTATGTCTTTGTTGATACATTAGGTGACAGAACATTGTCTTAAAACTCCGTATACTGTGGTTTTATCTACTTTCGCTGGGCTCAGTTTTCGTGGGTTATTGTAAGATAGTGATTTCGTGGGGATTTCGTGTGAATATCATAGTAAGTGAAGACAATACAACACAATGTCATAAAATCACGTGCCAAAATTAAGTTACATACTACAACTGCTACAGTTATATGCATGCGTAGTATATGTTAATTAGCAGTTAATCAATAGTCCAAATTTTCATTTTATTTTCGGAATATTGCGTAACAAGTTAAATTCTGTTAATTCAGGAATTAATTGAGTACAAAGTCTAAGTCTTTATTTTATGTTCGTTTCGAAATATCAACCCCAAATATACTGTTTATCAAAATTGGAGGATATTGAATGGTTCCCTTTGTGTGTACACTCGTCCATCCTTTTGAATTTTAACAATTCAGCACAATTTCTGCAACAATTAGATTACAAGTGCTATCAGGTTTCAGAGCGGTTATCGCTATCGGGGGAATTGTTAATGGAAAAGATAACCGCGATAGGCATGTGAAATATCGTTACTATCGCTTTGAAACCTTACAAACATCACGTGATGCATTCCCAAAACGTTCAAAGGAAATACTGCAGTACTTGTATTTAAATTATATAGTTTCGCTAAAATTTGATTTCATTGTTTATTTTTAGAACGAAGTTAAAATTTTCGCTGATACAGTCGATGTTTTAATGCTGTTTTCGATACGATGCGTTTATATAGACCCGTATGAGAATGGTATATAACCACTCATCGAAAATGAATCATTAAGACCGTAAGAATTAGATGTCACTAAATATGCTCGGTAATAATTGTCTTACTTGAATGAGCGTAAACTTTGTGAGTATGTCAGACTTCATGAAACTTCTTCTCCGAAATAAGAAATCTAAAGGAAATGTTAAAAAATATGTTTAGCAAGTTCTAGATATATCTTTTCACAGAAACATGAAAAAGAATGTCTTTTAAAATAGCTTACTTTACCACAAATATTATAAAAATATAGGGAAAGCATAAAAAAGTGCGTAGAAAAGCGTAAGTTGACAGCGTATGTGATTATGACACAATGGTGTTATTAAAAGTACTCCATAGTTAAAATATATCCTTCTGTTCGTGATTACGGATTGATCGCGTGACGCCATCTTTAAGAGACACAAAATAACATTTCCGGCGCCATCTGCGGACGGGTTTATTACGTCCGTGGTTTTATACCGTGCTGTTCATACATTCATTCAGATTATGACATTATATTGATAAAATGGAGCGACTGTACAAGATTATCCTCGCTAAAAATCTCGTCAAAATTACGAAGCAATAATGGAGATAATAAATGAATTATATGAACATCTGTTTCAAGCTCAGCAAATTGTTTGTTGGGTCATCCTTTTCAAAATGTTTTTTTTTGCGGTGACGCGACTGATACTTTTATCTGTGGGTAGGCGTTTAAAATTATACGATGGTTGGCCTATAGTAAAAGCTCTAAAAAAACCGGACTCCCTGAAAATCGGAATTCCTTGAAAGTAGGACAATTTTTTATGTCTAACTTCTTTTCGGAATTTATTTAAAGTTCTCTGAAAACCGAAATTCTCAGAAAACCGGATGTTTGGTCCAGTCCGGAAGGGGTTCGATTTTCAGGGGTTTTACTGTATGTATTATAATATAGTGTACGCCTAAGTGACTTACCACTTTGTTAAAGCCGATTAGTCACCAATGACAAGAGAAATATAGAATAGATACCAATTAAAACATATGTTCGTTTCAGCGCTGACGGTGACTTCAATGTTACACTACTGACCAAGGTTAAGGTATACCATAATGGCTTAGTTCACTGGGAGCCACCAGCTATCTACAAGAGTTATTGTCCAATTAATGTAGAGTTCTTCCCCTTTGATCAACAAGAATGCTTTATGAAGTTCAGCTCATGGTCGTACGACGGAGATGCGGTAAGATGACAAGACCCCAAGCGACGCGATTTTTTATTTGGTTTCATAGCAGCTAAAACATGTGATGTACTCTAACCATTTCCCAGAAAATGATACATCAAATGATGTAGCTCGGAGATAATCGATAGTGTGATGGTAACGCACTGGTCTGCTAATCGAAAGGTTGTTGGTTCAAATCACCGCTCCGCCTACCATTGTTTTCAGGAATGCTTTTTTAGTATCCCATCCCAACTTCCGATGTATCGCTCAACGCAGATTGTTTCATACATTTTTAACTATTTTGCAATGCATTGTATTTATAAGGAAACAAACATGTCACTACATTGAATATATCATTTACCCAGTCAGGTATTAATATTTATCTGTATGTACTTAAGAAAAAAGAATATTTTGTTTTTTCTCCCGTTTTCCCAATGTTTTCAGTTAGGCATAGTTCTCACATTGAAGTTCATTGTTTCAGATTGACTTACGTCACGTACGGGAGGACTCCGGTATTATAAAGGACAACATCACAATATACCCCAAAGGTATAGATCTTTGTGAATACAGCCAAAATGTGGAATGGGACATTATCAATGTAACAGCAAGACGGAAAGAGAAGTTTTATCCATGCTGTCCCGGAAAAGCGTTCCCTGATATTACATTTAATATCACAATCCGGCGTAAAACGTTATTCTACACAATAAATCTTATCATGCCTATAATTGCCATATCAACTCTTACAGTGCTAGTGTTCTACCTACCCAGTGACTCCGGAGAAAAGATCACATTGTCTATATCCATTCTACTCGCATTAACTGTGTTCTTTCTGTTACTTTCTGATATTAACCCTCCGACGTCGATTGTCATTCCTTTAATTGGAAAATATCTTCTGTTTACAATGATCGTAGTGACTATGTCTATATTTCTGACGGTGTATACTCTCAGTGTTCACTTCCGGTCTCCTGCGACGCATGAAATGTCGCCGTGGATTAAACGTGTTTTTACTGAAATTCTACCGAAAGCTCTATTAATGAAACGGCCACCACAAGAAACAATATCACACAGTGCAGCGCTGAATAAAGCAAGCACTCTTCTCGAACAGTATGCAAATATCACCGGAATTGACACCGAGCACGTGGTGTCACCGGAATACGAGAATCTCCGACAGAGGAGAGCTGTTTACAAAGCAGCGCTGTCGGGATATCCGGAGGAGATCAGGTCAACATTTAAAGGTGTTACGTATATCGCAGAACATCTGAAAAAGGGGGACGAGGATGCATCCGTAAGTAATTGTTGGACTTCTGCTCAATTTAAATTATTTACGAGTATTAATTAATGTACAGTGCTCTGAACATTGTCACCTGATTGTCCTTTATATCGTTTCCTAGGTAAGCATACCAAAACTCAACAAGACAAGACCATTCGCATTTTTTTAAAATCTGACCTAGTGACCTACTTTAGACCAAAAATTACCGCAGCATCTTGCTAAAGCCATAATTCAACTCTTTTTTTTTATAACTAAAGACCGATTTACTGCCTGAGGATTTGGATTCTTTTCAAAAGAAGACTCACATCAGTTGCGTGAAAGCTACACGGGGAAAATATCGCCAGAAATCTTATTTGTGAACAGAGGACGACAAAGTTAATGAAAAATAATACTGTTGGTTTTTGCATATATGCTAAAAAGTAACTGTTCACCACAATGTCATGTGACCGTTATTTACAAGAAGCAATTAAGGCATTAATTAAGATCCTAATTCCCATTTTTTGTTGTATGTCAACGCAACACAAAAATGTCTTTTTTTTTATAGTTTATGGCACTTTTTTGTTGCCCTTGTTGTAAATAGAAATTTCTTAAGCTATTTCATGGTATTAAAACCTATATATGTTCTTTATTGAATTTTATTGATATTGTGTAATTGCACCTTTTTATCACGAGACTTCAGTAAAATGGATGATCTTTTGTCTCTAATCTTTGAAAACTGGGTTACCCCAATAGACTTCAATGCAAATTTAAATGAAAAAATAACTCAAAGGAATGTTATTTTCTCATGGTAATTCATTTTCTTTCATGGAAACCTATAAATTTATGAACATTTACAAAATCTGCCCGCCTATCATAAGAGAAACTTATTTCGGGAGGTATAAGGATCCTAATACCGGAACTCGAATTATGTTTTAGTTATTGCATTAAAGTCGTATTTTTTTGTATTTCACAGGTTAAACGGGATTGGAACTACGTTGCTATGGTGATGGACCGATTATTTTTGTTCATTTTTACAACTGCTGCTTTCTTCGGTACTATTGGGATTTTTCTACATGCGCCATCTATACATGACCCTAGAATGCCAATTTCTAAAGACGATTTTAATTGTACTTTGACATTTTGATTAATGGAATGAAATTAACCATCTGTTGGTGACTTGTGATTACGTATGAAATATAATTATATAATTGTCATTTTTTATAGAATATTGTATACTTAACTGCTACTAAAATGTAATACTATGTTTAATATCTCATAATAATTCCTGTTAGCTTGATCTAAGTACATTAAAGAATGATACAAAACAATTTTCATCTTATTATATTCTAATAAAATTTAATTCATTGACAATTATTAGCATTTTTAAAGCTGTTAAATGCATATACACTGTTCTACTTTTGTAATCCGTCACATATAATATATCACATCAATATAATTAATTTATCAATCGATAACTTACCGATAAAAGTAAAAAGTCATAATATGTTAGAACAAGTGAAGCTTATGATCGCATCAAGTGACATAATATGTTTTATCTGACAGAGTAAAGTATCAAGTAATTTGATGATCTTGTTAAAAGAATATTCCGAATATACCATGTTGACTGCTTTAAAAGTTGAGTAGTGTATGTATACAATAAACATTAACTTTATTGAAGTCCTTTGGTTGACAGAAATGAAATAATGGTTCGTAAGTTTGATTTAATACAATTAATTAGTGAACATTGATAAAACTATCCGTTGCAAATATTCTGACATACTTTTAAATAATAATTATTTTTAGATAAACTTAAAAAAATCAGAATATTCAAATTTTGAAATGATTATCACGTGACCTCACTTGAATTGTACATATTTGTTTTCCTGAAAACTTTAAATGAAATATCTACTTAAATGCTGGTTGGAAAATAATGTCTACAGTATATGTTTATTAAATCTATTTGATATCAAATAAAAAGTGTCTGAGTGCAGGGGAAAGATAGAAGACGTACTACTAAATCGGGTCACATACTACTAAATAAATATTAACTTAATGAATTATGTGTACAAGAAGTATTGAGTGCATTTAAAGCGTACGTCATTATAAGAAAACTATAACATACTGACTAGACATTGTGAATTTCTTTTTTTGTCTTTTTATGGATTCAGTGAGTTCATTGTTTGTAAAAGAACTCCTGACCAGATTATGTACAATTTTGATATATACATGTTAATCAAATATGATTTCCTATACATAAGTACATATTATTATTAGAACTAATCTCAAGATGTGTATACGAACCTTTTTCCTTTTTTTGCAATGAAGCAACTTTTGTATCATTCTTTTACAGAGTTTGTCAGACTGAAAATTATATATTTTTTTGTAAACTTTGATTTTTCAAAACGGTTGTTTTTTAATATATCTGATAATTTCATACTTAATGTAAAACATACCACACTTCTAATTTCAAAATATCAAAAAGCTTGCTGTCCGTTCATCCGTGACTTAGTGAAACATACACTACTTTGATTACGTATAACGATTAGTGCTTCAAAGCGTCTTGCAAAATATGACTAATTCCCCAGCCACTGAGAGTTTGTTTTTGAAATATCCCTTTTAAAGCATTTTTACCTCAGATTTCATTAAATTGATTTTATGAATAGTATTATGATTAGATTCGCTCAGTTTTTATTTTTTATGATTTATTTATATTTTTCACACCTGTTTTATTGTATTTGTTCTGTTGCTGGAAGAAAATAAATACTGTGACCTAATATCTTGTGTTTAACTTCTTCTGACGCTGAGACACTTAAAGCAGATTTTCAATCAAAAGGCGTAAACATTATGTTTGTGTCTGGTTACATGCTCATTAAAAATAGATTAGACAAATTGTGGCATTTTGTTTGCTCTTTAAAGCATGGAAAAGTTCACAGGCCTTATCAAAAGTCGCGGGGAAAACTTAGGGTACCAGATTTGTTGTTATTGCTATAACTACGTAGATTGTGAACCTCTGAATCTGATAGAACCGTCACCTATTATAGTTGTCCTGAAATATTTGTGAACATGTATATTTCTTTGCAAATCACATAATACTTAATAGTTAATTTCCGAGATCATAGAAAATTCTTTTGCAATACAAAATTGTCCAAGCATCTATCTAAAATTGATATTGTGCACTACATAATATAATCATTGCATTATATAGCTATCCTCTGACAAATTTAAATATTCAGACGGGTTTTCAGCTAGATTTTATGCAATGATATAATTCTAGGATTGGTTGCGATCATGATAGTGAAGGCAATCCTTCACAAGAAGACGATTTGCAGGAGTTTATTCAATAAACTTACATAAAGCCAAGATTTATCTCAATTTTTGTCTTTGTTTAAATGCATCTTAAGTAGTGATGACGTCATAACATTTCTCATGTGATCCGTTACAGAGGTCTCCGCACGAAAAATTGATGTCAAAATTATGAAGAAGAAACTAGCTAGTTCATATTTCATCCTTAATCAAAGACTTTCTGCCTTTCTGAAAGACTGGATAACAGCGATAATTTGTTTCTTATTGCAATTTTCTGAATTCGATTGTCTATCTTGAGCGAATTAATTTTGTTTGTCTATCGCTGGCGAATAAATTATGGTTCTATCTGCACTGGGTGATTCGTCTCTGTCAGTAAATCTAGGATTTGTCTGTCCGATCTGTTGTGGAATTGGTAAATGGAGACATCCTTGATTAATCTATATATCTTGTACCATGATCGTTGGTAACATTTGTGTAGCAGAACAGTGTAGATTAGAGCAGTTCAGATCAGAGCAGATCAGAGTAGAGGACAGCATTGTAGAGCCCGACAGAACAGAGCAGAACAGAATCGATTAGAGCAGAACATGCCAGGGCAAAACAGAACAGACCAGAACACGACAGAGCAAAACAGAGCACAGCATTGCAAAGCCAAACAAAACAATTTTGAGAAGAGCATAGTGAAGCACCACACCGCTCCGCACAGCAGAAAATAATAGAGCAGTATAGAGCAGGACAGAGTAGTGCAGAGCATAGCCTGGCAAAAATGAGCAGCGAAGAGCAGAAAAGAACAATTATATTGATTACAGAATCAAAATGTACGAACATGTCGGCTTACTCTGTATCGTGTTAAACTTATTTATTTTACTGACCAGAACTTTCGTCGAAAGGGTTGTGAAGGTTCCGTTCAAATTCCGTCACTGACGGGATTCGAACCCGCGACCTCCGGGTTAGGAGTATGAGGCTCTGCTCTACCCCTACACCACTATTCATCCTCGTGTTATACAGCTTAAGGTAAAAATAACGAAACACTTAAAACATATGAATTAATGGTCGCATGCAAGTTAATATACTTTTTATTCAACTGAAAGTACAATTAATCGATATTATGCAATACATTGTATTATCACATTACAAATAAATTCATGTAATCAGTGCGTCAATTAATTATTAATTAATTCTTTTTTATTAAAAATTCGGTTAGAATTTATTCAGAAATGTCATCAGGATTAAGTGACCACGTTCGCATGTTACTTAATTCTGAAGAATTTTCTAATAATAACTTACACATGATTACAATTCGCACGAAATCAAACAGGAGACACATCAAGTACGAGGGATGATCAGAAAGTTCGAGTACTCATTCTTGTTTAAAGACACCGCTGAAAACCATATTATCGGAAAGTGCTAACTTTCCACTACAGGATAAATATGTATACAATACGACCCCTCCAGAGCGGCCCTCTCTTGAGCAACAACCACCCTTCAATTACAGCGTGAGCTTTTCCCATTGCACGATTTAACTATTTATTTAACCTCTCTTGAGCAACAATTCTTACCAACAACATATTTTGTTACTCCCAAAGGTTGTTGCTTTGGGGAAGTTGCACTGTACAAAAATGTATTATAATTTCTCCAAAGTTTTATATCCGCACATTTCAAACGTTTTAATTACCATAGTGACACGCACTTGAGTAAGAGCACTTATAGAATTAAATGATTGTAGTTGTGTTCATTGTCTTAATTGAACATCAATTACAATGTCTTAGACAACAGATATCAAGAAACCGCATTTCGCCAAAATATAATCATCCTGTTTTCAATATAACAGATAATTATCAAAAAATTCGTACCAAGTCAGTCCAAGTATATGTTATAACAGATAAAGGCGTGATAATGATCGTAACAAAAACACAGAAATCACGTTTTCTTTCCAAAGAGACGATAAGTTATTTTGGCATCAACCGTCAGGACGGGGTAAGGTTACAGTGAACGTACCCTGGGTTATGTCGTCTGTTGTTTAACAATTAACCCTGATAAAACATATGTTGCGTAGGATAAGACTAATTAGAATGAAGTCATGCTTTTCTTATCTGATACATAAGCCATGTTTATAAATTCTCTCGGAATATCTTCTTTTTATTATCTATTTGATGAACAATCCTGCCAGAATAAATAAAACAAAAAGTCTTTTGTCCCTGTTGCTTTGTATTTGGTTTCAGTGGGGTTAATGCCACTTTTTTCAACCATATTTCAGTTATATAGAGCGGTTGATTCACCTTACCAGTGGGAAGGTAAGTAAATTAGTAGTCTGGGATAACTGGTTAGGTGAACCGACCGCCGTATAGACATGAAATATCATTGACAAACTGCATTAAACCCAATGACACGAAATATAAAAAAATCACAATCTACATTTATACTGGTTCCCGTTCCATGTTGCAGGGCAGACATCAACGGGTAGCAGTAAAGTTACATTTTGGTAGTCCGCATTGAAAAATACAAAGCAAATAAAGACAAATATGTTATGAAACGTCAAAACAAATATATTTTTTTAAATATTGATTATTCTGATAAAAAATGCAGAATTTTTGTTTCGATTTACTTTGGAATGCAAACTTTTGAATATTTTTGGTTTTATTTACTTGAGCATCAACGAATTATATTGCTATACGTATGCATTTGTTATTCTTGGTTCCATGCAGATAGAAACGGCGACATAGGAATGTGATTATATCGCTTTACCAAAAAACACCAACATTAAGTCTCAACAGGCAGCTATGAACACGTGTACTTAAACCTGATGAATAGAAGCAGTTCAGTTCAGTTATACAATAAGATTAAATCGGGTTTTGTGTATTGTCGCTTGTTAATGTCTCAGATTCGTCTTAATGTAATCTTTGATTGATGACACTTGCTACAAACTGTCCTCACACACAGACAAATTCGAGAACACAGGTCAGTCAAGTTGAACAGTTTGTTTAATGGTTTCTTTGCTCTAAATACAGTCAAACATTTGAACAAAGTCCACCATTAGGAAACGCATAATGTGACCTTTATTGACAGGTGGCCTTTATTCGGAGATCATTTTGTTCTAAATAACCAATGACGGTTTTTAAAAGAATGTGTTTTTTACATCGGATGACCTTTATTCTGAAGTGACCACTGACACAGGTATGACTGTATATCATTTACAATTTGTTGAAGAGTCCCTATCACATGTTGAACTGTATTTTAGGGAAGTTGTCAACTCAGGCGTCACTGTATTATCAATGAGATGAGATTTCTTTTTTTCTTCACTAATTGACAAACAGCCCGATGTGAGAAGTGAACTAGTATCTTCTTAACGTTCATCTCACATGGCTAGGAGGATATTGACAACTTCAGATATCGTGTATATCGCTGCTAATTGACAAAAGGCAAACCTATCATCCCGGCATTAGTCTTACAGTCAGATTATGCATGGATTTTGTGTTTAGACTATTTACAATACAGTGATTGCATATTAAAAATTCATGAAGAACGTAGTTGGTGTCTGATGTTAAAATTAATGTTATGATACATCGACAATACAGAATTTGTCACGCAGCACGTACAGATAGAAGTACATGTAGAAAGAGATCATCTTAGAACTTCCGATTTACAAGAGAAAGTTCAGGCAATTAAACATTCGTGTAAAGTTTCATTCGTGCATTCAATGAATATGAAAGATCAATCCATGCGTGAATATAAAAAACATAGTATTTAAATACGCTTAGATACCGTGCCATGAGGCTGAACTTTATTTCAAATACTTATGCAATGAAAAAACTGTTGTTGCTATTCTTTAAACCACACACATTTAGACCCTACTACCTTTATGATCATTAATCAAAACTCTATTCAAGCATTTTAAAGCTTTTAACTTTAAAAATACCCTTTCACTATTTATGTTCATTTTGCAGTATCTGTTCGTAAAAACATTAAAACATTCGTTTCTTGGTTTCGCTCCACGTTAGTTCGCCTCGAATGTCACAGGTTCAAAATATTTTCTCCATAAACAGTCGAAATGTAAAGAAGTATCGGAGAAATTTATATATCCACTCGCCGAGATGACTCTGAAACATAGGTTATTGTTTCGCTCTTCCTCCCTAGTGTAGGTTAGTCTTTGATAGTAAAAAAAAAAAATGAATAGCATAAATTTATAATACCATTTGAAAATTCTGAGAATTCGATGTACCCTCTACATTTAGTCAATGTTTTAGTGCTAGCCTTTAATCTTGTCTGGGAATTAATTACAGTTTCATCTCAAACTACGTGATTTATCATTGTCAAGTTAAATCCAATAGTTACTATACAAATCATGGCAGAAATTAATAGGTTTAGACACACAGGGTATGATCCTTAATCCCTGGTTCAGTTTAATTGTTTCCTTTGATTTGCCGTGCAAGATAAATGATGTCAAAGTATTGGATTCAACAATTTTACGAGAACAATCGCACTCCAACGCTGTGAATTAATCAGTGATTTTCTCATTACGATGATGAGTGAATGGTGTATAAAATGTGATATTTTTATATCAAGAGGCACGAGATATAACTTTTCCGGTGACGTGTCATCTTGTGTCAGTGATTTGGCCACAGCAATAACCAGGAAGTGTTTTTCCGCATGAACTATGTATATTCTTTTTTTTTAAACTGAACGATATTTCAGCTCTCCATAGCTGTCACTCGGTCAGCGCGTATGAATTTTGATACGAACCAAACCACTACATTTTCCATATCCGCCAAGCAAATATTAAACTGGTTCCCGTTCCATATTGCCGAACAAGTCTTTGTTAATTCAGCTTCCTTGTGGTTCTATTTTTTCACATTGATATACTTCACCAATTAGAAATGCAATATTGTTCCGAATAGCATTGTTTGTGCAAATTATTATGAATTTCTTTTTTTTCGCCAATACATTTTTTTATATCAGGGGATTGAACCATTTCATAGACTATGGTAACTTAGTTATTCAATAGGCACCTCTTTCATTCGGTTTATTGTATAATATTATAAAACAGTTTATTGTTGTTCGCATTGTTGATATTCCTCAAATAATATTTTGATGAAGTCCATAATTGTATTTCTTATATATCTACATAACTAAACTTCTTATGATTGATAATAAATTCTAATTATTACATATTGTATGTATTTTATCGAATAAAACCTATGTGGAATGAAAATTAATATTAAATTGGAGTTCATGATATTTTTTGATTGTTGCAATTTCTCGCAAAGGTAAATTATCTCCCCTGACATTATGTAGCATTTACTACATATTCGGCGTACCTCGGTTGACAACGTCTAATATCTCGACTGTACCTGGTAAACTATTTCAATATCTTATCATATCAGCGTAGTTGTTAATTAAATAAGTGGTACATGAACAACGAATATAATATGTAGACGCATATCACACTAACAAGTACATCCGGGGATTAAACGAAGGTACGGATTTGGCTGAGGTGTTCCGATTAAGTCTAAAAACTCACAACTAATCAACAATAATGGATACTTAATAAAAAAGTCATATTCCTCTAAATGAATAAAGCAACTATTTTCAGTTTCCCTTTTGTAGTTCTTTGATAAACGTTTGACTGTTTTGCCTACTTTTCATAATGTCTGAAGATATTGTCTGCGAGAGCCTACTTTGAACTTATAGGCGTAATTGTACCACTTTATTGCATTTTTAGCCTAAATACCGGCTTTTACTTAAACCATTGTAGTTATAATAATTACCGAAATAAGATAATTTTATATAATATGGTATCTCACGCATACAGTCTGACTTCTACACATCCATATACCCGAGGCAATATACTCATGCAACTGGCATCTCGGAATGTTTGCTCGCATTTTAAGTGTGATGAAATCAATGGTGTGTAGGAATATTGCTGAGTGCGTTTTCATAAACACAATTTATAACCTTCGTTTCATGTTCATGCAAATAAATAACATCAAATTAGTTTTATATGGCACAAATATGTTCGTAAAATTTGTTTAAATAGTTGGAATCGAAACGTTTATGGACTACGAAGTATTAATTTAGTGATTTAAGAAACAATTTTCGACTTGATTAATTGAAACTTTGACACCTATTCGTCATAAAACATTCAAATTGAATAGCATGATGGTATATTTTCGCGTGGAAATGATAAACTAAACTGGTCCCCGTCCCATATGACAGTGTACTAAAGGCCCCGTACAGCCAGAGTCAACGAGAACCTGTTTAATGATAAGCAGCTGTCATTACCCATGCCAATCATTGCTTGCGTAGATAGTCGGTAAATACAAGTTTGACTCTCATTATTAATCAATACATATAAGACCAGTTTTTTTATAACTAATGTTCAACTATAATCAATATATATCAAAGAACATATAATAACTTAGTAACAGCTTGTATGTATCTGATGCATAAAAATATACAATAACGTATACATAAGTATCTTATAAATAAAATAAGATGAGGTAATTTACATACGAGCTGCATGTACACTCTAAGAAAACTGAAATTTTAAAAGTAAATCAAGCCGATACTGGTTGCTTTTTTGTGTCACCGGCTTGGTTTTCTTGACAATTTAATGTAATTTATTTTACCTTGTTTTATTTTGTCTTAATTTTTTAAGTTCCTTAGTGTATAGAGCCCGTCCGGTTAGCTCAGTGGTTAGAGCGTTGGTCTAGTGATCAAGAGGTTGTGAGTTCGAACCTCGGGCGTGACAAATTTAACTGTAGATATTATACCATATGTTAAAATGTCCCCCACCTCTGAATTATGTGGGGGTAGCTTGGCAGTAGCTTACGGATAGAATGTAATAAATAAATAAAGCTGTGTGCATACACTTGCGTTATCAAAAACTCCCCATAATGAATTATCTTCTATTGCAAGGAAACTGTTATTTTGGTGCGCAGAACAAATGTTTAACATTGCTCTGAGAATATTACTGAGAATTTAGGGGAAATACGAATCATACAAATCACAGACGCACGTTCAATTTTGTTATGATGTCAAAACATTTATTTAACTAGACAAATTAATACCGACGTGCGGTTCAATATTCTGACCTTTTTTGTCAGAGAAAAACGCACTTTACATCAAATATTGACACACACTGTTGATTTTCTTAAAATCCGATTTTCCTGTATTTTTTCTCATCGATTAATGTACTTGAATTGCGTGATGTGTGGATTAAATAATCATATTTTCAGTATTTGTAAATCATGTTCGTGGAGCTTGGAGAATGTATCAATGAATAATTGGTAACTAAATTAAATGTGGAATCAGTAATTTTCGTTGGTGATTTAATTACGTAGAGTCCATGGGTGGGCTCTGCCTCGGAAAATGCCGAAAAACCTGTCAACAATCCGAAAATAACAACAACAACAACAAATCAAATTCCACGAACTTACGGCGCCACAAAAATAGCAAAAACCACGAAAATTAACCCAAACGAATATTAATGAAACCACAGTATTTAAACGACAACAACAACAAAAAAAAAAAAACAGTAACAGTTTCAGAATTTATTTTCACCCGGTTTAAAACTCATGGATGTTAAGCTGATGCTATATCTGACCACATGCTTAATTGTTTAAATGAAGGACAAAACGATGGAAAGAGCACAAATTAAGGTTATATTAACCTTGCGTCTCGGCCTGATATCCATCTATTTTATCTCAAGTTCGAGAACTCCTATATCAATCATGTCAGTTAATCAATAAACTCATTTCTAACACTTGTATTCTAATAAAACACAAGTTATGAGGCGATTAACTGCTCCTCAACCAATCCGTTTTCCGGATATTATAAACCGTTAATGTAAATTATATTATGTGTATACGGAATTTATTATATACTAGTAGGCAAACCTGTGTTAGTTGTTACCTCCGTATTAAGTCTACCCTGTATATAATGGTCATTCATTTAAAAACATTTATTATTTATAACTAAATAACTCATGAATAAAGTCCGCTAACATTAATGTAAAAATATGCCACATTTTGTCTTTCTAAAAGGTGATCAATGTTCACAGGTTTGACTGTGTTCAAATTAATTTATGTTGGAAAATATATCACTGAAGTGCCAGAAAATATAGTTTATATAATCAGATAAACTAACACATCCTGTCATACACTAACAGAAGTTTTGTTTCATTTACAAGTTCTCTAAATACAAACAGTACCTCGTTGTCTTACAGACTTCTGAAACAAAAAGGAACAATTCATTATAAGACGTCACTCATCAGTTTCAGCGACTTTAACACTGTTTTTTCAACAATACTTCAGTTATATACGACGACATCACTATCACCTATCATATTTCATGAAGAACACGGCAAGAAACGTACGTGACATGTGCTTATTAAAATATGTCACGAATGAATCGGTGTACTTTGGTATTTTAAGGGAAGATACAAAATTATCAAGCATTCAACTTACTGTCGCGTATTTACGGTATAACCATGCATTTTTCATAGAAAGATTTTATTATTCTAGATAACAACAATGTTGATGTTCGTTTGTTTGTTTGTTTGAGTTTTACGCCCCTTTCAACTGTCATATGAGGCGGACAGTTCACCTAACCATCGTTCCTGGGAAGAACAAGTACTAGACTCACATTCTCCGTAAGCAACTGTCTACTTTCTCATATAAAGGGACATGATCGGTAGCTGGGCTCGAACCCACGACCCTCTATCAGTGAGAAATTACAGTGAAAGAGTTACAGTGAATTGAAGTCACTGAACATAACCACCCCACCAAATATATCAGTATATCAGGTAAATTAGATTTTGATTCAAACTTTGAAATGTGTACAAAAAAGTTATACGGTGTTATAACAAACTGTGTATCGTGATCATAACATGCATATTTTAAAATCCAAATGGTCATTTTTGTATTATTGCCCTGAGGAGTCGAAGGACGAAACCGGTTGGCAATTTTATTATATGTATAATACCTATGTAGTGTTCATTATTTTTTATTAATAATTTACAGTATTAAGGTACAATTTTGTTTAAGTAATCATTGCAATAAAATTTCGAGTAGTGTATTCCAGGCATAAAATAGTATCTCATGTTATAATAAGATAAAACTATGACAGATAAATTCAATGTTATTATTCTGGTGTAAGAAGAGTGTTTGTTTCGGGTTACAGGGTTATTAAAAACAAAAAAGGTTGGACGGGACTTTTTGACTCATGAAAGCGTGTAGAAAGTTAAAAAAGAAAAAAAAATGAATATATCCTTCCTGTGGCCTGATAAAAAGTCTAGGATTACGGAGGGGGGGGGGGGGATTTATCGTAGATTGGGTAACGAGAAACAAATATTTTTTGCGCCTTATTTTTTATTCAATCTTGCCTTCATGTAAATCATAAAATTAATCTACAAGATGATTCACTTAAGTAGAGTTTATCGAACTGTAAGCTCGGGACCGTTTCATGCTTTTAAATATCATGTGAGATTATGATCTTGAATGAAGCTGAGATACATGTCAAATCTCACTGGTTTAATATACTGCAGCCAGTTCGCTTAATGAATTATGATACATTAATGTCCACCTGCGCTGTGATCTGAATAATCTAAGAGGGTATTAATTGATTAATATTCTCAGATTGTAGACACACATATATAAAATTGCTGGATTTCAGTTACACGACGGACTCACAAAAACATCCGGTTATCCAGAAGTGTTCTTGCGATGTTGACTCAAGAATAATGATTTTTTCCCATTTAGAAGCGTATGGCATTAACAAAACAAAAATAATACGATGGCCATGGATACAACTTTGAGTCGCTTCACCACAAACCAACATTTTTTAAAGGACGGCCGTTTTGAGATTTTTTCGAAAGATTTCTTTTCTATAGGATCAAACAATTTATGATGAATAGCAGTAAAACCCGTGTTAATGATCACGTGTAGAAAAGAGTTCAGGTAGTACCAAGACATATGTATGCTTTAATAGTTATTATCATAGCTGAGGTAACACACTTCACATCAATAAATTAAACGTACTAATGTCATTTAGGCGTAAAAATGATTAATTTCTTCTGGGAAGTCAGACTTTTTGTTAGGGTCAAGGAACGAAAAATTAACTTTCTTGCTCGTTTACCTTTCCGTACATTTTCAAGTAAGAAAAAAAATAAAAGAAATTTTGCTGCCTAACCTTTATTTAGGAGTGTGTTACCAGAAACAAATAATTATTTTTTAAGCTTTACTATAATATCATACTTATGAATCTGTTTTGATAATAGGTAATCTATACAAACAAGAATTGACATGATTTTTGTAAACAAAGACCACACAGAACTGTACGTTTCTCTCAAAGTACTGACTGTCTATGGAAATTAATGTGAGTAGGGCATTAACCGACTTCTATAGTGGGCGTGTATCGTATTAACTTGTTTCATCTTATTACAATTTTACGAATAATTGTAGAATCTTAATAGAGCTAAAAGAGGTTTTGTTAGCTGCAACCAATGTTTATTTAAGACTATGTAAGTATCCATTTTGAATAAACTAATTAATATGAATAAAATAATAAATGGTAGCTTTTTTCAGCAGTATGATTATAGTACATTCTTGTTCTTAATGTACGTGTGATTTTTATTTTAATATTTAACATGACGAGTAGTAGTTCAAACATGATATATATTTTCATTTCTTAACAACTTTTACACATCCTTATCTGTACCAGGCGGACATAAATGATGTCGGGTGAACTTGCTCTATGTGTTACTTAAAAGGCCTTAACATATTTACTTTTGGTTAAATGCTCATTATAAACAAGCTAGATAGGTATGGATGTTTCGGTTGGAAAGTTAAAAAGGGATAAAAAAAGGGATTTTCCGTCCTACGGGTCTAAAAATAAGTTTAGGATAAAATTAGGGTCAGTCGTGTAACAAGAAACAAAGAATTATTTACGCCTATATAATATTACAATACACGATTCGTGTGTGTGGGGTATATAAAAATAGTGTTTAAGAGAAATCTATTGTTTTCTTACACCCACGTGTAATTAATATAATTATTTCTCAACCGTTACTTGACGTAAGGCATCAGACAACTGCCAAGTATTATTTTAGTATCACAAGATAAGTTCTTTACGTATCGTACGGTACATAAATGTCAAACAAACTCTTATACATGTTTTTGTAATATTTTAAGTGTTTAATGTACTCACATAATTATTAAGATGTAGTTCTATAGTTCATTTACCTTGTAAATGTGTTTTGATACTCCGGGGGTAATTGGTAATCTAGTCTGCTAGCAGGAGAGTAGTTAAAATTCTAATTTACTTCTCTAGCTAACACATTATGGCATTTAACGATACCTTGAGGTTAACTCACTGTGTAATTTAACATGCATGTAAAAGTTGGCTCAAACACAATAAGCCCATAGAAAAAAATATTCATTTCTGATTCTAATCCAACCCGGTTCAATGTTATTCGGTGCCAAACTAATTTAGAGAATACAATTACAGTCAAACCTGTGATCAAAGGTCACCCTTGGGAAAGACAAAATATGACCTTTATTGACAGGTGACCTTTAATTTTGATGTAAGTTTGTTCTAAATAACCAATAACGAATTTTAAAAGAGCGGTATCTTTTCTCTGGGTGGCTTTTATTCGGGGGTGGTCTCTTACACAGATTTGACTGTATGGAAAAAATCAAAATATGGTAATATGATACCACAAACACTTAATTTGTAAACATTTATCACAACTGGGCCAAGTCAAAGTAGGGGTTATTTAACTTGAGACCAATCTCTGACCTCAAATCTGAATTCCATTCTAAATGTTTATTAATGTTTAAATACATGTTCAACTTATGCTGTCAAATTATTGTATCAATAATATCATTATTGTATGATTAAAATTATCATAGAAACATCCAAAGACAAGATTGGAGGCCGATCTCAAGATTTATAACCTTGGAACCAGGTAAATACTTAGGTTTACTAACTGTTTCTCTAATTCCAAAAGTCTTAAATAATTATGTGAGAATATAACAATTTATTCTCTCTCGCCTTAATTAAACTCGGGTGGTTATTTTAGTTACATAATTACATGCTTCATTTAAAAAATAGTTATTTCTCCCAACCACGGGAACGTAGAAAAATAACATTTAGATAAAAGCACATAAATTGTTTAAACCAGGGAACTTAAAATACCTTGTCTTGATTTATTTTCCAAATGTTAAATTTCATTAACAATTTTATTTCATAGTTTAAAATCCCCACTTCCGGATTTCCTGAGCGTCTCCTTTGTTTGGTTTCCTTAGATAAGTGTAACACGGGCATTTGACAATAACAATTACAGTACAACCTCTGTAGAGCAACTCCCTGTGGGAGCTGCAAATATTGGCCGTTGTTTAGATGTTGTTGCTCTACAGAGGTTAAATTTATAGTAAATATCAGATTAGGGAAATTTTGAAGTTGTTGTTATGGAGAGGTTGTTGCTCTACAGAGGGCCGCTCTGGAGAGGTTGTACTGTATTGCTAATTGTCGTAGTTTTTATTGAATATTCCTGAATTGCTTATCCCGTTTCCCTGTTTTTCGTTGCTATATGATGTGTGAAGCAGACAATGAGTATATATGTTACATGCGTTTATTTGTGCATTAATTTGTATTGCATCACCTTGATATACCACATGGACAGCCAGCCCTATCATGAGGACCAGAGTTACATACCAAAACTTATCAGTGCAACCGGGTTACCTAACATCACTAACTAGCGCTCCCAGTCCTAACAAGAGCTCCTGGGATACTCTAACAGTACTATCAAGTGTCCAAGGTTACCTGCCAGTGCTAACAAGAGCTCCTGGGTTACCCTTACAGTATTATCAAGTGTCCAAAGGTTACCTCTTAGTACTAACAAGAGCTCCTGGGATACCTTTACAGTACTATCAAGTGTCCAAAGGGTACCTCTCAGTACTAACAAGAGCTCCTGGGATACCCTAACAGTACTATCAAGTGTCCAAAGGTTACCTGCCAGTACTAACAAGAGCTCCTGTGATACCCTTACAGTACCATCAAGTGTCCAAAGGTTACCTCTTAGTACTAACAAGAGCTCCTGGGATACCTTTACAGTACTATCAAGTGTCCAAAGGGTACCTCTCAGTACTAACAAGAGCTCCTGGGATACCTTTACAGTATTATCAAGTGTCCAATGGTTACCTCTCAGTACTAACAAGAGCTCCTGGGATACCTTTACAGTATTATCAAGTGTCCAAAGGGTACCTCTCAGTACTAACAAGAGCTCCTGGGATACCTTTACAGTATTATCAAGTGTCCAAAGGTTACCTCTTAGTACTAACAAGAGCTCCTGGGATACCTTTACAGTACTATCAAGTGTCCAAAGGGTACCTCTCAGTACTAACAAGAGCTCCTGGGATACCTTTACAGTATTATCAAGTGTCCAAAGGTTACCTCTCAGTACTAACAAGAGCTCCTGGGATACCCTTACAGTATTATCAAGTGTCCAAAGGTTACCTCTCAGTACTAACAAGAGCTCCTGTGATACCTTTACAGTATTATCAAGTGTCCAAAGGTTACCTGCCAGTACTAACAAGAGCTCCTGGGATACCCTTACAGTATTATCAAGTGTCCAAAGGTTACCTCTCAGTACTAACAAGAGCTCCTGCGATACCCTTACATTACTATCAAGTGTCCAAAGGTTACCTCTCAGTACTAACAAGAGCTCCTGCGATACCCTTACAGTATTATCAAGTGTCCAAAGGTTACCTCTCAGTACTAACAAGAGCTCCTGCGATACCCTAACAGTACTATCAAGTGTCCAAAGGTTACCTCTCAGTACTAACAAGAGCTCCTGGGATACCCTAACAGTATTATCAAGTGTCCAATGGTTACCTGCCAGTACTAACAAGAGCTCCTGGGATACCTTTACAGTATTATCAAGTGTCCAATGGTTACCTCTCAGTACTAACAAGAGCTCCTGGGATACCTTTACAGTATTATCAAGTGTCCAATGGTTACCTGCCAGTACTAACAAGAGCTCCTGGGATACCTTTACAGTACTATCAAGTGTCCAAAGGGTACCTCTCAGTACTAACAAGAGCTCCTGGGATACCCTAACAGTACTATCAAGTGTCCAAAGGTTACCTGCCAGTACTAACAAGAGCTCCTGTGATACCCTTACAGTACTATCAAGTGTCCAAAGGTTACCTCTTAGTACTAACAAGAGCTCCTGGGATACCTTTACAGTACTATCAAGTGTCCAAAGGGTACCTCTCAGTACTAACAAGAGCTCCTGGGATACCTTTACAGTATTATCAAGTGTCCAAAGGTTACCTGCCAGTACTAACAAGAGCTCCTGGGATACCCTTACAGTATTATCAAGTGTCCAAAGGTTACCTCTCAGTACTAACAAGAGCTCCTGCGATACCCTTACAGTATTATCAAGTGTCCAAAGGTTACCTCTCAGTACTAACAAGAGCTCCTGCGATACCCTTACAGTATTATCAAGTGTCCAAAGGTTACCTCTCAGTACTAACAAGAGCTCCTGCGATACCCTAACAGTACTATCAAGTGTCCAAAGGTTACCTCTCAGTACTAACAAGAGCTCCTGGGATACCCTAACAGTATTATCAAGTGTCCAATGGTTACCTGCCAGTACTATCAAGAGCTCCTGGGATACCTTTACAGTATTATCAAGTGTCCAATGGTTACCTCTCAGTACTAACAAGAGCTCCTGGGATACCTTTACAGTATTATCAAGTGTCCAATGGTTACCTGCCAGTACTAACAAGAGCTCCTGGGATACCCTTACAGTATTATCAAGTGTCCAAAGGTTACCTCTCAGTACTAACAAGAGCTCCTGGGATACCTTTACAGTATTATCAAGTGTCCAATGGTTACCTGCCAGTACTAACAAGAGCTCCTGGGATACCTTTACAGTATTATCAAGTGTCCAAAGGTTACCTCTCAGTACTAACAAGAGCTCCTGTGATACCTTTACAGTATTATCAAGTGTCCAAAGGTTACCTTTCAGTACTAACAAGAGCTCCTGGGATACCTTTACAGTATTATCAAGTGTCCAAAGGTTACCTTTCAGTACTAACAAGAGCTCCTGGGATACCTTTACAGTATTATCAAGTGTCCAAAGGTTACCTCTCAGTACTAACAAGAGCTCTTGCGATACCCTTACAGTATTATCAAGTGTCCAATGGTTACCTGCCAGTACTAACAAGAGCTCCTGGGATACCTTTACAGTATTATCAAGTGTCCAATGGTTACCTGCCAGTACTAACAAGAGCTCCTGGGATACCTTTACAGTATTATCAAGTGTCCAAAGGTTACCTCTCAGTACTAACAAGAGCTCCTGGGATACCTTTACAGTATTATCAAGTGTCCAATGGTTACCTCTCAGTACTAACAAGAGCTCCTGGGATACCTTTACAGTATTATCAAGTGTCCAAAGGTTACCTGCCAGTACTAACAAGAGCTCCTGGGATACCCTAACAGTACTATCAAGTGTCCAAAGGTTACCTCTCAGTACTAACAAGCGCTCCTGGGATACCTTTAAAGTATTATCAAGTGTCCAAAGGTTACCTCTCAGTACTAACAAGAGCTCCTGGGATACCTTTACAGTATTATCAAGTGTCCAATGGTTACCTGCCAGTACTAACAAGAGCTCCTGGGATACCTTTACAGTATTATCAAGTGTCCAAAGGTTACCTCTCAGTACTAACAAGAGCTCCTGGGATACCTTTACAGTATTATCAAGTGTCCAATGGTTACCTCTGAGTACTAACAAGAGCTCCTGGGATACCTTTACAGTATTATCAAGTGTCCAAAGGTTACCTCTCAGTACTAACAAGAGCTCCTGGGATACCTTTACAGTATTATCAAGTGTCCAAAGGTTACCTCTCAGTACTAACAAGAGCTCCTGGGATACCTTTACAGTATTATCAAGTGTCCAAAGGTTACCTCTCTGTACTAACAAGAGCTCCTGGAATACCCTTACAGTATTATCAAGTGTCCAAAGGTTACCTCTCAGTACTAACAAGAGCTCCTGCGATACCCTTACAGTACTATCAAGTGTCCAAAGGTTACCTCTCAGTACTAACAAGAGCTCCTGCGATACCCTTACAGTATTATCAAGTGTCCAAAGGTTACCTCTCAGTACTAACAAGAGCTCCTGCGATACCCTAACAGTACTATCAAGTGTCCAAAGGTTACCTCTCAGTACTAACAAGAGCTCCTGGGATACCCTTACAGTATTATCAAGTGTCCAATGGTTACCTGCCAGTACTAACAAGAGCTCCTGGGATACCTTTACAGTATTATCAAGTGTCCAATGGTTACCTCTCAGTACTAACAAGAGCTCCTGTGATACCTTTACAGTATTATCAAGTGTCCAAAGGTTACCTCTCAGTACTAACAAGAGCTCCTGGGATACCTTTACAGTATTACCAAGTGTCCAAAGGTTACCTCTCAGTACTAACAAGAGCTCCTGTGATACCTTTACAGTATTATCAAGTGTCCAAAGGTTACCTCTCAGTACTAACAAGAGCTCCTGGGATACCTTTACAGTATTATCAAGTGTCCAAAGGTTACCTCTCAGTACTAACAAGAGCTCCTGTGATACCTTTACAGTATTATCAAGTGTCCAAAGGTTACCTCTCAGTACTAACAAGAGCTCCTGGGATACCCTTACAGTATTATCAAGTGTCCAATGGTTACCTACCAGTACTAACAAGAGCTCCTGGGATACCTTTACAGTATTATCAAGTGTCCAAAGGTTACCTCTCAGTACTAACAAGAGCTCCTGGGATACCTTTACAGTATTATCAAGTGTCCAATGGTTACCTGCCAGTACTAACAAGAGCTCCTGGGATACCTTTACAGTATTATCAAGTGTCCAAAGGTTACCTCTCAGTACTAACAAGAGCTCCTGTGATACCTTTACAGTATTATCAAGTGTCCAAAGGTTACCTTTCAGTACTAACAAGAGCTCCTGGGATACCTTTACAGTTTTATCAAGTGTCCAATGGTTACCTGCCAGTACTAACAAGAGCTCCTGGGATACCTTTACAGTATTATCAAGTGTCCAATGGTTACCTGCCAGTACTAACAAAAGCTTCTAGGATACCTTTACAGTATTATCAAGTGTCCAAAGGTTACCTCTCAGTACTAACAAGAGCTCTTGGGATACCTTTACAGTATTATCAAGTGTCCAAAGGTTACCTCTCAGTACTAACAAGAGCTCCTGTGATACCCTTACAGTATTATCAAGTGTCCAAAGGTTACCTCTCAGTACTAACAAGAGCTCCTGGGATACCCTTACAGTATTATCAAGTGTCCAAAGGTTACCTCTCAGTACTAACAAGAGCTCCTGGGATACCCTTACAGTATTATCAAGTGTCCAAAGGTTACCTCTCAGTACTAACAAGAGCTCCTGGGATACCCTAACAGTATTATCAAGTGTCCAAAGGTTACCTCTCAGTACTAACAAGAGCTCCTGGGATACCTTTACAGTATTATCAAGTGTCCAAAGGTTACCTCTCAGTACTTACAAGAGCTCCTGGGATACCCTAACAGTATTATCAAGTGTCCAAAGGTTACCTCTCAGTACTAACAAGAGCTCCTGGGATACCCTTACAGTATTATCAAGTGTCCAAAGGTTACCTCTCAGTACTAACAAGAGCTCCTGTGATACCCTTACAGTATTATCAAGTGTCCAAAGGTTACCTCTCAGTACTAACAAGAGCTTCTGGGATACCCTTACAGTATTATCAAGTGTC
Organism: Lutraria lutraria; assembly: GCA_964023205.1. Lineage (NCBI taxonomy): Eukaryota > Metazoa > Mollusca > Bivalvia > Venerida > Mactridae > Lutraria > Lutraria lutraria. The sequence continues at coordinate 5,900,631 of OZ026845.1, forward strand.
CAAAGGTTACCTCTCAGTACTAACAATAGCTTCTGTGATACCCTAACAGTATTATCAAGTGTCCAATGGTTACCTTCCAGTGCTAACAAGAGCTTCTGTGATACCCTTACATTATTATCAAGTGTCTAATGGTTACCTGCTAGTACAAACAATAGCTTCTGTGATACCCTTACAGTATTATCAAGTGTCCAAAGGTTACCTCTCAGTACTAACAAGAGCTTCTGGGATACCCTTACAGTATTATCAAGTGTCCAAAGGTTACCTCTCAGTACTAACAATAGCTTCTGTGATACCCTAACAGTATTATCAAGTGTCCAATGGTTACCTTCCAGTGCTAACAAGAGCTTCTGTGATACCCTTACATTATTATCAAGTGTCCAAAGGTTACCTCTCAGTACTAACAATAGCTTCTGTGATACCCTAACAGTATTATCAAGTGTCCAATGGTTACCTTCCAGTGCTAACAAGAGCTCCTGGGATACCCTTACAGTATTATCAAGTGTCCAATGGTTACCTGCCAGTACTAACAAGAGCTCCTGGGATACCTTTACAGTATTATCAAGTGTCCAATGGTTACCTCTCAGTACTAACAAGAGCTCCTGTGATACCTTTACAGTATTATCAAGTGTCCAATGGTTACCTGCCAGTACTAACAAGAGCTCCTGGGATACCTTTACAGTATTATCAAGTGTCCAAAGGTTACCTTTCAGTACTAACAAGAGCTCCTTGGATACCCTTACAGTATTATCAAGTGTCCAAAGGTTACCTCTTAGTACTAACAAGAGCTCCTGGGATACCTTTACAGTACTATCAAGTGTCCAAAGGGTACCTCTCAGTACTAACAAGAGCTCCTGGGATACCCTTACAGTATTATCAAGTGTCCAAAGGTTACCTCTCAGTACTAACAAGAGCTCCTGGGATACCTTTACAGTATTATCAAGTGTCCAATGGTTACCTCTCAGTACTAACAAGAGCTCCTGTGATACCTTTACAGTATTATCAAGTGTCCAAAGGTTACCTCTCAGTACTAACAAGAGCTCCTGGGATACCCTAACAGTATTATCAAGTGTCCAATGGTTACCTCTCAGTACTAACAAGAGCTCCTGTGATACCTTTACAGTATTATCAAGTGTCCAATGGTTACCTCTCAGTACTAACAAGAGCTCCTGGGATACCTTTACAGTATTATCAAGTGTCCAATGGTTACCTCTCAGTACTAACAAGAGCTCCTGTGATACCTTTACAGTATTATCAAGTGTCCAAAGGTTACCTCTCAGTACTAACAAGAGCTCCTGTGATACCTTTACAGTATTATCAAGTGTCCAAAGGTTACCTCTCAGTACTAACAAGAGCTCCTGGGATACCCTAACAGTATTATCAAGTGTCCAATGGTTACCTCTCAGTACTAACAAGAGCTCCTGTGATACCTTTACAGTATTATCAAGTGTCCAATGGTTACCTCTCAGTACTAACAAGAGCTCCTGTGATACCTTTACAGTATTATCAAGTGTCCAAAGGTTACCTCTCAGTACTAACAAGAGCTCCTGGGATACCCTAACAGTATTATCAAGTGTCCAATGGTTACCTCTCAGTACTAACAAGAGCTCCTGTGATACCTTTACAGTATTATCAAGTGTCCAATGGTTACCTCTCAGTACTAACAAGAGCTCCTGGGATACCTTTACAGTATTATCAAGTGTCCAATGGTTACCTCTCAGTACTAACAAGAGCTCCTGTGATACCTTTACAGTATTATCAAGTGTCCAAAGGTTACCTCTCAGTACTAACAAGAGCTCCTGTGATACCTTTACAGTATTATCAAGTGTCCAAAGGTTACCTCTCAGTACTAACAAAAGCTCCTGGGATACCTTTACAGTATTATCAAGTGTCCAATGGTTACCTCTCAGTACTAACAAGAGCTCCTGGGATACCCTAACAGTACTATCAAGTGTCCAAAGGTTACCTCCCAGTACAAACAATAGCTTCTGGGATACCCTAACAGTACTATCAAGTGTCCAAAAGGTTACCTCCCAGTACTAAGGGTCATCTGCTAGTGCGGATTAGTTGCACGACAAACTGAGAGTACAGTGTGAAACAAATTTGGAGAAATATTCTCGGCGTGTATCGGGTGCTTTACACCGGGTACTATAAAGAACCAGGAAAACTATTGGAAAAGAGTAGGGACCTACTGTATCTTGTTTGCCCTCTCTGGGCGGCTTTAAAATGACACCATAGCTGTGGAATGTGCCGTTAAACAACAGATTAGATAAATGAATAAACTGACGTATTATGCTCAATCAAATGTAAAACAATGAAACGTTTACATAACAAAACATCTACCTTCCAGCTATTGTATGTTCTATCGAACTGAACGAACTATTAGGAACACACATAACAACACAATGAACAAAACAAATCCATTTAAATCAAGACATATGTACATATAATAGTATTTTTTTATAATTTAAACATATTAACATGAAACGAATTTACACAAAAATGAAATAAAAAAGTATATCATTTCGAATATATACACACATTGTAATAATCTAGTAATGTTTTTAAATACAAATAGAAATAACAATTTATATACACTATCACATATTAAACAGTTTAACATATTATTCAAACATCTCATAATAATAAGTAAAACATGTGACCGAGTGATTACAGCAATATAAATCAACGTCAGTCATTAGGTAGGAACGTAATACATTTACTAGTAATATAAACCCCGAAGACCTTTCCCATTTTAAGCTGTGGCACCAAACATCGAAATCATAACACATACGCAAATCACCGCACTCAGATCTAACTTTTCAAATTTAATAATCAAATAAATTCAGTCATCAAAATCTCAGTACTAAAATCTCACTACTCAAATCCCAGTACTAAAAGAATTTAGTCATCAAATCAAACCTCAGTACTCAATTCTCAAATCTCAGTACTAAAATAATTTAGTCATCATATCTCAGTACTCAAATCTACGAATTCAAACCTTTTGAACGGGTTTAGTTTTTTGTCGAAGTGAAATGTTTACAGTACGTTTATAAAATCTAGGGTAATTATTTAAGTACTGGGTAATACGCACAGACAATACTGCATTATACGAGTAAATTACTTCTTGAATTTCGGAGGAAATGGACGTTAAAGAGTTAATTTAAGGAAGTTATCCGCATTTAAAACTTAATTTTCACTTTCAGAGTTAATAAAGTACAATTGTGGAGCTGCGATTTGAGTATCGGTTAGGACTTTGGGTCATGGTTTAATGATGATGATGTATAATGTTCCATACTGAGAAGCAAGAAGTGCTTCAGCAAGAAGTAAGATTATAGAAAGGCGAAGGTAACTCTTATACTGATTATACAATATATATTCAAGGACAAAAGTCTTGTCCTGTTGGGGTTTCCGTGTTATACCATTGAACGACCGACCCGTTGCGTCTTCTATCCAATGGTACCATTTTTATCATTATAAACCAAAAAGATATTGCATGTTTTTGTAGACCGGAGAAGACGTCTGTCCTAGTGTACATTTTAACCCGTTTTACAAAGGAAACAAATACATGGATCAACAAAGAGCATGTACTGTAGAATCTGCTGTGAGTGGCGATGTATCATCATATATAGTAGGTGCTTGTAAAAGAATCCCAAATGTTCCAATAAATGAAGCCAAGGTAAATACACAGAAAAACATCCTATCCAAAACCATGGCGGCAAACTTCCAATCTTCAACAACCTGAAAAAGTTTAAGTAAAAGACACCTATGAACAAAAGCCATCCTTAGAAAAGATATAATTTGGCCTCTAGAGACTAGTGGCCTTTATTCGGAGGTCATTTTGTTCTAAATAACCAATGATGTTTTAAAAAAATGGCCTTAGTTCACAGGGTGTCCATTTTCGGAGGTGACCGCTAACATAGGGTTTACAACAAGTCTTGTCCGGTTGGAGTTTCCGTGATTATTTTAAAACCAGTAAAGTCACATTTCTGTAATTTAGCTTACTTTATATCGTCTTTCATTTTTACCGTTTTAGCAACTTGTACCAATGAATGACTCGTGGCGTCTTCATTCCAATGGTACCATTTTTATTAATAAGCTATCGTAAACAAAAAAGACATTACATTCTTTTTGTAGACCGGGCAAGACTTTTGTGCATAAGGGAATGGTTAAAGAAATTTAACATGAATATTTTGGTCACTTTTTTGACAGAACATCTATCAAGTTCCAAACCGCAAATGGAGACATGAAACATATACATACAGGATGCAAAATGATCCTTGTGAATGTTAGAATAAATATCTAAGTAAAACGGACACAATTATTAGGTATTTCAGGTTATCAAAAATGTATGTCACATTTGTCCACCTGACAAATTTTACAAGATAAATCAATAAACTTCATTGTACATTGTATTTATTTAAATTTTACCGAAGTATATTCATTGTCTTCGCTCATGTGCTCGGAGATAAACTTAACATCTGATAACGCACGTTCAACAGCAGCTGAGAGTACGGAACGACGACGTCTGTTAGCCTGGCGCTCATCTAGCTCAATGAACGCTTGTCTCTCCTGTGATGAAGCGTCTACATGATTAGATTCGACACGATTTGTGTTGCTTTCATTGATGTCAGGTCTTCGAATCCCGTTGTATTTTAACCTATGGTGCGAATTAATGGACGGTCGTCGCATTAGAAGCATTTTAGGGAGCACAATTAACAGCGCTGTGCGTGTCCAGGATGACATCACGTGGGTTGTTGGAGACCGGAAGTGAACTGTAAGAATGAACACCGTTACGATGATGGAAAGTGTCACTAAAATCATCGTAAACAATAAATACTTCCCGATAAGTGGTATAACTATGGATGTTGGTGGAATAATTTCTGTGAGTAATAAGAAGAAGACAGTCAAGGATAGAAGTACCGATATACACAAGGTTATTTTTTCTTCGCTGTCAGACGGCAAATAAAACACAAGGACTGTGAGGAATGATATCACGGCGCATGGTAAAATCAGATTTACAGTGTGAAATAAAGTCTTTCTTCTCATTGTTATATTGAATGTAACGTCCGGGTATGGCTCGGGGCAACAGATGTAAATTTTTATATGTTTTTGTGCTGTAACTGCAATGATATCCCACTCTACATTTTGATAGAACTCGCTGAGGTCCATCCCGTTACGTATGACGTCAGTCGATTCTTTATTGGGCGCACATACGTGTACCAAATCTACTTCAAAGCCATCATAAGTCCAAGATCCGAATTTTAAACCACATTTTTGTATGTCAAATGGAAAGAATTCTACATCCATGATACAAGCGCTTTTATATACAGCTGGTGGTTCCCATGTTATAAAACCAGAGTATAATAAAGTCGCCTTGGTAAAAAGTTGTACTTCAAAATGTCCGTCAGCACTGAAATAAATACATTAGAACCAGGGTATTATTCTCATTTTCAAAATCCTGTTATGCATATTAGTATTTGCAATTGTACACGACAAAATGTCTCTTGTAAGATGAAAATCATTTTTTAAATAAATAACTCATTTTTGTTTAAAAATACATGAACGTTCTTCCATTTTAATAGAGAATCGTAATAATTATAATAATTTTTTATCAATCCTACAGCACATTTAATCAAGTATTGACATTTATTAATTTGTTTTTAAACAACACGCGAATAAACTAATAAAGATGTATGCTGTAAATAAATGTCAATCAAAATGTACTGATTTTTTTGTGATATCTATGTCCTTAGGTACATTAAATGGAATCGATCGAATGACTGATCAAATCTTTAAAAAATAAAATATTATTAGTCGCAGCAGAAGAAAATGCAATGTTGTCAAGATATTGATAGAAATCTCTGATCGTACCGGAAGAAACCAATTTGGAAATAAATATGATGAACTGCAATTACATTTTGTGTTCTATAACTCTCATTGTGATGCACGACTTACTCTACATAAAAGCGAACGCAACTCACGAAATCCAGCAATGGTTGTTACAATAAATATATTAATAGTCAGAGAATGAGATACGAACTACAGAAATACGACAATGCAATCTAGCGACAATATTTATATTATGGTACATTAAGTACATGGGTCCTGTACGTTAACTAGATTTGTTAGATAGAAAGATAATATCTGTGTAATAGAGTTTGTTAATATGAAAATAACCATCATTTTAACAGGGAAGACAAAAGTCCACCGATTTTTAGCGAGACCTCCTATGGTAACGCACAAGGTCTACGCAGATGACGCCAGACATCATCACTAGATACATCGATTGCCTTTACGTCGTTTAAAATGATATTAAACATTGTTAGTAAAGAAGAATATCAGACACATTTATCTGTTAATATCATGTAAAGAAAGCGAAAGTAGGCTACTAGTGTTCCGAATAGGTCTTGTTGACCGCTTATAAAAGCTGAGTAGTGTGCATATTTATAAAGATGTTGGCTTCATATTGATCATCTATAGTTTGTGTCACCTTCCTATCTACAACGTATATCTCACAGACAATGATAATAAATTTGACGCAGAATAAATCAGAACTTGCATTTTTATTTAATCCTTTCATTTTTTTAATTCAACCAGCACTGGTTCAGGGTAGAACAATAAAATATCAACGATGGATGATAAATGAACTGGCAAGGGACTTATTAGGATGGCGTAATACAGTTTTATGCTAAATACGACAGTAAAGACGCATCTAATGCAGACGTTACAGACATGCGCAAAGAGAGAATAAATACATCAGACAAAATCTACTCTGACACACTATTCTAATATAAGGATACAATTAGGGGATACGCTATTTGTACCGGATAACTGTCAACTGGAGTGAGTATCTCCCGATTGTCATACAAGGTAGGAGCTTGTAGAATGATACCAAATGTACCAACAACACACGCTACAGTAAAGATCCATAGAAATAAACGATCTAAAACCATAGCAACGTATTTCCAGTCCTCACTTATCTGAAATACAACACAGTTATACATGTGTTTAAAACAACAATATAAACAATACTACACTTAGTATGTATTAATTGACAGACGGACGTGTTAAGAAAGTCGTTGAAAGGTCCATGCAAAGTAGCTAGATAATGATATTAACCAAACTAATGAGGAAACTCATATCTTTATCATTTACCTTTTCACGAGCATCACTGATACTCAGCGCGACACAACACATGATGTTTTGATTGTGTTAACATGATTTGAACTCGTTCTGCAAGTTAAAATCAAAACCAAAGACAGTTGGCACAGATATTAACTACATTGTCTGTTTTTGATTTGAATTCACAATTTTTGAATAATGAAATTTATATGATTTAAAAGTTCCATTAGACAGACAAACCTGTGTAAGCGGTCATATAAAGAATAAAGACCACCCTGTCAATAATGGCTGTTCTTATAAAAATTGCTGATTTAGAACAAATTAGTGACCTCCGAAAAAAGGTCACCTGTCAATAAAGGCCACATTATGTCTTTTCCAATGGTGCTCTATGTTCACAGGTTTTACTATGTCCACTACTTGTAGGCCACATGACAATGCATGTACGAGTATGTTATTTACCAGCATAAAGCGAGGATATTTATTAAGTCACGAGGGACAATGCAGCGACTATGATCCTGTTTAAAAGATTGGCCTTTATTCACAGGATGGCCTTTATTCGGAGGTGACCACTAACACAGGTTTGACTTAGAGTTGACCTTAATGATAGAGAAAACAATCTTTCGGTTTCAATTAACATTGTGCCTATACGAAGCAATGCGAATTTAGAAACTGGTTGTCACGTAGGCATTCGGCACACCTTCGACCTTCTCCGTCTAATCTCAGCTGTACCGGATAAGCCGACAATAAAACTACTTTGAATATCCCGGATATAAAACAAATATCGCGGCCTTCGTGAAAGAAACCTCTGCCAATTTGTTGTTTTTTCTTCACAAAAATGCAAACTATTATAGAGCTTGAAACACAATTTTGCAATGCAAACGCTAGACAGTCTTCGACAGGGGCAAATTTAAGAACGAAATTGCTTAGAGGTAATATCTGCTTAGCAATTAATCGGCAGCCGCATTACATATGTAAGGCGTAGACGTATATCAAGCTAACAAGTATATCATTAGACGGAGGTACGGAATCGGTCGAGGTGTTCCGAATAGTCACGAATGGTAAACTTCAACAGACAGAAACAAACACTGGTATAATTCTGGCAGCAGTTTTCTTACCGACGCTGTATAGTCGCCTTTCTTTAAATGTTCTGCAATAAACACAATGCTATCAATGGCCTCTTGAACATCCGCCGGAAGTTCTTGTTCCACAGCGTTCGAGTCAGCTACGTCATCAGTTAATCTTCTGGTTTCGTACTCCAAATCTTGTCTATTGACATATTGATCCCTCATCTCAATACCATTGCAAGTACGAACAATGGTTCTGGCGATCTTTTCGTGCTCCAGGTTGGGTCTCCGCATCAATAACATCTTGGGCAAGATATTTAAGAACACACGACGCACCCATGGCGCCATTGTGTGCGTTGACGGAGACCGGAAGTGGACGTTTAGTGTTATGACGGTCACAATAATCGAAAGCGTGATTAATATCATTGTAAACAGCAGGTACTTTCCAATCAGTGGGACCACAATAGACGTAGGGGGTATAATTTCAGCAAGAAGCAGGAAGAAAAAATTCAATGAGAGCAAGATAGAGATGCACAAAGTAATCTTTTCGCAGCTGTCTGAGGGCAAATAAAACACCAGGATTGTTAGACAGGATATTGCAACAGAAGGTATAATCAAATTCACTGTATGAAATAAAGTCTTTCTTCGAATGGTCACGTTGAAATTGATATCTGGTACGTCCGTATGGTTTAGATTCTTTTCGGCACTCACTTCTAGAACGTCCCATTCGCCTGATTCATAGAAACCACGTAAATCTATGCCGTTTGGAATAACTTCTCGATTGTCAGAATTTGTAGAGCATTCGTGCACGAGTTTCACTTGTGATCCATCGTAGGTCCATGAGGCGAATCGCATTGTGCAGAGCTGAATGTCAAACGGGAAAAATTCGACTTCAATGGTGCAAGAGCTTTTGTAGATAGCTGGGGGCTCCCAAATTATTCCACCAGTATGATTAAGTGTCGCTTTAGTCATCAAGGTAACCTCATATTGTCCATCAGCACTGAAACAAACTTTTCTGGTAACATTTTGAACGAAAGGAGTAGCACTCAATAATCAATTCTCACTGATTATTGAGTGGTTTGGTAAGCTTGGATACAAAGCGAACACGAAATAAAATGAACATGAAAAAAACCCACACCATACAAAGCATTTTGGTAATAGGGAGGTGTGGTATAGAAGCTGTTGTGACTGCGATGTGTTCTCTAAAATGCTCTCATCCTATCCCAATGCAGGAGGAGGCACGACAGCACGTGCTCCCAGGGGATAGTATAACAACCCGGTGGTTCCGGGGTTTTCATGAAAGCCGAAGCTTTCATTCTATATATTCTCAAATCTGAAACTGATAATCCTACAAAATAACATGCGTTAAACAAATTGGTTACCTGAAAAAGCAAATTTAAATTATTGATAATTTGAAAGAACAGAAACAATTTGATGATTTAAATCATTGGAATTTGAATGATGAATCATTAATTTGCATAATTTGGAACGATTACGCGAAGTTTAAAATGATGAATAGTTCTTACGCAATTAAATTGTTGCATTCATGAATTACATTGAGATAAACCGTTATTAGATAAACCATTATTATTTAAATGAAGCATTTATTCCCTCTTCGTGAACAATGTGATAGTTAAATGTATAAACAACGACACACAGAATTAATACTTCATATTTCTGCATTACATAAGATAACTGATAACAATGCTCATTTGATATTCAAAGCAAAATACATTCATGTTTTCAGTTCATTTCTCTTCTTAACTTATTGAAAGTCAGAGGGTCGATCAGAGTGGTAAGGTGCTGGACTACTGAACAAAAGGTAGTGAGTTCGATTCTCGACCCCTTCTTTCAAATTTCTCAGGGACGCCTTTCCAATGTCCCCATTCCAACTACCGAGCTAAGTGCTATGTCTTGAAAATCCCAGGAAAAAGGACGAGGCGTGTAAAACTATTCCCCTGTATCTTATTTTCTCGCTCTATGAGGCGGCTCTGTAGGTACCATAGCTGACGAATCGGACATTAATCTACAGTTAAATAAAAGCCGGACTTACTTGTTAAAAAGTACAATGTCTGGGAGCCATATGTTTTCTGATGGTAATTCGAGAGTTTTGATGCCGCCATACTCTACTGGATCCCACTGTAAACTGACATCTATCCATTCCTGATGATACAAAATTACTTATATATATAGAAGAGAGCTTCTGTATTGTTAGACTTCATTACACAGGATGCTAGTATCACATGCATACCTGGAGATTTTAGGTACAGACTACAATATGCTTTATCCAATGTTCGTCAAAAAGCATTGTTCCATTTGTATGAACAAAGCGGGATTCGCCAACAAAGGTAGTGAACATCCATTGAAAGGACAAGACACAGGTTCAAAGAAATCAGAATTGCCTGCACTTAAAGTCTTCAGTTACTAACACGCCAAAAGCTCACAATATCAAATAAGAAAGAGCTAGAATCAAAGTGAAATATATTTAAAAGAAGATTAACGACGTTAGTGAAGATTTCGATAGGGATTTACAACACATAAACCTACTGACAACCAAAGAACACAATAATAGCAGCAGCATCATTTACTAACACACACACACGATCACATTCAAAATAAAGAAAGCAAAATACTTGTTGGCAAAGAAGGATCAAGTACAAGACAACATCAAATCACTAAGCCAAACGCAACTTTCTGACAATGAACATACTTATTGTACAAAACTATGTCGGGTAACCATATTAGCTTTGATGGTATATACAGCCTGTCAACGCCTCCATAGTCATTTGGGTTCCATTTCAAATTGTGGTCATACCATTCCTGGGATTGCGTTAACAAAAACGGACAGACAACATTTAAAACAATGTAAGGTTATATATAAAACACGTGTTCAATAATACTTATATTATTCACAGGCTGTATTACATGGTTGTAAATTGCATGAAGTGAAGTACATGGTTTAGTCACACGTTATGATATTTGTTTAAAGACAGAAATGATTCCAACAGCCATACCAAGTTCATGCTTTCAGTTGACGTCAAATATATGCCAATCGGTGAATAAACTTACTAACACGACTTTGAAACACACTGGTAACAAATTAAAGCTTATTTTATTACGGTTATTGGGTAGGTTCACACTGTACTAAGAATCTGGGATATCAAAATATCAAATAAAAAAACTTTAATTCAAATGTTACTTTCATTCATTTTCGTTGTTTTATAATTGATTATGTGACTTTTTACATGCCGATAGACGAACGGTCAAACATATATTAGCGGCCATCTCCGAATAAAGGCCACCCTGAGAATAATGGCTAATATTTAAAAAACTGTCATTGATGATTTAGAACAAAGTGATCACCTGATAAAGGTAACATGTCAGTAAAGGACACATTCTGCTATCCCAAGGTTGATCTTTGTACACACATTTGACTGTCTTGGAAATAACATGGCGGTTCAACACCTTTGATAAAACTATTATTTTCGTGATCAAAGGAGCAAAAAAAAACGGATTTTGATATTTCACTCGTGTAGTGCTTTCCTCTGTTCCTTGGATTTTTTCACTGTTTGGTGTGATTAAGATTCAACACGAATATCCAGACATATTAAATTAATACATTGATGCATCGACATGTGAGATACCCCATCGTTTCCAGCAAGCACGATATCCATTAAGATTTGCATGACATTGGGCTACATGAAACAATGTACCAATTTAGAGAAATCATTCCATGGCTAGGATTATAGGAATAAAGTTTGTTTTACTTCAGAGAAAGTTTAGCCAGCTGCGCGAACTGCGATAGTGATATTAATTGCAATTGAATTCGCTGTGCTTTGCAATAATTGTATGAAACTTGAATACCATACTGTATTCTAGATCCTTCTATATCGTTAATGCATACGTAACATATGTTGATCTTTTCTATAGTTTTACTGCCTATAAATATTTATAAAAATCGATTAATGTATTTCGTTCATACAGTATCTCTGTGAGAAGTACCCTTCCACCATTATTGGAATGAAAACTTCATTTCGTATGCGATACTAAATTCGATTTATCGCAATACAGTATGTCAAAACTAAAGTTTTATCTTCGAAAAAAAAAGCATTAAATAAGAAAATACGTCTAGAATCTAAAATGCTGTCTCCTAAAACTGGACAAAATGACATTGCTATTGATTTATATTGATCAGCTGATTCAACAAATGTAAAGGAACGATTGACAGCTGATAGATATAAAGACATACTAGCGTCTAGAAATGGCCATGTTTTCCTTAAAATAGACATGGAATTTAAGCCGCTTAGACAATTTTTGAAGTGACATATTCAGCTAATATTCAAATACAGAAAATAATGGAAGAGATGTGCATAATCTTAAAAATGAATATTGCTGATTACGATTGATTGATGGCATGGTGCATCTACCATGAACCAAAACACAAAGGACAAACCTTTGGAGTTTAAACAAAAACGGTGGATGTGAGTATGCACCAAGACTTTAAAGCACACACCCCTTTGGAGTTTAAACAAAAACGGTGGATATGAGTATGCACCAAGACTTTAAAGCACACCCCCTTTGGAGTTTAAACAAAAACGGTGGATGTGAGTATGCACCTAGACTATAAAGCACACACCCCTTTGGAGTTTAAACAAAAACGGTGGATGTGAGTATGCACCTAGACTATAAAGCACACCCCCTTTGGAGTTTAAACAAAAACGGTGGATGTGAGTATGCACCTAGACTATAAAGCACACACCCCTTTGGAGTTTAAACAAAAACGGTGGATGTGAGTATGCACCTAGACTATAAAGCACACACCCCTTTGGAGTTTAAACAAAAACGGTGGATGTGAGTATGCACCTAGACTATAAAGCACACACCCCTTTGGAGTTTAAACAAAAACGGTGGATGTGAGTATGCACCTAGACTATAAAGCACACACCCTTTGGAGTTTAAACAAAAACGGTGGATGTGAGTATGCACCTAGACTATAAAGCACACCCCCTTTGGAGTTTAAACAAAAACGGTGGATATGAGTATGCACCAAGACTTTAAAGCACACCCCCTTTGGAGTTTAAACAAAAACAGTGGATGTGAGTATGCACCAAGACTATAAAGCACACCCCCTTTGGAGTTTAAACAAAAACAGTGGATGTGAGTATGCACCAAGACTTTAAAGCACACCCCCTTTGGAGTTTAAACAAAAACAGTGGATGTGAGTATGCACCAAGACTATAAAGCACAACCCCTTTGGAGTTTAAACAAAAACAGTGGATGTGAGTATGCACCAAGACTTTAAAGCACACCCCCTTTGGAGTTTAAACAAAAACAGTGGATGTGAGTATGCACCAAGACTTTAAAGCACACCCCCTTTGGAGTTTAAACAAAAACAGTGGATGTGAGTATGCACCAAGACTTTAAAGCACACCCCCTTTGGAGTTTAAACAAAAACAGTGGATGTGAGTATGCACCAAGACTATAAAGCACACCCCCTTTGGAGTTTAAACAAAAACGGTGGATATGAGTATGCACCAAGACGTTAAAGCACACCCCCTTTGGAGTTTAAACAAAAACAGTGGATGTGAGTATGCACCAAGACTATAAAGCACACCCCCTTTGGAGTTTAAACAAAAACGGTGGATGTGAGTATGCACCAAGACTTTAAAGCACACCCCCTTTGGAGTTTAAACAAAAACAGTGGATGTGAGTATGCACCAAGACTTTAAAGCACACCCCCTTTGGAGTTTAAACAAAAACGGTGGATGTGAGTATGCACCAAGACGTTAAAGCACACCCCCTTTGGAGTTTAAACAAAAACAGTGGATGTGAGTATGCACCAAGACGTTAAAGCACACCCCCTTTGGAGTTTAAACAAAAACGGTGGATGTGAGTATGCACCAAGACGTTAAAGCACACCCCCTTTGGAGTTTAAACAAAAACAGTGGATGTGAGTATGCACCAAGACTATAAAGCACACCCCCTTTGGAGTTTAAACAAAAACAGTGGATGTGAGTATGCACCAAGACTTTAAAGCACACCCCCTTTGGAGTTTAAACAAAAACGGTGGATGTGAGTATGCACCAAGACGTTAAAGCACACCCCCTTTGGAGTTTAAACAAAAACAGTGGATGTGAGTATGCACCAAGACTATAAAGCACACCCCCTTTGGAGTTTAAACAAAAACAGTGGATGTGAGTATGCACCAAGACTTTAAAGCACAACCCCTTTGGAGTTTAAACGAAAACGGTGGAGGTGAGTATGCACCAAGATTATAAAGCACACCCCCTTTGGAGTTTAAACAAAAACAGTGGATGTGAGTATGCACCAAGACTTTAAAGCACACCCCCTTTGGAGTTCAAACAAAAACAGTGGATGTGAGTATGCACGAAGACTATAAAGCACACCCCCTTTGGAGTTTAAACAAAAACGGTGGAGGTGAGTATGCACCAAGACTTTAAAGCACACCCCCTTTGGAGTTTAAACAAAAACGGTGGATGTGAGTATGCACCAAGACGTTAAAGCACACCCCCTTTGGAGTTTAAACAAAAACGGTGGAGGTGAGTATGCACCAAGACTTTAAAGCACACCCCCTTTGGAGTTTAAACAAAAACGGTGGAGGTGAGTATGCACCAAAACTTTAAAGCACACCCCCTTTGGAGTTTGAACAAAAACGGTGGAGGTGAGTATGCACCAAGACTTTAAAGCACAACCCCTTTGGAGTTTGAACAAAAACGGTGGATATGAGAATGCCCCAAGACTTTAAAGCACAACCCCTTTGGAGTTTGAACAAAAAAGGTGGATATGAGTATGCACCAAAACTTTAAAGCACAACCCCTTTAGAGTTTGAACAAAAACGGTGATCATTTCGAGTATAAAACAAAGAGAGAACCATGTTTTAAACCGGTGTTTATTGTCATCGTGTCCAACGGAGAAAAAAAATATTTCAAAATCAAACCTAGCGCTTATGTTTTACTTAATGCAAGTTTTATGCACACGTATTGCATGCTACCTACAATCCTATTTAAGTAATCTGGACATCCAACATTGATTGTTAATGTTTTCACGACTCCCTATTTCATGCCACAAGAAGAAGTCTAGTTAGTTTTCAAGAACACGTTATTTTCCTCCGACTCCATATTTACATTTATCTCCTAGTATGAAAACTACATCGGTGATTGATCAGATTATGATGTTATAGGCTTTCAAGTTAAGACACAATATCAACTAAAGAGCAAGACAGAAATTTGGCAACCGTCAGATTTTAATGAAATATCAATCATATTTAGTTAATACCACGACAGGATTGAATCAATCAAACATGATTATTAGGTTTAGCAAGAGCAGTCGCCCTAAGAGCTTCGTTACACTCGTCAAACCTTTCAAGTATAACAGAAAGTATTGAGAGGCGATGAGCGATGGTGTGAATAATATTTTCAATAAAAGCCTGGATTATTTTCATCTCAGATACACAATGTTGTAAATAATTTGAGGCAATCTTAATGGTACAATAGAGAGAGATTTTGTGTATGTTATCAATAATGGTGATATGAATGATTACTTATTAGAGAGTATAATTTTAGGAGGTATGTTACAACTTCATGTAATGTACCAAATCGCCAAATCAACGTCAGCGTCATCCAAATGGTTTCATTTACTAGAAAACACCATTGTGATCGTTTTGCCATTTTTATAGCGTATTATTTTCGTATGACACCGCAGGATGAAATAATCTGTATGCCCATTCGGCATGTCTCGACGGTTTTCTTAATGTCTCGGCTGCCCCAGGTAAGCAGACAATGAAACTACTGGGATTGCCCGGATGTAAAACTGACATATATGGCGACCTTCATGAAAAAACCCTGGCACCTGTTTCCTTTACAAACTGCTGTTTGTAGTATACTATGTGTTATAGAAAGCAAAATATTACATCGCTTGAAGGATAATTCTGCATTGAAAACGCTAGACAGTCATCGATAGACACCATTGAAAGAACATATAAGCGGGAATATTTCCTTAGCTGTAAATCAGCAGTCACGTCACACATATAAGGCGTAGACACATATAAAGCTATCAGAAACACCCGAGTTTTATACATTGTAGTTTGATGATAGCCTGCGGAATGGTAAAACAGTTAGACATTGGATATACTGTACGTTCATTGGGCATAATATAGGAAAAGTCTAGTAACCCGAAACAAACCATTTTTGTATACCTTATCATACAATTGACGTCAATCAGATGTGTCATCTCAGACACGAATTCATAATACACAGTGTCTTCTTTTATGGTTATTGCTGAATAAAGCCATCAAGGTTTTACAAGTTGGCACAATATCTTCGATGTAAGTTACTAATTAATGATCAATTGGTCAGTCTCAGATGAACACCATTTGGCTTTTCTTTTTATGGGGTACATAATGTGACGTTTTTTATGAAGATATGTTTTCGTGGGTAAAATCAGCTAATCTTTGTGCGCATTCAGTCGTATTAAATATTATTCTGTTATTATGTAAATGGGAAATAAACTCACGAAATCTGGCTGTAATGTGTTATAAAAACCTTATCAACTTCCGTGATCGATACAAATATCTCTCAGATATTATTAACTATTTAAGCAAACGCTGTATTATGAACAATT
This sequence comes from Lutraria lutraria, assembly GCA_964023205.1. Classification (NCBI taxonomy): domain Eukaryota; kingdom Metazoa; phylum Mollusca; class Bivalvia; order Venerida; family Mactridae; genus Lutraria; species Lutraria lutraria. The sequence continues at coordinate 5,917,457 of OZ026845.1, forward strand.
GATCGATTCGGTAAATATTTGAAAACATGTTTTATATGAATATGCGTTCTTTATCATTGATAAAAAGGCATCGTCAATTACTTTCATATTTATGCAAATATGCAATTATGTAATAGACATTGGCACAATTACAAATTTATACTTATCTCTGAGAAATAATTCATTGATTCATGGCACCTTCGACTATACTCATTTTCTGATAGCGTTGTTGTATAAAAGCAATGCATCTTGTTTGCATTTATCGGCAGAACACCAGTATGTTAGACATAAAAGTATCATCTATTTCATTGCTAGATATATATCAAAGTATATTATGTTGTCATAGACATTTTATGTCAGCGTTCTTCAAAATATTTGCAATTTTGTAAATGTATATGGTGCATTTTGTATTCATAATTGTTGCCTATAGCTTTTAATTTAGTTTTATGACAACATTTTTTAGGGATTTAATGTCGCACCAACTTTTTCAGCTTTATCGATCGAGGAAGACCCCACGACTAGGAAGAGCGTCAACTTCCCGTATTGAATTGTCTGGTCACAGATAGAATTCAAACTGACAGCTTTGAGGGGCTAGTGATTACTAGTCAGAGACCGTATACACTCAAACAGCGAACAGCTATATGCACGGTTTATCGTGCAGTTTCTAGAATGGTAACCACAGGAGCGTCATAATAATTTCCTTCCAAGGTATGAAATGTTGTTTTTTAAGTCGGATGCAATTTGAACAAACCATTAGTATAATTTAATCTTTCTAGTTACACAAATAAGTTTATGTCTTTTGGGGGAATTCCCTCTTGTTTATAGTTATTCTATTTTGTGTAGGAAACTGCCAAACAAATAAACCCCACTATTAACATCCTGAAGCAGTAAACATAAAATAATCATTCCAAGTTTATTTGTTTGTCTTTGAGATGAGTAATTACAATGCAAAGTGTTATAAAAAAATTCAACATTATAAGTGTATTTGGTAGAGTCGTATTTAAGATGAGGTATTAATTTAATTTGTCGTATTATTTTTATCAAAATGACGCATTTGAGGTTGTTTTGTTTCGACTTCAACTAAAAAGTTACTGTTATTTAGCACTAACAATTACTTACTCAGTGAGTGGAATAAACATCTAAACAATATACAACAAACAATATGATTGGTATAACCGTGTTGTATTGTATCACTGTATCACTTCGCATCGCATCGTTTCGTATCGTACCGGACTTTTCGTATCGTATCGGCCATAATGTGTGTATATAGTAGAGTGTACAGAATGAAATGAACGAGGTAACAAATAGACAGGTTTAGGTTACATTTTCGGTTTATATCAGAAATGTTTGAAAATATGCATCACCTAACCTACATACTGCGGTACATTTTTGGAATAAATAGAATATGGTTGTTGCTCTAAAGATAAGAATATAGTTGCGCATGTTCATATCACGACTAAGCCCCTGTCTGATGTTCGTTTATTAAGAGCACAATCATGTCATATACATGTATGTAGATCAAATATACGTTCCTGACTGAATGTAAACATCTTCGGTTCGTTTGTCGCTCTGACGGAATTTCTCCAGACGGTATGAATAAGTATACGACCATCATTAGAATAATAGACTATATCTAAACATGAACGTTCTGAATTAAGTCCCTGATAAATCACGCTTGTATTAGAACATTAGCTACGTTATTTAACAGACCGTATACCCTCAGAATAACTAGGTTACATGTAGTTGAAACTAAGATGCGGGTGTATAGCAAAGTCATATCAATATTCTTTTATTTAATACCATAAATTATACATTATTGACAATAAAGCAAAGTGAGAAAGCTTTAAATACAATTTCGTATTTTTTTCTATTTATCTATGACAATTTTTTTCTAACGAATTAACAGTGGAATGACCAATCACTTTCGCGCAATCGTTGAGAGACAGAGGAATCTCTAATTAAACAAACGGTCTTTTACAGAAACAATCATGAATATCCTTGGGTAAATAAAGCAGAATTGAACAAATATGAGTATTTCAGTGCTTTTCTCTGTATCACCTTCAGATTAAAGTCAGAAATAGTTTTTATAACAGCATTGTTGGATATTGTAACCATATTCACTATCCGCTAAAACTATTCGAACCTTTACACTGTTTTTTTCTGCGATGGCATTTTAAAGATTCGCTAAATCCTAGTACCACGATGACTGAAAGTAATTGTTAGCACAGACAACATGTTAAATGGTCAACATTATCTCTCTGAGACAATTCGGCATCTATGTCAATTTCACCTGTCTGATCATTATGAGTAAGTATCTAATTTTTATACAGATTTAATAAAAAAATGTTCTTAAACTTTTTCTTCTTAACTTGGAATAAGACATACTTGTATAATTGAATACTTGGGATACCTTTCCCTGATCGACCACCGTCCACTCGCCTTCGTATCTCAATAGGTAGAACATTAAGTCTACGCTGCGGAGCTTCGTTAGTTCCAACCCTGTCCCTCGCATATTTCACGACTTGGTTGAAGACATTACATCTAAGGTCGTCCCTCTTGCTACCTTCCAATACGTCCAGTATCCATGCCTTATTAGCAAGTGGGTGACTTTCATATAAATTGTCACGTGTGAAACATTTTGGGCATAGACAAGATCATATCGAAGAGGGTCAGTTCCCAAAACTCAATGATTATGGCGAACAAAAATATATTTTTGATACTTAATTCATTCAAGGTTCTTTTTATCGGAACAATTCTAGATCTTATTCTGTTCTAATTTGTCTAAACTCAGACATGTTGACAGAATAGTGTCTGTGAATGACACATTTTCTCTTAATACAAGGAAACCTGACATTCCATATTGATTGTGACCTTTGAACTCCGTGTTGGGCTTCTCGCTCCCCGATCATGTTCAGTGAACGCCCCCGTTTCAAAGACATTCTGATATCATGTACTTATCGTTTAATAAAAGAATATGTCTCTATATTGCTTAGAAAACTAATAAAATCAAAACTTGTTAAGTAAATTAATAAGTGGCTATGTGTCTATAAAATATTATTTATAGTCTAGATAAATTCAGACATTTGGGAAGCGGATTGAATTTGACAAGAAAATTTGTTTACGGACAAACTTCAAACCATGATACAGACGCGCTATGCGCAATTTTATTCCGTCCCGTTAGGACAATTTAATAAAAGAAAAAACAAATCGTTTTTAGTTGGCTTTCAATGTAATAATACATCGATTCTCCAAGTTATTTCTTCAATTTCCGACATCTCTACTACGGTTATTTCATTAGACAGCCAACTGTTCCTTGATAGGGTCTCCGTGGTATAGTAGTTATGGTATCTGATCAATAATCACTAGCCACGCACACGGGCCCTGATAGATTTAACACAACTTTAAGGCAGCTGTCCAGCTTGCCCAAGAAGGTCGGTGCTTCCACAAAGTTGTACCCATGGGTTCTTTATTCACCGTTAAAGCTGGAAAAAGCGTCAGATGACAGTGCTTGTTGGTGTTGCGGCAAACCCCGGTGAAAAAAAACACTATTTGCTCATTGGAAGATATTGTAATCTTCGTGATTGCGTGTCGTTCTCATTACCATCATTTTAAACAAACAAACTGACGGTTATATTAAACAATTTAAAACTACGTTTTGACAAGTAATTAGTAAATTGGCATTTATAAAGGATTTAAAGATTAGCAGTATTAATTCAAATAAAAACAATGGGCTTAATCAATTAATTAAGTTGTCGATTGATTTTCTAATCAAACAATAATTACAAGCTGCACTCCTGGAGTGAAGTGTTTGCTTAAGATATAATTGGATTGCAATTATGAATATTTTCCATTCACGGATTTCAAAAGGTATTATATAAAACCGAAGCTTAATCGTATGAAATTACAGGAAGGAGGCAATGCTTTGAATGATTCTTGTACGAGCACAATTAATTAATCTGCACACTACACTGTTCACAGTGGTTGTTCGGCGGTTTCAGAAAAGTCTTACATTTTCAAATTAAAAATAGTGATAAATCAATACATGATAAAGCCTCAATACGTGAGGCGTTTAATTGCTTTTTATTTTTACGAATGTATACAAATTGGTTAATTTTAACCAATTGGTTAAATTTTGTTTGGGTTACTAGGTTAAAATTTTGGTTAGGTTAAATTTTGGGTTAGTTAAATTTTGGGTTAGGTTAAATTTTAGGTTAGTTAAATTTTGAGTTAGGTTAAATTTTAGGTTAGTTAAATTTTGGGTTAGGTTAAATTTTAGGTTAGGTTAAATTTTGGGTTAGGTTAAATTTTGGGTCAGGTTAAATTTTGGGTTATAGTTTAGTTATGCGATAGTATACAACTTTGGGCAAAGTTGACTAGTTAGAATTTCTAGTTAGAATTAATCCGTTGTCTGAGATGTTGTATAAGAAGTCATCGAGATCCCTAGTTTGTCTGTTTACTCCAGGTCGTCAAACGCTCGGTACAACAAGGGCAGCCATATTGTTTCTCTTTAGCTTTTGGTTAACATATTGATTAACTTAATTAACTTTAACCAATGTTTATATATTTAATTTTAGCGCTGCTCAATTCCAAGTTGACATTTAAATCATTCAACTCACCTGCCTTAACCACACGTTCGTCGTCATTACTTGATTCAGTTCATCCTGAAATATCAAAAATATTTTATCAGTAAAACCAAAACAAGTCGCCATCTACAAAGACCCCTTTCCGTATTGTTATAACTTATTTGTAAGGACGCGTTGAAATATTTTTGTCTAGCTCTTTTCAAGCCATTTTTGCATGTATACAAATGTTTGAACATTGGAAACTCTTTTCTCTATTTCTTTATCTGTAAGTATCTGTAAGTATTTTTTTCGGTTTAAATGGTTTCTTAAGAAGATTTATGAAAAATAAGTTTGACGAGCATAAAATAACTTCCATGTATTAACCGAAAGAAACTGTTGTTAACTCGGTTATTTCCGGGAGTTTGTTCGGTCTTTTCCGTCATTTTCCGACGAAGAAAGAATCCTCGCCCATGGAGTCTGAATCATTTCCGATAAAATTTCGCATTTTAAAGGAAAACCATTAAAATTTTCACGTTTAGTTTAGCTTTACTGCGACACAAAGTTTTATTTTGAAGCCACAATCATAAAACATGGCTTTCCCACATAGATCGTTAGGTTTTGAAAATAACCAGAATGATGCTAACAATAGTAATAATGTTCACGCAAATGTTTACCAGCGGCAACGGAAATTCTTAATCGAATGAATTGTGTTATCCTATCAAATCATTGAAGAATTACGTAATAAATACCAATGAGGCGAAGTACATCAAAATGTAATGTCAGAATTAGTCGACGAATCGTTTTACCATATCGAATGAATTTCAACGACATTTGTTCAATTTGCAAGTCAGTTCCCCCGATTAAGGCTTAATTTGCAACAATTACAACTACAAGATGTACTTGCGTGCTATTGGCAAGATTGTAATTTATAATTTCGCGTTTGATTTCAGATCTTTTCCTCTTTTTTCTCTTGAATTCTGATTCCATGGATGTAGAAATTGTAATTAAAACGTCAGTCTTCTTTGTTAACATTTTATCAGTTAAATCAGTTTGTTCCAACGAGGCTCGTTTGTCATGAACAGTTTTACCGATTAGCACTAAAAGCATCGCATCATTAATAATTCTTTTTCAAATATTGATCATTGTTATTTGAAAATTTCGGAAAATATCTTATTTGAAGAAAGTCACTGTTTTAATTGCAACGTTTAGACAGGAATTTATGTAATGGAAAAAAAAGTTCTCTTGTTGCTGGCCTTAGTGTGCTTTACGTGCCTTTTTTATAATTTTGTATGTTTAATTCTTTCATCATTCAATATTGTTATGTGTTTATGTATGTACACTTCTATCTGTCTTATAGACTATCTATTTCGACAAGTATGAATTCACAACTTTAGACCGCGGTATGTTAGGAAAATATTGACAAAATTTAATAAGACTTCATAATTACATTTTAAAACAGGAAATACGAAAACAACTAAAGAGACAACGTTTACTGAAGATAAATGAATCAATTTCATTGAATATGGAAATCTAATTATGGTTGAATTATAGATACGCCTACTTCAATATGTTTTACTGTCATCAATGTGTACTATGTTCCAAAATACAAACAATGGTTGGATTTTGTCTTTGTACAAACAATTTTGATGATGATATTTCATATTGTAAGATAGGGCTGATATATAGAAATGTTAAGGAGAGATATAGAAATGTTATTAAATGTAATTAAAAACCACTTAGATAAAGCTGACCATGATAGAAAATATCGTGACCAATAATTGAAGAAAGATCTTCACCATTTTACATGGTTTTGAATTTCCTCAGATTTTCAATAGATATGTGATTGATGTGCGATTGGAATGGTTGGTGTAAGATTGATACATGAATGATGTACTATTAAAATATGATGAATGAAAGATTGATAAATGATAAAGGTATGATCAATGGACAAGAAATGATGAACAAATACACAAAGAAACAGACAACTGGGATCAGTCAGCATAAACAAAAACAGAAAGCATTCTAGACAAAACGCAATAGTAAAAAAGGACCATAGCCTAAAGGAGCGAACACCCTATAGCCTAAGGAATGGCAATTATTATGATATATTCCTTAAAAGAAAATTGTAAAGTTTTATACAGTCGATGTTTTAGACCATCATACATTCAATAGTTATAGTTCAGTTTCTCAGATAACATCATAATTATCAACATCTCTGTTTGGCTTCTTATAACACGGTGATTGTAAGGATTTTCCTTTCGGCTACGACCACTGACTTTGATGTTATCTTTGGTCAATCATGGTGTATTCTTGAACAAGACATTTATTGATTGTTGGAGAATTCAAATGATCTCATTAACAAGAATTTTGGATGATAAACAGTATGTCAAATTATGGATTACATCGTGTGTTTGTTTTTATTTGGTCAACCATTTCTGACAGTATATGACAACATACCGATTCAGTTCCATAAGACAATGCTTTCTACCAGCGATCCTGGGTCTTCTACCAGTACAGGCCCCAGTTTCACAAACAAAATTGAGTAGAAACTCAATATCGGACTCAGGTGTCTTTACTAGAAATGTGTCCTTATTCACAAACTCAGTCTAAAAACTTTCATTTGAGTCAAAAATCAAATTCCCTATAACAGATTCAAATCAATTTTATTGAATTATATCATAAATTATTAAGAGATTATAGCTAGTTTTAAATTGTAGGAAATTTATTGGACGAATATAGTTCGCCTTTTCTTTTCACTTGTGCTTAACGTCGGACCAACAGCTAGAATCATTTGGGGACTTTGTCAGATTTAACGATGGAGGAAGACTCAACGCTTGTACCACCGACCTTCGGTTTACTAGCTGCATCATATGTAAAATTTGCTCCTTGGAGCGTTTCGAAATCTCAGAGATGATAGGCTAATGATGACTGGGCATAGCGGCTGGTTATATTTTTATAAACGCCACAAGAAGCAACGTAAATACATTTCAAACAAAGCAACCCCCACAAAATCAGCGTTTGGAAGAATGGAGCTTCCATATTAACATAAAACAATAACTTAATTACAACGTATTGCCGGGGAAATGCAGATTTCCTTCTTTATTTTATACTGAATGAGAAAAAGAAAAATCAATGGAGAAATAAGTTTAATCTGAATATAATTGAAGGTTTTGCGGCCACGTATTGCGTTTATGCATTAAATGCATTCATATCATGAATACTGTTTACAGTTTATGTAAATTATTATCTTTTTTACTCGGGATTAAATTTCGTTAATATGATAACGTTTGATACAGGTTTTCATCGAACAAATGAAACTTTTTTAAATATCCAATTATTAACGTTTTGGTTGCTATTTTTTTGGTAGGTTATAATTTGATGTCACTCATACATGGCGGACAATATGAGTAATACATGTATCATGTTTTTAAGATTGTGAGATTGTCAGACGTGATCTTTTGCAGTAGCGAAGACCGGCGATCAATACCCGTATCCCGGATCTAAAAGTACATTATTATGCGCCCCGCAGTCCAAATTCAGTATGTAGCATGGACCAGGCTGATTACAATTAATAAACCGAAGCTATGTGGTTCACTTTTTTCTTTGGAATACATTCGGAACGTCGATGAAAATGAGTAACAAAAGTGATCAGATGAGAATTCCTGTGTTAGTATCCTGTAGGAATGTTTTCATCAGCACATAGTTGACTACTTAGCGTATCTGTCATATTAAAATCGAATCAGAAGCGGATTTCTACTGGATGTAATTCGGTTAGACAAATTGGAAGGGAATTGTCTTTACGATTGTGAAAGTTAAATGCAATCAACTGTCGATTAAATCTATACCAAGGGCTGTATATAAATTTCATTCATCTCACGTGTTCACCCATTGATCATTCCTTGATTTGAATCAAACAAACAAATGAATTCGTATTTATTTGTGACGTCACCAAAGTCAGCTAAAATTCTGACAAAGCTTCCGTCATGTACATGTTATATTTGCCATTCCGATCCGTGAACGACATCAATCATTGAAAGTACTTCAGAACTGTTGAAATGCCTCTCTAAGCACGACACATCAATGTTTTTTGTGTGTCTTGCCATTAATTAGAAGTTCATGATACGCGGATGACTCTAGAGGACTATAAATGTCATCTTAGTGTCTGTGACAAATGTTGATGTATTTAACCTCCTAGTACTATAGCATGTATGGGTGTAAGTACTGAAATCAATCTGGTTATTGTTAAGTTCACAATCAACCCTTTTATTGTGTTTTCTGCCATTTTACATCGATCTCCAACACCGCAATCACATAACTTAATGTTTCCTGCTTATCATTAAGTATGGCGTCGAGTCTTTTGTGTTATAGGGGCGCCTTCAGAGCGCGGTTCTTACCATTCAAGGCAAGGGGCCTTGTTTCTCAGTTAGTTAGTGATGTTACTAATCACTGTACATTGTAATTTCCTATCACAGCACTCTGTGTAAAAACATGTTTGAATTAATTGTGCTGTTGTATTAAAGCATTTTCATTAATGGTGAATAATAAGACACAGACCGACAAGCAAGGCATATTAAGGACACATTAGTAAGACAGGAAAGTGCATTGTTAATGAGGCATTGTGTAGTGCCATGCTAAAAAGGCATGGAGAGTCACTATATTATTCAGTCAGTGAGGTATCCAACGATACGCACTTACGCACGTGAGTAACATCAGTTTGGAAAGTGAAAATATAAATATGGCCAAATATGGTGTCTTAGTCAAACTTCCATCGTGCTCTTACAAAGCTGGCTACGAACTTAATACTTAAAGAATAGTTAATTAACAGTCTTCATGGATTAGAAGCGAGAATGTTTGAAAATTGGAGCAATCAGATTGGCTGAAAATGTAGGCTCAAATCTATATAACAATGTACATGGAGTGATTTACAAACAATAATAAAAAAATACGAATTTGAGGGTCAAAACGACCCTTAGCTGATAATAATTACCGTTGGAGAAAAAACCAAATGTTCTACCATAGCCATAATAAATTGACATTTGGTACAATTCACCAAGAGTCAGAAGCTTCAATTTTGTTTATTTCAAGAGTCAAAATACCATTTTAAGGGTCAAATAAGAGATCTGGCTCTATATGTTAGATGCCTCACTGAAATATCATGATTTAGTACAATTAATCAACAAAAGAAAAAAAAATACCACATCCAACAGATGTTACTTGAATATAAGCTCAGTGAACTGTATTAACGACCGTAGATATGGATTGAACAATGCGCTAAACAGACGAAACGTGATTGCTCACAGAACCGGAAGTAATGCTCTGAACGGATATTTGGTTAAAATCCATGCAACCCGTTTTACCGGTATACAACAACTAAAAAGAAATTGAATGATAATTAAACCCAAAAAAGTTCAACAAATGCATGCATATAAACAATACCAAAAACAAAAGCCGTATCAAATCAAGATGTGATTGATTTATTCAATGATTGAGATAAATAACTGACAATGTGTAAATGTTAAAAAACTTCTGGCACCACGTAACAAGTGGTATCTGTATAATATCAAAGGTACCGTCGAATATAGGCGTGACTGTATAATTATAATGCACAACCAGTACATTGTACGTTTCAAATAATTGTGTCAAATATCTCCTGAAACTTTGAGTTTGAGGTCTGTCTTGGATTTTTTTTAAATTGATGATACATTACTAATTGCTTGTGACCCACGTTGTTTGATCAAATACATACCCGTACATAGTAAGACTACTGCTCTTGTGATTGGTGGACAATGTACCGATCGACCGATTGATTATCTGACTGATTAATTGATTGACTGATTGATTGACTAATTGATTGGTTTATTGATTGGTCAAGTGGTAAGATGTATATCATATTAGCTTGTTTATAAATTCCACGTTATGCTATGCCAGCGTACACCGATATATGACTTGCATGTTGGGAATTGTTCATTTCTCGTTCCAAAGAGCATAACAAAAGCAAATAAACATATGAATGACATCTCAATATATAACCGAGATAGTTCAGCATTAATCAGTTCATAAACATTATTTTAGTACGTAATTTGTAATTTTGATTGTACATAAACAAACGTGTAATAACAAATGAGTCCTACTTACCACATCAATGATCTGAGACAGTCGAATTCCCATCTTTACTGTTAGCGGTTCATTCGTGTTATTACCCACAGGTCGAATAAGTTTGTTGTATTTATTTTGTACCAACAAGTCATGATACAGCCTCTTTGCGTCGTCATTTGCACCACATTCCAAAAATAGCACAAACACTCCGACCCAACACAGGTAAGTAAATTTCTTAAACATCATAATTTTCGGCAGTCCTTCTATATTCTTATATGTAAATAATTCGAACGCGAAAATAACGTAACACCGTCCTATACAAAAGTGTCTATGATTACAATTATCAAATATCCTTCACTCATTCAAAATATCATGTTTACATATCCCCTACAGTAAGCATACAATTGATTAATGGACGAACGAACAAGTCGTAGTTTAAACAACGTATCACGTCTAATCACGCTCTCTTGTTATTGGAGTTTTCCTCAGTGACTAGGAGAATTCCCCTCCTTTTAGCTTTGTATCAAACTCTCTGTACATAATTATTTCACCAGCTTGTTCCAATGTACGATCTAATTATAGAGTGTTCAACAGTATGAATACCTACAGTTACTTATACTCCGGCTCTGTCAAATATATATATGCATCTTCTTAATTTATATCAACATACACGTACACTATACATTATGTAGAAACAAAAAATTAAGTGGTTACCTAAAATACATATATACAGTCAAACCTATGAAAGTGACAATCTCCGAATAAAGGCCACCCTGTGAATAAAGGCCATTCTTTGAAAAAACCTTCATTGATTATCTAGAACAAATTGACCTCCGAATAAAGGCAGACCTGTAAATAAATGCATTTTTTTTAAAACTAGACATCTAGAACAAAAGTACCTCCGAATAAAGTCCAAGTGTGAATAAAGCCGCATTTTGTCTTTCCCAAGGGTGGCCTTTATTCACAAGTTTGACTATATATAAAGGAATGTAACACATTTCGAAAAATATTTTTTGCTGAATCAATTTTATAAAGTACTAGTAGTACTATGTTTTCTTGGAGTTAAGTCAATATAAGATTTCTTTTATTTATATAGGCTTTACAAAAAGTCCGTTTAAAGTCCCATTAGCTTTTTGCTATCACAATTATATGCAAAAAACAAGCAATTGCTGATATTATCCTAAGATAATTATTACCGACTATATTTCTTCTAAAAACTCTCATTTCACTGTGATTTTTGCTTTTGTAAACTTGAAATATGTAGAGCGTGTGACGTCACTTTACGACGTGTGCATTTATAACTGCGGGGAAACACAGCTGTTCTATAAATAGTATTTATTTCAATGATATTGAAAAAAATACGATATTGGTTTTGGAAACATTTTTTCTTGCTATAAAGTATGCACGGGAGGAAAACACACCGGATTCCTCTGTTATAGAACAAACAGATGAACTATTGGGACCGATAAATTTATATGCTTATATGCTTAATGAATGTTAGAGATTGTACCATTTCTTAAAAAATAACAACATTTTTGATATCATAGTCATTAAAAATGACCGAAAAAATCAGCCATCGATCAGTATTTTTCACTGGCCAGGAGTTTAGCGTTGCACCAATAGCAAAGGTATTTTTTTTCAGTTTTAACGGCACAAAACGACCGTTTAGACGTTCGTGTGTTCAGAACACCCAACCTTCCGTAAGCTATTTACAAAGCTTCGTGTCAATTTGAAATTTAAAATAAGGATCCAGTGATTACCACAAACATTACCATCATTGCCCCTCTTTGTCATGAGGCATGTCTGATATTGCCGTAATCAAATTACAGTTTTTAGAATTTAATGCATAGTTAACATTTAATATGATTTATAATCTATCGGATTCTCTCCAAGTATAATTATCGGTTTAATTAACTCAATGTTTAATCAAATATTGTAATTGGCGTCTACTCATTAACGTAAATAAATAATGGATATGATTTAATTAAGATTCAATGGCTGACTTCAAAAACGCATATTTCCTTTTAATGTATAGAATTGAATTTTAATTAATAAATATGTTTTGTGAAATCTGAACATTTTTTCCTTGTTATTGTCCGGTTTCGATTATATTTTTTTCAATATTTAGCTGTACACTTCTCTTAGGTGTAATGTCATATTAACCACCAGGGTCATTTAGGGACAAGTTGTAAAGGCAGAGGACGAACCCCAGGAGTACAACTAGGTAGATGCACTTAGCTTGCAGGACAGGTTTCTTACGCGAAAAATTTGGTGCCGTTTGAGATTCGAACTTACAGCGATGAGATGGGTAAGTGGTCAATCAAGAGGGCATGGGTTCTAGATCCGATAAGACATACATTGAACATACCTAACTTAACTCGTCTCTTACTTCAGAGTCGAACAGCTAGCGGCGAAACTTTCTGCAGAGGAATAAAGAAGAACAAGTAAGTATTGGTTGGGAACCAAGGAGAACTGTATGGTAAAAAAGGAGCAAATAGTTTCAAACCAAAGGGCAATTGTTGGTATCAAATGAGCAGTGGTTGGTAGCCAAAGAGAACTAGTTGGTATCCAAGGACGGAGGTTGGTAACCAAAGAGCATTTGTTGGTAACTAAGGAGAACTGGTTGGTATATATCTAATAAGCAGTGGTTGGTAGCCATGGAACAAGAATTGATAATCAATGTGTATTTGCTGGTAACCAAGAGGCAGTGGTTGGTAGCCATGGAACAAGAATTGATAACCAATGTGTATTTGCTGGTAACCAAGAAGCAGTGGTTGGTAACCATGGAACAAGAATTGAACACCAATGTGTATTTGCTGGTAACCAAGAAGCAGTGGTTGGTACCCAAGAACGGATGTTAGTAACCAAAGAGCAGAAAATGGTAACCAGGTTATATTTGGTAACCAATAAGCAGCGGTTTGTAACCAAGGTTCACCTTTTGGCAACCACGGATAACTGTTTGGTCACCAATGAGCATTAACTGGTTTTGAAAGAGAACTTGTTTGTTGCTAAGGAACACTTGTTATGTCGACGTATTCATGTAGTTACATAATTGAAACAATCATCAACAAGAAGTGTGACCCTATTTTACGTATGGTTCTTACCATTTCTCCGGCATAGAAACACTTCTTATAGTTATCATTGACGGAATACCTCTTTGGGTACTTACACCTCAATATCTTCTGTATTTGTACTAAAGCCATCCGTGACCAAATTTTCGAACACCAGAAAAGAAAAAATGAGTCTGTGTCTCAGGCTCTACTTCCCGTATTTTCCATTTTCCTATATTTCATCATTTATTTTATGGTTAAAAGACTTTTTTCACGTGAATCCCACTTGATACCGCTGTTTGCAAACACAGGACACGTGTTATTCACAGATATCAACCAAAATATCAAGAGCTCAAATCACAGCGATCAAAATACGCCCTCTTAAGTTAGAATTTAGAGAACAGTTTTTCGTAAGTAGATTATAATGTTTAACAAATTCTAAATACTCACCGTGAATCAATTCCTTCGAGATTTCTGTGTATTTTGTGATATGAGATTACATGTTGTTATAGATTTTATTTGATTGTAAAATGCCAGACTTCATGTCGTAAATTCATATCAAACTTCGAATGAATATAATTATGTAGCATCTGTATAGTAAAATAAATTAATTCTAAATTATATACCACTTTAACAGACAGATTCAAGTGAGGCCTAAATAAAAATATATATGTTTGCCCTAACGCTTTCAAAGTTTGAAATTCTGGGTAGGCAGATAGGGAAATATATTTTTAAAATATTTTTTAAAAATTTTTGAACCAAGACGTATTCAATAAATATAAAATTGAAAAATATGTTTCATTCAACACAATATAGCAGGTACTATATAGAGGCGAAAAGCATATTAATATGTGAAAAAAGTCCAAGCCCAAACACTTGATATTGATATTTTTATTCTCCGCCTGAGTGTATTTTGATATTTTAGATTTGAGAGTTGCTGCACGAACTCCTTCGACAATGGGTTCTGTCCGTAACTATTTTTTCTTAATTGAACTAATTTTCTTAAGAATTGTTAAATATGCACTGACAAATTATAAGTTGGGCCACCGTTGTCTAGTAGTTATGGTCTCTGACTAGTAATCACTAGCCCCTCACCGCTGAATCAGTACCAAATTCAACATATGAGGAAGCTGTTCAGCTAGCTTACGGATCAGCCTGATTCTATTCCGGTGTACACCTTGGAACCAAAGATGTTTAAGTCGTTAAATGACCCCGGCTGTAGGTACGACGTTATACCCTAGCACAATAAATGACTCACTACTAAAAATGATGTAATTCTGCCCAACTCGATTTGAGATAATATCCACAACATAGTTAATGATTTTCATAGTTTTAATTTTCTTACTAGAATGATGAATCAAACCATTTTGATGACACACGGCGATCCAGTGGAAAATCACAAAAACTAACAACAAATTGTCAGAAATATAGATTTATTTAACTCTACAGAAAACACATGATAAAATCATATTTAAATCATTGTAAATAATATAAATGTTGCATAGATAATAGATAGGACTGTCATTGATTCGTGTTTTTTTTTAAATATTGATGATATCAATACATCGAGAAGTTAGTATCGACGGTTGTATCGATATATCGAGAAATCAGTATCGATTATTTCTATCGATATATATTGATACATGTTTATTTCTTAAATAAACAGGATAATAATTCTCATATTTTTTATATTTCAGTATAAATAGTATTACAAGAAATAATGGTGTTTTATGTACTTCAGAAGAAATGAACAGTTAAAAATAATTTATTTTTCTATATTTTTATTACCAAAACATTAACAGATTGTCTCTTTAAATGGTCCCAAAACAAAGGGGTTTTTCTCCCTACCTACTTTTTAGTTTCTTTCATAATTTTCTGCCGAAAGTATCGATATCTTGAAATATATCGATAATGGATCGACAGAAAAAATCGTTGATATATCGATATCGATGACAGTCCTAGTAGAGTATAACACGTGCACATTTTGGACAGTTTGTAGATTGTAATACATGTACTATTAAAATGACGTTAATTACGTCATCATTAATATGGCCAGAATCCACAGTTTAATGCTTACCAACTCACAAAAGCAAGCTTATGACCCCAACTTATATCTGTGGATGTGTAGGCAAGCAGTTATATAAATTTATTTTTTATTAGCATTATACTGCACCGTATATCAGAACAATATCAGCGGTTTGTAAAGGTTCGGTCTGTAAAAAGAAACTCTTACATCCAAATGCAGACATACCTGTGAACAAAGACCACCCTTAGAAAAGACATAATATGGCCTTTATTGAAAAATGACCTTTAGTCGGAGGTATTTTTGTTCTAAATATTCATTGACAGTTTTTAAAGAAAACGACCTTTAATCAGAGGATGGCATTTATTCGGAGGTAGTCGCTAACACAGGTTTGACTGTAATTGTACACGGTTCGAGGTTATGAAACTTGAGATCAGTATCCAATCTCAAATCTATTATTTCGTCTTTTAATGTTTATTTATGGTCAGAAAATAATGATATTAGTGATACATCTATGACAATAGCGAAATTGATCTGAATATGTATTTAAGAATTATTCAGCTTTATCTTTTCAACCGTAATTCTTTGAGAAAGGAATTGAGGTTTGAGATAGGAGACTGTTCTCAAGTTTTAAAACCTCGGAAGCAGGCTAATAAATGGTTTCTTTTTATAGATGTGACTCAGACCGCAGTAATAGACAAGAATAGAATTAAAAATGAAAATATACTTTACATAAAAACAAAGCTTTTGAATTCGTAATTCACTAATTGAAATTTAACACAAAATAATGACAAAATCAAAATAATCTATATATCAATAATGGAACATATATGAATAAATCAATTACTCATGAGGAAATCCTAAATTCATAATTACACTAATGCCAAAATAGTGCGATTCTTTGACAATAAAACATGATTATAAGGCACGCTATTTTAACATAAAGAGGTACGGTGATACCGGTGCTTTTGAGTACAGATCTGTGATGATATATACTGAAACACTCGTATATATACTTAAGTACTTGTTATGATTTCACTCTGTTCAAGAACTGTGTCCAAATAAAAATGTCAGTTGTGGCAAAGGTCCATATTCAAAAGCATCGGTTAGGGAATGGATTTTATACATCATAATAAAACACAACAGTAAAATCACACGTTTACATTACCCGGAAACATTGAATACTATCTATATAAAACGCATTACATGCATTTCATATCAAATATAGAACATGGCACATGAAATACGTCAAATAATTCATAACAAGAAGTGAAATAAGGCAATGTGTCTATTTGCATATTTCTGAAAGTAACCATTTTACATTTGTATTCACTTCCATTTCCTATTTCGCTCGTTTTTTACTTTCGCTTTCACTTTCGTTTTCATTTCCCTGTTTTACTTCCGCTTTTACTTTCGTTTTCATTTGCCTTTTAACTTTCGCTTTCACTTTCACTCGTAATGATGAAACTATAAAAGCGTTGTCTGTGTACATTGTACATGTATATGATTAAACATATTTTATTTAGCATGTTTTGTATGCAATGCATTTTACTGCAGTTAGATCAATACTAGAATCAATGTTCTAAATCTGCTTTAGAAGTTTTGGAAGACGAATGTCATGTGACATGATGCAAAAGTACCCCAAAAATAATGTATAAAAACATAATACTTCATGAAATACAATCTTAATACAATAATCAACAAGGAGAATCCCAAATACTGACATTGATAACATATGAATGACTGTATGTATTTTTTATGTTTGTACAACGCGCTCGTATCTGCATTAATCAAGAAATAAATTATAAATCTAATCAACAAATTGGTGTGTATCTATATAGACAAACACACATGTTTCCCCTTTAAAAACCCTTATATAGTAAGACAAAAGAAAAAATAGAGATTTCAGCAATACGGCCTTGGACCTTTTTGTCAATGTCAAGGTCAAACTTTTGGAATGAGAACAGGAAAAACACAAAAACCTTAATGTTTCCCTTCACTAAAGGGAAGACACTGTGATGAAATTCTAATCAAAAGTAAAGAGAGATCAACAGACCAGTATTATACATTGAAGCCTCGATCATCCGAATACTTGGTGTTATCCGAAAAAAATTATCCGATAATTGTTCAAACTTCAGTTAGATAATATATTTTTGCAGTAGAATTTAATAAGAACAAACATGTTCAATTTTGCAGTAAACGAGTTCAAACTTACTTTTTCTATAAGTTACCGCATCGGACCTTTTTCGAAATAATGGACATTACAAAAGAGCCACATATACTCCCATGTATTATCACATTGTTCAGACTATATAAAATTTGTTCGCGCTTGAAACATATCTAAACCTGTATAAAATCTGAGCTTGTTCTTTTTCTATATTATATTCGGCTTGAAAAGTAGGCAAACAAAAAAGATATGTATTCCGATGAAATCTACTTGCCCTGCTTATTGGCTTCTTCCCAAGCCGCGTTCATTTTCGACAACACGGCATCTTGATCCACGGATTCAAGTATATGAGGAGCCTTTAAGAAGATACCCATAGTACCAGCCACAGTGACAATGAAAAACGTAAATAATAAAAGTCTGTCAAACACAAGTGCTATATAACGCCAATCGTCTATAACCTGAAATATAAATGAACCATTATTTTTATCTCTAATGTTTATTATACTCACACCAACAGCCGGTATCATTCGGACTCTTTTCTGGTGGTTAAGGGTGCTTGAAGACTCCAGGCGTACACACGGGTACAGCCATTAACATTCTCTAAGATTGCTGGACAGCATCCATACATGCATGTGGTCCCAGGTTGAGTTTGAACTCACAGCAGTGAGGGCGCTTGCGATTGCTAGTCAGAGTCCTTAACCATTTGACCCCGGTGGCCCCGTGTATCATTAAATATAGTTAAGTCTAGAGGCTAAATCATAAAAACGACATTTTAATCCTAGTTTAGTATACAAAAATGTATATGTTGGCGGTTTCATGGGAGTGGTTTCATTTTGAAAACGAGTTAAGTACCAAATTCATATACAGTCAAACCTGTGAACAGATTCAACCCTTGGGAAAGACATTATTGAGAGGTAGCCTTTATTCGTAGGTCTTTTTGTTCTTACTAATCAATGATGGTTTAGAATGACCTTTATTCACAGGGTGGCCTTTATTCGGAAGTGGCCGCTAACACAGGATTGACTGTATATTATATTTTGACTTTTTCAAGCTAGGATTAATACAAAAATACTTACAGTATGGTACTCATCATCCTTTTTTAAATGTCGATGAATGAACCGAACAGATTCTGCAGCTCTGACAATTTCTTTTGACAACTGAACTGTTCTTGTGTTTGTAAAAGATGTTTCCGCCGTATTTGTAGAGTCAGTGTACTCTCCTCCCTGAGAAGGCGCATTTAGCCGACAATTCGGATGAAACGATTCGTTAAAAGTTTCGCCATGACCTTCACTTAGGTCATGTGACTCGTCTTGTGTTTGTCCCTGTACATTTAAATTATTCGATGAATTTCGAAGAATATCACGTGCTAAGTCCATGTGTCTCATCAACTGACCAGTTCTATTTGTTGGTATAGAGTCTTGCACGTGATCAGAGTCGTCATCACCTCTCCATCGATCCTCGTGATCCGGGCGTTTCATGAGCAGAAACTTTGGAAGAAAGAACAAAAACAGGTATCTGACCCAGTAAGGAAGCTCGTGTGTTCTTGGAGTTCGGTAACTTCTATTTATAACTATGACCGTACTCACAATAGCCAATATGTTCATAATGAATGTAAACAATAAATATTGTGAAATTAAAGGTATAGTCAAAGATGGTGGAAGAATTTTTGATATCAGTAGCAAAAACACAACCAATGCAAGTAAGATGGAAATACACAGGGTGATTTTTTCCCCGGCATCAGCTGGTAATATAA
Organism: Lutraria lutraria; assembly: GCA_964023205.1. Classification (NCBI taxonomy): domain Eukaryota; kingdom Metazoa; phylum Mollusca; class Bivalvia; order Venerida; family Mactridae; genus Lutraria; species Lutraria lutraria. The sequence goes on from OZ026845.1 coordinate 5,937,087, forward strand.
ACACAGATAGAGTGACGAATGAGATAAGTACACATGGAATAATAAGATTCACAGTATAAAACAATGTTTTCCGCCTTAATTTTAGTCTAAAAGTAACCATAGCTTTATATGTGTCATTTTTTCCTGTGGAGTATTTTGAAATCTCGGCGTCTCCTTCAACGATGTCCCAAGCACCACTTTCAAGGTAATCACTAACGTCAAGATGTTCCACTCCTAAATAAAACGTGAAATTCAGCTGATTGTCCTGGAAGAAGAGAACAAAACAAAAAAAAATGATACGTATGTAGAAACAGTCAAACCTGTGAACAAAGGCCACTCTTTGGAAAGATATTTATTTATCTGTAGGTTAAGGCCCATTTAACAGCCATGGTCATTTCAGGTCCGCCCTAGAGAGAGGGGGAATAGGTAAAGGATAACCGGTCATATCCCTACTCTTATTTTGAATATTTTCTTAGTTCTTTACCTTGGCCTTAACCATTTCCTGTGATTTTCTAAAACAGTACTGGACTCGATAGTGCGTACACTGAAAAGTATCCCTGAAATATCGGGAGCCGGAGCCGTGATTCGAACCCATGACCTTTGCGTGTTATCACTAGACCAAGACCACCGATCCTCCCCAGAATATCGGAATTATCCAATTCACAGCAGCTTTCAATTTACACACCTCGATGCTCACTCTCGAAACTGCAGTCTGGTCCATGTCTTTCTTTCAGTGTGTTTAACGATACACCAGTTACATATTTCAATCAGTGTTTCTAGTCTGTACTGTAACCAGTACTAACTTACCCTTCCACAAGAAGCCTGCAACTTTTCAACATATTGAGATAAAACGACATCAATTATATGACCTGTTATAAACTTGATGCACGAGTTACAAGTCCAGTGCACTCATCACTGGACCACGGCCGAGGCTCTGTGACCTGGTCCATTAAGGGTTAATGCTTTCTTATCTATAGTTACTAGTAGCTAAAAAACAAACTGAATCTTTACCAGAATTGATAAAACACTTTTGAATAAGTCAACGCAACAGGCTAAACATCAAATCACGGACATTTTTTTCTGAAAACGCTGGTATACTGCATTTGTATTGTATTGTTTGTCAATGTTTGGAAAAAAATCATTACCAGAAACGTCCAAGATCCGAACTGCATATCACATACTTGCTCATCAAAGGGAAAGAACTCTACATCAATATTACACGAGCTTTTGTAGATTGCCGGTGGAATCCAGCTAATTTCTCCATTAGCATAAACGAGAGTGTTTGACATGTATGATACTTCATAGTTTCCGTCGGCACTGAAAGGAAAGTGTAGGTACAATAAACACTAGCCTCAGACAATACAATACAATATAATTATATATATATATTTATCGCCATGTGGTACTGGCATTTTTACGGCGTTGTTCAACGACTCCTAGACATGTTCCTAAAACGTATTACGTAAATATGTCTGTAAGTATTAGTTCTCGTTCATATTTTGAATTTTATTCAATGCATATAAGCGAAGTGAAGCGGTGCGCAGTGATATGTTGCATAAAATTCAAAATACGAACTAAAAAGTGACTTTTTTTTCTCCATATCAGGTACTCAGCACATTTTATGCGATATATTTTCAAATTTCAAATGAAACGTTAATAGCAAGAATGGTAACTCTAGATAGCACTAAAAGCAAGAATGGTAACTCTAGATAGCTTTTATAGCAAAACTGGCGAGTTTAGACAATTTAGCAATAGCAAGAATGTTAATTATAGGTAAAAGCAAGAATGGTAACTCTAAATAACACTAAAAGCAAGAATGGTAACTCTAGATAGCAGTAATAGCATGAATTGTAGCTCTATATAGTATTTATAGCTAGAATGGCAAAATCAGATTGCATTAATAGCAAGAATGACAACTCTATAGGACATTAATAGCAAGAATGTTAACTCTAGTTGTATAAATAGCAAGACTTGTAATTTGAGATATCGAAAATAGCAAGAAATGGTAATAGATGTATAAGAAAATTTTAAAAACTCACTTGTTAAACAATACGACGTCTGGTCTCCAAACATATTGCGAGTTGATTCGTATCACTTTGATGTCCGAAAACTTTTTCTTTTCTATCCACTGTAGCTGATAATCATTCCAGTACTACAAAAAATATGTTTAATATGACTTACATGCAAATATATACACTACTCAACTTATTAAACGTTCGTCATGGTCAGTTCTGAATATTTTGTGAACCGTACCACCATTTATTTTATTTTTTACTGATGGAACACACTATGTCACTTTATTCTATCGTAAGCTTCACTTTTTGTAATAATTATTATACAATATATTATGCCATTTTACATTTCGCAGAGTATATGTCTTTGATTGCCTTATGTAGTTAAATGTTTTAAAATCTGGGTGGCCGGTTATAAAAGTTGAGACGTGTATGTTGTTTATCTTGAAGCCTTGTGTTGAGCAGAGATAACAACTTTCTCCGATGAGTGGAATGGATAAAGAAGCTATCGGATTGATGCAGGGTTCATAATTAAGTCATTAATTATGCTTTTCTCGTGTACGTAATATTGAACATTACTATCGGTGAAAAAAAACATTCCTAACCAGTTATATACTGACGTTTGTACGGCACATCATGACATAAAATACATAAAGGCAACTAAACAGCAGCCACGGTACTGTGGAATGTACATTGGACTTGTAACCTTGCATTCCGGGTTCGAATCTCGGGTGCAGCCAAGGCAACCCTCCTCTGAAAGTTGAACAAAAAATGTTGCTTTGCCTCTATATATTCGAAGAAGCTGCAGGGTCCTTGTGGAAGGGTAAGTTACTACTGATTAGAATACAGTCCAGGAAAACTGGTTAGTTACCTATAAACCGACCACCGTGTATAACTAAAAAATCGCCGACAAACCTCCTGAAACAAGGGTAACTTACCATCTGTAGCCACACATTAGTCTTCATCACCTGATTTTTTTCATCCTGAAATTTAAATTTGAAATAATGTTAGTCAAATAATCCTTCTATGAAAATTTGAAAATATGTCGATCTTCCTCCACACGTGGAGAAGTCGTGGGCTCCATATGAAAGTGTAAGTAAGCATTGGTTAGAATACAATCCAGGAAAAAACTTGTAAGGTGAATCGGCCGCAGTAGTGTATGGCGGTACCCTGGGTACCAATGGTGCGGCAGTCTGGGTACGCTTTGCATTGGTTTGGTACCCAGAAGTTTTCAAACTTTGCGCAAATTTGCACAAATTGGGATCAAATTGGAAATCAATGTTGTACCCCAAAATAGTATGAAATGGATTTAAGGAATTTTCTGGGTACTGTGTATGTGTGTGTATAGACTTAGACAATGAGAGAATTTTCTTTCGAAAAGACATGGTGGCCCTGAAAAGGGCCGTTGGTGGTCCTGAAAAGGACCGTTGGTGGTTTTTTAAACCGTGTTTGCTGACTGATCTGGTTGGGTACATAGTTCGCATTGACAGTCTGGTGGGGGATAGCAGAGCCTGCATGTTAGATCCCCACAGGACCATTCCTGTTCTGGTACTGGTGGTTGTTCCGTGTACTCAACTTGAGCTGTAGTGATGATACGCCAATGCTCTTCTTCTTGTTGTTGTTCCCGTTGTCTATTCGCCGTTCGTTCCCGAGCATCTCGCTGCCTTTCTCTGACTTGATCTCGAAACTGAGATAATTCTTCTCTATGATGAAATCGATTGGTTTCAATGGTATTCAAAGTCTCACCAATGAATTGAAGATCACGTTCCCTTTTTCTAACAATGCTAGCCGCTAAGCGACTGATTGAACGCCATACCCTGCTCTGTTTTTCAGTCAGTTGTTTTGCTGTTTTGAGTTCGTTGAATAAAGCCTCCATCTTGAGTGTTTGAGTTCTCAGAATGAAATGAGGCATTGTAAGTATTGTATGGCCCACTCTCGTGGTTGGATGACGTCATATCGCTTGGATGACGTCACCCTAGGGTTGGATGGCGTCACGCGCCAATGTACCGCACAGACATGTGCTTGATTTTTATGAACTTAGAAAAAAAGATAACAGACACCTAGTTCTCTAAACTTTTATTTTTGTAACAAGAAAACAGTAACAACATGAAACAGTAACATTGTTTAATGATCACCATAAAGAGTTGTATTTCTATGTGTGATACTATGATACAAACGGTTGTGACCTTCTGGTCTAGAGTTACGTTGAGCACAACACTTTTGTCCACATTTATTCACATATTGAGCATGCATGTAATAAGTACCATAATATTGTTGAAACCAATGCGTCACATAAGTGTCATTTTTTCCATACATGTCCGGTTTGAATCGGGTTAACAGTATCTGGTTCAAGTCACATTCACGTGAGATAAAATCCAAAGCGAATAGACAATACACACCACACACCGGTAACATATCGCCTTGTATTCTCATGGCATTCCACAGATAAGTTTTGTTGGCATGTTTTTTCACAAAGGTTAGAATCTCTTCGAAAGGTGGTAATCCGTAGGAATCAAAATACACTGCTTTATTGTCTTTTAAATAAAGAGCCACCCAGTGTTCTCCACGTTGATTTCCGTTATGGGTATTCACAATATAGGCTTTCACGTCATGCGGTTTCTCTGAAGGTAATTGATCTTTAGCACAAACACGAGCATGTAGTGGTTTTAATAACGGTGAATGATCTAATAGGTATTGTAGTTCATTCGTCTCCATAATGCCAATTTCTGTTGACACGTTCAGCCCAAACACTGATCCATTGATCTATGAACTGATTCTGAGTGAGTTCTTCTTTAAATTGAATCCATAATCGACACGCGTCTCCTTTTTCACTATCGGTCAAGGTCACTAATTCAGGATACCACTTTTCCATGACCTTGAACACGTCCAAACGTTGAATCGCTTTTTGAATGTAAAGTTCTGTCCACTCTTCCGTATTCGTGTATAAGCAGAGTACATGTTGTACTTGACTAGGATGATTCACTCGACAACCATAACAGTCTTTATGCACTTGATTATAAATTAAAGATTGGAGTGCTTCTGTGACGTGATGATTCAAGCACTCTTGTAAAAAGTCCGTCTTTGAACTTGTACAACAAGGATACGCCAATAACTTCATTTCGTAATCTTGTCCTTTTTCCAGGTGTTCAATATCCATGTCTTCCATCTTAATAATCTAGAAGCACTTCTCTGAATTGATTGATTTCAATTTGATTGTCGTATTCCGCAAATACAATCACGTTGATGGCTTGTGCAAGTGCTGTTCCAAAGTGAAATTCCAATCTCAGATTGCCCGTTTTTATAGGATGGAGTTGACCTTCCTCGCAACCTTGATCTGCTGTCAAGTCCAACCCCCAGAGTGTGTATCCGTTCCGATAATCAGTCATGCTCAATCCAAATGAACGATTGAGACCAAGAGCTCCTGTCGCTTGATAGAGTGACATGTAGGATCTTAGAACTTCTCCCGTTTCAAAATTGGGTTGAAACGCTTTGTTATGAATACTTTTTCCGTCAATGCTGACTTCTAGATGATTCAGTGTAAAATGACGGAAATCAAAGGGGTTGGTAGCCATGTCTCCATTCATGTCTCCATTTCTTACCATACCGATGATAAGTCGTTTTGGCAATTGACCTTGAAATAAATGATCTTCAATCTTGGATCGTTGACCGTTAGGAATCGTAAATGTTTTTACTTCAGTTCGTCGGATGGGGATTTTCATGTTATGTTGAGCAATCTGTTGATTGAGTTGATTGGCTACCACTGGCAGTAAATCTACTGTTCTTACATTAAATCCTGCTTCTAGAAACTTGATTTTAGCCGGTGCGGCACCCATGAGACAGAATTGAGGTGACGCTTTGTTTAGTCTTAAGCGTATTTCCATACCATTGGGTAAATATTTATCTTGCATCATCAGATCCAAATGAAGTCGTCCACATAGTTCCACCACACGACTTTGAAGGACACGAGCACGTCTCTCAATATAGCCCAGGTTACCCCCGTCATGTGCGTGGGTGTTCATATGACCAGGGGTGTCTTCACCCCATAACTCTAGCGCCTGAAGTTGAGTGTCTTTACAGCTTGAGGTGAAGGAGAGTAAATTTTCTATGTATGCCCGATAGGCATACGTGTCCGCATTGCTGGTGATCAGTTTATTATTCAGGTACACATCAATGCTTGAGAACATACTGTGAAAGAAATTGTTGACGGTAGCAATTTCACTGTCGGCCGCTAGGTCTGTACCATCTGCCTGTATAATTTTTAGTTTTAGGTACAGGTAAGATTGATTCAGATCTGTCCATTTTTCTGTCTGTGCAGGAATCACAAATTCAATCGGAGCATTATTGTCCAGAGCAGAAATGGGATAATGCTCAGTCCATTGACCTTCTTGCATGGCTGTCATGGTAGGTGGCACAACAGACACATCCAACTCTGTCTTACTACATTCACAGGAACCGTGTTGCATCATGATTAATCGAAAATATCAAGAGGTCTGGCCTGCTTAACTCGGCGATGATGAAGTTTCGAATGAGGTCTTTTCTTGACTGGTTTGCTCTTTATACGTCTTTTAGGGCTGGCCACGGCATGTAGCAAGGATTCACCCACATCTTTTAATACAGAGGCTCCACGTTTTCGTATTACTTGTTTAGCGTTTGATCCTGTCAAGATATCTTTGATAGCGGCTTTTCCTTGCTGGAGTCCTTCTTTTTTCAAGGTGCGAACTCCAGATTTCACAAATGGATTCAGTAAAGGTATAATTCTTTTCATGGCTTTCTTAAACATGGATCCAAGTCCGTGTCCATATTGTCGAGGTTGACCTTGGTAAGTAGGTATCATTGTCTTTGGCGTAGGTGTAGTTTCACCATAGACTTCCCATGAATAAACTGAATAGACTGGCCAGTGTCACCCCTTATATGGATAGTGATGGTGTCAAAGTCGGCTTTAGCCAGTGGTACATAGTGTAAATTCAAGAACTCGAAATGAATATGGGGGTTAGTTCCTGCTTTCGTTCTCGGATCAAATGGAGCTACACGTAAGATGGGGGCTTCTATGTTTCCCAAATAGGTATAAGCCGCGAGGTCAGAATAAACAAACAAATGATTATGACCCATGTTAATATCTACGCCATGAGGAAACGGATCTGGAGTGTCTTTTAAAAAGATGGTAGAAGAACTATCAGGGGCTCCACCCAGTTTAATAAACATGTGAGGATGAAACTGAATGCCTAGTTGATCCGAACTGTCCAGTTTTGCGCGTTTACTTTGTCCTGAAAAACCCATGGTAAATCGAAGGCCTTTCTGTCTAAATATTTTACCCAGATTATCTTTTACGGTAAAGTCAATCGTCTCGATCAAATGTTGGGGTGTGACATAAGTTCCTACAGGAATACAAAGTCGTACACCTTTTTCTTCTTTATTGGGGAGAGTACAATAGGAAATTAAGGATTCAAAGGCCTTAGCCAGGACAGGATCGTGTGTGACAATGTAGAAATGTCGCTCTTCTTCAGTGACATTAATGACCTGACTAGGAACAATCATTTCCACTAAGGCAATTTCCCAGTCTTGTTTATTGAGATGGATGGGTTTTGTCAGTTTGGTACGAAAACAACATTGCGTATTGTCTGGGAATAAATCCATAGAGCTATCACTCATGAGTGTGATGTAAAACGAACTCATGTTGATTTAGGTTTATTGAATTTCAAGGAGGGATTCGGTAGAATATAACCTAGAGAACTACTTAAAAGCAGAAGCCACAATTCTCGATCGGGTCGTTGAAAACACAAATTAAATAGCGATACGGTAATAATAATAAATACCACTACAATTTGTGCAAAAAAAGTGACCTTATTTTTGGGTTCACACAATTTGGCTTGCTCTGAGGCAGTCACTACCACACTGGCCGTATCAGCTTGAGACATGATGTATTTATTAACTAAACGAGATGGGATTCGGGAATCCAACTGTCAAATTTCGAAGGATAGCCTTTCCAATGCACTTTAATTTCTCGTCTTCCGTCTACCTTACTCTGGCGATGGGCGAGCACTGATTCAATTTCATAGATAGCATCATCTTTTATAACCTGTACTTCAGAGAAATAAAACGAACCCAAAATGGGTTCTCCGTCTAAATCAGTCAATTTCACAGTAGCAGGAGAGGTCTTTTTGACTTGGATCACTTTAAACAGTTCAGTGGTCCAGTTGGGTAGATAACCTTTATCAAATGTACGTTTTGTTTTATTGATACGAACAATATCTCCCACATGAAGGGCCGTCGACGCTTTTTTTCTTGATTTTCCATACAAGGTCAAGGCCACTTGAGATTCGTTATTCTCATTTACGGATACGGGTGCCATTTGTATACTACGATGAACACGATGATTATAGGCATGCACGAGATCAGACAATACCTGAATATACCTTCGTGTTTTATGATGCGTAAAGTATTTCCACATGCGTGATTTTAAGGTCCGTTGAAAACGTTCCACTATACTAGCCTTCGTTTCTGGGTTTTCAGTCGTAAAATAATGAATCCCTACTTTGTCTAAAAACTGTTGAAACCTTTGATTCTTGAATTCTGTTCCTTTATCGGTTTGCAACGCTTTAGGTTGTCTCGTTTTAAGAATAGAGCGAAACGCTTCCACCAATGTGAGCCCCGTTTTATCCTTGAGGGGAACGACCCAAGCATATTTTGAAAACACGTCAATGACACACAACAAATATCGATAAGGGGTGTTATACTGAGCCAAGGATTGCATGTCTGCCAAATCAGCTTGCCATTGATGATCAATACCACCCACAATTGTTTTCCGTCTCGAGAATACCCTACGGATAGGTTTGTGCAGGGTATAGGTCTTTTGTCCCTTCAACCAGGATCGCACTTGACTTGGCGTAATGGATTTCAGTTGAGTTCGAGCTGCTGTAGTAAGACGTTCTACCCCACCAAAACCAGCCGGATGATGGGGATCATAATAAATCTGATGTAACAGACTGTCTACCTTTTTGTTCATGTTGTCTAGTAGGCTTCCCACTTAGGTTCTGCTTTCATCCGTTTGACAGGTTTACTTATAGGTTCTGCTTTCATCCGTGAAGGTGAACGAGACTCAACAAAACTATCAAATTCATCATCTTCCTCCGAATCGTCTGCTTTTTGCATCCATGACCATCTCCGTTTATTTCCTATCGCTTCTTGTGGTACATTGACATCTCTTAGTCCACTAGAAAACTGTTCCCATCCTCTAGGCTCCGACCCTTTTCTATGACGTATGACATCATTGACCAAATCAATAATGTTGGATCCTTGTATTGGTTTTCCATGGTATTCCAACATCCCTTGATCATTCCATGACATGTGGGGATGATTTTGTAGAAAGTGTAATAAAAGCTGAGTTTTTCGACGCATGGTAGTAGGAACACTTTCAAGAATCCGATCCGTCAATGTAGCAGGAGCCCCTTGTGCACCTTGAGCAGCTGGAACAACCGGTGCAGCCGGTGCAACTGGTGCAGCCAGAGTAGCCGGTTCACGTGCTTTTTGATGAGACAGTTGAAACTTTTGCAAGACTTGCCCATAGTGTTGTGCTTTTTCTGATTCAGACAACGATTCATTTTGTAATACGTCTCCCATTTGTTTCTGTAAATCGGATGTTTGACTGACTTGCGGGGGAGGAGGTAAACGTGGTCGTTGTTCTGTTTTCCATCGATTCATCTCTTCTAGCATTTTGAATGGGACGATAGCCATTTTCTTCATAGCTTTTTCACCAGTGTGGCAACACCTCCACTGAGTGCTCCTGCAGCAACAGCTTTAGCAATGATTGGAGCAAGAGCCAGTAATGGAAATAATCCTCCTTTTTGATTCAACACACGTTTCTTTTTTTGAATGGATACTCTTTTATCTGCTAAAGTGCGGAGATGTTGACGCTTGGACTTCAACCTTTGCTTTTGAGAGGGGGATAAGGCAACATTGCCTTTTAAAACATTCTGACAGCATTCTGACACACATTGAATCATTTCTTTAGATGCTCCATGTATCATCTTTCTTCTTAACCCATCTGGGGCTTGAGTTAAACCCAAAACCAGATGTCCGTATTTATGCAGGAGTGGTCTCTTTGGTGCCATTATGTCAAATAATACCTGTTTTTACTTCTTTACAGCTTTTATACTAAAGCATCAAAGGCTTGTCTTGAAGCTGGATTCATAGGGCCCTGTCTCATCAGGTGAATACGATGTCTCAAAAGGGGTTTCAAGACAGCCTGTCTTGATAAGGTAGATAAGGATAGGGGTGAAAAACGGCACAATGGAGTGTCTGGTGAACTTCTTGAACTGGGAGATGATCTACTAGATGATCTGCTGGATGAACTCCTAGGTGTGCTAAAACTACTTGACCCACTGGTTGAATAACTACTTGGCGAACTGAAGCTACTTGGTCCACTTCTAGATGAACTGCTTGGCCCACTGCTTGAATAACTGCTTGGCCCACTGCTTGAATAACTGCTTGGCCCACTGCTTGAATAACTGCTTGGTCCACTTCTAGATAAACTTCTTGAACTTCTAGATGAACTGTTTGATCCACTTCTTGATAAACTTCTAGATGAACTTTTAGGTGTGCTAAAACTGTTTGATCCACTTCTTGATAAACTTCTTGAACTTCTAGATGAACTGTTTGATCCACTTCTAGAAGAATTTTGAGATGAGCTAAAGTTCAAACTACTCACAGGACTGATAGGAGACCATTGTAACTTACTGATTGGAGTTACAGCCATAGAGGGTGTTGAAGTGGTTTGCTTTCGACGACGGAGGGTAATAAAACGTTCATTGATCTTGGCAGGCGATTTTCTAGCTTTTTTAGCTGGAGCTTTTCTTTTAGCTGGAGATTTTCTAGGTTTTCTAGCAGGCGCTTTTCTTTTAGCTGGAGATTTTCTTGCTTGCTGACCGAATTTACGAATCGTCTTTTGACCATTCCATCGGAGTAAACTTCGTATCATGACTCCACCAAGAAATCCACCTCCTCCTGGTTTCAATATGAGTTGACGTTTAGTATCCATGTCCACTTGATCATCTCCCAGCTGCTCTAATTCATGCTGATGTTTTTGCATAAAGTTTTGTGTTTGTTTAGGTAGCACAATTTTCTTTTTTAAAATCACCTTTGCTGCTAAGGTGAACCACTTGAGCATTTCTTTTAATCCAGACCGTAGCATTTGCTCCCGTACAGTAGGGTCTCGTTCCTGACCCAAATGTTCTAACGATTGAGCTATGGCTGTGGCTGACATGATGACTGAATGATCTTATATGAGTAAACGATGTTTATATATACACAACTGGCCCACGTTTTTCTCCAGTGATCCAGTGATGAAAAATATCTGTTCTTAACCGATAACTGTCTGGTGTTTGAGGGTGAAAGTCAATCACTAAATACCCATGAGGTGTAGAGATAGCATCTTGATAAGCGGGTAACAAGTGTGGCAATTGAATTTGATTCGCCAACACTTTGATTTGTCCTTTATCTCTTGTGTTTTGAAATAAGATCATGTAATGTGCATTTAAACTCAGGGTACGACTGGCTTTCGATTGTTGAAACATGTTTTGTGTAATGTAGATCACACTAGCATTACGATGGTGACCTTTTCGTGTAAACCATAATTTGATTTTCTCTTCATCTTTATCACCAAGCATGTCATCAAATATAATTAAATGAGGAATGGATGTATCCTCTACTATCTCTTCATCCTCGTCAGGTATCCCCTTTATGAACCGAATACTAGGTTCTTGTTCTTGTAATTGTGCATAGGCTACTTGCCATTCTTTGTAACACCATACAATACGCTCAGGTACTACTTGAAACAAATCTGATTTGTATTCCAACACCTTTTTTACGAATTGTGTTTTACCAGAGCCACTAGGGCCTGCGATAAACATATTGCAAGGATGCTTAAAAAGTAAACTGGACTCCATGACGTGAAAATCACAACTAACACTATTGGAAGAAAAACATTTTATTTATTTGTGTACAACATAAATTACAAGTTTATGTATGAGTACAAGAATAATCACAACAAGAACAACACATGTCATGTAAGGGTAACAACAGTTTGTCAGAAAATTCAAACACACATTCTGAATGTCCAAATTGACTCAGAAATGTTAACACAGAGTCATTGTTCACCACCTGTTTGAACCAATCCGTTTCACTCAAGTCCATGGGTACTGATTGTTTATAAAATGAATTCATCACATGAAGTCCATGTTTCATTTCTTCAAACATGTCTGGTGTACTCAACTGTTGTCGAATCCATTCCAGAGAATGATGACCTTCAGGTATCTTCATACGATAAGCAAATACCAATGCTTTTCTCAACAGGGTATGGTTCATAATATCAAACTGTTCCATTCTTGAATCGTGTGAATCACTCTATCGTTACATACATAAGTATTCCAATCGTCTCGATGGATAGCTTTCAAGTCTAAGTGTGCACTGATCATAGCATCACGAATCATCTGTCTAAATAGTTCAAACGTGTGAGGATTCAGAATCCACGCGCGAATGTCCTTGACCTTGACAAGGTCATCTTGTACAATACTGTATAACGTATCCGTATACAGCTCAAAGTCCAAAATGTAATATAAACTTATAAATCGTCTAGATGGTTTAACCATAATTGAATATTTCCTGAACAAATCACTATTCTAGGTCGATTCGCATGAACGGCTTCAATCTCGTCTTTGACTTCTCTTAAGCGATGCCTTAATTTATAGAACACGGCACGATACTGTAGAATATGAATAACATGAGTGAACGGTACCTGTCTCTTAAATACCATGATACCACGTATTTTAAACTGTGAATACGGACGCCATCCGGGGTGAGATCTCCCATTGTCCTCTTCAGCCATACTGAACCATATCACATTGGGGGTAGAACGAAAATTGTTAGCTAAGGCAGATACGTCGCTCAAATTAGCATCGTGGATTAAAAAATCCCATGTCGTAGATAACATACGATCTAAGCTTTGTTGTACCACATTCAGTTTTCGTAGAATAGGTAATTTTTGGTTGAATGACAAGTCCTGGCGATCACCTACATCCTTCAACAGTCTCTCTATCCGTCGATGATTTGTATGTTGTAAGCTATGTATAGCATTATGAGTAGCCCATGTGTGCACTAACTCCATCTTCCATGTTTTAGCGTTAGCCCATATGACATAACGATAAATTTTAAGTCTCAGCTCTATCGGTAGTAAGGGTATCCAATCCATGGCTTTATGAATAATGAATTTTAGATGACTTGTTCTAGGCCTCTAGCTCAAAGGTCAAGGTCAGTCATGTAGATAACCATAAGGCACAGTCATATGATTCTCGACCACAATACGTTTGGTATATACCGAACGAAATGTTTTGACTTGTTTCTCACTGGTCACGGTTCTGTCCTTATGACGTTTAATCCGAGAAGCATATTCAACTACGGTCGAATAATGATGTCTGTCTTTCACACAATCCACCATCGTATTGAAATTCACTTGTTGAGTGGCATTGTAGTCTAACGTAATGCCTTTCACTTTGCATTTTTGATGGAGTTCACCGTTTTCAATGTATTCATAGCCATAGTTCTTTGGACCTAAAGCGACATATCTCACAATACGACCCTTTGGTACCTCATCTGTCCATTTTCCCAATCGACTGGAGATAATAGGAACATTATAGCCATCAGGGTCATGAATGTACATACAACTGTCTGTGTCAAAATACAATACTCTCTTTCCTAGAGGTTCAAGCACTTTGTACAGTTCTAATCGAGCATAAGCCGTCACAAATGAAGCCACCACAGGATTGGCTGATGAATGAGGGTCTGCTTTGTCCGATTCATCAGTGTAATTCATTAACACGAATTCATCATGATCAAAACACTCTGCATATTTCACAGACTTTTTAGGATCGTTCAGTATTCCGTAGAACTGGTCCAATCGATGAACATACTCTGTTTTAGGCAAGAGGTTGGTTTGAGCATTTTTACCCCAGAGACAATTCAGCATGGTTTTGGCAAAAGCTCGTTTTCCTGGATTTTTCTCCACCTGTTGCAAACGAATTCCTTCAGCTTCAAAATAATCTTGTTTAAATTTATCTTGAGCCTCTTCCGTATCCACCCCTGGAGGATATCCACTAGCCTCTTGTTTCATTTTCAAGTATTTGTCAATGTATTGCCGATAGACGTCCGTACTCCATTCATCCCAGTGCCATACATGATACACTTTTGATACTTGATAGCCTAAAGCAATAGCTTTAGCCAATTCAACATGAGTCCATGTGCCATACAAGAATCGTTCATACGGGGAATGTGTACAATAATCCATCTCCTTCTCAGCACAGGTACGGCATAGCGTAAACACCATTTTACTATTACAGTGTATGGGTAAGACAGGCATCCATAAATCTTGCGGGGGTAGAACACGGCATTTAATCAGTCCTTTGTATTTCTCAATATGCTGTTGATCAATTTGTTCTTGACTCATGATCACTGGATGACCTATCGGATAAGCCCTGTACTTGTTCACATACGGATAGAGAGAACAAATATCCACATATTTGATTTCTTGATCGTTGTCTACTTCATGATACAGTCGGACGGCATTCGTACGACCTCCGAACAAAGCTTCCCTGGGTTGTATCGGTTCTTGACCATGATAGAATCGTTCCACTCTTGTCTTATAGGTAGGATCCTTTTGACAACGCTGATCAAATTCACATTCCCACATGACCACAACAGGGTACCCCTGTTCTTTCAAAGACTCCAGTCGTTTATACGTATCGTGATAGGCCTGTTGCATGCTTCTCAAAGTATACGGATTGATGGTACTTCGGTTAGGAAAACAGGTGGGGCACCCATGGTACCAACATCCCATGAATTCATACACGGTGTTGGTCTCTTGACAATAGCCATCCACGTAATAAGGTCCAATTTTGACTTCGCCTTTGTTATTCAAGGCATGTCGAATATGTATCTCTTCGGTGACAGCCATCATTTGTAGCCAACGTATGCCTTTCATGGAATACCGGGTTTTATTGGGATACCCGGCATCAGAAATCACGGCTAAACTATGAGGTGGCATGGAATTTTTGCGCCAGGCTTTGTTACACACTTGAGCTAATGTGGTAGCTTCAGTAAATGGATCTATTTGATCACTTTCCAATAATTGTTGACGAAATTCTCCACACCCACGTCTTAAAATGTCCACATCCGATTGACAGTATTTCTCCATTTCCTTTTGAAAATCAAATACGTCACCTTTTCTTTCATTGTACCAGGTTAAAAACTCTTCACGTCGCTCTGGTTTCATACTATCCGGTTTGTAAAAGTGTAGCGGTAAATAAGGTCCCACATAATCTTGATACTCTAGGGTGTTTGCATAGAATGGAAACCATCCTTTGGCTAACTCGGTCAGTCCAAATGTATTGGGAAAATAGGAGAGAGGCATACTCAGGAAACTGAGGGAGTCAATCATGCGTATTCCATGCACTCTCAATTGAATGATTTTACTACCATTCATAATCAACTGGGGTTTCGCCGTCCCCTGAGTAACCACATATCTAAGAATAAACTGAGCGTCATAGCCTTGAGCATTGTGGGCTATCACTGTCGATCCTCGATGGGTAGGGAGGAATAGCCAAGTACAGAATTGTTGTAACGTATTTTCACCACGGAATGTCATTTGTCTGGCTTCATTCACCTCTTCACAATACTCACATGGAGTTTTCACTGACTTACACATACAGTCACCACAAGCACGTTGAGCCACACAAAAATTAGGGATATGTTCTCCAGAATCAAAACGACATTCAAAATCAAAAAAGATGAATGGTACTTCTGGTTGTTTTCTATTGGGTGGTTCATACGTTGGAATGTAACAGTCATGATCTGGTCCTACTATGGCTTTACAACACCTGCATTTCTTTGTCCCTGGGCAAACGTGACTCCGTTTCGTTTCAATCACCTTTTGTCCACATTTCTTACATTTCCATACGGATTCACAAATGGTTTTACGTTGTTTTCCCGTTTTTGTTTTATGATTGTCAAAACATGCCTGACTCTGGAATAGGCGACGGCAATCCGGACATCTTATAGATTGTCCTGCTGGGCACAGGGTGTGAGCATAACACTGACAAATATGGCTACACTGGTGTCCTTCACGGTGATCATAACCGATATCACACCATTCACAATAATAACTCCGCCCGAGAAATCCGGTAATGGATACAATACAGTCATAATGATTATCATGGTGAAAGATATGAATCACACGACTTTTTTCAGTCATAGCAGGTGGTTTGAATAACAATTCACTTCCATAATGTTGTGGATGGATTTTAATCACATAGCCTGGATAGAGATAGTCCTGTAGTTTTTGGTATTCTTCTATACCACACGACTGATCCGATGAAATACCCACTTGGTTCAACAATGCTTCAGCTTCGTATTTTTGAAGATTTTTCTTAGAGTGACGTACATAATTCCATCGTTTTTTCCATTCCGGGGTTTGATTTTCATGTACTTTACACCGTCCTACCACAATCGATCTAGCTAAACACATAGAGTCTTTACTATTGTCAATACACACAACACTTGTCTTTGACTTCCGCATACTGGATAAGTTTGGTGCTTTAAACGTTTTCTTTCCGGATCCCTGTGGCATAGCAATATGCGTAATTTCCATCTGTGCCGCCCCATCATGAATTTTAAATTGACGGTTACTTTGTGCCACACGTTCAATTTCATCCAATAATGTATCTCCACTAATACGAGATGCCCTATTAAACGGAACATGTATTCCAAAGTCCAAATCAGGATGTAGAATAGATACTCGAACTCGATCATTCGACTTCACTTCACATCTCTTGTAGAGTTGATCCATCATATCATTAAACAACCTGTTTGTAAATTCAAACGATTGATTATAAGGCTGAAATGTCACATCATATACTTTGGATTGAGTCTTAAATTTTCTTGACTTTCTTTCCATGCGTGACTGTATGTCATAATAGTCGCGCACAGGCTCAACCTTACTTCGTTTAGTTGGAGGTTCATCCTCACCACTAGTACTGTCGGTATCTGACATGATTATGATCTTAGAACTTCTCCGCCGTTTTTTATACTTCGGGTTCAAGGTCACAACGCGTGACACTCTATAAAAGACGTACGCTCCGTCCGTTTTTTATCATTTCAACATGAGCGATCCTAAAATGAACCAAGTTGAAGAGAACCGAGATCAAACTTTGATGTATTCATTAAAGAAGAAAATTAAAGAGCTTAACAACTTAGCGGATCAGCTCTGTGGACAGAAAAATGTAACATGGGATCATATCAAGTGTTATCGTTGTGGAAAGAAAGGACATTATTCTACAAGCTGTACGGAACCCTTCAACAATGAATGTTTTTATTGTCATGAACAAGGACATTTCATCGCAGACTGTCCTAAGAAACAAGGTGAACAGGTCGATCTACAGGACGCAGAACAGAGTAAGAAAAAACGTAAATACAAAAAGAATCCAACAAAAACTGTGAGTGACTTTGTGTAATCCAGACAATGTGTTGGACAATGTGTATAGACTTAAGTTGGAGACTAAGTGAGTTGTATTGTGTTGTACTTTGTTGTACTTTATAAATGTTTTCAAAAATAAAATGATAGACAATGTAATATGCTTTTGTCTTTGCTTGAGATATAAAACGAATCTAACACATATGGTGGCCCTAATAAGGGCCGTTGGGTAATTCATTGCATTTCTGCAAGAAATAGGTATCGCCAATAGTTGGCTCTCAAATCCTCATCATAATACATGGCAAGGTCAGGGTATAAATTACCCATCTTGACATCCATCTTGACAATACTAACATCTTGGAATTCAGACAAGTCTGGGTACAAATTACCCATCTTGACCACCCAAACATCTTCTTGTAACTCATCAGGTTCATCAGAAGAACTTTTCAAGCAGTTGCCCATGTTGAATCATGAAACATAAATGAGCTATGGAACACGAAAAAAACACTGACCTAGAACAGACCAATGAAATGCCAGTAAAATAGACCAATGAAATACCGTTAAAATGGACCAATGAAATACCGTTAAAATGGACCAATGAAATACCGTTAAAATGGACCAATCAGAGTCCTTGTATCATATGAGAGTCAATGACCTTGCCTTGATCTAATTTCATTCTGTATCAAGATGTCACAGCGTACAGTCAATATTATCAAAAGAAAATATGCTGCCTTAGGGCGGTATATAGAGCAGCTGGAAATGCAGCTAGAAGAGCTGAGGCTAGAGGTCAAGACCCTGAGAGAGGGAAAGCAGTTTGTAGAGGAGGTTGTGGTCAGCTCTGGGGAAGAGGACTGGGGGGATACCCCTCAAGAATCAACCCCAGAGAACTGGGAAGATGAGTTAATAGAGGTTCCGTCGAACCTCTACCAACCCACACCGGACCCCAAGGATGTCCAGAAATGGGACAAGTGGTGTCCCGCTTGTATGGGGAGATGCGGTCAACGCCATTAATCCCCATACAAGCACCAACGGTCCTTTTCAGGACCACCAACGGCCCTTTTCAGGGCCCCCATACAATTCAGAAAGAATCATTCTCATATTGTCAATATTACTAGTATATTTACAGTCCTATCTGATAACACCAAATACAAATAGACGGTGTGAGGTAAGTTAAACATTTCCTACACATATAAGTGATAGTATGATGTGTACAATCATTTTCAACAAATGTATACAAAGTGTTAGTATGAAGAACAAAGTATTTCCCCACAAATATAAGTGTTAGTATGTGATGTACAATCATTTTCAACAAATGTCTGCAAAGTGCTGTGATAGTATATATTAGGTATACAGTATTCAAATTGCTGTGATAGTATAATGTGTACAGTATTCAAATTGCTGTGATAGTATGATGTGTACAGTGTTCAAATTGCTGTGATAGTATGATGTACAGTGTTCAAATTGCTGTGATAGTATAATGTGTACAGTATTCAAATTGCTGTGATAGTATGATGTACAGTCTGCAAAGTGCTGTAATTGTATAATGTGTACAGTGTTCAAATTGCTGTGATAGTATGATGTACAGTGTTCAAATTGCTGTGATAGTATAATGTGTACAGTATTCAAATTGCTGTGATAGTATGATGTACAGTCTGCAAAGTGCTGTGATAGTATAATGTGTACAGTGTTCAAATTGCTGTGATAGTATAATGTGTACAGTGTTCAAATTGCTGTAATTGTATAATGTGTACAAAGCATATCTACAATATAACCTTGACCTTGACGTGTCAAACACTTGTTCAAAAAAAAAACTTGAAGTGTCACACTTGTAAAAACTTGAAGTGTCACACGTATTCAAAAAAACTTCTCACAATTGACCTTGACCTAATAGAACACTGGCGCGTGCAGGCAAAAAGTATAAATACCCCCGGCGCAGACACTATTTTTTCATTATCTAGCATGGATTCCTTCAACATGCCATACGATGTATTGAGAGAAGCACTAGAATCGGCTGAGTTGATAGACCCAAATGCGGGTATGCATTACAACCAGCCGAAGTACAATCAGCCAAAGTACGGTCAACTACAGTATAGGCAGCCACAGTACAGCCAATACAGTCAACCACTGTACAGCCAATACAGTCAACAGTCCATGGTAGATGTACAGCCTATGGTAGATGTACAGCCGATACAACCCATGGTAGATGTACAACCCACTATGACGAATACACAGCCTATGGTAGATGTACAACCCACTATGACGAATACACAGCCTATGGTAGATGTACAACCCACTATGACGAATACACAGCCTATGGTAGATGTACAACCCACTATGACGAATACACAGCCCCCTATGGCGAAAACACAGTCTTATACAAAGCCTACAACGGGATTGTCTGTTCTACAAGGTATCAAGGAAGAAATGGTACAGATGAATCAAGTCATGCAAGAGATGGTCAGACTCATGAAAAATCAAGAAGTACGGTTTAAGCCACAAGAAATGATTGTACCTGTACAGTTTATGTATGATTCAAAGAAACGAAAACATGAGCATGAGAAAAAGAAACCGGAGCATGACAAAAAGAAACCGGAGATGACAGAAACGAAGAAACGAAAACATGATCTTGAGAAACAACCTCGGGGCAAGTATGGTAAAGAAATAAAGAAATGAAGATCCGACTAACAGCCACAACCAACGGTCCTTTTCAGGACCACCAACGGCCCTTTTCAGGGCCACCATGTCTTTTCGAAAGAAAATTCTCTCATTGTCTAAGTCTATACACACACATACACAGTACCCAGAAAATTCCTTAAATCCATTTCATACTATTTTGGGGTACAACATTGATTTCCAATTTGATCCCAATTTGTGCAAATTTGCGCAAAGTTTGAAAACTTCTGGGTACCAAACCAATGCAAAGCGTACCCAGACTGCCGCACCATTGGTACCCAGGGTACCGCCATACACTACTGGCCGCCGAATAAAACTGAAAAATTGTTGAAAAAATGGCGCTAAACGCTACAAATAAACAAAACTACGTATGTTGGTCGAAGTTTGCACGCACGAACGAACGAACAATGTACTTACTTACCAAAGTTATAATCTGACTTAGTTGCACACTGAACTGTACAGTGACTGTCTCATTGATGTTTCTTACTGGTCTCACGAGTGGACTGTATTTAGCTGGATCAAATAAGTCACTAATCAAACACTCATATTTATCCTGTTTTGTCAAATCCTCTGAAATAAGACAAAATGATAGACGTTAAAACGTATACTCACTCTAAAAAGAAAGTGCATGTGCATTGGTAAGATAGACTTTTTTATACACGATATATACACACAAATATACACACACGAAAAAGAAAACAAGAAAGAGTGTACATGGTTAAAAGAGAAATTATTTCAAACTTATAGAAGCAAAATACATGTATAGGCAAATTTGGGAATCAAAATGTGTAAAAATAAATTGGCTACACGATGTTTTCTTTTCATTCGATGTTTGATAATTTTCAGAACATTGTTTTACATGTCAATAATTACGCTTCTTAAGTTTAGATCTAGATGTCAAGCCCAATATAAAAGTGCACACATTCATTTAGTGTTAGTAAACGAGTATTTACAAAATAAATTCACAAAATTACGTGGAATGTGATGCCTGAAATAAGTAGAAATCAGACTTTACAACAAAATGATACACTTATAATTATACACTTTATTTTTTGTGTGTTAAAATTACATACATTGAAACCTCTCCAAAGCAACACACTTTGAGAGAAACAAAAATATGTTGTTGTTGTTGTTGCTGGGAGGTTGTTACGCATGAGTTGTTAAATTAATAGTCGGATTGTACAGTGTGAAAAACATGCTGTTGTTGAAGGGAGGTGCGCATTAATATAACATAACATTAATGTATTAGGATCCTAACTCCTAAATGTTTTATCTCAAAATCTTTATTATTTTAACAGGTTTCCATGATAGAAAATGATTTACCAGAAGTTTTTTTTCTACAAACACTGACATTCATTTGAGTTATTTCCCTTTAAATTTGCCTTAATGTCTATCGGAGTTATCTTTTATCAAGGATTTAAGAAAAAAAAACATCTTCATTTCAATGAAAACATGATATAAAGATGCAATAACGCAGTATCAATCGAATTTGATTGAAGTAAAATATAGGTCACTGTATTACAAACTAATATTTTTCTATTTTTGAACAAGGGCAGCAACTCTTACAAAGTTTAAAAAAATGTCGATTATAAATTGAAGTATTTGAGTAAATTATGAACAAAATAATAATAGGGCAAAATCTTAATATTGTTGCGGATACATCAGTACAGTGTTAGGGATGCAATACCTAAAACCAAAATTTAGTGTTTAAGTAGTATAATACAGTAATACTCGGTTATAGTGAATCGTGTATTGTGGTCCGCATTGTTATAACGTTATTTATAATGTTATTAAATCACTCTATTATATTCCATCAATATCACGATAATTCTAGCATTCCAAGTTTGCGTTTATTTTATTGTTGTAAATATTGGTTTATCATGGTATTAAATATATTTCTTAGAAGAGATGCCAGAAGGTATATGTTTATAAACAAGTAGTATCTTACGCGTAATTTAACTCGCCTTTGTTTTTCTTGGCAATGAAATGTAGTACCCCTTGTCTTGTACGGGTGTTTTATACCTATCCGGAGTACACAATTAACGCCACTCACCATTTTAACATTGGACTAAGTTGATTGGCTGGCTCTCAGCACGGTTACAAAATTGTCCAATGAGGAAGTAGAATTGCGAGACCTGTCTTCAAAATTTATTCAATAACATAGATCTACACAGTGTTCTGTTACTCCCAACGTTATTGAAGGTGCCATGTTAACACCTTTTACACAAACATTGCTGACATTTTATTTTGCTCAGAAATTAAAAATCATATCATGTAACAATGTTACTCTTGATTCGTATGGTGGCTAAGTCGTAAACAATGTTCGTATCTAATTACCCGACCCCGCGGCCCTAAATTTTTTCATATTTTGAAGCCTTAGGAACGTACCTCCACTTTCCACACGCTTTCAAGAGGCAAACAGCCGATACCTTAAGTGACCAAACCTATTTATGATGAGCAAGTAACAAAAAAATTTTTTTAGAGCTACATAAATGTAAGGATATCAAGAATTTACATAAAATCTGCCTCATACAATACACAAATAGACTGTACCACCGTACACTAATAAAATGTTTAGTTAATCCAATAAAACATCCTGCACTGACTAACCACGTACGTTTTTACATTTATTGCTCTATGCGTGATTAATTCGTCTATTTTTTTGCGTTGTATGTAACATCACTGAGGATGAGGTTCATTTTCTGAAGGAATGCTGTGTGTAAAAAATATTGAGGGAGTGTTTCACTAGTAGGAGGAATTTCACGGAAACATTAGTGAACACTCACGTGACGTAACTAAGCATTAGTACGCCTTGACATACAGTGCAACCTCTCCAAAGCAACCACCTTTGGGAATAGCACAATTATGTTGGCGTTGAGAGATTGTTACCATAGAGAGGTTAGGTTAATTGTTAAATTGCAGTAGATAAAATCATGTTGCTGAAGGGATGATGTTGTTCAAGAGAGGGTCGCTCTGGAGAGGTTGTACTATATAGCATTATTACACATCGAGGGTTCAACGCAACAGTGTCGTAACTCATATTGAAATAAGAACAAGTCACGACAGTGTTGCGCTGAGCCCTCGACATGAAATCCGACAATAGTAATGAACAAAGAAATCTATCAAATTACATAAAAAATGCTTTGAGGAATGAAAACAACTTATTGTTTCCTTCTCTGACAAGAAACAAATTTGTAACAATATTTGTACAATATATACTCGTATTTATAAAACGTTTAATTGTGGCCGAGTGATTAGGGTGACTGCCTTAGGAGCGGGAGATCAAAGGTTCGAACCTCAGTGGAGACTGGGTTAGAACCGATGCTGACGGTTGGTGAGTCGCCAGCTAGTTAAATGATGGTTAGCGTAGGCAAATCTCAGCCAGACAACCGGCAAAAGGAGAAGGGATTCGGGAGGTACTGTCACGGCGAACATAATATAGGCGTCTCATAAGCCAGCTTGGCTGGTCCTTTCAATAGGGGTTACACTGTAATAAACAAACCTTGATCTTATTACGAACAAATAACATAGTGCTCGTTCCTGTTGTATCATTTGACATGTAGTCAATTTGATATTGCCATGTTTTTATCATACATACGTATGTGCAAAAATGTGAATATGACGAAACTATGACGAAAGTTTGCCGTTTTCTTGAATACAAATATCAATATCTATATTTAAGAGCTAAACGTTTTTTTCGTTGGAAGCGAGGGGAGAGAAGATACAGGGGAACCAGGTATTTATATCCCTACTCGTATTTCTAATACTTAGTACTCAATTCTGGTTATTTACTAGTCGCGTCCCGTGTAAATCACATGCATTACCCATTTCCTGTGATTTTTCAACTTTTTCTTGTCTTGCAGACGGACGGACAACACGTCATAGCCACATCAAAGACATTTGAAAGAATACATAGAATGCCTAATCTATTACTAGTTCAGATTAGATAATTATGTAAAGAACATTTCATAATTATTTACATAAAATGTACATGTATATAGTGCACGTCATTCATGATCAAGTATAATAAATGTAGTATGTTGAGACGAAACGAAAATAACATAAAGGTGTATGAAAAAAAAGTATTAGTTAACTATGGCATGTTATTTTTAACATAGAAATACCTGTAAGATGTAATGTAATGTACGGTTTATGGTAATTAAAAACTCATTCAGCAATCAAGAGATATATATATTTTGGCAAATGATTCCAAGTACATATTTAAGCGGATTAGTTCGGATTTATTCGATATACTTAGATTACAGTCAAATCTATTCTGACGACCTCCGGCGCATATCTACGAGTTTGCCCAAAACTAATTTGGGAAATGTGTTAGTCATGACTAATGTGTCGGATTTATTCAAATACAGACGAACCCGTATTAGCGACCACCTCCGAAAAAGGCCTAAAAACTAATTATTTAAAACAAAATTATCTCCGAATTAAGACCAACTATCAATAAAGGCCATATCTTGTTTCTCCAAAGGGTGGCCTTTGTTCACAGGTTTGACTGTAATTTGTATATTGGTATTGCTTTCTTTAATCGTTGTAAACGAACTTAGTTTCGCCCGAAAAGACCCCTTCATAATTAATAACTTTGGATTTGCAGTAATAGTTTTAACATTCCAGTCTATTTGTAAAATAAAAGGCACAACATAATTGCCACCATTAAATTTCACACAAACTGTTACCGCTTTCCCGATGGCGAAACACGTAATATTCTGTACAACGTATTAAACCACAGGAAACCAGTCTTACACAGCAGTATTTATATAATTATATACCTCACATGTTAATATTATGAATTAACATACAATCATTCCTGTTAATTGACATATTTTTATGAACAGCAGTTCAACACCACACAAACCGTATTTAGGTGACTTCAAAGTTTTGACAGCTGGGGGAGACAGTAGGGTTACAACTTGGCCCCGGCTGAAATTCGGACTCACAGCGTTAAGGGGTCAGAGTATGGCTCTAGAGACTACATGCCAGAGATCATAACTACTGGACCACGGAGGTCCCTAACATGTTTTTTTATTTATTCTTTATTAGCTATATGAAAAACAATATATTACAAGAAAACAATGTATACATCATAATTATATAAAATTGACCTTATATATATATACATAAGAGTGAACATTTTATAGCTGGAACTCAAAATAAACATTATAATGATTTTCTAAAAAAATGTTTACAGTATACGACTACTTTTCAGTAATTAATCAGCTTGGTATATGAGTGATATGAATTTGTTAAGGAAGGGGTGTTTTTCTTGTTTGTTTAAGAAGTAGTACTAGTGTTTGAGCGTTGATAAGTCAGTGTGTATCATTTTTATTATATTTATGTATTTTCTTCGTCTGTCACTTATCATGTATGATTTATAAACCACGAATGTGATGTGACTTATAATTAAATTGATATATTCGTAGCTTCGTAATTCGATTTTATAATCAGCAATAATATATTCTAGTACATCAATAAGTTTACAAGTACCAAGTTTTCTAAAAAATTGATTGATTATATCCCATGTTTGAGTAATATATGGACATCTAAAAAGAAAATGATCAATATCTTCTAAGTTTTGACAAAAAATACAGAGTGGGGAATCACATAACTTCAAAGTATATTTTTTTTCGTTTGTAGCTATTATATTATGGATAAGTTTGAATTTTAATTGTTTAACTCTGTTATCTATCAATGAGTTTAAACTGTTGTTACATTTCATAAAAATAAATGCTGAGCTATATAATTTCATGTGCATAAGAGATTCAAGTAACATTGCATACAACGAAGCAATAATGGTGTAAAACTATGTTGCTATTTCCTTATCTACTTAATACTTCTGTTAGAGCATTATAAGTTCTCCCTCACCGGTTCTTTATGAATTAGAAATACAACCCCTAATTAATGAGTACATTTTCTAACGAGCCCACAGTAGCTACGTGCATTGTACTTTATCATGATTACACGGTTCGCCTATCAAAAATGTTCCTTTGTAAGATCTTGTGACGTTAACAATCTTACCAAACGTTTTCAAAGAAAAAATCCACACTGTTTTGAATTCATTCACATTCGGTTTACGTTTGACGAAAACAATTTTGACGTGTGTGAGGCTGTTATCGCCATTAATCAAATGTGTAACAGAATCTTGGCTTCGATGCTAATATTACGTTGTCCCATTGTATTTTAGTATAACTTTTCTGTTAGAATTCGGACTTTATAAGTTATCGTTAATTAACAAGCTTAATGAAATACTAGCTTGTCAGTAATTGTTCGGTTCGGCGTAACCTGAAAGACACATAATCACGTATTTGATTCCAAACTTTGTCTACCTTTCAACGAGTAGGCCTATATAAAAATACCCATGTTTAACGCTTGGCACGTTTCTATACCTTGGATTTTATGTGATGAATAAGTAAAATAAAAGTCCCTTTGTGAAACAGCGAAGGAATGATTCAGTAAGATATTATGGAAGAAAATGGCAAAACAATTTAGTAAAAATAATGTCATTGAGAAGTTATAAAGACAAAATCTCATTATTTTTCTGAACAAATGATCAAAATCGGCTGTTACATCAAAACTTCAATAAATGTATACCAGCTGTGCTATTTAAGACACAGAACTCAGAACTTTGGGATTATCCCATTTCAAGATTCGTGTAACTTGTATTGAGGAAAACATGTAAATCAGTGCGAAACATTCGGAAATGTATCAAGATGATAATAAGTAAATACTAAACCGGTCGTAATTATATCGTAAATATTCTCAGACGTAAGTTCCTTGGACTGAAACAAGCTTTCATTAATCATTATTAAGCTGTTTTGCCAACGTTTCGCATATAATTAACCATAAAAATACTATTTTCGTTTCTTTCGTTTATAAACGAATCCACTTTCATGACAATCGTCAGTCGTAACAATTCTGGCATTTCCGTAACTGAGAAATACCCCTTGTACATAAGACTTTCAAACGTGTTTGATAAAATGGACACCAAGTTCCCCCTAAAAGAGAAACATGTTGTTTCCATCGTTGGATTCACAGGGTCCGCCATGATGGAAAGTAGCCCGTGAACAACAACAACAACATAATGGAGGCCTGCCTATAATGTCCGAGGCACTTTCTTTCGACAAAGGTCGAGGAGTTCCGATTGGACAATCGTTTTTTTTACCAACCATATCAGATTTACATTATATGTGATGTAGAGTCCCTGATCCAACGTACGAATCTATTTATAAATTTATAAATCACGGGTTTGTTTTTCGACCTAATTAGTTTTTCGTCAAATAAACATGACGATTGTTTTTGCGAGCTAATACTTGTGTCCCGTCCAGGACAAGACAACCCGTAAACCGTGAGATGACTTCAGTTGGTTAATCAATGTACTTAAAGTACTGAACTTACATAGACTTGCACTGCAATATAGAACAGGAATTATTTCAACAGAGGCATGGCGGATGTAGAAAAACCTCGTACTTTGGTCCGCATCAGAATTCATGCATGCCGAGTGACGGCTATCGTTCAGTTTCCAAAAAATCAAATACAGTAAAACTTGTCAACAAAAGGACGAGAATTGTTGGCTTTTATCAAACGGTTTGCTATTTCTATCTTATTCAAAATCGTTTCCTCAGGAGTTATCGTTCTTAACGCGATGGTCTTTTTTAACAGGGGGAACTTTCAAACCAGTGTTAGCGGCCACCTCCGAATATAGGTCATCCTGTGTATAAAGGTCAATCTTTATAATCATGGATTATTTAGGACAAAATGACCTCTGAATGAATGCCACCTGTCAATAAAGGCTACATTTTGTATTTCCCCTGTTGGCTGTTGTTCACAGGTTTGACTGTATTTATTAAGCGGGCAAATATCTATTACTGACCAATTTGAACGTCGTTTTTTTTTTAATTTAAATACACACAACCTAGTAAAGAAACGTTTTAGTAAAACTATCTGGTAATAAGAAACTACACATAGAGAGACACAATGTGTATCCATACTTGATTTTTAATTGTCTCGTGTGGAGTTTAAATAGATTGGTACTGTCCTCTCGTGAAGTAAATTGGATAGCCTGTTAATTGCAAAAAAAACCGTATCCAAACATTTGTAATACAAATGAGAGTTTTGCCGATAAAAACGGCGACAAATGCGCTTAATGGTGTGAATGCAAATAACGCATTCAAGTTGTCAACCGTGATTAAAAGGATACTATAAATGAGATGTTTGATATTATTCTAACACAATATCACATCATGTAATACGATAGTTTGATCAGAACGAATAGTGGCAATTTATTTCGACATTGTTTGTAAAGAGCTATCTTGTTTAAATAGGATTCCTTTCGTGACGAGGTAACAATGATGTCATGACAGGATTTCTCCTGCTTCGCCAGCTTTTGTTAATTGTACACTTGTGTAAACATTAAAATTACTTATTCATTTTTGAAAAGACCGTAAAAGGAAGCAAGCCGATACCAGTCTAGAACTACATGGAAGTCAAGGTCGATCTTGGGAAAGACGTGATGTGGTCTTTATTGACAGACAGTCCTTATTTAGAGGTCATTTCGTACTGAATAGCCAATGATGTTTTTTAAATGAATGACTTTTATTCACATAGAGGCCTTTGTTCGATGATGGCCGCTTATACAAATTTTACTGTATACATAAATCTATAAAAATTGGTTTAGACCTGAAATTTCAAACCCTAAATATCAGAATATGAACATATGAATATGTAAACATCTACAATATTCCCATGTGACATCTTGTTAGCAATGAATTCATATTTCCAAAGGCTTTTAAGATTTAATTGAATAAAGTTTTTCAAACTAGAATACGTTTTGTAGAGTTAAGGTATCCAGTTGAATTCAAATTTGTTTGAAATTATACCCTTCCTTTTAATTTATTTATTGGCTGAATACATAACAGCAAAATTTAATTATACAACGATTGTATGGGTGGAGATGTTTTTGTAGAAATTTGATATTTTTTTTAATTTTCGCCATGTTTAGACCTGCAGTGCATTGTAAAAAAGGGTTGATGCTAAAACCAAATTTGAAAAACATACGTTCGCGGTCCCGGTCTACTAAGAATATTTAGTATTTTTTTAAAAATGAAAATGACATTAATAGTTCTATATATAACGAATGCAAAATGTATAGACATATGAATATAAACAAACACACATGCCATTAATTACAACATGGCATTCAAACAAAATATGCAAAAAAACGAGAGTAAAACGATAGCGTCTTATAATAATACAGAATATTGACAAACGCTTATAAAATAATTAGCACTTTAGTGTATTCAGTATTTTCGCCATTTTGCTATATTAAGTAGATATTTTATTCGAAAATTCTTAAAAATGAAATTAAAGATTTTTAACGTATATTTTAATCGGGATATTGTTCCAAATGTACGAAGATATAAATGTAAAAATTGTTTTATATTATTTGTATTGCTTGTTATAGAATGTACGTTACATGCACTGATACTAGAAAAGGTTAAGACTTCATCAATATACTCAGGTTAAAATATATGCTGTGATCTATAAAGTCATTTGTTCCAAACCCAAACCATAAACATTTACCTACTTATCTATCTTTATGAAGAAATAGGATCCAGCTACATTTGTAATTTAACTATTCTATGAGTATAATATGTTATCTCACTGTCTGACACATCATGTTTTGTTATTAAATATTGTATCATTTAAATCACATACAGGAAAGCAGATGTTAATCCATCATTTCTGGAGAACCTCAACATATATTTTCATAATTTTTTGTAACCCCCCCCCCCTCCAAAAAAAAACCCCACTAAGGACTTGACTGAAAGTAGGAAATTAATACTTGATAAACAGATAATTTCAAAACGCAAAAATCGCAGAATTTCTCAATTTCATTTTTATGAATTTTCAAAGAGGTACTGAAAGAGATTCATGATGTCAATAAAAAAATAAATTTAGAAGTACAAGTGTTTATTTCAAGTTAATTAGGCTGGGATTTAACTTCATAGACATAAATCTATTTTAGAGTTTTAAGAGTCACTTTGAATACAGATATAATTATTTTGTTTGTTGTTATTTTTTGTTTTTCTAATAATGCCTGAATATTATATTAGATGGTAGCTGATTCACATACAAAAGGAAAATTACGATCAAAATGTGTACTTATTCAAACCGAATATGCCTAGATCTATTATTGAATTTACAGCTGTGTAACATATCGTCACAAGAAAACAAGATGCTACGTTCATTAATCACATAGGCCCCCTGATGGTATGCTTGGTGAAACGATAAAATCTACCCAATATCGTACGGACGGACGGACGTTCCTACGAGAGATACATTACGTTTTTTCCCCTTCTATATTGCTTTACTATTCTTCAACCCCAACTAGTATTTTATTGACCCCTCAAGAGAAAATTTTACCCCACATCGGTGAAATCTACGTACTGTAACCCTATAATGTCGATTTGTACTAACCCTAACCAACGACCTACCTCTGGTATGTACGGACGGACGGACTGAGAGGCGGAAGTGCTAACGATAGGATACCTAAGTGGCTTTCCCAAGTTAAAATTTAGCCACATAAACCCGATTTTAGCCACATAAATCCACTTATGAACATTTTTTTACTTGAGTGACTCCGGTTGAACAAAGAGTCCTTACGCTAACCCTAGAGTCACCCAAACCCAATTTGTTTGTACATTCAGTATGACCCTTAAATATATATGAAGCCAGTTAAATATGCAGGAATTATTCGAAACTGTATTTCATATATCTATGTTATTCTATGTTTGAACGATGGTCAGTGTGGGGCTGTGCCCGTGAAAACCAGTTGTAAGCCTCAGCGCCATTGTTAAAGACTGTTCCAAGACGGTACCCTTTCGAGTAGATCATGCTTTGACCCAATTTTTGTCCTTAACTTTTTGTGTGTATAGTGGTATTTTTCTATTATTGGTACACATTAAAATTTTGTATTTGGCCTAAACACTATTATCTTGTTTATACTCACAAAGATTTACATGGTGAAAATATTTACTGATCAGCAACAACTGTGCTGAGGCCTCTTTAATAAGGCTAATTAGAACATTTATAGATGTAAGATAAAGGAATATCGATAAGTGCTACAGGTAGATGTTATACCGCAATAAACATATACAGAGTTGTAATTCTAGATCATTGAATATTGTAGATAGGTCGGTGTTCGGCTCTTGAAAGCATGTCGAAAAGGGAAAAAGTGGTATACCGTTCCCCGGGCCTAATAAATAGTCTAGGGTCGCGGGGAAAATTAGGATAGGTCTGGTAACCAGTAATAAACATTTTCTAAGCCTGTAGTTTTGTTTTATATGTGAATAGACTTGAGTATGTAAACTTGATATGTCTATAGTAAAGAATTAAAACAAATTGTGTGCAAGGAGGTAAGCCAACATAAGTTAGTCTGTAATTCCACGTTTAAAGGCACCTATCATATTTGACATGCTTTTTTAGCTAATATCTTTATATCATTATGTACAGTTCGATGGAAGAATTTCGAGGAATATGACATTCGTAGGCGGTTCTAGACGGACTTTTTCCAAGATCCACTTAATTATTAAATACAGTAACACGTTATAAAAGTTGTTTTATTTCATATCAAGTGTTGGTTTACGTAATTCATGCTATATTTACTGCTGCATGAACAATAATAATAAGTCTTTTGTGAATAATACACTAAACATACAATAATTTCATACTTCTTCATACTGAAAAACTAACAAAATTCGCTTATAAATAAATTATGCCATTCCGGTAAATGCATTTTCTTTTTGACATACTTAGTGAAATCCATAACACCAGCCTGACTAATTGATAACTGTTGAAATCGAAATAAATGTTTAATGCATTCAATGATGCGCAAAATGAGTTAGTAATCGACTATACTGGTTCCCATTCCATGTTGCAGTGCACCAAAGTCCAACGGGAACTAGCTTAGGTAATCAACAAGATTCAATTTAGACTGGTTCCCTTGAACACAGGCTGTGCAGAGACTTTGGTGCACTAGAATATGGACCGGTAACCAGATTAGATTCAAATCTTATAGATATGCTAATATCGGGGGAGATGAAAATATATAATTCTAGGTAAATAATCTAAGTATACCTAAGTCGGATATGGTCTTTTTTTTGGATAAAAAATCATATTTTGCGTCAGTAGTGTACCTTTGCGTGTATTGATCAAAATTACTGACGTAGTGTTTTAAGCTGTGTAGGTAACAGTTGGTGATTGTTCGAGGTCTCAACGAAGTAACATAACCATATGCTTACATTAAATGTCCCTTTGATGTTTGATAACGTAGGAAATATGAATATACTTCAAACAGGTACTTAATGTCTCCTCTTGACATCTAGTTTACCAATAACATCATCATCAACATCATTGACAACAACATCAGCGTAACCACTACCACCATGATAATCATCATCATCATCACTATCATCATCATTAACATAACCACAATCATTATCATCAGTATTTTGTAGTACGATAATTATCGTTATATAAAGGATGTTTACATTTCTATTTGAGTTGTGAGTTAGTCATACAATTATTTATCTGATATTTTATCAGTTCAGTCATATCTGCGAGTATTTATTATTCAGAACATACGTATTATAAAATAAGCATATTTTTTTCACTCAGGTTTAACGTCACACCAACAGCAAAGGTCATTTGACGAATTTACCAGCTTTGACAACAGAGGCACACCTTCTGTAAGCTGGTTTGACAACACCCTGTGTGTAGTGAAGGGCAAGTGATAACTAGTCACATTTCATAACCACACCAGCGCGGAGGACCCTGATTTCTTTCTTGGTATGTAACTTTATGTGGTTACTTCATAACCACGAAATCGATGGAGTATCATTTCCAGTAATCCGGACGCCGGTATTTTTTCAGATAGCCGGCTGTTTCCATTGATTACAATCTTATCACATCGGCAAAAGAGGTTACGGAAATGCCCGATGTTTCACGATCATGACACCAATAATAAAACAATATTTTACGGCTTGAGTCAACGAAACATGAGACACTTTAAGAGTCTTGAATACTATTTCACGTGTGAACAAACACAAGTTTTAACTCTCACATAAAATCTTTGGTACAGAATCACGTATTAACACGATTTATCATATTAAAACGTACTGTCATTAATGGCCTCGGAATAATTCAAGCTATATTTTGTTTTGTTATGAGATTTTACACTCTTAAACAAGCTAACTTTATTGGAGATAAGTGTCGCACCAAGAGTCATGGCCCATTGGCGACTTAGCCAGTTTTAGCAATGGAGGGAGGACCACTGTCCTTCCGTAAGCTGGTTGGAGAGCTTCATCGTATGTGAATGTTTGGTTCCAGGTGGGATTTGAATTCACAGCGGTTAGTAATTACTAGCCAGTGACCACTACCACTCGGCCGCGGAGTCCCCTTGAAGAATTAGTAAATAAACCAGTTACAGAAGAAAATACTCATTATACTAATTACTAATGTAATCAAATACATGTATATAGATTTCTTTTGATAGTTCTTTAGAATTGGTTTTGAAAACGGATCTCAAAAGAATTCAATAAAATGTACCACAGTGACTGTATATTTCAAGTAAATACTGGTAGAAATGGACAGAAAATTCATTGTTTCTATTTGGTACTAAAGAAGTTATATTGAATAAACGAATATAAAAGGGATAATCATAAAAGGATTGTACCTAAATGAATAGAATAAAACATTTTATTACCAGTGAATTACAAAGTAAATGAATATAACAACGAAGACAAATGATTATAAAACAAGCTGTAGAACTGATTAGAAAATTAAGTGAATTGGAAGCCAAAAAAATGTAGCAAGCATTTTATTTGGAGTCAATTAGAAGACCAAAGAATGTAACAATGATTAGAAGACAATTCTATTGTAATATTAATTGTATTAGGAGTCAATTCAAAGACATATATATGTTGGAATGGTTGTATTTACAGTGAACTAGAAGACAAACAATAATTGTAACAATTAGTTTACTACGAGTCAGTTATAAGACACATTAATGCAACAATGACAGTATTTATAGTTAATTAGAAAAAACAGAGGCTGTATCAATGATTGTATTTAGATCGAATAAGAAGACAGAAGACTGGTAATAAGAGGGAGTTTAGAATACATGTAATATTTTGTATGTTATAATAGATACATCACTTTGTATGGTTTCACTTAAAACCTGGCCGAGGCTATGGTCAAATGGTGAGTTTGATGGACTTGTAACTCGGCGACCCTAATTAGCCCGGTATCGACAGATTATGATTGTCTATGAAAAATTGATAAAAAATCATTTTTTCTCCACAATTATGTGGAATAGTTGCCGGCTCCATGTGGAAAGGTAAGTTAGTACCGGTTAGAATACAGTCCAGAAAAAACCGGGTTAGTTATTGTGACTGAAATATCTTTGAAATGCGGCGATAAACCCAATGAATCCACCAAAATCACTTAATACCTTTTCAAATAACGCATGAAAATGAGAGCTTTGAATGCGTTATGTAAAGTGATTTTTTTATATGAAGAATTATTAAAAAAGTAAATGCATAGCCGCAAATTATACTTGTAAGATTTACTTCGATCACAAATTGTATATTTTGAATAGATCTAAAGTATCACAGAATTGCGTTAAGTAGAGTAAGATTTCATCAGGCGATAAACATATGTCTGGAAAAGTATAGATTAACGTATGTTTTACCTGATACAAGTAGTTAGTAATTTTTGGCTTATACGATAGAGAGAAAAAGACGACCGCACCATAGCTAGTTCATATTGCAAACATGACATAACATTCCTACAGCACAGAGAGAGTGCGTGCAGAAACCTTATCTTAACCGTTTTAAGGGAATCGAGGGAGTGATCTGTGGTTAGTGGTAACGCACTGGGCTACTGAACGTAATGTCGCGGGTTCGAATTCCGACTTTGACTTTCGTTATTGCAGAGTCGCATTTTCAAGGTCCCCATCCAAAGTTCCGAGCCAAGTACTGTTCTAAGAAATCACAGAAAATGGGTAAGATGTGTATCGGTCCTTTACACCGGGTAAGATAAAGAATCAAGAAAACAATATTCAAACTATAAGAAAGGAATGTGAATGTCCGGTTCTCTTAAATCTTCTCTCTGGGACGGCTCTGAACTGATCATAGAAGTCGAATGAACCGTTAAACAACACATAAACTTAAGGAAACCTATAAAGGAATCAAACCTATAAAGATGACTTTCTCTTCTCCAAATCACATGCGGTATCAATATTTTGAGTTATTTTCAAACCGTTGTGGCATTTACAGTCAGAACAAAGGCCAACCTTGGGAAAGACAAAATGTGGCCTTTTTGACAGATGACCTTTATTCGTAACAAGTTACAACTTGAATTCTATACAAGCGAATTACACTATGAATAAATATAAAAATGACTGAATTTAGAAATAATTAAAGTTACCTATGTATATAAATATGACTGTATCTAGAGTGAGGTCAGTTTGTTCTTGATAATTAATGAAGGTATATTTATAAGAATAGCCTTAATTTATTCACAGGATAGTCTATATTCGGAGGTTACTGCAAATACATGTTTTTTGGCTGATTCTGTAAGATATCAAACTGCGAGCCCAAAATACCTCGATAACATTTTTGACTGATAATCATTTATTCTAAATAAAATAGATTT
Source organism: Lutraria lutraria (assembly GCA_964023205.1). Classification (NCBI taxonomy): domain Eukaryota; kingdom Metazoa; phylum Mollusca; class Bivalvia; order Venerida; family Mactridae; genus Lutraria; species Lutraria lutraria. The sequence continues at coordinate 5,972,991 of OZ026845.1, forward strand.
AAAAGTAAGCACAATTATTTCTTTTTGACTTTTAAGAATATACATTTGTTGTAGGCCCTGAAAATCTAGGAAAATTAATTTTAAGCGCATCAATATAATTAAAAATTAAGAAAAAACAGTGCTATAGCTTTAAGACAGTCGAAGTTATATACGAGGTAAATAAACGTAAAGTCCGGCTATTATTTGATTATTTCCCCGTTCAGGTCGTTACAATAGAATGGTTCTCTAAAGATCTCGAACAGATATTGAAAGAACATAATTAAGACTATACCAGACCATCTGTTCCTACGATCAATGCTAACCGTATGCTACAACTCTAAGCTTAGGTAGTTAGGTTCACTGGATAAATACTTTATACACAGAGTGTGTTTTAGTAATTTGCGTTTTTTCTGAATATGTGTTATTACACATTAATACACACAAAGATACAGTTACATTTTCAACAGCCAGTGAATACGACTTGGCGTCTATTGAATACAACATAGCTTGTTTACGTCTATCACAGACAGGACTCAATAAAAGTTCGCGTCTTCGCTAATTTTACCTAATCTTATGTTGATGTAACAATAATTAAACACCATGCCTCTTTGTTAGAAACTATGCAACTCGATATAATAAGATTTTCATGAGGAGTTTTCTAATAATGTTTTTATGGATATAAAATATACTATCAAAGAATAATTTGTTTTTGTGCAGATCTGACAGTTTAAATTTACATTATTATGACTGTTTTATGAAAACAGTATTTAGCGTGAACACCTACTATAAACATACATAACTTGTATTTTTGATGCTGATGTTGACATGTTACTATAGGTACGCATGAGCATTACATAGTAATCATATTAACTCGGAAACTAAAAGTCAATTTCTACCAGAAAAATACGTTGAATGAACGCAAATGTACATGATAAATTTTGAATAAAAAAGAACTCATTGACAACTAAATTTAATGATATATTTCATTCTTATGCTGCGGGGCAAGTTGCAAGAAGATTAGCACCACTTTCTTCCTATACATATTCACAATAATAATAATTCACTATAAGCAAACATGTGCCATGCATTTCGTTGTACTAATCAAAGTACTGAAAGTACTCATGGAAACCAAACTAACATAGACTTGCACTGCAACATGAAACGGGTAGTTTAACAACGTAGATAAATGTAGTACTTATGTCCGCATGAAAATTCATGCGCGCCGAGCGAGTGGCAGCTATAGAAAGCTGATAAATCGACCAGTTTCCAAAAACACCTGTCAATTTAAATCCGTCTTCGTATCTCCAAAACGAACACTTATAGATAAATACAACTAAGACAAATTTGATGACAGTTTTCACAATACTAAATACTCACTTAGAAGGATTACTGATCTAAATGAAGGCTTTTTCTACCTCCTTTTAGATCAGCATGAAGAGTTGCATGTACCAAGAAGACAATACAACGAAGGCATGAAAGATAACCAAAACAATAAACGATCCTCTTTTTTCCGATTTAGAAATAAGTTATGATACATTTATTACGAAGTTCAAAGATAAGGGGCTTGGCCCAAGAAAGTCGTAAATCCCGAATTGTACAATCAAAGAGGATTCACTCTTCAGTGAGTATAAAACCATAGCATGATTGTAGTTTTGATACTGGCATAGAATGTCTTTGAAATCAAGTCTGTCTTTGAGAATATATTTTTTTCTGGTTTGGGGAGAAATAATCATTATTCGAAGAGTTGAAAAAACAAGTTATGATTGAAAAGATTGTGAATTTTCTTCTTTAAGTTGAATGGCCTTTCTATGTATAGTATTTAATCAGAAATGGGGTAAGTATATATTCTTCGGTTGAAAAACAATTCTATAATAATGTATCATTGTTCTGCTGAAATGTCGCTGGACTCAAATTGTGTGCATAATGTATAAGAACAGAACAGAACATTAATTTTGACTTGTACAAAGTACACCATCAGTACAAATTAATAAGATATGTAGAAGTTGGTAATAAACACAGTGAAATCAAACATTCACGTAAGTAAATAGAAGAGTACACACATAATGTGCCATTATTGTATAAATCCTATACTAAATACACCTGAGAATATAGTATATAACATTTTTATGGTATATTTTTGTCTACTCTTTATTTTTGTGTTAAGCGTTGGCAAGGTACTTCATATTGGTTGTTTTTCGGTATAAAATATGCTAGAATTGTAATCAATACTGTGCTACATAGCAAATAGACCAGACTAATAAAATGCAAATATACCTTTTATATACTTAGATTCTTGAATCGATTTAATAAACTGAACTAGAAGAAATGTGAAAGCGTTGTTCTGTCCTAGTCTGGAACTAGGACATAGTGCTACGTCTTTTAATTCAACTGTTTTAATATTCAAACCTGTCTGATGAAGTGACGTAATATGTATGTTAATTACATCTTGTACTGTATAATGGAATAAATAGCATTTATCTTCAATATTTTTTGTCAATAATGGATAAAAAATGTAGATTTATTTACCTGGATAGTAACTGTCATCGCATTTTGATGACTTCTTCTTGACAGACGACACATTAGAGATTAACAACATAGAAATGCCTAGCAGTAGTATATTTGTGGCAGTCATAGTGCATGGCCCCTTAATTGTAGTTCCTAATAGTTTAAGGGATCTAAAAGAGCCCTTATTGGCAACACAACATTCCTTTCTCTGTCAGACGATAGGTGCAATTTGTCTGACAAAGTGTTTAAGAGTTCCTTTTAACTATTTTCTCATTTGAAGACGCTCAGATAACAAGGCGAGAGTCGGGTGTCGAAGTGGAACCGTCAGGCTGGTGATAATTCTTTGCTCCAGTGGTTTCAGTCCGGATATACACACATTCACTTAACTTACACCCAGACAAATTAGTAGATGGAATGAATCGGTGTATAAGTCGCATTTATACACAATTTCTTGTTGAGCAAACAAATATCGTATTAAAGCACGTGTAATGTACTAATTCAGGATAAAAACCGAACTGATCCGAACCAGTACCTCGATTTAATGATACCAAAATTTGTTCCCTATTTAATATAAACTCCTATTACCGTGAATCGTAGATAAGCTACCCACATATTTAACACAGACACATATTTCCCACATAATTGAACAACTGTTACACTCATATATAATCACATTTGTACGTATTTCTACAAAACACTATAATATAAACAGTTTTTATTCAATTCTCAACTTCTTAAGCAAACAACTGTTTTCCATACGTATAGTTAATGAACAAAAGCATGTATTTTCGGTAAATACATCTATTTTCTACACCATAATCCAATCATTTTCATTTAGCATAGGAAATGAGTGGTGTATGTTAAACCGTACTGTGTGTTTGTAACAAGGTAGAACACTCAGGTATATTAACGTAAAGTCTCCTGTACATAAACGCGATTGGGAATTTCACGGATGTAGGCCGGCACAGTATCTATCTTGTATATTTCGAGTGCTTATTTGTTTTACACTTCATTAAATCCGTCGACAACCACTTTATTATTACAGAATCTGCTAGTACCTTCAGCGTTAACATGATGTGTATTCTGATTATATTTAGATAACTGAACTCTACATTTTATTATTACTAGTATATACAATGCCTGTTAAAGCATCGGTTTACTATAAGTATCTATCGCTGAATGAACTATGAATCACTGAGTATCCTATGGCCAGCTTGAACTTCCAAGTTTTTTTATGATCAACTCAGAATTATGTTGAAAATTATCAAGCATGCGTATAACTGAACGAATTTTATTGAAATCAAGATCCCGGATGTCCTCGCGGGCATCTGACACATACGATTATTGCCATCTCTTTTAAGTTAAGCACAACCTGACCAGTGTTGTTAAGTAAGCTGTCCCCCTCGAGCCTTTTATCCCACATGGTATACTTATCAAATATTGGGACACATTATAGGATAGATTTATTCTGACAACACTAACCATGGCCTCTAATAAATAAAGGGTGAAATACCTTTCACAAATAAAATAACATCTGAAAATGGGCCGTACGTCTTAGACGACACGGTAAACTCGCAAAGTTCCCGAACGCCAATCACCTAAATGAATACCTTTGCAAAGTCGAAGCAACATATAACAACCAGATAGAGTTTTCGTTCCTTGATCTTAGTACTATTTAACGTTTTGAATGCTATATCGTTTGTTGGTGGACTAGCGCAGCACAATATCGTATGTATCCCTGCAAATATCTTTTGAACCAGACACTGCTGTCCCATAACAACATAGCCACGTGTACCTTATTGCAGAAAATCAACACATCGAAAAGACCTTTTCATCTTATCTGTTACTCAAAGGTCTCACGAGCAAGCTTAATGATTTTCTAATTGAGCAATTAAGCGAATTACGACATTATAATCATGGTTTTATTATTGATTTATTATCGTATAATTATGTTTAAAGTCGTAAACACCTAATTGCAAAGTGCAGCGAAATCCCAAAACTGAGATTTAAAAAAAAACGAGAAAAAAAACACGACAAAACCGTGTTTAATGATTGGTGTAGTTTTTAAGCCGGTCACTAAAGCGACAAGGTTCCTAGTAATAACCATAATTATTATTATTATGAGAACTCGTCAGTTTTGAATACAGGCTTCAGTGCACTTAAGTGAAGTTGAGAACAGGAATGACACAAGTAACTACTCGGCCATTCACGTTTCTACGTTTTCAACACTAGGTACTCGTTTTCAACACTAGGTACTCGTTTTCAACACTAGGTACTCGTTTTCAACACTAGGTACTCGTTTTCAACACTAGGTACTCGTTTACAACACTAGGTACTCGTTTACAACACTAGGTACTCGTTTTCAACACTAGGTACTCGTTTTCAACACTAGGTACTCGTTTTCAACACTAGGTACTCGTTTACAACACTAGGTACTCGTTTTCAACACTAGGTACTCGTTTTCAACACTAGGTACTCGTTTTCAACACTAGGTACTCGTTTACAACACTAGGTACTCGTTTACAACACTAGGTACTCGTTTACAACACTAGGTACTCGTTTACAACACTAGGTACTCGTTTACAACACTAGGTACTCGTTTTCAACACTAGGTACTCGTTTTCAACACTAGGTACTCGTTTTCAAGACTCATTCTCAGAATGGCAGACTTTTAAACGCGTTTATCGTTTGGCATCAAGTTCCCATTGAAAGAGACACGGGTTGTTTCCATCGATGGATTCCCAGAGTCAGCCAAGTGAACAACAACAGCAACAACAATATGTCCGCCAGCCTATTATGTCCAAGATATTTTCTTTAGACAAACTATGTACTGCGAGTACAGTCATACATGTGTTCTCAGTCACCTCCGAATAAAGGCAACCTACCAATAAAGGCCATATTTTGTCTTTTCCAATGGTGGCCATTGTTCACAAGTTTGACAGTATCAATAAATATACACAGTGTAGTGAAAACATTCAAGGTTGATGCTAAATTCTAATATTAAAATGATAAAACGGTAGGGACAAAAGCTAGAAAATATAATTTACAGTTGTTTCAAGTACATTCAAATCCCTGTTAGCAGCCACCCCAGAAATAAGGCCACATGTGAGTGAAGGCCATTCTTTTCATTGATTATTTATAACAAAATGACTTCCGTATAAGTCCACCCGTCAAATGAGGCCACATGTTTTCCAACTATGACCTTTGTTCACAGGTTTGACTGTACATGTATATATTTTGTCACAAATTGAAACATCTAGTCCAATCCGTTCCCAAGCAACCGGACAAGAAATGTCTGAATTTCATGATTTCTCGATGTGGTCAAAGATGCAGCCACTGTGAAACGGCCAGCCACCCTAGTCGTCAGTTGAGCAGTAAGTGTCTCTGACTGGTAATCACTAGCAACTTACGGCTGTGAACTTAAATCCCACCCGAGGCCAAATTTCGCATTTGAGGAAAATGTGTATCTAACATTATTAGAGTGTACAAGTTTAATTTCTTTTGCTATCAAACATCACCAATATACACCAATTAGTACAACATATCTACGTTTAATTATCCATAATTATTGAAATTCTAGTACATTCATTAATTCTATAATCATAAATTGATAAAAGGAATAAAGTTTTACCTAATAGGTCTGAATTCGCTCGTTTGATGTTGATAAAATGATGCGAATAAGTACGTTACTATAATACATACCAGATTTGATTAGTTCATATAGCGTTGTTAAATATTTGATTAATTTCATAGATTTTAATATCAACAAAACAGGATTATGTATTTCTTGATATGCACTAGTGCTTCATTTTTTAATGTTTTGTCTAGAATGTTTTGTTGTCAGAAATCGTTATTTTTTCTCTGATGTTGAACGTCTGACCAACAACCATTCTTGTAAAAACCGGCATTAATTATTCAGGACAAAAATATCTCCTGAATAAAGATCACTTGTCAATAAAAAGCCATATTATATCTTTCCAAAGAGTGGCCTTCATTCACAGGTTTGACTGCTAGAGGTCATCAAGTGAGTTGATTATATTAATTAGACAATGAAGAATAAAAGTTCAGCCTCATTACCTGTTGGACTAATTAGATTTCAATGAATGTACTCATCTCGGGAACTAATGGGACCCCCCGTTGTCATATTAATTCTAGTGTTGTAATACTGTGGTTTCATTAATATTCGTTTGAGATTTAAATTCATGAACATCTCCCACGAAATAAATTCCCCACGAACACAAATGTCGAAACATTTATTGAATAAAATATCATTGGTGTATGTCCACCGCAAGTGGGTTTTTTTTGTCACGTGTGAGTCATTTACCTGTTTTTACTTCGCCAGCAAGCTTGTTTCATTTCAAAAAGAAGACAGAAAACGATAAAAAATATTTTGAAAAATCAAAATCATGGAATTTACGTCTCATTTAAACATGCTTGTAAATACCACGAAAGCTGAGCCAAAAATCAAATAATCGCAACTACAGTATCACTTTGCTTCCAATATTTGTCTTTCTGGTGAGTAGCCAACGTCGGTCACCAACGGTCATTGCGTTTCGTGGCGGAGGAGTCAAAATGAGGTACGACATGAGGTATTTTGTCAACTACAATAGTAACTATTGTGACTATATGTGACCACAACAGGTTAAAACAATTTATTTATAAAATAATGTTACCGGGCGACAACATTTGGAAACTGTAATTGTCTTGGATGGAACTAGTTCTGCCGGTCCCTGTGAACATATAGCCCTTACCATAGTGTCACAGTTTGGTTTTAACCATGTATCAGGTTCGCGTCCTGCACCAACCCTTGACCGACCGCCCCGATCTCCCGTTGTAGATAGTGGTAGTTATAGGGTACATCTTAGCACAGTAGTGACTGTAAGACCTTGTCACGTAGTATACTCTAAATACTAACACCTTGCGCACGTTACTCTCTTTCTATTGTTATGGTAATTAACCTTGGTGAGTGACCAATCGATGTCGAGACACCAATCATAACTTGTGTAATGATAGATGGCTTGAACATCGATTGTTCATCGTTGTTTGTAATTATTAGTAAATATATTGTTGTAATATATTTTGCAGGTAATTACCATATCAATATATTTCTTATACTTTCTTCTGCATTTTGGGTTGTCTAAATGTAAAGTTAATATTTATATTAGTATGTTTATACCATGTTTTAAACCGTCCGTCAATCCGTCATTGTCGTTGTCGCCATTTTACATGGTGATGTTCTTTTTATATACACCAATGATAACTTGTGTAATGATAGATGGCTTGAACATCGATTGTTCATCGTTGTTTGTAATTATTAGTAAATATATTGTTGTAATATATTTTGCAGGTAATTACCATATCAATATATTTCTTATACTTTCTTCTGCATTTTGGGTTGTCTAAATGTAAAGTTAATATTTATATTAGTATGTTTATACCATGTTTTAAACCGTCCGTCAATCCGTCATTGTCGTTGTCGCCATTTTACATGGTGATGTTCTTTTTATATACACCAATGATAACTTGTGTAATGATAGATGGCTTGAACATCGATTGTTCATCGTTGTTTGTAATTATTAGTAAATATATTGTTGTAATATATTTTGCAGACTTGGTGATTGTTCCTACAATAACACTTGCGGTGAGAACCGCACGACTATCAGATCCAAGGCTGTCTGGTGATACCAACTCATACACATTACAGACAGGCCAGGGAAACAAAGAAAAAAAGTCCTGTAACAATAGGGACATGATCTAGCATGTTGTTGGGCAATTGTAAAGACATTTATCAAGGCATAATATCACATATGTCTGATAAGTATTTGCATATGATCAAAGTTGTTAATGGAAAGTACTACAAACCTAATGTAGACAACTTTGCTGAATATATTACATGTAAAACAGCATTCCTGGCTGAATGTACAGAAAATAGAAACCTCAGTCTTGTATGACAGTCTCCCGGACATACAAATACATTCTACGACTAGAAACGAGCATTATAAGATGATATCATGTGATATATCAAGAGGAGATCACGAATTTAAACAAGAGGGCCATGATGGTCCCATATCGCTCTCCTGAGAACAACTATTCTATAACTATATAAATGCCCTGGTGATACAGTTTTTCATATCGTTTGATCCATCTCTACATTCTACACAGATTTTGATCAGAGTTAACTCTAATTTTCATAAATTCTGGATACTTGTAAATGTACATTCTGTGTAAATATGATTACAATTTGTGGAAAAATGAAGGTGTTACAGTGTAAACAAGCTAAAATATAGTATTTTTTCTAAGTCAAGGGCTTATAAATCTGGAAGTTTTAGTCCGATTTCGCGCATAAACTCATTCAAAACCTTTAGGTCATACACATTCACTGTAAATATGTTTAGCATTGGTGAAGAAATGAAGGTGTCAGTGTGTAAATAGGCTAAATACAGCAAGTTGTCTACATTAAGGGGCCCATAACATTCGAAGTCCTGGTTCAACAAACCCTTCAATAGCTGTAACTTAATGATTGTAGGATATGACCTTATATATAGACTTTTAACAATAATAATGATGTATTACTAGTAACTTCTAGAATATTAAATGATATTAAATTCAGCATTTTATTTACTTTTCAACGCTGATATTATATATTACATAATACGTTACATGATTCAGTAATTTTAATAATACAAAATGTAACCGTTGGGTGCACTCTGTACTGTAACACCGTATAGAGCTTACACCGTATAGAGCATAGATGTAAGCTCTGTATGTTGATGATGACGCCGTATAGAGCATGCGCCGTATAGAGCTTACCGTAAGCTCTATACGTCAATATACACTACTTTGGTGTTTACAGCTCATTTGTTAAAATGTGTTATTTGGACAATGACGAGTTAGGTACCGGCCTTAAAGTTTGATCATTCGGCATATATATAGACTATATACGTCAGCCAAATTATCTAAAAAGTAGTAGATGTATACATGTATGTGATATGTGAAAACTGCTATCTTTGGTACATACGTTTTTTTTTAAATAAAAAAAACACCAGAATTGGTGTACAGATTTTATTTTTGTCTAATGATAATTGCATTTTAATATAACTGTAGAATTTTCTTTGATGTTGTACCCAGCCTTGACCAGGCACGATTCATCCCATCCAAGAGACAATGTCCCCAGAGAGTAAATCAATCTGCAAACAGAGAGTAAATCATAAGCGGAACAAGGAAAAAGATTTTAATCGGTATAAAAGAACAAATTTGAAACATTTTGATACTGGGACATAAAAAGTGTACCATCGGTCAAAAATATATGAGTTTTAATTTGAATGCATATAGACGTAAATATGGGCCATAACTCTAAAGTACCGACAGGCAGTAATTTAAAAGGATATGCCTACAAACAATTATTATGAAGGTGATACCAACAGACTATAACTGTAAATAAGATGCCAACAGACATTATAAGGGAGATACCTTACAGGAGGAGACAGACAGGGAAGTTTGCATGAAGGTGCGACCACAAACACGCATCATGCGGATATTCCGTCCCTCGACAAGGAAGACCGAAAGAAAAGTAGACGCAATGCGTCTGATGATGACGGCCTGTATAGGCCATACATGATCCATTCCTACAAAATATCCACATTTTATACGAACACGATAACACCAAGCAAAGTTGTCAAAACGTGAATTACAATAGGCTTCGAATATATTTTCATGTCTAGTAATTACACTGTAACTCCAAATCAATTCTAATTTTCAATAGCGCTTCGCATTGTTATATACAATATGTTTTTGAAGTTTGGTATTATTTGAAACGTCAATTAAAGTAATATTAATGAATATTTACAACTTTAGTATTGTTTTAGTCAATACATGTACCCCCGGGGCATGATATATACACTCTATACTAATCCAAGCCCTTTATGAATGGCGTTTCACAGGCTCGCTTCGGTCAACGTGTACATCGCAAAATGCACCATATATAACTATGTATCTAAAATAAAACCCATACAGTTACTACTTTTATTTCTATCATACTCTCAGAAATAAATACAGATTAACCAGTGCTAATAGAAACCGTGAACAAAAGAAACCTGTCCACAACAAACGAAAAACGCTCTTTAAATGACCGTGTAAGCGGACATGCCCCAACCGCAGACAGTGGACACCAAAATAGCAAAAATCGTTTCTAGGAATGTAGGCTAAAAGTAGAACATTCATTCATGCATTTTGATGAAGAAAAATGAACATATTGGGGTATTCTAATGTTGTTAAAGAAAAGGCAATAGAATAGTTCTTTTGACTGACTTATGTTCCAAGTCAAACAACCTCAAGAACTCTGTTCAAACAAGACGTAAACAAAGAAAATTACCTGCCGTCTGGTTAGTATTCAGTTTGTCATTATTCTTACTAATTTTGGATTGAGAGTTATCTTGTTCAAAATTCTCTTATGGGAATATCATTCACACAAGGCGCTGAAACATATTAGGTGTAAAGTGCTTCTTTCTGGATACCAGACCTACCCTAACCCCCCCCCCCCGCGACCCCAGACTTTTATGAGATATAAGATAATACATATACACCAATGTACATTGTATTTCGAAACGATAGTTCAGCTTTCTGACGGCACTCGCTTTGATTTCGATACAGACCAAAGTACTAAAGTTTTTCTACATCCGCCATGTAACTGTTAAACTAGTTCCCGGATGAACCATGTTGCAGTGCAAGTCTGCGTAAGTGCATCTTTCGTGCGAACTGCCAGTGCTTTGATTAGTTTAAGTGATGTTTTTGTGGTTAGACGTAAATCTATTCCTGCAATCAACGTCTTGTAATCTACAATAAAAGTTTGAGGGCCTTTTATTTGTTTTCTGAAGAGATAACAGATTTCTATCAAGGAAATCACTTAATATTGTATTAATCAAATACATCTATTTACACTAACAAAGAATTAATCTTATCAAATAAGACACAGGTATGCACTAAAAACAAAGTTACGTCAAATCAGATCAAGACACCGATTTCTGGGAGTTCGCAGCGTAATTTTATACATGTATTAACAAAGTGTAAGTTTAATCGATCAAATAAAGAAATACTTATATTGTACTGTTATGGCGTCAAATATATTTGTACAGTAATTGTATGTTTAGACGTAATACCAGGGTACTTGTTCACAATAAGCATGTTCTACTTTCCAACTTTTTAAAAATAATTTGATCCAAAATGTATCACATCGTTTGTAAGAAACAAGCTCCTATTCAACAGTCAGAGTCATATGAGGCAGACAGTTCGCCAAAGCATCGCTCCTGGGAAGAACCAGTAATAGACTCCCATCCTCCGTTAGCAACTGCCTTCTTTCTCACATAAAGAGACCCACGACCCTCTATCAGTGAGAGGTTAATCACTCGACCACGGAGATGGGTCTGCATATTATAAGATAGCTAATTTTATATTATGTATGACAACGGGGGAATGAGTTATAGCCCACTTTAAAACCATTAAAGAAATCAAAGCTCTGCATGCACGGTTGTTGTTCGGAACTACAAAGCAGTCAAAAGTTGAATAACTTTGTAGGGTGATGTATTGGGTTGAGGTTTGAAACCTAAGCGATAGTTCAGCTTTCTATAGTCTTCACTCGCTCGACGCGCATGAATTTTGATGCAGACCAAAGTTAAGATTTTTTTACGACTATTAATCGATTACGATTTTGCGTAGCCATCTGATTTTGACTTGAATGCACATAGTATTTGAATTTGCATTTATGCCATTGAATTGAAAAATTGGAAACATTTTCGTAGGCGGAAGGTTAATGGAACCTCTTCGGTATGTAGGTAAAAATTCCCGATCGATTGTTGATAATGGTCTTACTGTGTTCTTAACCTTGTGTTCGTACCGAACAACAAGAAGTATCTAGTGTGTGTGCGTGGTGGGGGGCTAAGCCTCTAGACCCTTCCACATCGGTTCCTACGAACCTGAGTAATAGACTATAATGCTGCATTCATTTGTTCTGGGCTTAGAAGTTCTAGTCGTTTTGTGTGTTACCCGTTTAAATAGTGTCGCGTATGAACGATATTCCCGACAGTATTGAACAAGGTAAAGCTGAATTCCAAATCAGTTGCTAACTGACAAATTGCACAATAATCAGGCATTTTTTCAACAAATTCATTATGAAACATCATCGCACATTTACACGCATTCTATTCTATTTTTATTTACAGCTGGAATTATTACAACATATAGGCAATGGAATCTAATCAAACATTCATCATTAAGGAATTTTGTTATTAAGAACGAACAAATACATCAAATCCCTGAGACTGATAATAGACTAACTGCATTGCGAAATCATACAAACAGGATTATGACAACAGTGTATTGTGACAACAGTGTATTATGGCAACAGTGTATTATGACAATAGAGTATTAACTATTTTATAATAGTAATACTATACATCATTGAAGTTTAGACCGCATTCTTATGTTTCGCTGGTATTGTGTCAATCAAACAATCAACATAATCTGCTTCTTTCTGTACATTTGGTGTTAGCCTCGCAAGCCCCTAGTATTGAAATGTTCTCGTTTCTAGTCTATGGAGACAGTTATACTTATTCATGAAGGGTGTGGGTCGATAGTCTAGTGGTAACTCGCTGGACTACTAATCAGAAGGTCTTGGTTTCGAATCTCGACTCCGCCTTCTGATATTTCAGGGACACATTTCCAACTGCCGAGCCGATAACTCTGTCTAGGAAGTCACAGACAAAGAGGTGAGGTACAGCGGGCACAATAAAGAACCAGGTAAGATCATACAAATGCCCTGTTATCCTGTATCTTCTCTCCCCTCTCTCTGAGACGGGCCCTGAAATGCTCGTAGTTGACGAATGTGCCGTTCAACAACAGCTATTCGCGAATAATTTTCTTCGCGCTTTAGTCATGCGCATGACGCGTTAAAGAGCGGTGCCCGGGCCAACTATAAGTCGGTAAGAGTTTATTTAGATAATTCTTCAGAATTAAGTTACCACAGTCACTTGGTTCTCTTATTCGGAGATTACTTAATTCCAAAAAAATGTAAATAAACACTAATATACGGTGGAATAAAGGGGACAGCTCGGGCACGCGATAGTTACTACGTGCGCACGTGTTAGCTACTACTATCGTGCGGGCATGTTAATAGATATCGCGTGGTCACGTAATAGCTATACCATGCTGGCGTAATAGCTAATGTATGCCCTCGCAATAAATAAAACATTTCCTATGTCCCTTATATACCATCGTACTAACCTATACATATTGAGCAACTTTTTAAAAAATTAGCACAAAGTGTTATAATATCTTCAGGATTCTCCTGACAATGTGAACTTATGTTTTATTGTCATATCATTGAATTGTTCGTTTAGATTTATATTCTAAATTGATTCAAACACAATTTTGCTGGTTATGCTGAACATTCTTGTTTTCCGTATTATTTTGAGTGACAATCAGAATCGTGAAAACGTAGATATTAAATAAATATTACCAATAAAATATATAGATCGATAAATTATCATAGTCATTTCTTTTATCTTTCTGAGGCTTTAATTATAATTGTATTTACATTACACACGTCTAGTAACGCCCATTCTAGTGCCGTGCTGTGCTAGACAATCAATGATTTGTGAATAGATGTCGGGACCAAAGCGTAAAGGAGACCATTTCTTTTGAGCTTAGAACGTCGATTTTCTTGTCTACAATCCGCTACTTTACACAAAGATCGTCTTAGAAAAGCTGGCGCGAAAAAAAATCAAAGAAGTATTTATTATTATTTATTAGCAATGATTATTTTCCGACAAATTTCGCTTGTGATGAAACAGCCCAGCTAGCTCACGGAAAGCCGACTGTTGTACCAAGGTGTATGTCTTGGACCTTCCTGTGTAGTTAAAGTCGGCAAAGGTCGCCTAATGATCCTGCATGGTTATTGTTGCGACGTTTAACCCAATTTAAGAAATAGTTTAACTTCTGAACAAGACGAGTACATGAAATACCTATTTTGTTCCTCTTCAGTATATGAACTTCATTAGTGTATGAACGCATTAAATGCTGGATTATGTTTTTTATGATAAAGGTATTTATGAAACGATATGGAAACGTGGTTTTATGACCCTGTACCTTCGCTGTTGTTTATAATCAAAGAGTTGTAATTGGACAAATCTTGATGCGGAGCGAAGCAACAACAATTAACTCTTAACGCTAACGGGTACTTAGCTCATAGTTTTATTTTCCAGATGTTCTATGGGGTAGGATGGGAACAATTCTAGTCGTTGTTTGGCTTTTTTAATACATTCGCTGAGTTATAATTTAGGATACATGTCAAAAACATCATTTGGTTATCACTTAAGTTCCATTGAACAGGCAATTATGTATACCCGGAGTGTTGAATTTATTTTGGAAATTCAGACAAATTTATTTATTTGTATAGTGACCGAATTCTCAAAATAGGGTGTACTAATTGGTTTTTTTATAGTTCACCAATTAAATATTTTTAACTGTTTGTTCTTCTTCCATTAACTTATTACTATTCTGTCAACTGTTTGGTTGAGATATATTTACAGGTGTATGTGTATCAACGAAAAGGTGGAAATAAAGATTTTATGCATGTACAGTGCAACCTCTCCAGAGCGGCCCTCTCTTGAGCAACAGCCACCTCACTTCAACAACAGCATATTTTTCCACTGTACGATTTAACATCAATTTAACCTCTCTAGAGCAACTACCTTTCAGCAACAACATAATTTTGCTACTCCCAAAGGGTGTTGCTTTGAAAAGGTTGCATTGTAAATGTAAAAAAACAACAACACAGTTTTGAATGCTAAATCTATTATGAAATAATGACTATTTTATAAATAAACAAACTATGGAGTACAGTGAATGCTATAATTATCTACAACTAGTTTCAAACCAATCATTCTTCATGTTGTTATAAACCATATGTCATACTTATTATGTTGCCATTGACTAAAATAAGTGGAACATGGGAGGTAATTCTTGTTAAATGTCAGTTTTAAATTGTTTAACAGTTGCCTCCCTTGTTATATTCTTAGAATTTCCGTTATTATATTTTTATACGTATCTGCATACAATCGGAACCTCTCGGCTGATTCCGTACCTACATCTACGTAGTCTATCGTGATGTGCCGAATGTAAATTTATACAATTAAATGTCAATTCACTCTTTAACAGACTTTAATGCAATCCTAAGGGATTTTCTGTTCAGTGGATATGTATATAATTATCACACTGAATTCGACAAAAGACTTCAAAGAACATAAATATATATTTTTTAAAAAAAACACAGAAAATTAACAAAATGCAGATACAGCTATGTTTTATATGATTATTGTAGAACAGTCGGTTGCGTGGTGGTTATATATATATATAGTGACAAACTTCTTTCAGCGCTTATCTTCCTTAGCATTAAGTTATTTCCAGTAAAATTAAAGTACTGAAAGTACTCAAGGAAACTTAAATTACATTATATAGATTATCACTGTAATATGGAATGGGAACCAGTTCAACAATTGTATAATGGCGGATTTAGGAAACGTAGTACAATGTACATGTACTTTGGTCCGCATCAAAATCCATGCGTGCCAAACGGCTGTGGAAAGCTGACCCATCGTTCAGTTTCCCAAAAAAATGCCACATAACGATAATAACATTTGTACGAATCATTCCAATTTAGTATTAAAGTACATGTATATTAATAATAACATTATTATTTTCTATACAATGCAAACGATGCAGCGTAAATTTCGTACTTATCTAATGACATGTATAGAGAAGAACTTTGTTCAAATGATTTATATGCGAAGGGAGAAATGCCACTGAGTGAAGTTTGTAAATGTAATTCGTTTGTGTTAACCTTTGGTCGGTCGATAGTTATAACATCGACAATAATGGGGGAATTTTACGGGAACGAACGACACGGGCGGGTTTTTATCCACTCGTGGATCGTAGACTAAAACCCATTGAAAATTGTTCTCTGCAGCACACGCGGTACAAGCTGACGTGTTCGATCTCCTGAAAGATAAAAAAATAAAATTATTATACATGTACATGTACATGTGTTGTTAAAATAGGCACATAGCGTACAGTAAAACCCTGGTCAGCAGAATGATGCACGTACGTCCGTGGTCAGTGCATGTATTACAGTCCCATAGTCGGCATAACGAAGATTCAACATCTACATTATTTAAGTTTGTGTTGTTATTTTTGTGTGTTTATTTTTCGAACGTTTATTTTTGTATACTGGTTCAAACATGTTCGAGTCAGTCTCGATTATGCCAAGTAGATACATTAGACGTAGTAGACTTTAAAACTTCATAATCTTCAGTCCAGTGTATACGCTTTAAACATGAACCAAGATCTGTACTCTTCTACCACATTTTGTTACAAAGTTGAATTTTATATCTTCAGATAGACGCATAGAACAAAAATGTCGCTTAATTGAATACGAAGCCCATAAAAGGGCAATTATTAAGCTATAAATTAGTCTGAAATGATTTATGACCTAAATAATCATTGTCATATCTGTTCGCCCTATAAAAGTACACTGTTAATATGCAATACACATCTATTTGAATTATATCCATCATGTAGACAAGTCAATGTTGACAGGTAAAGAACAAGTATAATGTTAGCAGGTTGACGTTTTGTTATCACTTATGGAGTGATATGCAGGACAGAATTGTTTCGTACATACAGATATCTAGCCATTAAAGCCAACCAATCAACGTATACCGACAGACCGACTTTCATTCTTAACTTTACAATGAAGTTTTATATACTTATAATTATGTTAAAGTTCATAAAACTATAAAAAAAACTAAGTTAAATTCAAACATGTCCGGGCTCACTCGCCTTCACGAAAATATAAACAACAATGTATTTTACCCAGGAAAAGAGGAAAACTATGCCTGATTAAACATTTAAAATGTTCTTTTTATTGTTGTCAATCAAAATTTACAATTCGCTTCCGATATTCATTACTTATTTAATAACACTGCCAGCAAATGTTCCATCATATTTGACCATGCGTAAACAGGTCTTCAACAGAAGCCAAAAACAACGTTTAACCACAGAAAATAATGTTTTCTTTTAAATGTATAATAAGATTCTTGAATTTTGAAGTTAGTGGGTTAGGTTTAGGTAAAAAGAGCTGTTTTAGATGTATGGTGTGTGTGATAGGCCATGTCGAGTTATAACATGTAAGCCAACGATGCATCAGACGTAAATGGCAGAAATCAGTCGCCATAGTTATTCCTATTATTATAAAGAATAAATACAAATGATATGTTTAGTGAACCAAATAAGAATCAATGCCTCTTTGTTATTTACGTATGATGAACACTGTCCGATTATGTAAATTCTGAGTGAAGATTTGATCATTTATTGAATAAGTAACATTGTTAAGAAGGCACACATTATCATAAGGTCAGTGTGAATTGACAAGAACTGATAATTGTTCACATCAGGAAGTTGCTTAAGACAAATTTTGCAAACGCAATATACTGTGAATGACCCGTATGTCTCTTTACCATAATGTTACCAACAATAAACGATATAAAAAAACAACGAAAAAACGCCTTAGTGTTGAAATACGAAGGTCGATCATTCAATGAGTAGAATTCTCTTATAAATTCTAAATTTACGTACATGTTTATAAATATATAAGTATATCTTTATTACGTTAACACTCAAGCCTGTGAACATAGGCTACTATGGGAAAACGAAATATGGTTTATCGACAGTCGACCTTCATTCGGATGTCATTTTGTCCTAAATATCTTTTTTAAAGGGGTACGGGATGGACGTGGTAAAATGGCATAGAGCATAACTTACCCGCAAATTCCTTGAACAATGAATTGTTTCTTTGCGTCTCCAAGTTGTACAACAGAAAAGGTGTCGTTTTCTGCTTCAACCGTTAGTGGCAAAATTACTTGAGGTCGTCTGCAACAATAATAAAAATGTCTATCAAGATAGATATCACTAAGAATTGTCAGGCGTCACGGTGGAGAACTTTGAGATTCTAAGACATATATTTTATAAATAGATTATCACAAACCGGAAATTTTGGACGTACGACTGTCATAAAATGTTAGTGGAGTTGTAGGCGTGAAAGGACTATTAATTTATCTCATTTAACTTATTAATTCTACTTGTTTTCGTTTTGCAAGAATAATGGACAGTTTTCGCATTAGATACGAGCTTCCTTATTATTTTATTAACGTAAACTAACGACTACAGTCTTATCGCTGTCGTCTTCAATTATGTAATATAATTAAATGTTTACGGCATACACTTAAATACCTTATTATAGATATTGCAATTTAGGAAAACAGTAGAGTCTACCTAATCTGAATCTAACTTGAATAAGAGAGGCATCCTGATTAGAGCCTCCCCGAATAGAGTGGTTTTCCCCTGATTAGAGAGGTTTCCCCTGTTTAGAGAGGTTTCCTGATTACAGAGAGTTGCTGATTAGAAAGGTTTCCCAAAGAATAGATTTTCTGATTAGAGAATTTTCCCGAAAAGAGGTTTCCTTATAAGAGAGGTTTCCCGAAAAGAGGTTTCCTTATTAGAGAGGTTTCCCGAAAAAAGCTTTCCTTATTAGAGAGGTTTCCCGAAAAGAGCTTTCCTTATTAGAGAGGTTTCCCGAAAAGAGCTTTCCTTATTAGAGAGGTTTCCCGAAAAGAGCTTTCCTTATTAGAGAGGTTTCTGTACTAGAAAAGTTTCGGATTACATATTCCGTTTAGTATTAGATGCATGATAAAAGTATCGAAACACGCTGACTTGTTCGGTTTAGAGAGAATTTTGGATTAGAGAGGTTTGGCCATAAATTTTGTCTAACCCAACAACAAGTTCAGTTACGACCTCCAAAGTCTGCAAAAACGATTAACATATTTAGACCATTTGACTTTTTTTCATGTTTAGGACGAAACGATTTACGCCGCGACAATTAGTGAAACAAGTGCCTAAAATAATTACATCCGCTTTCCACTAATGACATGGCATAACTGGAGACCCCCCCCCCCCCCCCCCTGCAATAACTTGACAAATTAAGTTTTGAGAATGATTTGCTGAGATATGTATATATCTAAACATGCACTTTTTAAAAGACTCATTATGTATGCATGACAGATCGCATAAAAAGTACTTCTTTACTTAAATTAATGAAAGTGTACATAATTATACTCCTGGCTGAGAGATTATCCCCGACCTCAAATCTCAATTTCATTCTTAAAGTATTACTAGTATGGTTGAAAAGGTAGAGTTGATAATTTTATTTAAGCACATAAAAAATCTTTAACATTGAACACATATACTGTATGACCAAGTATCAACAAAGAACAGTCTGTCATACTTCTACAAAGTTTAAGCTACGAAAATGTTCCAAGGTTTAATGAAGAGTTAACTTGGATCTCAAGTTACAATATGTGTATACGTATAGCCAGGTTGGTAATCGGTAACTTCCGGTTGGACCGGCCTCCGAGGTCGAGTGGTTAAGGTCGCTGACTTCAAATCACTGTAACCTCTCACTGATAGAGGGTCGTGGGTTCAAGCCCCGCTACCGACCTTGTCTCTTTATGTGAGAAGTAGACAGTTGCTTATACGGAGGATGGGAATCAGGTACTGGTTCTTCCCAGGAATGATGGTTAGGTGAACGGTTCGCCTCATATGACTCTGACTATTGAAAAGGCGCCTAAAACCCAAGCAAATAAACCAAACTTTGGTTGTTAGTTGTCTACATTTGACTAAAATATTTCAAGTTTTTTTTTAATCAGAGAGTGTCCATAAAACGACTAAATATCAACAGGGACACAGCCTAAACTGGCTCCCGTTCCATGCCTCAGTGTACCAGTGTAAGGTCTCTGTACAGACAGCATCAAATGGAACCAGTGAAGGACAAAGTCTTACAATCTAAAATCTGATTTTCGTACTTAATTTGAATATTACTGTTATAAGTAGTGTAAGGGTAAGGAGGTCAGAACTGGAATCATTCTGATATGATAAATACAAAGTAAGTAAAGGATTCTTATGAGTCCTAAACCTGTTTGTTTCTGGTTACAAATAGTGTAAGTTGGGCGGGGATGTTTGCTCAAGTGTGTGGAAAGGTAAAAGAGAGGGAACGTGGATGTTCTGTTCCCCGGGGCCAAATAAAAAGTCTAGGGTCGCGGGGAAAATTAATGTACGTCGGATAGCCAGAAACAAACAATTTTGTATTACGCCTTATAGATGCTGGAATCTAAAAACAAAGATTTCTGAGAAGTAACAAAAAACACGGGGATTTAAATTTTGGACAAAAAACTTTCAGGAAAACAAAGAGATTCCGAATACTATACGATTTATGTGTTATTTACGGTAAAAACATTTCCATGAAATAAGACCATGATACAGTTCTTGAAACACACACCTGTAATTCTACGTAATTAAATGTCATTTTTGTATGAGGAATTTCTTCAACTTTGACACATTTTACATTAAATGTCTAGGGCTGTTTTTTTTGTGTTTTATTTTATAAAGATTTGCTTTATTTCAATCACGGTCATTTATGTACGAATCGCACAACTACGTTTTTTTTCAAATACGATTACAAAGAGCACTATTGTATTAACAAATTTACTATCTTCTTTGATACAATGCCGGTCTATCTAAGAATTCTATTTATAATTTTGTGCATTGACTATCGACCTAGTTTCACCAAATCATGAATTATTCATTATAATATTATGTATAAAAAGAATATAATTACATAAATTAAGGAGTATTTAACAACCGTTTTAATAATTTAACCAATCAACCTTGGTCCATGTCCTAGTAATCTTGCATATGTAGTAAAACACATCTTTAATTTAAAAACCATCCCAAAATATGTCAAAGGAAACCTTGACAACCAATGTATTTGTTTTAATTACAATAAAACCTGTGTATAAAAACTACCTTAGAATATTTACCACTTAGCTGTAAAGAGCAATAGGTATTTTTTTCAATTCAAAGTGTCCATTTTATGGCAGCCTCTAAATAAAGACCAATGTATTTCCACCACTCCCTAAAAAGGCCTTTACAGACTATTTCGACCTTACATTTGAATTCTAGACCGGTTTAACGTTTTCAAGCTCCCCCTTTTTCAGGTTACCCCCCGGTAACTTAAAAACGTTTTCAAAGTACCGGCCCCGGTAACATTATTTAAAACGTTTTCAAACTCCCTCCCCCGTTTTAATAATCCCCCCTCCCTATGATGATTATTTGTGGCGAAAACGTTTATATTTCAGGTTATAATTCATACTAAATTATTCACAGTCAACATTGTTTATTGACATATAATTCCTGTATTTCTAAACTGAATATACGCAATAATTATATGAAGCTATGGAAACCTATTAGGGTCATGGAGAGTACGCGCCTTTATTCAAATATATATTAACGAAAAGTACAAGACATGACCTGTGCAATCCCACACTTACTTGTGTTCAGAAAACCAACAATAATTAATTGTTTTTATCTATTTTTTGTCAAAATGATTCAAGATTGCATTGGTATTTGCGCAATAACGCTCATAGGATTCCATAATGAAGGAATGGACTTGTCAGTATATGACATCATTTGATTTCGTCGTATGATTTCATCATTAGGACCGCGTGTTTAGTCTCATATAACTATAATACATGTATGCATTTATGTGTTTGAAATTGTAATCTCCTTATTCGTGTGGAAGCTCTCTTTTATTATGAATTTTCAAATTATTACCCGGGGGGTAATCTGAAAACGTTTTCAAAGCGCCCCAGGGGTAATCTGAAAACGTTTTCAAAGCGCCCCCGGGGTAACCTGAAAATGTTTTCAGATTACCGGGTAGGGCATTTGAAAACCGGAGGGGGTAATCTCAAAACGTTTTAATTGTACCCCTCCCGGAAGCTTAAAAACGTTTTTAAATTCCCGGGGGTAATTTGAAAACGTTTTTAAGTTACCGGGGGGTAACCTGAAAAAGGGGGAGCTTGAAAACGTTACACCGGAAAGAATACAAAAAAAATTAAGAAAATCGTTGAAAAAGTGTGTAGACAAGATAAATATCAGGAAATGTTTTATATATAAACCCTACACACCACCATACAGACAATTGTTCGTACGCATGACATGCAATTTATTGCAAACTAGCTCTTTTCCTTCAATAAATTGCTCGAAATTAACAGTCTGTCACAAAAATTCTCTTAAATGGATTTGTTAATGAGGACAAACAGGTAATGGCTAAAGAAGAAAATAAATACAACCACAACGAGCCATCATCGTATTTCTAGTTCCTTTGTGAATGTAATTTACAAGGTTTTTACTAATGGATGATGCCGTCAAAATTAGTGGTTAAATAATTAATGGTCACGAATTTACCCCGTTACTACAGAAAATGTCACTTTTGCTAGAAATAACCGCAGTGCAATTTAAATTTGGCAATTAATGCGTGCGTAGGTTGGGGGAACATCGGTGCTCGAGGTCTTGATGAAACAGCAAAATCACGATGACGTTGAGAAACAAGTTGAAGTTTTAAACATTTACTACTCGTCACGTCTAAACAGTGCAAAACTTTACAAAATGAGAATCTATACAAAGGATTGATAAAATATACTAGTATGCATTTCTTTTAGGAATTATGCAGTTTTTTTTCTTAATACAAGATAATAGACGAGGATCGATTTCCTTAGACTAGTCGCAACCACAAAGGCACTATACCAAACAATTACAATTTAATAAAAGTATGCCCACGTGTATGAGTCATATTTCAACTGATTGGTTCCAAAGATAGATTGGTTTGGTAAAAATACTTACGTGGAACAACATCCGATGTCGTCATCATCAAATGGGCGTGTCCGTTGTTGTAGTTGTCTTTTGAATCTAGGATGACTACAGCTTGGTAAGCCGTCTTTTATAACATCATAGTTGCCCACAGTAAAAAGCCGATCGTACTTTTTGCATTCCAAAAGTTCAGTAGGATTTTCAAACAATCCGGGGAAAAGAGCATCAAGACGTAGCTTATCGTCTAAACACTGATCGAAGGGACAATACTGACACTGACGTGTCGAAGTCGCATGTGATGCTCCACGGAGTATTTTTTGTGTTACGGTATGCACAGCAACTGATGACTGTCCAAGATTAGCGCTCATTGGGTCCAAGAACTTTCGATGTATTCTTGATCTGTCGGACTGATTGAGCAAAGTAGGCCGTGATCTAGAAACTTTAGAGACTGTAATATGACGTGAGATCGTTGGATTAGGATTGGAAGAAAAGGGCCCCATTCGGTTACTATCGCCTCCAAACGATGTTGATGAATGCGTTTGAACAATGGACGGTTCTGTTGGTGCAATTAATGATGGCACAGGGCCATTGTGTGGGGGATATATCGCTTTTTGACGTCGATTAAAACCCTTTCGTACATGACCTGAACTAAACAAAGTCGTTGATATTACTCCATTTAAATGAGGATTTCCTTGTATCGGGATCACATGTTGTTGGGTACGACGACGGGTTCTTGATAACCCATTTTGATTTACGTTAGAAGGATCACTGCGCCATCCCCATACCGTATCCGGAGGGGAAAATTGCATCATTCTTGGGTCATTAGGAGATGCATATTGCATCATTCCATCCAATATAAAGCGATGACCTTTCGATGGAATCTGTCGTTTTGTACGGCTGATTATTTGCTGTGTCCTGTTGTCGTGAAGTGCGTTATGTTCAATAATATCGTACATAACATGCTGGTCGCCATTCAAAGAACTGCTATATATAGCTATATCGGCGCATGCGTAGTATTCAGTTTGCATTTGACCTTGACCGTATCCACATATTGTGTGATTGGTGACTGCATCAGTGTCACATCCATATTGGTCAGCTGAAAGACAGAAAAGATCTTTTATTTGAATTGTGTATTTCATATGTACAAATTTTACAGTCAAAGCTGAGAACAAATGCCACCTTGGAGAATGACAGAATTTGGCCTTAATTGGCAGTTAGCCTTTATTCGTAGGTCATTTTTTCTAGATGATCAAAGGCGGTTTTTTAGGAAATAGCTGTTATTCAAAGGATGACCTTTATTTAGAGGTGGTCGCTTGTTAACACAATTTTGTCTGTATATGAATGCGTATCAGAATCAGAATGCAGATCAGAATTTGTAACTTGTTTTAGTCCCCTACTTCTGCCAATACATAACGGTAAAGCGCATGAATTTGGGTACGCTACATCCGTCAAATTTTACCAAGAGAAACGTGTACTTGAAACCGTGAAACTCATCAACAAAGCCGTATCAGAGGTAATGTCGATCTAACTCTTACATGCTTAATTTACTAAGAAATAACGTCGTCGTCAAAATTGCTTACATGTATTTAAAGGATGTTCTGTACGTTTTCTAATTTATATTCAATGTATGTAAAGTTACAGACATGCTATTAATATGTTCAGAAATGACAGTAATTAATTGTTGGCGAATTTGTACAAAACAGGATGTACGAGCAGTCAAATAACGTTATGCTTACATCCGCGCTTTTATATAAAAAACAACATAGATTGAATATCTACGCATGCATTATTATTGCTCATGTAAATCATCAATGATATTCATGCATAAATTTATATACATTTTGTGGTTAAAGTAAGATAAGAAACAATACGATGTTGACCGTCTTTGTGGCCGTGTATGTGAATACAACAACATGTATACATAATGGTCCTTCGGTCGAGTTTACATTTGTTCTTTCATGTCAGAACTTTCCCTGTGCAAAGATTTCAGACATCCTTATTTATTTACTTATATTTATCAATAAACGGCCAAGTCGACAGTGATGGGACGAAATGGAAAAGAAGAATCGGGCAATTGTATCAAATAGTCTTTTTCTGATTCTTTATCGTGGCCGGTGTAAAGCACCAATAAACGCCTTGTGCTTTTTCCAGTGATTTTCCAGACACAGTATTTGAATCGGTAGTTGGGATGGGACACTGAAAAGGCGTCCCTGAGAAATTCGACAGGCAGAGTCGAGAATCGACCCCAGGATCTGTCGTTCAGTAGACCAGCAGTGCGTTACCACTCGACCTCTGATCACCCTTCAGATACGTTTAGCAAAGGCTTCATTAACTTTATGTAGTTTGTGAAGACACAATTTACAAATATTCTGATACAATCAGTGAAAAGAATTCTAGCTATAGACAAAGAATATACAGCGTGTAAAGTTAAATTATATACACTTAATAGACATACGATGTACATATTCTATCCTGTGAACCACAGGCCACCCCTGGGAAAGTCAGAATATCGATAGGTGGCCTTCACCCGGAGGTTATTTTGTTCTGTATAATCAATGTTTTAAAAGATTGGCCTTTTTTGACAGGGTGGCCTTTACTGTGAGGTGACCACTAACACAGGTTTAACTGTATTGTATTTGCATGTGTCCGAAATAAGACCGTGCGATTATCAGGATAAATTGTCAGATAAATTCATAAAAAGGAAATTAAATATTTCTGATGGAGACACTGATGAGTTGGGCGTCATTCTAAATACGTCTGGTGTAAATTTATGTCTAAATTTTATTGGTATATGAAATAAAACGGTCACCCACTTCAGGCTGACGATAATATTCTTGTAAGGGGACGACAATTTGTATACGAGTATATGTGTGTATCCAAGCATCTAATGCAGTGACAGTCAAACCTGTGTTACCCGACCTACCCAATTTTCCCCGCGACCATAGACTTTGAATACGGCCCGAAGAACAGTACAATATGTTTCGCACGTTTTTAAAAGCCAAAAAAAGAAAGCCCTAATCTACTACCCTATTTCTTATCTGCAGGTATCAGAAACAAACATACACATATAATATATGTTTTACTTCTAAGTACCTAGCCATCTTCATGATGAAAATAACTTGACTCTGACAGGCAAACCGTGGTGAGAATGCTGTCAACATAAATATACTCCTATACTGATAGTGAACGGTGTTCAGGACATTTATAAACAATGAACAAAATAACTGAGATGTAGGTTGACAGTAAGCTGCGGTAGGTCTTGGTTTAAGCAATGTGCTCTGACAAGCGTCATATTTTCATGGAAGTATATGTATTGACAATTGTTAATGACCGAAGTAAGTTTCGTGCATTTATTTCTTAGTTATGAATACAAAGGATATGTAAGAATAGAATTTAGAGAAAGCACACATGCCATTTACAGCATCTTACCTTCCAAAACAAGCCCCGCCAAATCCCACAACTCAAAATCTATCCACCACAAATGACCATACAATTATTATAATTGGAAAGCAAAACACGGTCACCCGAAGAGTACCGCAAATAACGGAACGCATATAACGGCAAGACTGGGAATATCAAGTTTACTTTATAGAAATGAAGATGGCTCGGGAATATGAACAATAAGAAACAATTTCTGAGCATGCCTGATGTGTTACACATTTATTTGCTGTAATGTTATTTTTTGCTTTCAGTCGTATCGCAGTTGCTTTGCACACATTTCCTGGGCTTTAGGAATGAAACTTGGATTGTATCTGTAACAACATGTGGAACAAACTGCCCAAATTATATAAACGTTCGTTAGATTTAATCAAAGGGTTAACATGGAGTCCGACTTACCAGTTCTATATTTCCATTGCAACACACATTGGTTGCATTCCAAACCATCTGGAAGTTTCAGATAAATTTCATTGATTCCTTTGCTTATGTGTTCATATTTTGTCGACTTGCCGTCTTCCGTGTATAGAAGTCCTTTATCCAAACAATCTTGTGTTACAGCCTTTGTAAAATCATTATTTGCACAAAGCCGAAATTCAAAATAACCTCCACTCTCAATAGCTATATCAATGATTACTTTGATGGGAGAACCTTGGAGGTATTCACCGGAAATGACACCTTGGGCATATTTTCCCCCAGCTTCGTTTTCCCGGGGTCTCATGTCCCAGGGGTCACCGCAAACCCCACATTTTCCATCATTTTTCACCCATCTTTTCTGCAAAGTAATAACAACCAAATTAATATGTAAGTAAACATGTAATGGACACAGATCACGAACTTAGTGACGCACTTAAACTCCGATATTACGGTCACCTCTTATATAAGAACGGCCCGTTTGAAAGGAATTCATGAAAGCATGATTTTTTTCTTGAACTATTATTGCATACTTCATGAATAGCTAATGAAGTATGAATACTAGGATACTATTTGACACGGAGATGTTAGCCTTCCAAAGGGGTTTCGATGTCAAGGTTAAGCTTTTTGTACTAAATAATAGGGAAATAGTTCGGAATAACAGTATTTGTAAGCAAATCGGGTTGCATTGCCACAATGCTGCTGGTGAGGCGTATTTTAGTGCAGACATACAGCAGGACAACTGGAAAGGTGAACCGGTCGTCTTAAATAATTAAAATATCGTTGAAAACGCCTTTAAAACGTCTGACCCGTTAAATTATGCAGTTGTTTGTGTGTTCGTTTGATTGTATGTTCGTAGTTAGCACTATGTTTTACAATTAGGTTTGTATTGACAGATTGAAGCTAAATATATTGAACATGCTGCAGATATCGGACGAAAATTTACATATTCAGCGGACAAGATGTGTTCGAAATTGAATGTCCGCATTTCTGTGAGAGGCTGTGACAAAACATCCTATTTCCGACAGCGTTTTAATCTTTGTGCTTTTATTTCGATTTACGAAAATGTTAACAACACTGATCTTTATTACCGAGAGTGAAGTAATGTGGTGACAAACATTCATAATGTATGACCTATGAAGTGAATTCGATGTATGGACCATTATTGTCATATTCATGCTGTTGGATCACTACCATCGAAGATGACCGTCTTAAAATTGATTGTGATAAAACGTTTTATGTAATATGTTTGCGATGTTGCATATATCCTAGTAATGATAATTCAGATAATATTTGGATATTCTTACCTTATTTCCACCACAGTTTAATATGTTATCATTGTCATTAATGGGTGTGTCATACCCGCCTCTCCACAAAGAACTTCGTCCAGCCGGTGTTAACATACGTCCTTGTCCGTACACGTTATCAACTAACACTGAACTTAAAACAGTCTGGAAAATTAATAGCCACATTTTATGTCCGTTGCCCATGAGCGCTCTTCTTTATTCTAACTAAATTAACTTGTTAGTGTTATCGATGTAAGATCTACACATTACTTAGTTTAATGTCCGTTTCTGGTGATGTTCCGGCAAGCTTTTATCTTAATGGTCCACATGTGACGTGTTTAAATTCAAACCGGCATTACGATCCGCTCCTACACACGTGCATTGCTTGTCACTTCAGCTAACAGTGTAATAATTGTATCATTCATTAAACAACGTTTATTGCTTCATTAAAATCGTTGCTATAAAGACATTTACGATGATATACGTCATTCAAATTGTGTAACTGAGTTTTGTTCATTTGATTTTTATTTTCTTGTTGGCTTTGTAAAGTTTTTGTTGATGAATCCCACAATTGTGGCCAACACTAAAACCAGACAAATATACGATTTCGGAACTAACCAAATTGGTGTTTGATGAATTATCGTAACATTTATAAATGACGTATGCTTTACCATGACACTTACACGTCCGATGTTTTTTTTTAAAGTGAATAAACGCAAAGTGAAACAACAAAACAGTATAAGATATTTTAAGATCCAAACAAACCGCAATAGATTGCACAATTTAAAATGCCAGAACAGATAATCACACACAAGATCTTAGTCAAGAAATTGCTACAGCTTTGGCATTTAAATACTTATGACCTTTAAATGTGCAGCTTTACACGATGGTTGCACAATTAACCAACTTATATCCTTATGGCCATACGCTTATTTAACTGACAAATTGCGCGACATTACGAAACAAAATTTTAGAAAAATATTAAAAACATTACAAAACTCCACAATGTTAACTGTATCATGTTTTGCTTAAAAACTAAATAAGAATAGAGGGGGGCTAACGTTTTAGTTTATGACATGAATTACGCCTGTCAACGGCTCGTTTGTCAAAAAGACATGGGTAATGGTTCACGGCACGACTACGTTTTGAAAAGAGCCAATCTTACAATGACTGACATGCGTGGTACGGCTTAAATGTTAAAAGCAGAAAGTTTGTAGTAAACCATTTATGTTGAGTAATACTATGACACAAAATCCCAACAGAAAACATGACAACAACAATGGTGGTTTTACGTGTACGATTTATTAGTATAATTATACACTTGTACTAAAATGATATGATAAATATGTATTCATTTTAGCTAAATGTCGTTAACAACATAATTTGTTTTTAGTTATGCACGAATGACTGTTGACATTACCCATGCACCAGGGTTAACTAATGATCAAAGCTTGTTCCCCCACATTCCATTAGTAACAGACAATGTCCCACTATGACGTGTAAATCTGTTGGGCGATACGTGACTACATATGAAAGTCTCATAATCTGGGGGATCGTATCTGTCTTCCGGGTTTCTTGTTCCCACAATAATTCTTTGCTTTATTGACAGCGCTTTCTCCAGACTAGTCTGGTTCCCTGCCTCATATATCTGAGTGACAGGGGAAGATAATCCAGACTTACCCGACACATGTAAAATAACAGTAAGATTATTAACACGAGTATACTGATCGAGAAATGATACAGCACACAAGATTGTGAAACCAAGTCACTGTAAATATATAATATCTTATATTCGATATTGTAATTGTCGCGAATGTTGCACGACAATAGACTAACACCATCTTCACTTCTTTGCTAATACTCGCACCGAGGTTTGAGTTCCGTGTAATGTATGGTGCAACGAATTTTGTATGTAGGCCTAAGTTGGAATTATGAAGATGAGGTTTTCGGTACCGTAAAACAACAACAGGGCCTGTCGGAAATACTTTTTTGGTTATTACAGGCAAACCTATGAACAAAAGTCACCCGTAAAAGACGTCATGCGGCCTTCAGTCACGGGGTGGCCTTTATTTGGAGGTGGCCGCTAAAAAAGGTTTGACTGTATTTATTTCTTCAACAATTTACACATTATAAAGTATATATTTATTTGTTACCACTTGACAATATATGCAATATTACGATAAAGCTTATATAATAAATTAAGGTTATAATCAGATAATAAATATATAGAACAATATTTTGATTATGAATTATGGTTACTGTAATAAACCTACAACAATGTTATTTAGCAGACTTAATACATTACTGTAAACCATAGTTGCTATTGGAATGTGGTTCTACAATATGTTTCAACATAAAAAGTGCAAGATTACGCACAATTTTGTCCATCACAAGGCGAGAAAAAAATACAATCAAACCTGTGTTAGCGTCCACCTCTGGATACAGGCCACCCTGTGAGTAAAGGTCATTCTTTCAAATCCATCACTGATTATTTAGAACAAAATGACCTCCGAATAAAGGCCACCAGTCAATTGAAGCCATATGTTTTATTTCCCAAGGGTGGCCATTGTTCACAGGGTTGACTGTAGTCATGTTAAGGTTTACTTGTCCAAACAATAAGGGTAGGTTAGTCGGAATTTTTTTCTTTTAAACAGACTTTTAATGAAAATACGTCGTCCCAAGTATTTTCGTACTTTGTATTTGCCCTTATAGAAACTCAGAGCAAACAAATAGGGACGGTCGGTTACTGACCGTAAACAAATAGGGACGGTCGGTTACTGACCGTAAACAAATAGGGACGGTCGGTTACTGACCGTAACGCGGCTCATTTTGTCCGACCTTATAATATTGCTGTGAATGAGTTACTAAATGGATTTACACAGACTCCTTACTTCTTCCTCTTCAAACTCAAACGGTCATTACTTTGAATTTGTACAGACCAATAAGTTTTTTATAACTTTTCAATGGAGTAAAGTAGCCGGCAACAATATCTCCAAATCTTTCAGTTGGTGATACAAGCACCCAAATTGGCACAGATATTCTCGAATGTGTCCTTCATCCAAACATCACCCTTTTGCTTCCTTTAATCCGAAATTTTAAGTTGTTAATTGTTTTTTTTACATAATTCTGTTAATCTCGTTTACATATGAATTGAGTCACATCTTTAAAAAAAATTACCATCGCTGTTAAATCAGCGTTGTTGATAATTTTTAAAAACTATGGCCACTATTACACAGATAGCCTTTTGGAGCAGTCATGCCAAATTTGGTGCTTGTATTATAAAGTGAAAGATTTCCCAGTTATCGGCCCGATTAAAGAGGGAATATGTTTGTAGAAAATGCAACTTTTGCGTTTTCTATTCTATTGAGCACGAAGTCCAATCTGTAATTTTTTAGGGTGTCGTTCAGTCCATTACATTACGCTATTGCGTTGGTTTTAGAAGCATAATCCAGGCACCATGGCGACTTCTTTCAACATAATTAAGTAGTTCATAAGTATGCAATTGGTTTTACAATAATTTTTACAAGAAGTTCTACTTAAGTACATAAGTGAAAAAAAGAGAAATAAGTACAATCACATGGCGAAAAATATCGTTTCAATACAATTACTTAATTGCTCATTTGAAGGGCATCACTTTCAGAGTTTAACCTAATTAAGTTTCCGTTCTGTACCACTTTTATTTCTTAGTTTGGCACAGGACATCGAACGGCAAGCGGCGTAGGTTCGTAATTTTTATATAATTATCAATATTCTTTTTTTATCTATATGGTTTTGGTGCTTGCACATTATTTTAGGTATAGAGGTTTACTTAAATCGCAGTTTTCATTTACATGGATCACGCATTAACGGATTTTTTTCCAATTTCTACAAAGTCAGGAAAATGGTTTCAATCGATATATTTTTTCTTGTTGTTATAAATCTTGTTATCATATTTTCATAATTTCACAATTGTTATTCAAAGCGCATTTTATTTTCTGAATATTTTTATTATAGTATCACATTGGTATCTTTATAAAATTAAGAATACAGTAATGTTCAAATGATCAGTAAAATTATTGATATTTTTTACTTAATTGACGGGATGAGTAGCAAAGCGTAAAAAAATGTATGTTTCTGGTTACCTGACCTAGCATACCCCCCCCCCCCGAAGCCCGAGATAGGTCGGTGCTTTTGTAAGCTCTTTAAAGCGTGCAGAAAGGTAAAAAAGTGAGCAAATAGATCAACCGTTCCTCGGGCTTAATAAAAAAGTATCGGGACATTGGGAAAAAATAGAGTAGTTATGGTAACCAGAGATAAACTTTTTTACGCCTAGTGTTAAACACGATTATTTTCAATGAGATCAAACTGTAATAAGTTTTACCTATAATTCCATATTTTAGTTTTCTTAGATTTCCAAGATGGTTTTCAAGTTCTTTATCGTGACTGTATGTCTTGTTCTGGTCGCCTATGAGGTAGATGCAGCTCGTGGTAGTGGGAAAAGGAAAGGAAAGAAACCGGCCGGTGACAAATCAATCGGTAAATCTCAAATTACAATCAAACCAATTATTGCAGCCACCTCCGTATAACGGTCATCCTGTAAATAAAAGCCACCCTTGGGAAAAGAAAAATGTGGCCTCCATTGACAAATGGCCTTTATTCGGAGGTCATTCTGTTCTAAATAATCAATGATTGTTTTTAAAAGAATGACTTATACTCGCAGGGTGGCAAAAGTTTTGACTGTACTTTGAAAACCGTCATTGATTATTTAGACTGACCAGTTATAATTTACCAATACAAGTCATTTAATTCTAATAACTTTTAGACCAAGGCCAGTAGATTTACTTACATCTAGTGATATAAGCTCCATCAACATAAATTATTTTGTTATTTGAGGAATATGAACTGGCTGGATGAATCTGTGTGATTTTTTTCACAGGTAACTGTATCATGAATAGATAATACAAATTAAAAAAAAAAAATAAAAAAAAAAAATATTTATTAATATATTAATAAATATGTTTTATATATATATATTTTTTTTTTAATTTTTATTATCTATTCATGATACAGTTACCTGTGATTTTTTTATGAAATTTTGTAATTTATGTTTGTAATCCGGCTCTAACGCTAGTACATCACTGGAGGCTACGTTCATTTTATTCCGGAACCTGCAAAGAAGACATCCTCCTGAGTTATCAGGAATCTTTACTTTACGTGTACAGTCAAACTTGTGTTAGCGGTCACCTCCGAATAAACGCCACCCAGTGAATAAAGGACAATCTTGTAATCGGCATTAATTATTCAAGATAAAATGACCTCCTAAAAAGTCATCTGTCAATAAAGAGCGCATTATGTATCACCAAGTGATGGCCTTTGTTCACAGGTTTGACTGTATAATTAACTCTGTAATCCGTGAGAAAAAAAATATAACTCGAAAAAATTGTTTTGCAATAGATGCGGAATGAGAAAGTTTTATAGATTCTAAACGCTTGCTACAGTTTTTTTACATTTTTTGCACATAGACAGGTAGGGAAAATGAAAACTCTTTCGTGAATGTTTAAGCCAAAAATTCAAATTCAGGGGCAGATAGCTCACAAACGCCTAAAAATGTTTCTGTTATCATATGTTACCAACATGCAAAATTTAAGAAGTCATGAAGTTTTTTCCGTATATGTCTATGTGAAAAAAAACTGGAAACCGTAGCAAATGACTTTAAATCACGTTTCAGACGAAGATCAACTATCTAATGAAGTGCAAGGATTAAAGGATAAGTTTGATGAGCTCATGAGCGAAGGAACTTGTTCGACTGGAAATGTGCATTTCTATTTCCATGGTGAATCAGATGGCCATGACCATCAGGTTGGTGATAATGACCAACACGTGCATGTCCACGTGCATACCAAGGGCGATCACTCGATGCACGGCCATGACGATGGAACCCCACGTAAGTTGTACATTTTATCTGATCATTTCATTCGGCAAACCTCGTACAAATGTGATCTTCTTCCGTATTTAAACCACTGTCAAATGGTTATTCATTCTTCACGAACTATCAATGAGAGGAACAAGAAAAGTTCAAGAAAAAGTTACTGCTTTTGTATTTATTTATTTATTGCTTGATTCATTGATTCTTTCCTATATTTGTTGGTAACCAGTAAATGTTATTTTTCAGAAGGTCTTATTGAAAATGTCTTAAGTCAAATGTTTTGTACATTAACTTTATGCGACCTCCTTCTTCAAACAGAGATATTATTATTACTATCTGAATTGTTATAATTTAGAATGTTATATCTTTGTGTTACAGATTATCACAAGGCAGTGTGTGATATGCATTACCCATCAATCGATGTAAATGGCACTGTGAGATTCACCCAAGCGGTAAATATTTCAGTTTAATAGTTACACAGCATTCTGTTTGTCTTTCTGCTGTCTCTATCCAGTATTACAGTACAACCTCTCCAGAGCGGTCCTTTCTTGAGCAACAACCTTCCTGTAATAACAGCATAATTATTTCCCAACTGTACCATTTAACTATTAATTTAACCTCTCTGGAGCAACATCCTCTCAACAACGACACCATTAAGCTACTCCCAAAGGGCTTTGCTTTGGAGAGGTTGCACTGTATGTTTATATCAGGTTAGGGGTTGGGGCTTCTGTGGATGATTTGCTATGATCTACTTGTCATAGATCATAGCAACTAGCCTCTCTCGGTTGTGATTTCGATACACAAATCTGGCTATTTTCACATGCGATGAAGTAGTTCGACTAACTTACGGAAAATCGGTGGTTCTACTTAAGGTGTACGCCTGGGGTCGTTCTTCAATGTTAAAGCCTATAACTTCGGGTATGTACGTTATAGATGTAGATGAATTTTAAAACGGAAGTGACATAAATATTTTAGACATTGAACAGCAATCGTATCTACTCGGGCATTCCCGTCACTGAGAAATACGTCTCGTACATAAGTGTAGGGTTACAGATTTGGGCTATGTGGTTTCCAGGCACTACTTTTCCAAAATTAGGAACTTGTTTTCAAGAATCATTCTCAGAATGGCGGACTTCCAAACGTATTTATCGTTCGCGGTTGAAAAAATGGGCATCACATTCCCATTGAAAAAGAAACATGTTGTTTTCATCGATCAGCCATGATGGAAAGTAGCCCGTGAACTTCAACATCAATATGGCGGACTACCTATTATGTCCGAGGCACTTTCTGCAGACAAACACCGAGGCGTTCCGAATGATTGAACAGGACTGTAATAAAACTCGTTTTCAAAAATGATCGCAGTTCTGTATTATTCTAAAGTAAGTTGTATCCATCGCATGGTATGATATAAATAATACAAGGCAGCTAATCAATAAACCGTCCTACATGTTTTCTGTTACAGAGCAATGAACACCACGCTCGAGTCGATTTTGATTTCACACAGTTAGGTTCTTTCAGTGATGGAAAGGTCAATTATGTTGCTCATGTCCATGTTTCTGGAGACTTAACATTAGGATGTTCATCAACGGCTGTAGGACCTCATTATGATCCATACGACGAAAATGTGTAAGTTAGAACCTTGTGATATTCTTTTAAAGGCCAATTAGCTTTTTGAATATACATGTATAAACACAGAACGATAGATAAAATAATAGTGAAATATTAGACACCTACAGCATGGGAAAAGAAAAAAAGTGAGAAAAATGGGTGTACCGTTTCTCGGGCTTAAGAAAACTAATAGGATCGCAAGGAAACATTATAATAAGTCGGGTAACCAGTTACAGATATTTTTAAACGCCTAAGCGGACATTAATGCCATACATACATTAAGTATTAATTAAGTAAAGTCGAGTCGCTCAGTTGTCCCAGTGAAATCACCACTCCCATTTCAAATCAGGATCGAGCGAAGCAGTTTGGAGATCGTCTCGAATTGACCTATGTATTTGACCTTTGCATTTGACCTTTGCATTGGTTAATCAAACGATGGCTTTCTTGATCTACGTAGACTATGTACTTTATACACGTCTGAATAACTTATATGTATATGTTCTATTTAAATTATCTGTTTTTGATCTACTGAAAGTTTCTGCAATAATATTTAATGTTAATCAAACGCATCGAGTGCGTGATTGTAATGAGTTCGTGCCTATTAGAAAAATACATATTTAATAATCACAGTTCCCTTTATCCCCTAGAATATACGCAGGCATCTGTACCACAATGTCACGTCTGTAAACGTGCAAATCCGTCATGAAATTGTCATCCATACATTAAAGATGTAATTCGTAGAAAAACTCACATTGTGTTTCTTTTCGAATATATGACGTCATTACATTATTACGACATAATCAATGTAACTATGGATATTCACAATGTCCACTTTTTTAACTTAATTGTACTGACATTTATCTAAGTATTTAAGTATTGAAAGTTTCTAATGTAAAAAAAAACAGCGGTATATCGGTATAATGCATGTCATATTCAAATGCGTGGAATTAAGCCCGCCGTAATCACTGATAGCCAATGAACTAGCGCGTCCAAGTGTTGCTGTTTTGCATATCCTGGTTCCGTAAAACTAGTTCTACTTTCGGTTTTCATTCGATGGGTCAGTAATTTCTCTACAGACGTATGCATGCATTTGCAATAATCTACCATCGATTTATGTGTTTTGTGCCTTTTTGACATTATCTTGACATTACAGGGCGAATTATTGTCTATTGATCACTTTACACAAAATGGTGGCGTAAACATCGAGTTCATTGTGTCAGCGTATA
This sequence comes from Lutraria lutraria, assembly GCA_964023205.1. Taxonomy (NCBI): domain Eukaryota; kingdom Metazoa; phylum Mollusca; class Bivalvia; order Venerida; family Mactridae; genus Lutraria; species Lutraria lutraria. The sequence goes on from OZ026845.1 coordinate 6,010,157, forward strand.
TATGATTTGCGTGACTAAGTTTTTGTTTAATGCGGTGATGTACTGTTATATTAAAAAGCAGTAGTATTGATGTTGATATTTACTGTTACTTGTGTGTTTTTCACTTGTTTGTGTATTACAAAAAGTTTGGGCAATTTCATTATTTATCATGGCTTAATTTAATATGCTATTAACCTTTTCAATGATTTTGTTCTTTTTTTTAACTGGAAAAGAGTTATATACCTTTATACAGTGTCAAACACATATATGCCCTGCATAATAATTATTTAAATATTAAATCGGTCCGTTAGTGAATAGTCGAAACTATTTGCATGGTAACCAAAAGTAGGTGTACATTTGTCTTTTTTGTTTAGTATGGAAAAAATCACCAACATACAGTACATTCAGTTCTTTGTTAATATACAGTACAACCTCTCCAGAGCGGCCCTCTCTTGAGCAACAGCCTTCCTTCAACAACAGCATGATTGTTTCACAAGTTGCACAGTTTAACTACATTGTATCAATTTAACCTCTCTGGACCAACAACCTCTCGATTACAACATAATTTTCTACTCCTACAATGTGTTCCTTAGGAGAGGTTAAGCACTGTACATGTCTATTTCAGTGACGTTGGTGATTTGGGGGTTATTGGTACAAAAAAAGGAAAGGTAACGCAACAACATCCGGAGACCTTCCTTACTTTGTTCGGTGACTACTCTATCGTAGGACGAAGTGTTATGGTAAGTGAAAATGATTTAATGACTTAAAAACATGGGGCGGTAAGATTTAGGAAATGTATATGATTTTTATAGATATCAATGATAGAAAATGATTCACCATTAGATTCTCAAACTGCTCTGTATAACATTCCTTTGAGTTACTTTTCCCTTGTTTGTACTGAAGTCTATAAGAGTAACCCATATTTCAAAGATTATAGATTAAAGAACACCCCTTTCAATGTAAACACATGGTAAGTTGATATCAAAATGTACACTCGTAACTACATTGTACTCGGGCATTTCCGTGACTGAGAAATACGCCTCGTATATAAGTGTAGAGTTACAAATTTTGGTTGTGTAGTTTCCGATCACTACTTTGTCAACACTAAGTACTCGTTTTCAAGAATCATTCTCAGAATTACAGACTATCGAACGTGTTTATAAAATGGGCATCAACTTCCAACTGAAAGAAACATAGGTTGTTTCCATCGTTGGAATCCCAGAATCAGACATGATGGAAAGTAACCCGTGAACAACAACAAAATGGCGGTCTGCCTATTATGTCCGAGGCAACGCCGAAGAGTTGCAAAATCTATTCGCTTTATCGCATATTATCAAAATGCTCCGTAAGCACTGACTGGGGGTGTATGTTAGGTCGGTTTACCAAAAACAAACATTTTACGCTTTATTGCAATGGCAATCTTTTAAAAATATCTATCAACATTACCCCAAGAAGTTAAGCTGTCCACAACTTTTATGGGTGACCCTCATTATAATGTGAATTCTGGTTTATTTTAGATTCATCACGAAAATCATGATGTCCTTTCTTGCTGTGTAATCGGATGGGCAAGGGACGACTACCGTGACGATATAGCACACGCCCATTTGCATGATATCGATCACGGCTCCCATACGCACGACCACTCTGGTCACGGTCACAGTCATTCTCATGACCATGACCACCATGATCACTAAACGAGATTCGGATGTTCGCCGTTTCGGACACTGGTGACTTTTTTGGATACTAAAGAGAACATTGTTGATGTTTATTAATTATGTGCCGCTTGACAACCCATTTTGAAGATACTTGCTAGTATATGATTAGTTGTAGTAACAAAATTGAAATAAAAAACTTTTAGCGCCTTAATATCGTTCAGCATCATTGTTGTCGTCTTTTATTGTACACTGTGTTCAAATTGAAAATAAGACAATGTGGTCAAACCTGTGTTAGTGGCCACCTCCAAATAAAGGCATCACTGTGAATAAATGTCATTATTTTAAAAACCGTCATTGTTTATACAGAGCATAGTGACCAGGTCACCTGTCAATAAAGGCCACATTATGTCTTTCCCAATGTTGGTCTTTTCGCTGTATTATGCCGTAAAAAGGCTACTTTAAAAATCGATAGTTCAATGATTTAGAAGTTTTATTGCATACCACCGAAACAAGCACAAGTGATCATCGGCGAAATGTGAGAATCTCAGACTAAATTGAAGACGTTTTATTGTCGAAAACGTGATGACACTCTTTGAATCAACGGTAAAAGTAATCTGTCCATACAATTAACTGTGATGCGTTTTTTACACGTTCTTTATATGATGTACACTATACAACGGAATGTAAAACATTTTAAGTTTAGTCTCCTAATTTTACACTCTTATTTCTTGTTACTAGAGATAAATTTTAACCAATTCATATATCTTATTACATGTAATATATTTCCCTTTTTACACGCATCATACTTGTTGCTTTCCTTTCAAGTCATTCAAATGCGCGCAACATGACCATGCATTAGTCGTTGATGTGCAATGAAAACAACATTAAACCAACTTCAGAATAAACAGAGATTTTATGTAAAATTGAATCATTGACAGTTTATGCAACTTCCGAGTAAAGACCACTTCAAATGAAAAACAACCCGGCATTCAAGAAGGTGGATTTGGTTATAAGAATTTGCTGTACATTCGTAAATGCGTGTTATAAAGTTTCAATTGAGAATTATAACTCGAATAACTCCAAGATGAATTATATTGTAGAACTTTAACTACCAGCCAACCGTTAGTAACAACTACATCTTGACAAAGACCCTGTTCAAAATATAGTGACGGTTTACTATACATTTGCACTGTCATTTAACGAGTGGATTGAAATTTGAACTGCATTGACAGGTTGTCATTTTGTTCTATCTATCACGTCAAAAACGATCACTTGGGCATAGTCATGTCTTTGACGAAAAGTCCAATACACTGAACATTATACCATATGATACACTAGACAAGGGCACCATTATTAAGATCAAGTTCCGGGGTACTGATCAAATAGCATAACGTGTCTATTAAAATTTCTAATTATGATCGAACAATAATAATGTTATCAGGGATATTATAGATACATTAGTTTGTCAGTATTATTGGTCTGAACATTTGTGTACAAACATTATTCAGCTCCATCTTTTCAACCAAAATATTTTTATAACCTCAGGGCGAGGTTTCATTCAACTAGCCTTAATATATTAAATTGGAATACTTTCTTTCTCTCTGGGGGTTTAACGTCGCACCAGCGGCCAGGACCATTTTGGTGACTTGTTCAGCTTGTATAGTGGCAGGAAGACCACAAGGTATACATCAGGATAGAATCCCCAACCTCTATTTGGACAGCTTCCTAGCATGTGAAATTTGTCCGATCCGTAATGGGATTTCAGCTACATTGTATTTATCACTATGGTCAGAGGCATTATATGCCGATAATACCAATAAACCTAAACAATTCAGAAACCATATAACCGCTCGACCGGATGCCCATTTATCATATTGAAAAGAATACATTTCATACAAAATAAAATAGTAGGTTAATTGGTTAGAATCCGCCGGATTTTCCAACTGCATGGTACGTATATATACACATGTACAAGTCAACTTCAGATAACCCGATACAGTATTGGATATTGGAAGAAAAAGATCAAATTATATTCAAGGCTGACACGAAGCCATCACTTCAAACGTTTTTAAATTTGCAAATTGTGGCATATACACTATGAACTGTACCACACACTAGCTAAATTATATTGAGATAGTCTGCATGTATGAGATATAGGAGAGTAACTGTTGTACTTAGACACTATGTTAGACATTGTAAATATAGAATACAATAAATCTATGGATAGAACTACGTCTATATATTTCATACTATAAATAAACAACAAACACAGCACAAATGAAATACAGCAGGGGAATCTTCCCGTTCGGGAAATCAGTAAATGGGGCTTCTCCTATTTCCTGATTGGGAAATTTGGTACTAAATTTATTAATGTAACAGATTTCCCATTTGGGAAAAACATTTTTGTAAAATCACTTCTTTTGTACGAGTTTTACTCAAACTCCATGTACATAAGAATATGCAACCGATCTTTAAACAGATTATGCCATATTAAATTTAAAAGAAATATCTAACTTTATACTATTCAGATTTTTAAAAAAATATATACACAAATGTAGTTATTTTTTAATTGAACACTGAAATAGGTCATTTTCAGAAGAAATTGCTAAAAAGGCAATGTTTCCCGATTTGGCAACTTGATTTCCCGATCGGGATATTTGTTTAGATTTTTTAGAAGGTTCAGAATCATCATTAATGATGGTTTCTTATAAGGTTTTCCGACGTCTGTGCAGTATAAACGCTCAGGCGGGGTTTTTAAAATTCCGTAAAGCGCGCTAGCTTCGAGACAAAACGTGTGGCAAATTCAGAATCGGGAACAGCTAATAACCGCCCCATGCACGACTTAATTGAAGTATGATTAGGATTTTTAGTATTCCTGTGTCAAAGAATAAGTTCTCGAATTTTAGTAGGTTTTGCGATTTTTTTTATATGAAGAATGAATAATTTCATAGATAAACATTAATGCTTTTATAATTATAGTTCAATTTTCTTGTAGTCAATATCGAATAGGCCTATTGGACGATGCCATTGTAAAGGTAATCACTGTAAATTGATTGCCAAAATTATTTTAAATCCGTAGAAAAGTGCTATTTATGTGAACCAGAGTCGTGGTGTATTGGATAAGGTGGCATGTGCATTGAATACATGATACTTTTACAAAACGAAGTAGATGCGTGTGGTTCGAACTCAGTCAGTGGCACTTTTTTACATTTCTTTTTTTTTATTTGTTGGTTCTTATTACATGTATGTTTACGCGCTGATTATAGTACCTTTTTGCATAAATTTCAAAAGAGAAAAAGGATAAAAAATGCATTTGTTATCTGGTGTATGTCTCATTGTTTTATACATTTTATTGCACGAAATCACGAATACAAATTATAATTTTAAATACTGTACATACTTAACACCTAAACTGGTTTCTACTTATTATATAATTACTCCGCAATTAAAATGATATATAAATGCTAATTACCCAGTGAGGTTATTTTATTTTTGTCAATTTCACGGAACAATTTAAGTTTAATTTTCTTATCGTTATACGACAACGCATCTGCTTCGTTTTGTAAAAATATCATGTATTCAATGCACATGCCAGCTTATCCAATACACCATGACTCTGGTTCACATAAATAGCACTTTACTACGGTTACTCGTATTAGTTAATGTTTATTAAAACAAACAAAAAACACTCAGTAAAAATGACGTCGAACTCCAGACACAGTCCTCAGTATTCACTTACATTGGGCTTTACCAATTGCGCCACAGAGGACAGTGATATGATGTTTCATAGATTATTCTATAGCATATTAAATGCAGTATTCTTGTTACCTATATATTTACAAATGGGATCTTACATTGCTGACCTAAAAAATGAATGAACTATATATAGTGTTCGTCTATTCGAACATATCTGTTCCAATGTGTATATTTCATCCAAGTCACTGTTTCATTGAGAGACAACTAGTATATAGTGTTCCTGCACTAATTTACTGAATGACCGTGACTATTTTCATTATGTGGTAAATTTTGTTACCTCAACTGTTTATGAATGATACTTTTGTGCGGATGAATACTTATTTATTATAATTCATGTGTGTAAAGTTAACAAAGCAATTCGACATTCAATGACTAGCTAGACACTATATATATGATCAGCATTCATCTAGATCGAGCTACATTCGATGAAAGGACTGTATTGGCAACATAGTAATAAAAGGTTGCCTATGTCTATCTCTATAATTATTCCATAGTAGGAATGTATGGCAAAAACAGTAATGCAAATCGCTAGACGATAAACATTCATCTCTACTTTCGAGACAATCAACATTCAACTCTACTATTAAACTGGTTCCCGTTCCATGATGCAGTGCACCAAGTGCACACACAAGTCATCGGAAACCAGTTTACTCTACGATAAACAGACTGTACTGCTCAGGGGAAGTAACCGCTGCGGGGAGAAACTGGTTCCCATTGACTTGTGTGTTAAACTGGTTCCCGGTGACTTGTGTGTAAGCACTGCAACATGGAACGAGAACCAGTTGAGGAGTTTGGCATAAAGTGGTTCCCGTTCCATGTACAAACGGGAACCAGTTTAAGTTTAGTATTGACCGTACCGTATCGGCCGTTGACTTGACTTTAGCTCTAACTTGACAGTATCAAAGGGCGGACAACTCGAAATTGCCAACATGTCAGTCGACACAAAAAGTATGTAAATATTTATTATTGTTGTATTCGGTTTAATAATTTGCCGTCTGTGTAAAGGAAGCATACTGCAAACACGTTGCTTATGCATGCTTTGCAAAACTGTCCATGACAAATCCCACTTCCTCTTTGTTAGCTGAGACAAAACTTGAGTGGTTTTCGGATAAATCTAGAATCATGACAGCCTTCGATTTTTCTTAATGTGCTGAATATATATTTTGATATATAGTGATAGCTACTTTGAATAACCATGGTAGCCAGAACTATTGAGGGGGTTTAACCCTGCCCAGATCCCCCCCCCCCATAATTCTGACACTGTGAGTGTGATTTAACAGTCAAATTTAACTTTTTAAGCACTGGACATTCGGTCCAGTCAAGGACTTATATACAAACATGGATTAGCAACTGCTAAAAATAGCTCAAACGATATTGTTAGACGATCCCATAATGCATTGCTATATACTCGGCAATGTCAGACAGCTGTAATCGGGTGTTTACGAACTTGATTATAGTTTATATAGTCAAACTCCATGATACCGGTGGCCCCATGATACCGGTGTAAACACGAATCTCGTGATATTTCCATTATAACGCCATCTAGCAGACTGAATGTTTAAAGGTAACTTTATCACTTCAATGCGTACAAAAAATTCCGTATATTTTGCTAACATAGAACGAACTCTGATGTTCATTTATTTTACCTCCATTTCGCTCTATTTGCTGTCAGTTACTAACTAAATCCTACCCATACTCTCCATTCTATATATTTGTCTCTTTTGCAATGAAATATTACACAAATCTGACAGTTAATGACGTCATCAACAAATGATAAACAAATATAATCAATTTCGGCAGAAAAAATCGAATGATGCAATAAATATTTAGTCATTTCTTTACGTGTACACCGGTTGCATGGAGTTGTCTCCCGCGACGATCTTTCAAACATGTACTGATATTGACACTTAAAACATTGACATTTCGATACTCAAAAGTTTTCACCGATCATGAAGTAAATATAAGATGTGAATGAATGAGTATGCTTAATATTTTGTGTATATTAGTAGCAATTTCTTCATTTAAATGACATTTTCTATTAGTACACCGGTACCGTGGGACCCATCCTACTAAAAAAAACTCTGGCAATTTGGCACAGGAAGTTGGTAAAGGATGCAGCAAATTCCTAAAAAATATTTAGATACATAAATAATCCACAAGGTCTAAGTATAAGCATTGAAATAGGCATCAGTAGAATATTTTAAATTCCAAGATCATCAACACATCTACAGTATGGTTCGGGTGATTTGTCCGAAAATTGTGAATCGCCGCGGAATTAAAATCATGCTAAACCACAGGTAGATCGCATCAACTGATATGTGTGAAAAATAAGCGTTGACATAAATTATAATGAACGAGTGTTGAGAACTTAATAGTAGTTGATGAGCTTTAATTAATCTGTCAGCTTCCGTATATATCATTGCGCGAAATAATATTACATGTAAACAGCGGACTGGTTTTATTGATTAGAGCACCCAGCTACATAGGTAAAATGAGAGACTGCGACTCGGTCTAAATAATGATTCTCGTCCTGGTACTCGATATATAAAACCCTAAAAATAGACATATGATTCTGGCCCTGTACGTAATGCTGCATATGTAAAACATGGCTACACAGTTTACAAATTTGCTTAGCAATTCGCCAGTTTTTCTACATATTTACTTCAAGAATGGGATTTCCTACTTGACAAAATTTAATCAGATGCCTGGATTTCTGTCGGTCTTGGCCGACAGATTCAGTAAGTGTTAAATCCTGAATTATCTTACCATGTGGCTGTTTTTGATTAGGATTTGATTACTTTTAACTGTTAATACGGAAGTTGCGAATCCATGTATGTATACAAGTCCTTGGTCCAGTGAAAATACAAACTTTACGTGACCGAAATGAGAATACACAAAATTCTATATAATTTGGCTGTATGTCATATTTTTGGAAGTTTAATCAAATATTTCATTTATTTGTTCTGAAAAAAGATAAAATTATCACTGAAAAATTTACTGGACCTTCGGACCACTGACCTTTCAAATTTACCGGACCTATGGCCATTTTGGTGGCCTCTGTCCAAGGTCTGGTGCTAAATTTGAAGACTGTTTAATCACTTAGACATTTATCTTATTCTTAATCTTATATCTTACAATGTAACGTTAAATATTTAAGCAGGCAGTTTCATTTAGAGGTAGCTTGAAATCCGATCAGTACTCTTTGTCATGGGCATGCGCACATGTGCAGACCCTCTACAAGGAAATGGATGATGATTGGTGGCATGTTTTTAAATCGCTTATTAATACAGTATTGATATTGCATTTTCGAGAAATATTCATGGCATAATGTTATCAAAGTATTTGAAATAATTTAGAGCATCAAGTTGTTATTCGGCTTAATTAATGGAGCATAGGTTCAACATTGCCCGTTGAGTATTTTGAACAATGGCAGAAAGCCATGCCATGGAAAGCAGTGAATAACTTGAATAAGTGAGTAAAGTGGTAAATTGTCAATTAAAAACCTATTGATGTAGTTGTTGTTTCATTTGCATTGATTTTTGGAGCAAGTTTGTTCACACAAGTTTCTTGTGCATTTGTGTGAAATTTCAGTAAAATGAGATTTAAATTTTATAAAGAATATGCTGCTTCATGCTGTAAGTGTCAAGTGGTCTTCCTCACTTTCCAAATTGATACTGGAAACACTTAATGCACCAGTGATTTTTTGCCTGATTGGGAAAGGTAACAGTACCAGACAAATTGGGAAAATTTTATGTTGTTTTGACCCAAATTGGGAATCTTTAATTAGTTTAAATAAATTGGGAATTTAAAATAATATATATATATTATCAACTGCTCCACTTTGGCTTGTATTTCATCATTAAATGTTGAAATAAATTACATAAAAAAACGTTCTTTATGAAAAAAGAAAATTCTGCACCAGATTGGGAATTTTTTTCCTTTGAAATTGGGAAAATGGAGAATTTGTTCGAATTGGGAAGGTCCCTTTTATGGGTACCAAACAAAGAAGGAAAAAAATCACTGTGCACACACTCTTCTGTTGTTTGCACTATTTATGTATTGTGTTGCTGTCCCTCAATTCTGGTTCAGTGATCATAGTAAAAAAAGACATTTTTAAAAATTTTCTGTGTTTACAATTTTATACGATAGTGCAAGAACAGAAAACAACAAGATTTTGTTTTAAACTCGTAAATTCTCAAATGATATATATAAATCTAATGATAGAGAAAAGTATAATATATATGATCTAAAATCTCCATTCTGTCAGGTTTTAAATAATAGTTTACTTTAAAAACTAAACAACAATTGATAAAATAATGACTGTTTTATTAAAACATGTATACAATGTCGGGCATGTTTCTACTGTGGTGTGAAAATGAAAAAGAGGAGTTGTATTTATAACTCTGGATTTCTTGATCAGTTTATGATATAGAGAAAGAAATAAGTACATTTCTAATATTGGCTGTCTTTCGGCTTTCTAACAAGGTTAATAATAGAACAATAGGCCAATAATTTATTGCAAAATAGCCATTTTAATAGCATGCGTCAAGAGATTTTCCGCTATGCTTCGATACCGCATCGCTTAAATAATTCAATATCGATAAATTACTGATAATCTATACGCCAGCTAAGCCACGACACCATATTTTACAATCTTTACGATTATTTAGGAAGTTGCATCTACCTCTAAATAAAACTACCTTAAATATTATTATTAAGTTGAATTAAAAAATATTTTTCTTTTTGTCCAAACCAGATCTGCCAGTCCATGAAATGGACACAAACATTCTTTTTGAGAAGTACACAGTCGAAGAAATACGGGGTATTGAGAAAAGAACAAGGTTTGTTTTCATAAATTAATATATCTACATTTGTAGTTAAAATGAAAATTTGGAAAATTTATAAATGTATGATTTATGTTTGTCCTTTTTCATTCAAAAAATCTAAATTTCATGAGTAAAGGTTTTATTACTTGAAAATTAAAAAATCTGATTTAAATTATGAACTACAGTACAACCTCTCCATAGCGACCCTCTCTTGCGCAACAACTGTAATGATATGCAACTTATAGTTTGGTATATACATCTTAGTAATAAATATGCATGTTAAGCATTGTAGGGATATACAGTAAAACCTCGATTATCCGAACACCGATTATCCGAATACCCGGTATTATCCGAATAAAATCTACGGTCCCGATTACGTCTCTATATATTTCAAGTACAACGTTCCCCGGTTATACGAATCGGATTTTACGAATACCTGGTGTAATCCGAATGCATTATTTGGTCCCTAAAGTTACAAATGCGCGTATTTTCACAACTATTATTCGAATCGTCAATTTAACAATGGCCGATTGAGAATTAAATGTCGTGTGACAAACAATGTGTCACATCAATTCATACACGAAGCGTGTCAACAGTTTAATTATCGTTAAGTTGACCATATTGTTTGTTACGCTTTTATACTAATCGCTACGAATATTACACTATGATCTTGGGTATAAAAAGTTAATATGCGTACGTACCTGCATGGTGATCTGTATGAACTTATTTGCATTTCAGCGTCAATAAAAAATTAAAAACAGATTCGAACACAGTTAAACAAAGCTAACTAGAATATGATGATTTAGTGAAAAAACGTACCAAACCTAAAAACATTACGTCTTCGATTCTTTAATTGTCCTAGAATGTTACGATAGCGATGCCTAGTCGATCGTTAGTAAGTGAAGTGAGAATGACATATTATTGTGTCGGATTGTGTTCTGCATAATCCATAAATGCGCGGATATTTATTTAACAATAATTATTGTTTCATTGGTTAACTCATATACATTCATAAAACAACGATAAATAATAAGTGTTTGTTGTACATTTTATTTTATTCTTATTATCACTCAAATAAATAACGTCATGTTTACATACGAGAGTTAACTCCCTTGCAATATACGGACAGTACGGAATTTATCGTTTCCAACCAATACATTATACTGAAATGGATTATTCGAAATCATGGATTATCCGAATGATTTTTCAGGTCCCAATGATATTCGAATAATCGGGGTTTTACTGTAGTTCGTACTTGTAAAGTTGTATCTTGTACCGTATATGTGTGGATTAAATGTGTTATAGAATCTATAATTTATTTGTTACTTATTTGGAACAACTAATATTATAATAACAGCCTCCCTTCAACAACAGCATGATTTCCCCCTGCTGCATGATTTAACTATGTATTAAGTTAACCTTTCTCGAGCCTCTCAACGAAAACATAATTTTTGATAGTTCCTGAGGGAGTTGATTTGGAGAGGTTGCACTGTACAGTACTTGCATTAAAGTGTTGACATATTCTAGCATTCTGAATACCTCTTTTTCTGTTTGTAGAGCTGACATTGAAAGAAAAAAGGAAGATCTTCGGACTATGGTTGGGTATGAGTTAATATTAAATTATCAGTGTAGATGGGAGGCCAATTTGCAATGACCATTTAAAGAACAATGAAAAGTGAAATCCTGCATTTTTGTGAAAAAATAAAAAGATCTTAAATTAGTATTAAGTACAAAAAAGTCATACAATTAAAATTTAGGCTCATTTATCCTCTGCTGACTTTGTAAATTAATGCATATTTTTTCAATCTGTTAGGGAGAGGTACAGAGATTTGATTGAAGCTGCTGACACCATTGCTGAAATGAAGAACAGTGCTGAAAAAGTGAGTTTGAAAATAGATAAGTAATGTGCTAGACATGCTAAGTGATAATTTTGACTTTATGCTTTTCTTTGTCATTAAAACTCAGACAAGGACAAGTGTAATGTTCCTCTGGTATTAAAATTGTATTGATGTGAGTTGTCATTGGCAATTTTTATATACTAAATAAAAATATCCATGACTACAATAAGACATTTTGACCTGGTTTCAGTTATAAATAAAACAAAAACAAAAAATCAGATATCTCATTGTTACTTAGATTATCTTCTTAAAAGATATTTCATGACACTTCTTACTCTTTTCCAAGGTCATGTCCACAATTGGAAGAATTGATAACTTGTGTACTGAACTGAAGAACAGTCAGATGGTTAAAAGTTCTTCTTCACAGAACAAGAAGAAGCTAGAGGTTGAATCTAGGTAACTTGTTTTATTCCTGTATATTAGTTTATGAGTATAAGGGACCTATGTGGTCGATTTGTTATGATCATCATCTCCTTAACACTGTGAGGTTGAAATCCACTCGAGATTTTGTTCAACATGATGGGAATATATTAATACAATTTCTACACGAAGGTAAAAAAATGTTGACTAGATTAATTATCTTACCCTTTGACTATAAAATTATGCTTGTATTATTTATATTTCTTTGTCTAAGGTACGATATTTATGTAATATCGGTGTTTTGCATTTAAACATTAGTTCAAACATTATGCATATTATGTAAGCATTATTGCCTCATGTAAAGATTTATCTTGAATATTGGATTTCTTTCAGGAGAAAAGAAGAGGCAAAGTTCCATGAAGTCTCCTCACAAATCAAGTTACTTTTAGACATTCCAGAAAAGGTACAGAATCTCCTTCATAATTATCTTGGTGTTCAGTGAGTTATGTACTTAGATAGTAAATTTTAATCTTGATTTAACTTGAAATTTCATGTTAATGTCAATTAGATAATAAAAGTGGTAAATTCATTGCTAAGAATACAACATTGCTGGTAAAGCATTAATTTGAAGAAGTTGGAGGTATAAGGAAAATAATATTTTAGGCTAGGCATGTGATAGTATAAATTTATGGGTTTACACTGTTAAGAAGGCCTTACTGTCCTGTTTTTCATACTTTTTGATGTCAGCTGGTCAGCCTGCATAATAAACAAGAGAGTTAATCACTGGTATTTGAACCTGGGTTAACATATTGAATATTAAATTTGTTGTTATAATGTACTTACAGATGTGGACATATCTAGACAGTGAAGATTATCTGTCAGCCAGTAGACTGTATCTTCTAGCACAACACATTAATACCAGTCTACAATTAAATGCCCAGCATGCCTCTAGCTTCCTGAGCTGGTTCCCAGTTCTAAACAGACAATGGGCAGCAATCAGTCACTTCAAGTTTACTATACTGCAAGTGAGTCATGTTTTAATGTTTTCAATCATTGGTTATAGCAGTTTTTTAAAGTTATATCATAGTTAAAAACAGTTTCATTTAATTGTGCCAACCAGTTTAATAGCGTGGCCATTAAGTCTTCTGACCTTGGATTGATTTTGTCCGTATCAATTTGTCTTCCACCTCAAACTTGAGTTATTCATTTTGAGAAGTCAGCACTTTTGTTGTAATAGTAGATTATAACCTACTTGTTTAATGATAATCTTAATTATTTTATTTTGTGTGGATAACATACTTAGTTAAAACCAATTTTCAATATGGTCCACATAACTGAACAATTCTATGTCTATATCTAATAGTGATTCTTGAAAAAGTGTTAAATCACCCAAAAAATGAAGTATTATTTAAATGAAAAAATTAAACCTCATGGAGGGATCCTTATATTGTAACTTATTGATTCTTTTATTTCAGGGATGTCGTCAGATGATTAAGGAAACTACAGTATCAGACCAGGTAAGAATCTTGTATTATACCTGTTGAATTCTGACCAAACAATTTACTGACTAAATTTGTCTTCCCCATTTAATGCTTGCATTGTAATCCCTGTGCCACTTTCTTGTGAATCTTATAGGATGATTCTTCTCTGGGTCCAAGGTTATAAAACTTGAGATCAGTCCCCAAGCTCAAGTTTTATAACGTTGGGGTCTGATTGATCAACATTGTAAGTTGGCTCATACTTTGTTGAATTTCTTGTTAGTTTCATTGTTGAATTCTTTAAACAAATAAAGTACTCCTAAGTTACATGGGAGTTTAAAATAATTTGTTGATATTCATGTGTATTTTTTTTTCTTACAGAAAGTTGCTGAGTGTCTCTGTTCAATTCTTCTGTTGGAAAATTCGAATCCAAGACAAGTATTCAATGAATTTCTGTTAGCTAGAACAGTAAGTGTATTAATTATGTCATATCTATCACTGCTGGTAGTCTGGTACTATGGCACTGTAAGTGCCACTACCAGGTACTGAATCTTTAGCAAATGAAGCTGTTGCAATTTGTTGGATGTACTTGACTGAATGAAGGCCTCGGTCCAGTGGTTAGTGCAGTGGTTAGTTTACACCTGGCGTGTAACCTCACTGTTAAAGCTGTGAAAGTTGGCGAATGATCCTGAATAAATTGCAAAGAAAAAAATATTTATTTAATTTTACAGATTTTATAGCAGAACAGAAAAATATAATGAGACATTATTTTTAGTATTATATAAAATTTCATCATTCATAAAGACATACAGTATCTAAGACTACAACAAGCAAATTTTTACTCAATAATTTTAAGCATACCAGTACTGATAAATTAGTGTTGACACTTAACAATGAATCTTGTTCAGTTGACACCTGAATTTTAATGTGATTTTTACTACTGTATTCATTATTTCAGTCTGCGATCCAACAACTATTCTCCATCAACAGTGAATCTATGAGTACTAAGGAACAGATATGTGCTGTTGTTTGTCTTATCAGCACCACCATACATCAGATTTATGGTGTTTTCTACACAGAGGCTGACAACAATGATAATGGTAATTGTTTTAGCTCAACTGTTTTCACTTTCAGTTGGTTGTAAACTATTTTCAACGATATTTCAGTAATGTACAGAGGTAGGTTTACCTTGACTGTATTCTTACCAGTACTAAATTACCCTTCCACATATTCTAACCAGTACTAAATTACCCTTCCACATATTCTAACCAGTACTATATTACCCTTCCACATATTCTAACCAGTACTAAATTACCCTTCCACATATTCTAACCAGTACTAAATTACCCTTCCACATATTCTAACCAGTACTAAATTACCCTTCCACATATTCTAACCAGTACTAAATTACCCTTCCACATATTCTAACCAGTACTAAATTACCCTTCCACATATTCTAACCAGTACTAAATTACCCTTCCACATATTCTAACCAGTACTATATTACCCTTCCACAAGGAACTGGAAACTGTTCCACATATGGAAGAAAATCTATGGACGTTTAGTCATATTTTCATAGAAGGGTATGACTTGCCATGAAAGAAGCTGTCATAGTCATAACTTATATGGTGTAAAGTCCATTCAGGTAAATTGTTTCTGCATATAGAAACTTTTTCAACTTATGGTTGGGACCTCAAAAGCTAGTTTACACCCCTGTAGCATTTCTTCAGACCAATATGAGGAGGTGCCCTCTGGGAGATTATGATTTGTTCTCTGTTTTTTGGATGGTCTTATGTGTTAAGTTGGCTTAGGCAGATTAGAAGTAGAATTTTAGGGATGGTGGGATGTTAAGTGTGCGGAATTTTAGAAGTCCTTATCTATATTTCATAGAATGGAAATGTATTTATCAATTGGAATTGAATGATTGTTGAGGATTGTAATTGTCAAACAAAATATGGATGGTTTTGTAGTGTATCTTTCTGACATTTACTACAGTTTTACTTCATTTCTATGAAGCTGTGAATACCTGTGACTATGTTTTTATTCTAGGTACAACAAATTTATTGATGACAACACTGACCAAGATTACTACAGAGAAACAGAAAGGTCTGTTGTTAAATATCATTGAATTAAATAGATAGGAATTGAATACTCAATATGAATAAACTCAGAATTATAATTAAGTTTGAAAGGCATAGAAAAACAAAAACATTCAGACATAGCTATTTAATTTTTACTTGATATTAAGAATAAATCTCTTAATTGTATTACATTTTTTTAAATATTTATTTTTGATATTTTAAGAAATGAATTTAATAAGTAAGTTTACCTGGTTTTGAATATTTTCAAAGTTTAATAAGAAAATGACCCCTTGTATGGAGATTACTGTACTAAGTAGTGCACCATTTAAGTCCTACTATGGCCTTTGTGTACTCGGAGGTAAAAGGCTACATAGACAGTTTAGACAGTTTATTTTGAAGTAAAACCGGAAGGTCATAGACCCATGCGGTCACATATTTACAATAATTGACATGTCAACAAGTACTAAAGGAAAGCATGAAAACAATGTATGTATATACATTCCATAAATACATACAATACATTAGATGTTGATATGCTTTATATTTGTGATAACCTATTGCTATTTGTTACAGATAGTGGATTATTGAACCTACAAAGTTCAGTGTCAACTAGATGCTTACCTACATCTGTCACAGGTAAATAATATCTTCCATATAGTGCTTATATATATCTTATATCCAGAATTTTCAATTACAAAAAATTGTATGGATTTCTTTTAATTCTAAAGTGTTGAAATAAGCAGTATGTAGGTGTTTGAGACTTTGGTTTGGTTAGACTCATTAATTGTAGAAGTTTATCATCTCAAAATATGTTGATGTGAATTATGTTGAAGATCAGATCAGTTTCTGATTAGGAAGGAACCCAAATTCCCAGCATTTGAGGGGCTAGGGGTCATTTATTTAGCAGAGACAATAACCACTCATCCATGGAGGCCCCCTTACATGAAAATGCAATTCATCACTGTAAGATAATTTGTGTTTAATGACCATGTTAGTTAATTTAATGAACATGTTAGTTAATTTTAATGTACAGTTTACAACAAATCTTTTAACCTTGTCACCTATTCTCAGTTTTATAAGTAGATTGTCATATTTCTGTAAAAAACTTTTTTTCAGATTTCTGCCCGAGTCATAAATCAGTTTCAGTGGGTGTGTCCCAACAGCATCTCCATGACAACTGTAAACAATGGATCCAAACGTAAGCATATCAAATAACTGCATTTACTCAGACCTGATATAACCTCATTAAAATGTAGATGCTTTCATTTAAATAACAATTAGAATTCTTTTTACATGAGTAGATCATGGCAAAATTTCTATTTAAGGTCATCGAAAATCATGTAAAAGTTTAGTTCTACCTCTAAATAAAGGCCACCTTGTGAATACAAGCCGATATTCAAAATTGAATATTCATAATATGAATACAGTCAAAATTGTGAACAAAGGCCATCCTTGGGAAAGACAAAATGTGGCCTTTTTTGACATGTGGCCTTTATACAGAGGTCATTTTGTTCTAAATGATCAGTGATCAGCTTTTATTTTGAGGTGACTGCTAACACAGATTTGATTGTACTTTGTTGTTGATATGAATATTCATGAACATATTGTTATGTTACAGATGTATGAATGATGTAAAGTCTGGTGTCAGTAAATTACTCAACTTTGTGAACACAGTGAAACATTTAGCTACAATCAGAGATACAGTCTGGGAGATGATGTCTCAGGTAACATGTTCTTATCTTGAATGCTAAGATAATCAGGTTGATAATAATAGCAAGCCCTGGTTTAGTGGTTAGTGCGCTGGACCTGCAACCCGGCGATCCAGGTAAGAATCCCGGGGGCAGCAGATTATACCCTTCTTTTGATAAATTTGACAAAATGTTGATGTTCCTCCATATGTGAAGAAGTTGCTGGTTCCTTGTTGAAGAGTAAGTTAGTACTGGTCAGAATACTGTCCAGGAAAACTGGTTCCTTGTTGAAGAGTAAGTTAGTACTGGTCAGAATACTGTCCAGGAAAACTGGTTCCTTGTTGAAGAGTAAGTTAGTACTGGTCAGAATACTGTCCAGGAATACTGGTTCCTTGTTGAAGAGTAAGTTAGTACTGGTCAGAATACTGTCCAGGAATACTGGTTCCTTGTTGAAGAGTAAGTTAGTACTGGTCAGAATACTGTCCAGGAATACTGGTTCCTTGTTGAAGAGTAAGTTAGTACTGGTCAGAATACTGTCCAGGAAAACTGGTTCCTTGTTGAAGAGTAAGTTAGTACTGGTCAGAATACTGTCCAGGAATACTGGTTCCTTGTTGAAGAGTAAGTTAGTACTGGTTAGAATACTGTCCAGGAATACTGGTTCCTTGTTGAAGAGTAAGTTAGTACTGGTCAGAATACTGTCCAGGAATACTGGTTCCTTGTTGAAGAGTAAGTTAGTACTGGTCAGAATACTGTCCAGGAATACTGGTTCCTTGTTGAAGAGTAAGTTAGTACTGGTCAGAATACTGTCCAGGAATACTGGTTCCTTGTTGAAGAGTAAGTTAGTACTGGTTAGAATACTGTCCAGGAAAACTGGTTCCTTGTTGAAGAGTAAGTTAGTACTGGTCAGAATACTGTCCAGGAATACTGGTTCCTTGTTGAAGAGTAAGTTAGTACTGGTCAGAATACTGTCCAGGAATACTAGTTCCTTGTTGAAGAGTAAGTTAGTACTGGTCAGATTACTGTCCAGGAAAACTGGTTCCTTGTTGAAGAGTAATTTAGTACTGGTCAGAATACTGTCCAGGAAAACTGGTTCCTTGTTGAAGAGTAAGTTAGTACTGGTCAGAATACTGTCCAGGAATACTGGTTCCTTGTTGAAGAGTAAGTTAGTACTGGTTAGAATACTGTCCAGGAAAACTGGTTAGGTTAACTGGTTGCCATATATAACTGTAATATTGTTGAAAAAAGACTCCCTTTCTGAATTTCTCTTACTATGTCTAGAAAATTACAGGAAATAGGGTGAGGCGTGTATTAGTGCTTCACACCGGGTACAATAAAGAACCAGGAAGACCTATTCAAAACAAGAGTAGAAAAATACAAATTTAATGCCCAGTTCTCCTGTATCTTCTCTCCCCTCTCTGGGGTGGCCCTGAAATAACCATAGCCGTTGAATGGGGCGTTTAATTGACATATTAATTGTAAAGCTGAATTTTGTTTTAATCTGTGGTTCATCTTTTGTTGTAGGATCACAGTTTGGAGAACTGGAGTTCTGTATGTGAGAAAGTTTTAAATGGATCTCTCGATGTTTGGGATGATTTGTTGAGACCAATATTTGTAGCTAGAGTTAAGGTAAATGATTCCATCTTAGTTTAGCTCACTTTGATTGCTTATAGTTGCAGAATTTTGTGTAATAATTTATGTGTGTATATATCAAATACTTAGTTTCCACTGGAGTTTAACGTTGAACCAACAGAGTGTGTCATTTGGCAACTTTTCCAGCTATAGATGTGGAAAAAGACCACAGGTTTACTTCTAATTTGAATGAACTGCCTGCATTCCATAAGCTAGCTAGATAGCTTCCTCACTTGAACTTTGTCTGGTCTCTAATTATGTTCAAATTCAGTGGTGCAGGGTTAGTAATTTCTTGTCCTTGACCATAACCACTCAATTATGGAGGCTGCACTAGTTATTTAACTATTTTACTATAATTACTCACAAATTGTCTAATATCAGCCCCAAATCTGGCATGTTTATTTAATTTGCCTTAATTTTTGTATTTGATATTTTAGTCATTGGTGAAGTATCAACTAGATGCTACAGTTGAAATAACAGAGAGACAAATAAAGAAAGTAATTGCAGAACTTGACAATGAAGAAACCAGGTAATGTAGTAAATATACACTAGTGTTGCCTTAGTCTACTGGTTGCTGTGGAATTTATTTTTTGTTATAAATGCATTTGAAGTTCATTTATATTACTAAGTGGTATGGGTTTTTTGCCAAGTATTACATACATTGATTTTCACTTCTGAAAAGAATGATGTAATGCCACTCTTAAGCACAATTAACAACTTAGCTTAATCATTTTTTAAAATGAATTCAATATTTTGGCATAAAACTGGTCTTCTTCAAGAAATAAAATTCCGTGCAGAATGATCCTTATTTTGAAAGTAATTCATGACCACACAACTACTTGGTGGCATGTTGTATGTATAAATATCTTTATAACATATTATAACTATGATCCCATATGAATGTATGACTTACCATGTTTCAGACTGGGAGCTGATACTGATCTGTCATCCTACATCTGGTCAGAGAGTCCTGGAGACATTGCTGCCAACACTGCATGGGGACTGGCTGGATCACGTTCACTGCTAGAAAGTGGAGGTCTTATGATGAAAGCTAAGGCTTATACTCCTGTGGTACAGAGGTATGTTTACACTAAAATCATGTACTATAGTATCATGTAATTTTGCTAGCAGGAATTTTCACACATATGTTAAAAAAGCATTTTTGTGCAGACTCATATTTGCGCATTTTTCAAATTTTGAAATAGAATAGCTTTAAGTCTTAAGAATGTAAGAGCATTTATGAATTCATGCGTCAAGTCTGAGCAGAATTTGTGAAAATTTGTACTGCGTGAATAATGATACCATGGTATTCCATCTTCTACATAGAACTTTGTTATATATGTATTTAATTGTTCTTTTACTACTTGTTTTAATATTAGTGAACTACTGATATTAGTGAACTGCATGTACTTGTTGTAGTGAACAAGATGTATTAGTGAACAAGATGTATTAGTGAACAAGTAATATTAGTGAACAAGTAATATTAGTGAACTAGTTATATTATATTCTTACATGGTTTATATTTTCAGTTTCTGTAAGACATTTGATGATAAACTACAGTGTATTAGTGATGACTTCAAGTTTTATATGTTTCTGAAATCTGACAGTCAGAGTGCAAGTCGAGATACAGGGCCGTTCAATAAGTTCTCTGATTCATCAAGTTTACTTCAATTTGTACAACAATCTTGTAAGGACTGTGTGCAAGAGTAAATATTATTTTATTTATTCTTATTACTAAATATAGATAATTACCACAGGTCACTAACTTTAATTGATCAGATTTTGTTTGTTTGTAAAGTAAACATGCCCAGTGAAAGGACCTTGGTTGTGTGGTTATGGCCCCTTATTAGTAATCACTATTCTCTCACTGCAGTTTCAATTCCGACATATTTCACACTCATGCTTGATAAAGTTAACTGTAAGAATTGATTGACCAGATTTCAGGGTTAATAGAATCCTGAGTTATTATGTTGTTTATTTTATGACATAAATAACATGTGCAGCATTATATCTACATCTAGTTTATTCGATCGCTGTTGTAAACTAAACTACTTATACTTAGTATTTTAAATGAATAGACTGTAATAAACATTTTGATATTAAATTTTGTGAAACCTAAACTATGCTGTTGTCTATACAGGATTTTGGAGTATCTGACTACAATCGTAGATGAATGTAAAACGACCTTATTGGAATTACAGACTAGATGTCAAACCACTGGTAACAAGTATGTAGGATTTGTTGTTTAAATGATAGAAAATTTTGAATAACAGACTTTAAAACATGATTTGTTGGACAAGTTAATCATTAGAATAATTCATGTAAATTGACACAGAAATGTTTACTGATTAGGAATGGAGCACAAAGTGTATTCAGATTATGAGTTGTCAAATAACCGTAATTAAACTACTCATTTATCACTCTATGTATCCCTGTACAGTGTTTGAACTATTTTGTTTAAAGCATTAGCCCAAGTTATAAGAGGACTATTGAAAATAAACAATTTACCACTTATTTGACTACTTAATTTTGAGAAATTTGCCTAGCCTGAATAGGAATTTACTTTCCCCGGGCTTTAGGCTAGTGAGTTTACAGTGTAATTGGTTTTATTAGCATAATGTATAATCCCTTGACCGTTAACAAGTAATTTTAATATCTAGATGGTCAAGACAACAGTTTTTTACAGAGAATATACATATAAATAAAAATATAAGATGTACATAATGTTTATTGGACACATATTTGCATGTTTGAATATTTACACATTGACAAAATCAATGCAAGCACACATAAGCTTTAGGCTAGTGAGTAAGAGTGTAGGACCATCCTTAAAAAAACAATTTGCTACCTACTCACCAATAAAGGCCCCTCAGGATTTTTAAAATATTTTTTTCATTGAATTCAATAGGATTCTGACATGTATTTTAGGTTGAATATAAAAAATTTATTATAAAATTTTTTACCTGCACACGGGTTACAGCAAACAAACATTTTTTTAAGGATTACCTAGACTGCATGGACGTATTTTATATTTTACAGATTATTGTTAAGTGGGAGACTATGTGCAGCTGTGTGTGATCTTACCCCACATCTACAGGAATGTATGATGGGGACTGACATGATGGGTGTCACTGATCTCAACAGGTGAGTGGAGTTAATTTGTTGGCTTCGGTAATTAACAAGGCCTTGTCCATGATTCAGTGGTTAGTATGCTGGACTTGTGTTCCAGCGATCTGGATTCTAAACTTGGTAATGTCAGATTATACCCTTCTATAAAAATATATATTTTCCTCTATATGTAGAGAAGTTACCAGCTCTTTGTTGAAGGGTAAATTAGTACTGGTATAAACTACTGTGAAGGAAAACTGGTCAATTAACCAGGCTGCTGTATATGACTGAGATATTGTTGGAAAAAGGCATAAAACTAACTGAAACAATAAAAAGAACAACACATAGCTTTATAATTAGTATAAGTAGATTTGCTGTAAACCCTTTTATTAAATTATAAAATCATGGCTGTCTTGATATCAAAAAAAGTTGTAAAAGAAAATATTTAAGCAAATAGCAAACAATAAAGAGAGATATAATATGTCCGTATGTTGTATTTAAGGTCTATAATGAAGAGATCTACATCTGGAAGATTGGCTGGTAAACAGGAAACTTGTGTTGTCTGGGAAACTATAAAACAACAGCTGATACAGTTCCAGCATACATCTTACAAGTAATTCATATATTTCCTTGTTTTGTTCATATATTTCAAACTGTTGTCTTTCAAAAGCTGCTTGATTTTTTCTCCCTAAATGATTTATCCTTATTCCACAATTTTGTTATTTCACAAAAAATAAGAACACTCTGTCTTTCTTGTCTATATATCATCTAAGTTCTGTGCCAGGTAATGGTCTTTTAGTCTGTGGTCCCATATTTAATGCATTGGACTTGTAACCACGGGATCTGGGTTTGAATACAGGTTACAGCTAGTTGTACCCATTTATAAAAATTTGACCAAAGTGTCGATATTCCTCCACATGTGGAAAGGTTGCCTCTGTAAACTCCAGACATGAAGAAATCATGTAAGGATATTCTCAGTTAAGATATTTGGATACTAGTAAGGTCATTTTATGGCAGTTAGATTCCTAATAAGGTCATGACAGTATGTCCTTCTATTGTGTTTCTTATTTAATGGTTTATATGTTTTTATGTAGGTTATGGATTGACCATATTGTGAATGTTGGAATAACAGAGTTTACAGTAGCTGTTTGTACAAATAATGTACAAGATAGGATTTCTACCTGTTCTGTAAGTATTCAAAGATAGGATTTCTACCTGTTCTGTAAGTATTTATCATATACAGTCAAACCTGTGAACAGAGGCCACCCTATGAAAATACAAAATGTGGCTTTTATGGACAGTTGGCCTTTATTTGGAGGTCATTTTTTTTTATATAATCAGTAACTTATTATTAGATTGGCCATTATTCCCAGACCTTTATTTGGAGGTGGCCACTAACACAGGTTAAAGTGTACTACTATTTATATACTACTGAAAAAAAAAGGATCATTTACTCACCGTTTGAATAGTCTGTACAAACAATTATATAATATTCAGATATGGTTCAGTCCACATCATTTGTTTCATTGAGATGGTAAAAGTTAAATTACGACAAAGATGTAAATGTAATCAAGATAAACATCATTCAATCTTATATAAAGGTCTTAATTATTATATCTTTCTGACGTTATCTTCTGTCTGTTGTTGCATAATAATTTTGTTTCTAATCAGAAATGGGACGAAGTTTCTATTGAAGAAGAGACAGAGAATGGAAAAAAGATAACTTCAAAAATATCTGTACCAGTCCAGGTAAAATATTTGTGTTTCAAACCTGCTTTAAAAATTTATGCTTTCTTCACAATTTTGTAATTGCATAAAAATGAGGAATACTCCATTTTGTCATCTATGTTCATTATCAGAGTTCTGTGCATGGTTATGGTATCACAGACAATGGTCATGGTTAAGGCACTAGACATGTAACCTGCCAATCCTGGTTCAAGTCCCAGTCGCAGCAGGTCATACCCTTCTATGAAGATTTGGGAAAATGTCTATTTTCTTCCATATGTTCAGAAGTTGCTTGCTGCTTGTTGGAGGGTTAATTAGTACCAGTTAGAGTACAGTAAAGGAAAACTGGCTAGATTTTCTCAGGGTTACTATTTCAGAGTACATTAACCACTGCAGCCTTCTCATCAGAACAAAACCATGATACAGTATATGATTGAAGCTTAAACCTTAATTATCCCCAGTAAACATTGCTTTTATTTTTCAAATTTAATAGGATAATTAAGTTTCTCTCTATGTTTGTATTTTATTACAGGCTTCCTGGTATTTACTGACCTTGCTATATGGTGTTTGTAATGATCTAAATAATATTGGTGGTCATGCTATATCAAGGTAAGTTTGTGCAGTTA
This sequence comes from Lutraria lutraria, assembly GCA_964023205.1. Classification (NCBI taxonomy): domain Eukaryota; kingdom Metazoa; phylum Mollusca; class Bivalvia; order Venerida; family Mactridae; genus Lutraria; species Lutraria lutraria. The sequence goes on from OZ026845.1 coordinate 6,034,966, forward strand.
TATAGACACAGTTTTTATGTAGGGGTCATGGTCATTTAAGTCAGAAAAAATAGTTGTAATTATTGTTACTTGACTGACCCTTTTTTTCATCCTGACCCTTAATTTTCCAATGGTAAAATCCAAAGTACAGAAATATTGGGGAATGAATTGTATGTTGTATTTGATTTATTTAATAGAAGTTTTTCGATCTTCCTACCATATTTTTTGGACTATATATGACTATTTCTTTGGTCAGGCAGTCTTAAACATTGCTATTTTTTTGGGTAAAATAAACAATGACTTTGAGGCATTACCTTGAATTCACCTGGAGAAGCCCATTTGTTTATATATTAAAGAAAAAGGAAGAATCATTTCATTAAAAACTCATGGTAAAAGATGCAAAAAACACGGTATCAATCTGATGTAACAAAGAAAAATATGAGTCACCATGCAATATCTTCAGAAATTAATCATGTTTTAAGTATTTTGGGTAACTATCAAAGAAATAACGATGATTGGACAATATTACTGTTGACTCATTAATTTTCGTTGGGGATTTAATTTCGTGGATATCGTGGGTTGGCTCATCCACAAAATCAAATCCCCACAAATTTAAATGCAGAGATAAGTCTTTTTTCAACAATCAAAATCCACGAATTTATGTCCCCACAAAATAGCCATTTTAGTAAAAAACACGAAAAATTGAGCCCAACGGAAATAAATAAAAATACAGTATTTTAATAATGTTACTATTTTTGTGTAGCAGTGAGCAAAATAATCAAAATGGTACAATATTATGGACTTAATACCTTGTGTGTTTAACATCTTAGATATTTTATTTTATTTCTACAGGAGGGTTATTGAACATTTTGTCTACAGTTTATCTGATGGTATCATAGGAACCTACAAGAATCTAGTAGACAGGGCATCAAAGTCAAGAAATGAATTAACCATCAGCCAACAGAGAGCCCTACAACTTATATTTGATGTGAAATTTCTACGATTGATTATACCACGAAAAGACGAAACTAATGTTAGTATTTTCTCATGTTCACGTTTTGAAACTTGTCCTTCTATAAACCATTTGTAAATCTATTTAAGAGATTTCATGCATATGTTGTACTATATTGTAAGCTAATGATGACTCTGAAAGCCTTATCTCATTTGGATATTATTCAATTGAGTCATGACTTAGTGTCAGCTATTTAGAATGAGTTTTAGCTTAGTTCTTAGTTTTTTTTAGATAATTCAGGTATTTAACCATTCTGTTTACACTATTTTTGTATTCTGCAGTTTAAGTATACAATGTATAACATTGGCTAAGTGCGTGCCTATTAATGCAGAAAAGATAGAATAATGTATTGGGTCTTACTGTACAAACTTAATGCTCGCATAAGACAAAGGTTGCTTAGTACAAATGTTTATATAGTAAAATTGTCCGTGGAGAAATAGGAGTGGTAGTATGATACAAATGGTCACTGAGGACACATGGTCGCATGCACAAGATTTACTGTATATGTTCTTGACTGAAAGGCTGGGAGCAGATAAGGGGCTCAACAGAGGAGATGGTAATTCCCATCTTTCCATAAAACACATGAAATTTTCTTCCTGGGATATTTTCAGAAGAGCTATATTTATCCATATTGAACAAACCAACAGGTGTTGTGAATACTACAGCACTTAGTTGTTATGCAGTACAAACTTGAGTACTTAAATTTTAAGCTTACATACTTTTACTGAAATGAGACATATTCTTGCAGGAGAATAAACAGTATCAGAAAAAGATTGAAGAAGTTCTGAGTAAACTGGAGGATGTTGTTGACCCGTTTGATCTTGATGTCTTCTCACCATTCATGCAATCTAACCTGACCAAACTTCTACAACGTTCTGCAGTAAGTATAATACTTAGCAATGATTGATGGTAGAGTGGTAATGGGCTGGATTATTGAACAAAAGGTCATAAGTTCAAATCTCGGCTCCATCTTCCAAATTTCTAAAGGATGCTTTTTTCAGTGTTCCCATACCTTCTACAGAGCCAAATACTGTGTCTAGAAAATCACAGGAATAAGTGTAAGGCATTTATCAGTGCTTTATTCTGGGCAATAATGAAAACAATTCTGTAATGTTTTTCATAGATGGCCTTTATTGATATTTATGAAATTTGTTTAATGGTATTTGCTATTCATTATTGAAGATGATTTATTGTATTTCTTTACAGATACTACTTGGTGGTTTGACAAGCTTGGATAAATCCACCTTGTATGGCTTGACCTCACGACCTTCACCTTCATCTCAACAGGAACAACATAATGTGTTGTTGTTGTCAACTTGTCACAGTAGATTCTCTCTGTTGCCTCTTAGTGTACAACAATCAAAGTTTGGTGCTCCGCAACCTGTCATCAGTCAAACTTTGTTCAGGGTAAACTTTTACAACTTATTGTGGTCAGGGGCTAAACATTTTACTGATTTCTTTTCATGAAAAAAAATTCATGATGTTAGGTATCTTATTAATAGATGATTGTATTTTAGTCTAATTTACGTGGAGCCTGTTTGTGTAGACTTAGTGTAGAGTATGACTTAGTCACCATAATGTCAGATTGCTCGGTGTATTCTGTCTGTTCTATTTGTTTGTTCAAATCATGCATGTCTGGACCATTACTCTGTCATAAGATGTGGGATTTTAAAATAATCTAGCATGAATGTTCACCATGATAAGACAGCATGTCACACCTAAGATCCATGTGTCAAGGTCAAAGTCACACTTTAAGGTCAAATTTAAAAAAATGATCTAAAACAGCTGGTCCAGACCATTATAATCAACTTCTTTCTCCCTGGATAATAATGGGCTTGACATAATTATTGCCTTTGGGCTTCTGGTTTGTAGATGGTGTGTATGAATGCTGAAATTATTAAATTCTGTTGAAATATAAAAATTAATGTAAACAGAAAAAAAAGAAGGATGAAACATTCTGGATTATGTAAGAATTTCAGGTTTATCACAGATCTGGACTGTACTGGATTTTCTGTGGCTATGAGGTTAAGATTTATGTTTTTTTCGAAATGTTCAACTTTCACCCATGAAAAAAGTTAAATAAAATATATATTGTAAAATGTATGTTTCTTTCTATTAGGGTACTGAAAGTGGTGGACCTTCCCTTGCTGCTACCGCTGCTGCTGTGATACCACAAAATATGCAACAGAAGATGCCTCATAGTTCTTCATTTTATGACAAGATTGGTACCGGACTTGGTAGCATGTCCGATATATCCAACTGGTTCTCTACGATCGGTTCAAAATAGGAACCAGCGAACTTCTATGTGGGATTCTTCTACATGCAAATCTCTGTGATTGTGTTTATAAAATAATATAAGTTTGTGAATAATGGAATTAATGACTTTGTAAATTAGGGATACAAAGATATTTTTATGTAATAGTTGTATAGCTGTAATTACAGTCAAACATGTAAAGAAAGTCTATCCTTAGTAAGACTAAATGTGGTATTTTTTGACTGATGGTCTTCATTCGGAGGTCATTCTGTTCTGAATAATAAATGTCGATTCTTGAAAGAATGGCCTGATTTCACAGGGTGACCTTTATTCAGAGGTGGCCCTTCACACAGGTTTGACTGTATGAAAAAGAAACTGAATGGATAATTATAACTGTAATGTGTATTGTGTACTTAAAATTATTAAGATCATTCTATCCTTCAGAACACGCACTATGTATCAAACATTTGTTTTGTTGATTTATTTATGCTTGGGTTTATTAAAAAACTTTCCATACCTGATATAATTATGAAAACAATTGAATTTTACATTCAGTATGTGGGATTTTGAATTTCTTGTACTAATGTATAATGCTTTTAAATTAATAGTATACAATGTTACTTTTTATGTGATTTGTAAATATCTTGATGTTATTTATAAAGTGGGTTTATTTACTGACTGGCTGTTTGTTGTTGCTATCTTCAGTTTTTCTTGTAGTACTTAATGGTATGTCGTTCAATTAGTGACCAATCCAATTAATGTTACTGTCTGAAAATTGCATATTTGATTGACAAGGATTTCACAAGTTTATCTTTTACTACATGTATTTAGAATTTGAGGAGAAGTTATTAAATAATTGCAGCTGTAGTACTGTGTTAAAGAATCCTGTTCTGTACTTTTACTGATTTGAAGCAGTCAGAGTTAATTCCCTTTACACAAATTGTATTACTATGAAATCCTACATCCATAGCACCAAACTCCTTGCACCGGTTATGTCACGCTGTGTTACTATAACCACTGCTACCACTATAATCATGTGACGATAGGTGTATCATGTGACCGAAACATGGCAACCACTTTCAAAATGCCAAGGAAAAAGGCTAATGCAAACTGCTTTTACTGTGAAGACAGGAAACATCATTTTAATGTCACTGATTATAAATATGGAAAATACTCTTTAATTGTTTCTTCTTTAAAACAAGAGAATTCTTTTGCGCGATCAAAAAGTAAAGAGTTTTGTAAGTTATTGTTTACATCAATACGTTTCATTGTTTTACGAAATTTTCTTTTTAACTTTTTGTGCATTTGACATTAAATGAAAGAAAAGAATAGTGATAGAAATTTTTAGAATAAAAGTGAAAAACATTTGCTTGGCTCTCTGACAGCTTAATTTACTAAAGGTGGTAGTGGTTGTGTACTGATCAAGGGAAGTAACTGCTACGGGGAGTTGGCTAGAGCATTTTTCCATCGACTATAAATCTGTTAACATATAAAGATAAGGATTTAAAACACTGACTTAACTATCATACATCATAAAGATCACAAATGAATTTTTGCCATACCTTCTTTCCTACTGTCCCTGATTTAATGATGGTACTTGACAAATTATAAAATGATGCTACAAATGTTATGAAAAAAATGTTTTATTTTTTTGCATTCACGGTTTTATTATATCTGAGTTAATAACACAATTTCCTACAGAAACTAAAGTAATAGTTAATGTCTCCCTTTGGTATAAATTCTCATGAGTCAGGTTTTATTTGGTACATGTAATTTCAAGAATCAAAATGCCATAAGAAGTGTCACATGAAAGCCCTGTTCACATTAAAACACAACAAGCAGAAATATTACAAAGGAGTATTTAATGAAGAGTTTACATTCAAGTATCTAGTCTATGCATGTTTGTGATTTGGTTTTACATTAAATGCCAGAATGCTGCTGTTATTTTGATCATTATCAGATGTGGCTCGACTAATGTATAGCTTACCACCTCCTTCATCCACACATATAGCTTGTGGATTTGCCACAACTTTTAATACATTTCTACAATCACTATCATGGTCTAATATTTGACACACTCGATTGCCATTGTTATCACAAGCCAGTAAGCTGCCATTACCTAGTAGAGTCAGTCCCTGAGGAACTCCCAATTTCCTGAACCTACCAGTTACCTCCCCTTGCCAGTTAAACTTAATAACATTATCCCACCCTTCATCTGAAACAAAGATGGCGCCACTGTTGGCTTGAATATAGGTTGGTTTATTGAATATGTCTTTACCATGTGCGTCTGTTTTAACTGCAGTGATAACTGAACCTTTCAGATCAAGAATTTGGACTTTCTCCGGCATCCATTGTGTCACAATTAGTTTATTTTGATAGCAACATAAACCAAAACATTCACTATCCGTTTTTATTGTATGATCAACTATAAGTTTGTCAGTCACAGTTATAAACTGTATACATCGTCTTAGTGGCACTGTGATAGCTACTTGTGAACTTGTTATTGTTGTGATGTCGTATGGTCTGTCCTCATTCTCTGTACCAAGGGAGAGTTGTGATATGACTGATCCACTGTCTACATCAACAAGCCTGATAGATTTATTATACCAATCTGTGAGAACCAGTCTGTCTGCTGGTAATGTTGTCATACCTAGGATCCAACATTCACTCTCATCTTCTGGTGTCCTCACATAAATATCATCTCTATGTTCAAGACATGTGACATCATATCTAGATGCTGTAATTGTTGTGTTATCTTTTTGACATGAGTGATTTCTTGTTCTTGCAGTACCAGTATTAGAGGCTTTAATTGTTGTATCATCTGTTTGACATGTGCCACTTGAGGGACATGTAGTACCATAATTGGATCCTGTAATTGGTGTGTGATCTCTTCGACATGAGCGACTTCTTGTTCTTGCAGTACCTTTATTATTAGATGCTTTAATTGTTGTATCATCTCTTTGACATGAGGATCTTGTATGCCTGTCTTTGACTGATCTTGATGGTGTTAACTTTCTTCTCTTTTTATTAGAAGCTTCCATTGCTACAATAGAGAATATCTCATTTGTGAATGTTGGTACTTTACCTTTTCGAATCCTGATGCATGTTGTCTTATTTACGTATCTAACTACACTTTTATATAGATGTATGCTTAATCAATCCAAATGAGTAAGTCTCACTGAGTCTGTTGCAAATTTTTAATGAATAATCACTTATATTCTAAAATTAAGTATTAAAAAGGTACAAATGAAAGTTTCACGTGTGTAGAATGTGCGGCTGTATATACTTGTAATTAGATTTTCTATCTGAATAAAATCTAAACTGAATAAATGGGAAGAAAACCAAATCCAAAATGATATCAAAGATAAAACATTTATACAAAATAACAAGAAACCCATTGTGATAAGTTTGACAAGCCATTATGTTGACATTTCTATCATTCTAACATTGTTTAATCTTCATCTTAAGATATTCAAACTTGAGATCAGTCTAAGATCTCAAATCTTGTCTTTTATGTCTTTACGTTGATAATTATCAGACATTATTGATATATTATTCATACATTAGTCAGACAGCATAATTGATCTGGAAATGTATTTTAACATTAATCAGCTCTATCTTATCAACCATAAACCTTTGAGAATAGTATTGAGATTTGAGGTCAGGGACTGTTCTCAAGTTTTATAAACTAGGAATCCGGAGTTCTGAGGTGAGACAATATAACTAACAAGGTGTGTGCTTTAAATTTTCTCATTCTAATAATTACTTTGATACGATAAAGGTATGTTTATAAATTGAACACGCTAAGTACTTCTAGTAATTAAATTCTTACTTGATTGATCTCCCACTTTAATCCAACCTTTAATGCAGAGATACACACATATATTTTTGACTAACCATGTTTATAATGTTACTGCCATGTTGTTTGTGTACATTTTATGAATAGAAATACTACCTAGCTGATATTACTATTGATTGATCCTTGGTTTGTTGAAGTAATATTATATGGATTTGAAAATCAATAATTGTATAGGTATATTTACTATATTGTATACTACAAGATTTAACTGTGTTGCATCAAAGATAAGATTGGTTTAGACCAAAATGTATCATGTACATTGTGGTATTTTTTTATTTCTAAAACATTGAGTCCTCCAAAATGATTCTAATGAATGGACTACAGCTGTGTCTTGGATATGATTTTCATTTTGCCTGTTTACAAGTTTGAGTATTTCACTACTTTGCTAGTAAACAAACCTTGTCCAACCAATAACTAAAGAAGGATTTGACGCAAGCTCATCAGATTTGGTTGGGAGGTTGGTCATCACATGTAGATGACCCCTATTGATTTTAAGTCCAATAGGTCACATGTCGAGGTTTTACTATCCCGTTGGCCTTTAGGGGGCATTCGTGTTTCACAAACATTTCTTGTTCTTTATTGAGTTATCATTTGTTTTTTAATCCCTGAATCTCTTGCGTTTTCTGTCTGTGTTTCTCCCTTGCTTATTGCCTATTTTTCACACTTGTTTTACTGATGGCATTTCTTTCACTGCCTATGTTTCTCTCTAGTTTTACTATCCGTGTGTCACACTAGTTTTACTGTCTGTGTGTCATGCTTGTTTTACTGTCCGTGTGTCATGCTTGTTTTACTGTCCGTGTGTCATGCTTGTTTTACTGTCCGTGTGTCATGCTTGTTTTATTGTCTGTGTGTCATGCTTGTTTTACTGTCCGTGTGTCACACTAGTTTTACTGTCTGTGTGTCACACTAGTTTTACTGTCTGTGTGTCATGCTTGTTTTATTGTCCGTGTGTCATGCTTGTTTTATTGTCCGTGTGTCATGCTTGTTTTACTGTCCGTGTGTCACACTAGTTTTACTGTCCGTGTGTCATGCTTGTTTTACTGTCCGTGTGTCACACTAGTTTTACTGTCCGTGTGTCACACTAGTTTTACTGTCTGTGTGTCACACTAGTTTTACTGTCCGTGTGTCATGCTTGTTTTACTGTCCATGTGTCATGCTTGTTTTACTGTCCGTGTGTCATGCTTGTTTTACTGTCCGTGTGTCATGCTTGTTTTACTGTCCGTGTGTCATGCTTGTTTTACTGTCCGTGTGTCATGCTTGTTTTATTGTCTGTGTGTCATGCTTGTTTTACTGTCTGTGTGTCATGCTTGTTTTACTGTCTGTGTGTCACACTAGTTTTACTGTCTGTGTGTCATGCTTGTTTTACTGTCCGTGTGTCATGCTTGTTTTATTGTCTGTGTGTCATGCTTGTTTTACTGTCTGTGTGTCATGCTTGTTTTACTGTCCGTGTGTCACACTAGTTTTACTGTCTGTGTGTCATGCTTGTTTTACTGTCCGTGTGTCATGCTTGTTTTACTGTCCGTGTGTCATGCTTGTTTTACTGTCCGTGTGTCATGCTTGTTTTACTGTCTGTGTGTCATGCTTGTTTTACTGTCCGTGTGTCATGCTTGTTTTATTGTCTGTGTGTCATGCTTGTTTTACTGTCCGTGTGTCACACTAGTTTTACTGTCTGTGTGTCACACTAGTTTTACTGTCCATGTGTCATGCTTGTTTTATTGTCCGTGTGTCATGCTTGTTTTACTGTCCGTGTGTCATGCTTGTTTTACTATCCGTGTGTCACACTAGTTTTACTGTCCGTGTGTCATGCTTGTTTTACTGTCCGTGTGTCATGCTTGTTTTACTGTCCGTGTGTCACACTAGTTTTACTGTCTGTGTGTCACACTAGTTTTACTGTCCATGTGTCATGCTTGTTTTATTGTCCGTGTGTCATGCTTGTTTTACTGTCCGTGTGTCATGCTTGTTTTACTGTCTGTGTGTCACACTAGTTTTACTGTCCATGTGTCATGCTTGTTTTATTGTCCGTGTGTCATGCTTGTTTTACTGTCCGTGTGTCATGCTTGTTTTACAGCCAGTGTTTCTTCCTTACCTTTCTTATTTTCTGTGTTTCTCTATGTATGTCCTTATACAGAACATTCATTCATTAACTGCTGTATTTGTGAAAGTAGGATTATCACAGCCAGCATATTGACACCTAAAATACAACACCATGGTAACATATCTATCAATGTATTTATTCAATTTTTTATGATTACAAAAAAATACTGGCAATGTATATACACACAATACAAAATGTATCTCCATTTTACATTAACAAAATCGTCACATATATTGTAATAAAACTTCAAGCAATACATATATTTAAAGATACAACACAATACAATATATCTATGATAGAATTCACTGGTCGTACTCCATCTGATGGTTTAAGTACAACCTTGATTTTAAGGCCACCTGTGTGACCCATATACATTGGTTTAAATATAGAGGTGGTGTCATTATTGAGCTGAAATATAGAGGTTAAATATAAAACCAGAAAGCTAGTTGTTAGAATAAGGCAGTCTTGATATGGAGGTGGTCACTAAGTGAGGGTGTTACAGTAATATGGTAGCATTATACTTGCATGCTGGTCAATACAACCAAAATATTTAAGTGGTGTATAGTAAAATAAGTTTACAGAAAGTTTGGATTCTCATCTTGTAAATAGATAAAATACTTTCTATGGTTTAGCTTTAAGTATAATGTATTTTATGGTGTTCTTCTTTATAAATAAGAAAGCTTAAGAGTGGTAGTGAATGTAGCTTTCTGATCAGAAAGAACACACAAATGTACATTCTAAGCATCTTTAAGTTAGTGTTCACCATGAGCATTGTGTACCAAGTCATTCTTCAAAACTAAGAAGTTAGAACACCATTTTATATTCTATTAAGTCAAGAAAACAAAAACAAACAAAAATCCTTGTCATTGATCAGATAAGAAAATGGGGCACTGATTTTGCTTTGTACAAAATTACATGGTACATTCATCCATGATTTATTATTTTTGTAGCAATAATTTACTATACACAAGATTAATGTTTGTTTACAAGGCATGTACTTAAAAAAAACTTTACATACTTGTATTTACAAATTTTTGTGAGGTTGCTGGTTGAATTTTAAAAATAAGGCCACCATAGGAAAGACATAATGTAGTCTTTATTGACAGGTGGCCTACATTTGGAGGTCATTTTGTTTTAAATAATCAACAATGGTTTGTAAAAGAATGGCCTTTATTTGAAAGTGACAGCTAACACAAATTTGACTGTAATTAATTTTTCTGAATTACCATATTGGGTCAACAAAGTGTGACCTTATTTTATCAACCTCTTGTCAGAATTGGCTGTAACCATGCCAACACAAGCATTTCAAGTAAACAAAAAATGTTCACAAAGTTAAGATAATCTACAAATAATAAGTAAACAAAAGGCTTTAAGCATTTATCACATTATAAGACAAAATTTTGCAAGTGAAAGTAAATGACAACGCTTAGATATGTAACACAAATTTTGACTATGTACATAAATTCACAATTTCACAATACATAAACTTGTACATAAGTCTCCCACAAAGACAACAGATAAAGAAATAAACATTCAATCAATAAACAGGCTCCCTTGGAAAAACTTTTCTATCTGTAAAAAAAATTAACACTATCAAAATAAATAATTCATTGGCTCTGTCATAAATCCTAAGCCTTCTGTAACAAGACGAAAAAGCTGTTTTAAGGTGGGGGAGTGGCTTCATGGTTAGGGTATCTGACTAGTAATCACCGGCTGCTCTCAACAGTGAGTCTGAATCCCAGTGTGACATTCAAGGAAGATGTCAAGCTAGTTTATGGAAGGTCAATGGTTCAAACCAAGTGTACCCCTGGAGGTTTTCCGGGCTCCACCATTGAAGCTACCAAATAACACGGACTGTTGGTACAAAGTTAAACCCCAGTGAAAACGTAGAAGTTACCCTGTTTCCTAAACATTATTGATAGCTAAATAAAGTCAAACCATGTATGCAGAATGTAATTAGGAATATTACTAATCTTCTCTTTCTGAAATGTCACGTAGTCAATGTTACATTTCTTAGCAAATCCAGCCAGCAAAATTTGACCCGCAACATATAACAGTACATGTATATAGTTTGCCATTGGCCCAATTGACGGCCATATAGTAAAGAACTGATATTAATTAATACATATTATGACCAATCAATGACCATGTAGTTGAACTTGCCAAAGAATTCCCATTTACTATGAACAGAATAGGCCATTTGCCAGTTACTACTAAACAATGAATCATTACATCAAGCCATCCGAAATTATCACAAAAATGTGACTGCCATTTATATGTGAATGACCCAGTCTTAAAAACAGGTACAATAGAACGGTAGTCAGCAAAAACTACAGATAAGCCATTTACTTCAGACAATATACATGAATTGAAATTTAATTAAAAAATAATATAATTAAACAATATGCCATTTGAATAAGGAAATTAAGTTACATTATATGGTTTAATTAGCTGCAAACGAGGCATTATCCCATGGACAGGCTTATACATACGAAGACATAACATATTCATTGTCATTTGTGTTTTCAGATCAACTGATCAGCCTTGTTATCAAAAAAAGATTGGCCATATTCCATATAGGATTCCATTATTTCTCTATTTTGTGAGGCTAACTGTCAGCTAGAGTCTGCAGGGCAGGTTGGGTAACCAGAAACAAACAATTTCTTTAATGCCTAAATGTAACAGTAACATATATAGTACCAAATATTTGCTTCCCCTTATTTTTACAGTAATGTAACCTAATAGTCTACATCATTCAGTAAAATTTAAACAAGAACTTATATTAATTGACTATGATCTAAGATTTGTGCGTCATAGCATCTTTAAAAATAAGATAATCTCAATAACTTAGAAAAAGATTAAAATCTAGAGGAAGTTTTAAGTCTGAAGGTATAAAACTTGGCAATTACTATTTGCTATTGCCTGGCTCTAGCCTGGTGGTAAAAACTTAGCAGTTTTGGTTCCAGCATTGTATGAATTCAACAGTATTTATGAGCTTAATTTCTTCGTCTCACACTGTACAGTACACATCTTTCAGAAAATGCAAGTCATATAGTTTACATTGTCATCTACAAAAATACATACAATAAGTAATACAAGTACAAAGTAAGCTTAACACACTTTTCTAAAGAAAGCATTTCAATATAATAAATATACAGTACAAATAGCAAAAAAAGACGACATAAATGTAATACATGTATAATTATGTATAAACAATATTCTTATTAGAATTAAGCTGCAGATATTTTCACTTTACAATGTACGTAATTTTTTTGCACACAAAACTGAATTGAAATAATATTCTGGAAAACGGTTTGTACAAACAAAATTATTGTCTTTACTGACTTTTCATTAATATTTGTTGGGGATTTAAATTCATGGATTTCGTGGACAGCTTGTCCGCAAAATTAAATCACCACAAATAGAAATGCTACGGTTTCAGTAAACCCCAAAATTTCAAAAAAAACATCGGAAAATGATAAAACAAAATTTACATTCCAGAGAAATAGCAATTTTAGTAAAAAAAACCTCGAAAATTGATTGAACGAAAAAATAAATGAAACCCCTGTATGTGGCAAAAATGGATTCTGATTGAGGAATAAAATTCATTAATGGAGATATTTTACAAGTTTGTTACAAAACATATGTTACTCAATTCTGTACAAATTGCTTGATCTTTTTATAAATTATTCTGTCTGAAACACAAATTACTTTAAAAATGTAAAATACAATATAAGTTTAATCTTGATCAAAAACAAATATCTACCCTTTTAGCACTTATTTAAGTGACAATTAAGACAATGAAGAATGTGCCAGTTTCTTTAGATAAACCTTTCACAGAAAGATGACCACAAACCAGAAATGTCCATCCAGCACCTTGATGTAATGTTAGACTACAGCTAGAATCAAACACAAACACAACATTCCTGTAACAATGTTGATCTAAAACTCCATTTGGAGATGAAATCATGTTCATTTGTACAAAGAATATGTAAAATGGGTACCAGTCCAGCATCACAACAAAACCAGTCTGAGGAAACCTTGTAACCATGACAACACATGTTGTTTGTATATCTCACTAATTCTGTTTCTTGCTTTAATGTAGGTGGTGAATAAAAAATAGTGATGCCACCACTGGAATCTATATTTCAGCAAGTTCTGTGCTTATTGTTTATGATAATAAAAGAAGTCATTTCTAATACTATCGTGCAGAACAATTTATTCTTTGTCTGCAAATTTATCACCATAGCAACCATGCAGGGCCTGGCCTGAATTGTGTTAGTAAGTTGGATACAGGTACACAATAGCACATGTAATGCATAAAACTGTACACTTTGTAATTGTTTTATTGTTCTATTCATATTTTATTTATACCCCACCCACTTCCTGTTGTGGATTTTCTTTCTTGTGGTCCTTTTGGTGTTTCAGATGATGAAGAGTACACGAATGACAACATTTATCTTTATAATAGTCGTATGGACAGAGTCTTGCTTGTACAACCAGCTGACATTGGGCCCAGGAATCTTTGCAACTTGGATCTGGTAAAATAAAACAAATCAACAGAATAAATGTTTATCTGCTAAAACCACAACGACATTCAAAACTCAAAGGCAATGACAAATCATAGATGAATTATAAAAATGCTGAAATTATCTGTTAATTGTATGATATTGATTAATCATGATGTAATTTTTATTGCTAAAACTGTCAGATATATTAAACATGCGTTTTTGGACATCTTTAGAGCTCTCATCTAGAAACACTGATTTTGATTCATTTAAGTGGCAATCTTCTAGTTGACCCTGTTACAATCTCTGAATTATAAGCGAGACTGATTTATAGGCAAGCAGTCGGCCACACCCACAGGAATGCTATGATTGAAAAATTAAATAGTGCAATTAAGCTTTAATATTCAAAGCATCACTTTGACCACACTGACCCCATATAGCATAAATGATATAAGAATATGATAAATGTAAGTACATGAGTTTTGTACCTAGCTATGTCCTTGCTTTATAACTCATAAGCGGATAACTAGGGTCACTGAAACAGTTTTTAGGATTGATGTCAAATAGCTAAAGCAAACATTAATCCATTTTTTTATGGAGGTTAAATGTCAAATCAACAGCCAGGGTCACTGGACTTCCCAGCTTTAACGGTGGTGGAAGACCCCGAATATACACCTGGTAAGTACCGCCACCCTTTGTAAGCTTAATGGACAGCTTCCTCATTTATGAAGTTCTGTCCTTTACGGGATTGGAACTCACAGTGGTAAGGGGCAAGTGATAACTAGTCTGAGACCATATAACCACAGAGCCCCGCCCTGCTGGTTTATTTATGGTTTAATTATTACAACCATCAAAAACATTACCATCATCAAGCTGAGGTAAATCACAGTCTAGGGTGTTACATGATCGTCTCAGTGAAGGTTTGTGTCTCACAGGACAAACAGAACTTGGCTGCATCGTGTAGCTTAAACACTTCACATCTCTAGATTTGATACCAGTACCACAACTTTTAGAACACTGAAATAAATCAATATGCATGAGATAACTTGATTGTTATTTTAATCTGAGGTTTAACGTAGCACCAAGGATCAAGGTCATTTTGCAAATTTGCAGCATAACAATTAAGGAACCTGACCTGAGCAGAACCTCACTTATAAAGTAATTGTTGATCTATACAGTGCAACCTCTACAAAGCAACCTACTTCGGGAGTATCAAAATTATGTTGTTGTTGAGAGGTTGTTGCTCTAGAGAGGTTGAATTAATAGTTAAATCTTGTAGTGGGAAAAATCATACTGTTGTTGAATGGAGGTTGTCGCTCAAGAGAGAGCCACTCTGGAGAGGTTGTACTGTAAATGACAAACCAAGTCAAAGCAAAATGATCACTAAAAGGGACTGACTGTAGAGAGAGACAGAGGTTTTTACTTTGTTTATGAAATACATCAAACAAACAAGTCTTAATAAGTTAACAAGCTTACCGACGACCATTTTGTCATGAACCATTCAGCCGGACATTCTGGTAAATCCGGACATGGCCTTTTTGTTTCTGGTTTTCTTTGTTCTTTACAATTCTCTTCACGTACCACTGTGAACATTTTGCGTTCAAGTCTCTTCAAGCAGACAACATCACGCGTCTGAATGGCTGAACCACAAGTAGCTGCACACTGAAATTAAACGGAGAAAGTTATAGCAAAACTTAGTCACTATAGTAGACTCCCTTCCATTCAAGATATATCAGTTGACATCTAGATATATCAAACACAGAAGTTCTCCTTCCCATCTATATTTATGTCAGAGAGAGTAGTTCCCCTTCTGTTCAAGATATGTCAGCAAGAGTAGTCCCCCTTCCAATTAAGATATATCAGCAAGAGTACTCCCCCTTCCCATAAATGTATTGCTCAACTCTTACTCATCAATTATGTCAGCTAGGGCAGTCTCCAAACCCATCAGAATAAGTCAGCCTGAGTATAGTCCCTCTTTTCATCAACATATTGATGGAAATTAATCCCATGACAATAAAAGCATTATTCAACTATCAGGATTTATTAAAAAAAATATATATTTTGATCGAAGCATTAAGAACCTACTTTAGACCATGGTCCCTCAAACCAGAATCCTCCACAGGGGCGATTTTTCTTACATGGCTTCTTAGTTCGGGGTTTTTGTCCACACTTATTTTCTGGCAATGGACTGCCATCCTCAGCAGAGCAATAAACCGTCCGTGAAAGGTAGCCACGCCCACATGGGGTTGAACACTGGAATTTATAAATCAACAGAATATTATCATTATTATGCATTGCAACATGCATTAGATATATGGTCGCAATGTCTAATCAGTTCTTACAATATTGTAAACAGTCCTAAATGGCCAAAAAATAAACCATTACTTTTCATTATGTCATCATACAACAATTTTCTATTCACCATAGATTCCTAGAATAAAACCTTTTATGAGTATGCATGCAATTACTGCATTGTGTGTAAGTATAAAAAGCTAAAACCAGTCCGGTTTCTACACATAGGATTGTTCATAATTACAGGTAAAAGTGTTTGTTCAATGTTATTTTAAATGTTTGGTTAAGGCGTGAACAAACAAATAAACCACAATGTTATAATAAGAAGAATGCAATGCCGTACTGAATAAATGTAAACTAGGCAATAAAATTTGTAAAATTGTATTTTTTTATTCAAATGATTTTCTATTTGAAAATAGGACCAGAGAGAATTTGAGCCTCAACTAGTCGTTAGATCTGAGTGTACCGGAACATTGATAAAGAAGTTTGATCAGAAAAATGACACAATTTCCTTAACAAGGGTTTCTTTGTCTGGTCAATGCATTGGCTATTATTTATGTGGTGATAATATCTTTGTGGTATTACAGGGTTCTAATAAGACATCAAAGGTTGAGGATCAAATGATTATGATCCTTGGCTGATTATATAATTTCAAGAGTCAGCAAATTTTCCTACCATTGTAACAGCAAATTCGACCAATGGGTACAAATTCTCTAAATTCAGAAGCCTTAATTTACTAATTTAAAGGTAAAATGAAAGCCCAGCTACTACATCACTACACAGTAGAGATTATTCATCAACAGTTCCTTTAAATAAAATCAAATCTGAAATCTTTATACAGTCAAACTTGTGTCAGTGACCAAGTCCAAATAAGGCCCCCACAGTGAATAAAGGCCATTTATTTTATAAACTGTCATTAATTATTACAAAATGACCTCTGAATTAATGCTACCTGTCGATAAAGGTAGTATTTTGTCTTTCCCAAAGTTGGCCTTTGTTCACAGGTTTGACTGTAGCTGAAATTAATTACATGATTTATGTATTATTTGTATGACTGTCATAATCTGTCGTTTATACATTAACATATCGGCATTGGTTAAAATTGCTAAAATAACACAAAATGATATTTTACGTTATTTACATAGAATAAATATCATACATGTACTTTAGATACCAAGCAACAAAAAAGTCTAACTGAACGCTCAAAAATGGTGTTTTATTGCAATAAATACTGCACCCCTTTATCCACTTTTCCTTATCAGCGTTAAAAAGCAATAACATAATGCTCATTGTATTGGTACGATATGATACTATTAATTCATTAATGACAATTTTTTTTTGTAAAATCTGTTACTAGACATTAAACCTGGGCATGGTTTCAATTATTGAACCGTAAACATTAGCGATTTTGATTGGCTATCAAAATTGAAAGGGGTGCGTCATATTCGTTGATTTCATGAGACGATAATGATCACACACTTTAATTGTTAATTGCTCAGCTTAAAAAACACAATAGGTGTCATTTTTGAATTAACATTGCTGTCTTATTTGATGGCGGATTTTAAAGCGGTTTTCGGTATTTTGTAGTGGAAATGTTATTCTAGGGAACCGTGCCTCGGAATTTTGATACTTGTTTTCATTTTTTATATATGCCATATTACGTAATAAACAGCAGGTTTTGGGTACGGAATTTCTTTAAAGTCATTAGTATCTAACAAACCGTGGATGTTATCAAAGAACTGAGGCACGGTTCCATGCATTATACATTTATACTGATTTTAAGGCTATTTGTTGTAATATATTCCTATAAACAGAGTAGTTATCGTTGTTCAAAAAATTGAAAATTACTTGAGATATTGATTTATAGAAGACCCATCAAATGTAATATTTGTTTCAAATCACTTGCAATGCACTTTATACAGTGGGTTTATTTTAGTATATAATTATGGTTTAGTTTTTAAATCTATAAACTGGTGAAACTTGATTTGACCTGACATCCAAGCCAGATACCTTTAAGGAGAAAAGTTTGAGCCCAAAGAGAGGAAGGTGGGGGGGGCATATTTCAGATTCTCAGGTTTATTTATAATCTAACAAAAGATTGCATGGTTCTGTGTTTATACATCCTCAGTTTGCATGCAAAATGTGTAAACAACTTAAAACATGATATTGGTTGGTTAGTTGACAAACATGGACAGCACATTAATTCGGGAACCCCATCTGGGATCCACCACTGTGAAATTGTTAACAATAAATTAACACTTATTATACAAAATCACAGCGGTATAATATGATATTTTCAGTAAATTAATGAATACTGAAGCATCATGTTCAGAGTATTTAGAAATCCTTTACAATCAAGTGTCACTTATTACCTTGCGCTGACAAGCATATGGTGTCTTACCTTACAACAAATACAGAAATGTAATCATTTATTTATTTAACAAAAGTTGGTAACACCCTCTATCCTAACTTGATATATACAATATTTACATACAACCAATTTGTGGTATGACAAACTATTGACAATCATTAAATTAAATACAGAATCTTAATTGGTTATTATACTTAAAGAAAAAATAATCATCTATCTCAAGATACTTCATGTTATAGTAAACATTTTCATATGAAAATTGAAGAATTTAATTTCAAAATAAAATAAGAGCCAGGCAGAAATGGTGCTTAAAATTGATTCTTTCAATTCTTGTTTTTTTATATTATTTATGTTTAGTTATGACACACACATTTACAAGTACAGGCAAACCTGGGAACAAGGGCCACCCTTGGGAAAGACAAAATGTGGCCTTCATTGATGGATGACCCTTATTTGGAGGTAATTTTATTTTAAATAATCAATGACAGATTTTTACAGTATGGCCTTTATTCACAGTATGGCCTTTATTTGGAGGTTGATGCTAACACAGGTTTGTCTATATTGATTGTATGTAAACAATATAATATATTAGAAAAAAAACCTTATGTCTCTGTAATAATTATCCTAGTTAAGTCTGTTTCAAAATTAAAAAATGAGGATCAAACTCGCATCCTAGTTACAGGACCATGCACAGCCAAACAATCCAACATCACAATTACGCTACATATTTTCTTTTTCACTGGGGTTAAACAATATACCAACAACTAGAACCCTTAGCAACATGTATCTGAACAGGTGGACAAAGACCCTAGCTGTACAACTAGGTAGAACTAGCAACTTTCCATAAGCTAGCTGGACAGCTTCCTCACACATGATTTCTTTTCATTCCAATTTGGGATTTGAACTCACCGAGGTTGAGAGGCTAGTGTTTACAAGTCTGAGACCATGGATTACCATTTGACCATGACGGCCGACATAATCACTTACATACATAATATGGATCCAACTCAGTTTTTGCTAATGTTTGACACTTTTGTCAACTTTATGTGGTTTGCAAATCAACTAAGCAGAAGAGCTATACAGTGCTACCTCTCTAAAGCAACACCCTTCGGGAGTAGCAAAATTATGTTGTTGTTGAGAGGTTGTTGCTTAAGAGAGGGCCACTCTGGAGAGGTGTACTGTATGTGCTCCCATGGCATAAAAAACTGTACAATTGATCCTGTTACCTCTTTTGACCAACTGGTTTGAAACCATCCTTTAGCACATGTTCCCATATCACATGACCTGATGGAGTCTGGTTTGTCATCATTACAGTCATCATCCTTGACAACCTCATCCTCTGTGTTCATACACTCTACCTTACGAGAAGATTGACCTATACCACACTCTACAGAGCACTGAAACAATGTGTACAAGTACATAGTTACATGAGAAAAATGTTGAAGCTGTGGGAAATACAGCCAGGGCTTGACATAATCACTCATCCATACATAATTACACGTAGAAATCTACCCAGGATCAGTTATAATTACAATCAAGGCACCAAAATGGATGAAATATATTTTCTCTTCTTTGTGTGAATTATCCCTGCTATTGGTGTGCATTACATGACCGTTGCATAATTTTAATTCTTTAAACATGCAGTTTTGTTGCTTATTGTTATATGTTTATGTATGTACACTTTTATCTATCTATTTCAATGCAGGACCAATTATGTGAACATGTCACAGACATAAATAAACATCCCATTACATTCCACTGACAGCGATAAAGACTACAGTCGTTTCTTGACCTAATAGAGAATTTTACTGCAGGAATACTTCCATGAGAGCAAATCAATGAAACCCTTCATATCAGCATGGTTTTGATCAACAGTAAAGAGGTGCACGTTACTACATAATTCAGTACCTAGTTATGCTAAAGTAACTTGAAATCCTGGAGAAATATTTTTCGACCAGCTGACAAATCTACTGCTGGTACATCAGATGATCCTGCACACATACAGAAAACTTTGGGACATCTGTCCAGGAAAATGATCAAGTTTCATCTTTTATCTTAATTAACAAGGAACACTATGTACCAATTCCTTAGGCATAAAAATTGTTTTGCTCAATCTATCCTAATATTTCCCTTTAAACCAAG
The DNA here is from genome assembly GCA_964023205.1 of Lutraria lutraria. NCBI lineage: Eukaryota > Metazoa > Mollusca > Bivalvia > Venerida > Mactridae > Lutraria > Lutraria lutraria. The sequence goes on from OZ026845.1 coordinate 6,055,478, forward strand.
AGTTTTTATTAGGTTCCAAGTACTGGTACCGTACATCCACTTCCTATTTTTTTTTACCTTTCTGCATGCTTGCAAGAGCCTCCAATCAAAATATCCCTACCTACCGACTGACCCTTTTTTTTAATGAGCATGTTACCAGAAACAATTATTTCTACACTTTACCTTCGTCCAGTTACTTGAGTTCCAGTCAGCACATGGTTTTACTTCACAACTTTGTGATTTATCAGGTTTGGTTGCTAGGTTACACAACCCTCCGGAGACAGGTACGCTGTAATTCTGAGAATATCTTGTTTGACATTCCACCTTACGCGTTTGAATTCCCTCTCCACATGTTGTGCTGCAAACAGACCAGGGTCCTGCTTCCCAGCTGAAGTAAAAAGAGTTAGGTCAATTATTTCTAAAGTATGGTAGTTGATAACAAAATGGCTGTTGTTGTATACACATCTGTCAACAAACAGAATGAAATGGCAGTTGTCCGTGAAATGAGAAAATAAATTTCCCACAGAAACTTAAACTTTTAAGTGGTGACAAAAAAATCATAGATAATTTGTTGACAACATGCTGTGCACATTTTAACCTTGAGACTATCATTGTTTTGAAGCTAATTTATTTTCTGCAATCATTATTTAATTGTTTACCATATTGGATATCCCAGAGACTGCAAAATGCATTTAATGGCAGTGCAGATTACTTCAGACAGACATAATATTGTTTAAAGCTAAATCATCCCTGCTATTTTGAGAGCATGTATTGATAAGAAAGAGTTATGGCATCTGGAATGTCTATTTTCTTTAACAGATGTATTCTTATATTTTTAATTCTATTTGTTCCTTGCTAAGAACTGAAGTTCCATGATTAATTATGCAACACCCAACTGTCCACAAAATTCCTTCAGATTACCTGATTTTGCATTAACAGGCCTGTCCTAGTAGGCCGAAATAAAAATAAAGGTTTTTCAACAAGTTCCAATATTATTAATAGCAAAGGTTTTGACCACAGAAATAATGTTGTCACGAAATTATCATAAATTAGGTGATCCTGAAAAATTATTGGGTTTGTAGTTAAACAACTGACTCTGAGTTTTTTATATGTTTTTGACAAAAAATTCTTAATTTATTCAAGCTTTCTTTTTCAATACAAACATAATGTTTAGGAAAAAAGCCTGCCTATACTTACCAACTGTTAAAAATTAAGGTCACATATTAAACAAAAAACCCAATTTTTTTTAATAATGGGCTTACTTTATGCATTTTAATATATTTATGAGAATTCTCAAGACATGCAAGTTTAAATTAATTTGATGGTATTCACATCAACAAGTGAAAAAAAAAAAAAAAACTTAAACAATGCGTAGTTCTCGGGCATGCTTTCCCTAACCTGTCAAACAAACCATCCATGGCACCATCAGGCAAGCACGAAATGAATGTCGATCAATATGAATGAAGATTAACGGGTGAAATTTGAAAATATTTTTAGAATTGTCAGGATTTTTTAAAATTGTAATTGATCTCCGAGTTTCAGGGAAGTATTTCAAGAACTGGCAAGTAGTGATGAAAGCCAGATCTCCTAATTGCCTAGTGAAGTATTTAATACTAGAATGCACATATTATTTAGATTGATTGACAGATACTGGATGAGGAAATGATATCATACGGAATACACAGTGAAATATTGATAAATCAGCATTTAGCTGATAGCTCATCATGAAATCCTCGAGGAACAATTACGGGTAAGTCTTAGAGCCGATTCTCTCAGTAGGCTGAGTGTTTGCTCTTGCTCTGCAACCTTGATGCAGACCAAAGTACTACATTTTCTACATCCATCTTGAAATTGTTAAACTAGTTCCCGTTCTATGTTGTAGTACAAATATATGTAAGTTCAGTTTCCATGAGTATTTCAGTACTTTGATTGGGTTTTAACATTGCACCAACATGATCAGAGTCCTATCATAAATTGTTCAGCTTTAATGCTGGAGGAAGACTCCACAGGTACAGCTGGGTAGGACCCATCACATCAACCTTCCTTAGGCATGACTGCTTCCTCACATGAGAAATTTGTCTAGTTCTGGATAGCATTCAAATTCACAGTAATGAAGAGCTTTTTGTCGTATAGATCAGGAGTTCATTATCAATTTGGGGTCTGACCAGTTTGCTTAATTGGTGGAGAGCAGGGTTGTTCATCAAGATGTTACAGCATGAAGGTGTATTTATTTATTAACTCCATCACTATCATATTTTTTGCTTTAAATTATTATCTTCATCATCATCAGTTCAAGAAACAGTACCAGCATCACAGGAACATTTTTCATCAATATCAATACCAACATTATCATTACCAACGTCTTCATCAATATCAACAGCATCAGAATCATCATTAATACTAACATCATTATCATCAATACCAACATTATCATAACTATCATCAGCAGCATCATTAATACCAACATCATCAGCTGCATCATTAGAATCAACATCATTAATACCATCAACATCATCAACACCAATGCCAACATCATCATCATCAACTACTTCAGCATATTCAACAATACAGTCAGACAGTACTTACTCAGGAGGACATGGTGTTCTGTTACACACAACAGTTTGTACATTCTTCTTAGCAGGATCACAGTTATCATCAGTTACAATCACGTTGGATTTTCTCTTCATACAAACAACAATTGTATCTTGATTACCTGGAATTTCAAAGATAGACAGAGAATTATATTATCATATTGAGACTTTCATGCAACATCAAGTACAAATTAAAGAGATTACAAGAACTGCTTGTGAAACACAAAAGTCTGTCTCAGGTCTATATATTCATCAGCAATACTTGCGAACATTTTCAGTATTGATATCACTCATTTTAACTTAACCCTGAAACAGGATGGAGGTCATCAACCTAGCACTGACAAGTACTCGGGTAAAGTTTGGCAGTTGAAAGTCCAAACCTTCTCATCAGAAGTTCTGCCAGAGACGGAAGGTCAAATGGTAAATACCCTCATGCTCTCTTAACTGACAAGTGTAATTTAATCACATTTCAAATTGAATGCAATAATTATTCTATTCATTCTGAAAGAAATATTGCTTGAAAATATACATTTAAATAAATAATAATATTTTTTTTATACAGCAAACCTGTGAACAAAGGCAAACCATGGGAAAGATAAAATGTGGCCTTAATTAGCGGACAGGTTACCCTTATTGGCATGTCATTTCATACTAAATTATCAATAACACTTTTTAAAAGGATGGACTTTATTCACAGGGTGGCCTTTATTTAGCAGTGGCCGCTAACACAGGATTGACTGTATCTTTAAATAGATATTTTGAAAAGAAAATTGAAATTAGAATTGACTGGTTCCATTTGTTTTATAATGGCTGTAACCTGCTATCTATTCTGACATATTCTACCACCCAGATATTTATTGCAAGTCTTTCATCAGAAGCACTGAACTCGGCACTTTTTCTTTCATTAACATCACATCAAAATTCTTTAAACAATTCTGACTTAACTTCACAATTGCATGTTAAGGTTTTGATTTGCTTTTGAATAAAGGAAAACTGAATTAAGGTATAGACAGTAAATAATTCAATCAATCATTCAATCAATTCTTTCAATCACGTCAGACAAGAGCTCAATTAACGTAAGTTCAACTTGAGAACATACATTTTCCTAATCCCTAACCACAGGCATTAGCAGACACCTTGAACAGTAGATGCCAAATATATGTCATAGTTGAAACATATGGGTACTGGTTTAAGAATTAATGAATTCATCAATTACAACACTGAGGTAGGATGTGAATCGGATTGGTTAATTGTTACAATCAAACTTTAAATTCAAAAATGAACTGAAGGCTATACATATTTATTAAAGGTTTTAAAATTTAGTGGGACGGCCCTTTATATGTATCAGAAGAAACCATCAAAATATAGTTTGTAAAATACTGATTCTGAAACACAATTCATTAAAAAGCCATCCCCCCCCCCATGCCCGCAACATAAGCTGAGGTCATTAATTAGTTCACAAACAATTTCTAGGGGCATTCTAATTGAGCTTTAAAAACATAAACGTTAAAACTCAAACATAATCTAGTTTGTCATTTATAGCACAAAACAGTATCTGAGGCTTATAAAAAATAGTATTGTTTACGGTTACTTGACTAAACAGAAGCTAATTACAGCGAAGGTGAGGGAGCATTTCAAAAGAGAGAAAAAAACAATCAGAAAAAAAACAACAACAAAAAACAGATCAGAGAGTTGAAAACTTCTGGCAAACTGTAAAATTTTGTGACAAATGTTGCCATTGCCGTTACTGACACTTGATAAATAGCCGTATTATTCATTCCGACAGCATCTGAACAGAACATCGAGACTGTTACGAATGATTTTTGAGATCCAATCAACACGTAATATAAAAAAATAAGAAAACAACTTCAAATGCAATCAGTTTTCGAGAATACCAGGAAGAAATACTTCTGCCACAGAAAACAAGATTTTCAGCCAATGAAAATATTACATTGTTGTTTTTTCATAAAAAAATTAAATTTGTTTCATTTGGATTATATTGAAAGATTTGAGAGTAAAATCAAAGAGTCAACAAGTACAGCTAGAATTCATAAAGGAACCAGTAATCACAAGACTAGACTCATCACTGCATTTCCTTGTACCAGAGATTTTTTTTGTATCAAAAACACATGGGACCAGAAGAAGTTTGGTTTTCTGAGATTGGCATTTTTCAAAAGTTTTCAGTAATGGTCTTTAAATACGGATATACAGTACAATCTCTCCAGAGAGGCCCTTTCTTAAGCAACAACCTCCCTTCAACAACAGCATGACTTTTCCCTCTACGAAATGTTAATTTAACCTCTCTAGAGCAACAACCTCTCAACAACAACATGATTTTGCTACTCCCATAGGGTGTTGCTTTGGAGAGGCTGCACTGTATATGTATTGTAGGTGTCCAGGCTTGTTTGGTAAGCCTGCATAAATATAAGACCTTTACTTGATAAATTGATCTGATCAGGTGAGGAAGAATGGATAGCTTATAGGAAATGACTTAATTATATTGTAGTATGAAACAAAAATAAAATCTGCAAGCTTCACTTTTTCGATTCCTCAGATGACATATTGCACATGCAAACACTTTGATATTCTCTCTTCTGGGTATACTTTCGTCTTTAGAACTCTGAGTCAATACACTAGAAGTCTGCCAGTCATCACTCTTGCATGTATCCACATTTTTGCAGAAAACTCAGTATCATAAAGGGAACCATAGTCTGTAGCAGTCCGAGTCATTTCACTAAAAATCTGCAAGACACATGCACACACCCCCCGACACACACACACACTTATGATGCCATCTTTTTGCAGAAAACTCAATATTGTGAAGTGCATTATCCGTCTTTAGCAGTCTTAGTCATTTTACTAGATGTCTGCAAGCCATTATGTACCCCCCACACACCTGATGTGCAAGTTTTAATGATCTCCTAACTATACTTAATCTGTTTTATTTCTGACTTCTGCTTTCCAATATTACATATATCAAGTTTTATTTTTTAATTGATCAATGCAGGCTAAGGAAATACAGATTGTCAATGTTTAGATCAATGTCTGTCAGGCTAAAAGCAATGTCTGGATCAAAGAAATACTTGAAATTCTAATGTTGGTTTCCATGCATTTGTTATTGTGTAATTATCAAACTATAAGACGAAAATCTGACATAAGTTAAACATTGATTTATTGCCATAGATTATGTTTAATACACTAATGGTGCAAGTTAATGTACAGAAGTCTATCCTTGGGACTTTTAACACAAATATTTAGAAAAAATATCACATATTTCAGATTAGTTGAAATAAAAAAACATATCGCTTTTATAATTACAGGGGAAGTCATCTTTATTTTGCAGAACTTAAGAAGTTGAACTGTCAGCCTTGTCTAACAGTTATATTCACACCTCATGAACTATACATGCAAGAATAGTTCAAGAAAAATTCATGTTTTCATGAATTCTATTTCAAGGGGAGTTAACTCATGACCTGCCCCGCCTACAATACCCTTCAGTACTTCAAAGGAGAGGTCATTTTCTACACACGTATGACGTCAAGTGAACCAGTTGAATTGCATGTGCATACTTTTTAGATGGATGTATGTCGAGCTACTTGTAAGTTTTCATGTCAATATCGTTTACAGTTTTCAAGTTACAGTAAAAGTCCACATAATTCTGGAACACGCCTCGTATATACTTGGAATGAAACAGTTTTTGGTCAAATTAATCTTCAAAAGATTTTCTGGTTCAAACGATATTCGAGTGAGTCTGGTCACGAAACTGCAAGCAAACCTACAATTTTTCAAAAATGGCATAATGTCAAGTCCACGCAGCTTATAGTTAGTTAGCTTCAAAAGTCATTATAACAGACACCTATTTAAGGATGACATACACCATGTCATGTGACCTCAATCATTAATCGTATCTATATGACACCAAGGTGACACAAAAACCTGTAACCTGTCATAGGCTTATAAAGTTTGTTTCTGGTTACACGCTTGATAAAAGGGTCGTGGGGAAAATAGTGTAGATCGGGTCACCAGACACAAACAATTTTTTTGACACCATTTCACAATATAGTATGGGTTGTTACCTGCATTCAGCAATAAGGACCACCCATTGTTTAATCTAAGCGCAGTTCACACTTGTTTGTATATAAATATTTAATCTGTAAGCCATCTTCATAAGTGATAGGTGTATGTAGTTAATTTACTATTTAAAAATACGAATATTATAATAATACTAATTTTCTGGACCATTTGACACTTAAAGTACAGGCTTATAGTGACTTGGTATTAACTTACAGTTAGGTAAGAATAATAATCATACCTGTAGGTAGGTAACACATCAATTAACTTTATGATAATTATACCAAATCTTTCCAACAGACAAAATTTTGCCAATATCCTTGTTTGTACTGTATATAAATACATATTTTGAATCTTGGACAATTAACATACACTTATGGACAAAAATCTTTATTGTCCAGTATACAAAAAAATACAATACCTTAATTTTTTGTATATAATCGTACATTTATAAAAATGGTACCATAATGGAAAGATGATGCTATGTGCCAACTTGCTAATAAAATCAGTTTCTATGAAAGGCAATATAACATTGGCTAAATCACAGAGATGTAGCTTTACTGGTTTTAAATTAATCACTGAAATCCCAACCACACGACTTTTGTTATTTATAATTACTGTTTAAGACACACACAAATCTAACAGTAAATACTGTTTTAATAAAACTACTTTTTATTTTAAAGAAGTTTCCTAGATTTTGAAATGTGGGTGGGCTGCCATGTAATGTAGACTGTGTCCTACAAGTGCTTGTCAACTATAAACAGGTAGAATAATCATAGTACATTGTACCAGTCAGCTCCAAAAAAGTCCACAATAGATAGTGTTGTAAAAACAATGATGATTATCACATCTATTTGAAATTTTTAAATTCATAGTAAAGTGATACTTAGGTGTGTTTAATCATTATAGTAAACTTATCCCAGACACCTGTACAAACATACAGATCCGGGTGCTGTATCAAAGCTGTGAACAGATTTTCAAAGGGATAGATCCAGGACTAAATCAATTGTCAGATGCCCTGGAATTATATATCAGTTAACACACCCATGATGGGGCGGAAAACCTTTTCGGTGCATATAATTTGCATACATTATTATGTAAATTATGCTAAATTAATTATCCAGCAGTTACAATCACCTACGTAACAATTTAACAAGCTCACTACATTATAATTATAGTTTTTTGTCGTCAAATTTATCTTCTTATTTTCTCCTATTATAACCTAATTTACTACTTGAATTCATGTTAAATTTGGATTAAATTTGAACATTAACCAAGCACACCAAGCTGGAATTGAGGCAACAAAGCTTTTGCCACCAGGATAAAGAAACCATCCTCATGCACACCCATGCAGACTGACCAAGTTCTTTACTGTTGGCTGACTAACTACTTAATTATCTGTGAAATATCGAGGGTTCAGCGCAACAGTGTCATAACTCATATTGAAATCAGAACAAGGTTCGACAGTGTTGCGCTGAACCCTCGATATATAAATCCCTTAAATTGATAACAGACTGTTTCAAAATGGAAGTTGGAGAGGTCCATTCAGGAAATTCAGCTGGTTAAGTATTAAAATCATCTTGTTGGTAACCTACACTGACCTAAGCACCACTGCAGACTAATCCAGGTAATATTTACATTCATATAATTCAGTAGTTTTTGTCCGACTGGGTCAAGTTAAGCCCCACTTGATAATTAATTTCGGTTACACACAATGGGGAAAATGACCAATGCTGAGATTTAACTTAAGTTTCTCAACAGAAGCAGCAATAACTGGTATTAAACTTGACTTAATCATTTGACAGCCTCTTACTTTGACACGATAAAGCTTGCTACATCTTACCGAGACACATAGGTCGCCATTTATAAGATTATCTGTAAATACTCATATATTTCTTCAATCGTAACTACTTGGGCATTTCTGTAACTGGGAAATATGCCTCGTACATAAGTGTAAGGTTACAAATTTTGGCTATGACGTTCTGATCACTACTTTTACAACAAGTTACTCGTCAAAAAATCATCCTCAAAATTATAGCCTTTCAAATGTGTTTATGGTTCTCAATTGATAAAATGGGCATTAAGTTCCCACTGAAAGAGAAACAGGTTGTTTCCATCGTTAAATTCTTATGATGGAACATATAGCCCGTGAACAACACAGACAAAATGGCGACCAGCCTATTATGTCCCAGGCACTTTTCTTTAGACAAACGCTGAAGAGTTCCGACTGATATCTCTTATTTAACAATACTGTCAGTGACAAATAAATTGGTTTAGCGGTAGTATTCAGGCATAAAAAATGTTTGTTTCTGGTGACATACTCATTGAAAATAGGGTAGATAGGGCGATGCTTGTTTTGGCTCTTGAAAGTGTTTGGAAGGGTAAACAACTTTGAAAGTAGATATACTACACCTTGACCTAATAATTAGTCCAGGGTCATGGGGAGGAATTAGGGAAGGTTGGGTAGCCAAACAATTTTTTTTTTTGCCTCACTAAGTCTTTAATCTAAAAGTTTTGCTGTGATTAGATCTATATTAGTTATTTCACACAAGTAGGGCTGTCAAAAGGTTAAACAGCATATTTTTATTCATATTCATTTACACTGTAACCAAGTACAGAGGGAACAAATGATAGACTGTACTGAAAGAAATCTTAAGAAAAAAAAATACTGTCATATTTACCTCCACCGCAAGATGTTGAGCATTCAGTGAATCCTGATATCGCCCAACGGAAGTTCACTTCATCTATCGTGTTTGGAACAATCAACTGGGGTTTTCTCGACTCTATGGTGTTCTGATTTGGAACATACGGGTTATAGTTGCTTTGACCATTGCTTATAATCCTATTATCAGTCTCCCGGTAACCAGTGACAGGAATTGTGTTGATCTGGTTCCTAGCGTCCGAATTTTTGTCATAATTTCTTGTATTGTGACTATTTTCGTAGAAGTTATTTCCTTGAACACTATATCCTCGTCGAAATTTATCAATAGCTTCTTTGGTACCATGCTTGTTATTACCACTTTCTAATGCCTGGTTCCCAGCATACTGACTCTGGCTCGGAGTTTCAGGGGAGACAAATCTAGGCTTCTGGTTATAACTTATCTGTCTTGAAGAACTTCTGTCTTCATTGTTACTATTTATAGTTCTACCTTGGTTGTTGCTATTTATAGCACTTTGAGAATCTCCATGTCTCTGACTTTCATGGCGTGTCCTTGAACTTGCTGTTGGTGGTGATAGAGATTTGAATACTTTGTCCACCATGTCTTTAGGGATTGTAAACATATATTTTATTCCTGGATTTCTTCTGTATGTCAACAACTGAAAAAGTCAAACAATAGATATAAAAAATATAGTTCAGTTTTCCATAGTTGTCACTCGCTAGGTGCGCTTGGATTTTGTTGTGGACCTAGGTACAATGCCACCTTTCCAGAGCGAACCTCTTTTGAGCAACAATTAACTTCCCTAATACAAGAGCATGATTTTTTTCCACAGTACAATTTAACTATTAATTTAACCTCTCTAGAGCAACAACCTCTCAACAACAACATAATTTTGCCTCTCCTAAAGTGTGTTGCTTTGGAGAGGTTTCACTGTACAATGTTTTTCTACGTCTGCCATGCAATTGTTTAACTAGTTCCCGTTCCATGTGGCAGTGCAAGTCTATGTAAGGTCAGTTAACATGAGTTCTATCAGTACTTTGATTATTTTTTGTATAACTGGGAATAGAAATATTATCCTTTTGAACTGTTATGAAGTTTAATCAAAGTCAGCAAAGATATCAACCACTTGTAGAAATATGCCATCACAAGAACAAGTAATATCAAGAACTGGTTTCTTTTTACACCTTCAAAGATGATTTTAAGCTGTGAAACTTGTTACTAATATAACAAGATTTCTGCATCAATTCAATACAAATCAATTACTGTAAGTCTAATACAAAAGTTCACTTTTAATACAATAAAAGTTGGCTATTAAAGATGAAAACATGAGAAGTGGAAATGTTCTAACAACACAAATTGGTAATAAATGTCATAAAATGACATTATATATTCCAGTTGGTTATTTGTAAATCAATACAAAGACCAACTGTATGTTGAGTGTACTTCAAAGCAAAAATACAAAAATTCAAACACTTAATTCCACTAAATAAAAGTTGTAAAATGACAATTATGTAGAAAAAACTTCAAAGTTCAGTTATTGAATAAGAAGTGCTTAACATGCTGTTACTACATTCATATCAGGATATCCGCTCCATTTTTGCAAATATTTACATCTCAAGAATCAATTATGGTCAAAATATTTCTCCCGTCACAGCAGGACCCGCCTTACAAGTACATGAGATACCCACTTAGTAAGATAAATATTACATTTAAACAATTTGTTTAATGTCAAGAAGTTATAGGACGGATCTTATTGAAGTTATTATATGATAGTAACTAATAGTTATATTCACAGTCTTATGGAATTTGAATCAGAATCATCAAGCATATATCATAACTTTACGTAAGGATTTAAGATACTCAATATTTGCAAAAACTAGAAATGTGTCCGAACTAGTATTAATTTACCCTTCCACAAGGAACCAGCAGTACTAATTTACCCTTCCACAAGGAACCAGCAGTACTAATTTACCTTCCACAATGAACCAGCAGTACTTATTTACCCTTCCACAAGGAACCAGCAGTACTAATTTACCCTTCCACAAGGAACCAGCAGTACTAATTTACCCTTCCACAAGGAACCAGCAGTACTAATTTACCCTTCCACAATGAACCAGCAGTACTAATTTACCCTTCCACAAGGAACCAGCAGTACTAATTTACCCTTCCACAAGCAACCAGCAGTACTAATTTACCCTTCCACAATGAACCAGCAGTACTAATTTACCCTTCCACAAGCAACCAGCAGTACTAATTTACCTTCCACAATGAACCAGCAGTACTAATTTACCCTTCCACAAGGAACCAGCAGTACTAATTTACCCTTCCACAAGGAACCAGCAGTACTAATTTACCCAGCAGTACTAATTTACCCAGCAGTACTAATTTACCCTTCCACAAGGAACCAGCAGTACTAATTTACCCTTCCACAAGGAACCAGCAGTACTAATTTACCCAGCAGTACTAATTTACCCAGCAGTACTTATTTACCCTTCCACAAGGAACCAGCAGTACTAATTTACCCTTCCACAAGGAACCAGCAGTACTAATTTACCCTTCCACAATGAACCAGCAGTACTTATTTACCCTTCCACAAGCAACCAGCAGTAGTAATTTACCCTTCCACAAGCAACCAGCAGTACTAATTTACCCAGCAGTACTAATTTACCCTTTCACAAGGAACCAGCAGTACTAATTTACCCAGCAGTACTAATTTACCCTTTCACAAGCAACCAGCAGTACTAATTTACCCAGCAGTACTAATTTACCCTTTCACAAGGAACCAGCAACTTCTTCACATGTGGAGGAAAATCTACTTTGTGGTCAAATTTTCATGGATATTTGGTATAAACCTGCCGTGACCAAGAATCGAACCAGGTTTGCATGGTTATAAATTCAGCATACTAACAACTGGTCCACGGCACAGCTCCAAACTGTATCAATATAACTATTTAAGTACACATATAATTAATTATGTTCATATAATCAACAGTACACATATAATTAATTGTACTCATATAATCAACAGTACATATATAATTGGTTGTACTCATATAATTGCACTCATATAATTGATTGTACTCATTTAACTTTCAGGAGCCTTGAATTCGACACAGGAGATAAAGCTACAAGATCATCGGATACAAAACTGTGCTAATTTTTTTATGATTCCATACATCTAATGAGTATAATTTGAACATATTATGTTTGGACTTAAAATACTGGTTGACCTAACAGATTAGCAAGACAACTGCAGGATTCTACTGAAAGATATTGCAGTATATGAATTAATTTTTATAAACTAAATGAACTGCACTAAGTAAGATGGACATGATATCATGCCTGGCATGAACAGAAATAGATATAGTGAAAAATATAGCGTTCTTTTCAAGGTTACACCTAAGAATATAACATTTAATAATCAAAGTACTCAAAAAACGAATGTCACTAAATTGCAGGATTATACTAATTCAACGGCAGTGAAAAAAATCAGGTAAGAAAAAGCTCTCACGGTTTTTGAGTTTAATCATTCTCCAGTGATATTCTTGAAAATTATAAGTTAACTTAGTCCTGGAAAAAGGCAACAATCAAGCGAAAATTTCTGACCACACAAATAATTTTTTGTTCTTTATAATTTTTACGTCTGTATGTCTGTTTGAAAATTATTTTTGCAAACATCTATGAATGCAAAATGCATAAAGTTACAGAATCGCAAACAATTCAACACGCAATGATTAATTAACCCACTTATACAGTATCTGATCCACAGTTCAAAGACAGGGTTCAAACGTATCTGAAAAAAGGAGAGGACGATTTCAAGACGATAAATCAAAGGGAGATGATGGATAACTCAATCTGCTTTCCATTAAATAAACGTAACTAACACGCGTCTAGAACCACTCGACAGTCTGACATTCTTAGTTTCTATATGGATCGAGATCTAACATGTTTATACCTTTCGAAAAACTTGAATGTTGTCTCGGCAGCATGGTTTTTTAACAAGAGTTAAACAATTATAAAAAACATGAGTAAAGCTACTGAGTAAATTGTTTTGAATATTTCAAGAGAACTTGTGAATTTAAAACTCATTGTCAGTTCGTTTATTTCTTCATGTGACATTTTTGTTTACATCTTAAAGAATGTTCAAGATCAAGGTTTACAAATAATCATATTAACTCGTTCATTTATAACTTACTTGAAAGTAAAAATGCACAAAAATGTTAAGACACAGTTTTTCCTTCGTGTTCAATTGTTCAAAAGGGGCCTCTAGCTGTCACTGGGGGGTTATGGTCTCTTGAACTTAGTAATCGCTGACCCCTCAAAGCTGACAGTTTGAATCCTATCCGAGACCTGAGACAAATTTCGCATGAGAGGAAGCTGTCGTAAACTACCGTTTATACTCGCCTATAAGGCGATCCGCGTATAGGATGCATGACCCCCGACTTTGACATAAAAATTTGTGTTTTTGCCAACACACAGACAATGGTTCTACCCCCAGGGCCTGGTATCTTCCTTTGTCATTAAAACTGGAAAGTCGCTTAATGACCCCGAATGTGGGTGCAATGTTAAACCCCAGCAGATAATGATTGCATTTGAAGCAGTTTAGTTTAAAATCTTTATAATTATGAGTATTAATGATATTATTTTGAAGGAAACATTTTTTCAAAACCAACTTTATCAAACGTAAAATAAAATAGCTTCTTTGAAATTAAAATTGCTGAGTCAGCATGATAAATTAAGATTGTTGAATAGAAATAAGAATCAATGCCAGTTAATCTATCATGGTCTCTATTGGAAATCATGTTAGAATGCAAGATAACATTGGTATCACTTAAATAAATCATCTCATATAGAAATCACAATATAATTGATAAATAAAACAGTTGAATGCCTTGAAAAAAATGCAATCTTATTCTAAACAAGCAAATTCAATACAGGAAGAAATAAAAAGTCTCAACATGTAAATAAGCCACTCAGACCTAATTTACTTGAAATTTGAACGTAATAAAACAGAAAATGTATTTCTACCTAAATGACAACGCCAATAGTGAAAACAAAAACACAGGATAATTTTGAGGAATTCTAAAGAACCGGAGAGATAGTGCCACACTTGTCTCTGTTTGATTCATAGAGTCTGTATTATATACTTTTAATAGGTGTAAAAAATTGTTTGTTTCTGGATACCTGACCAAAATCCCTAATTTCCCCCCTTACCCTATACTTTATTAGTTTGAGGAAAGATAGAACCACTGTCTCACTTCTTTAACCTTTTCACATGCTTTCAAGAGCAAAATAACCCACCCAACCTGCCTTACCCTACTTTTAGTGAGCATTTAACCAGAAACAAAAATTACTTTTTGGGCCTTATATGTGGTGGAATATTAAGGGGACTTAGGAAAGTTTTTTCCTATGTGTGCACCTGATAGCTATTACGTGGCCACATGATAGCTATTATCTGTGCATGCGATAGTTATTACGATGGCATGCAATAGCTATTATCATTAGTATAGCTATTGCATGGGCAGGATAAATAAAATAATTCCTATGTCCCCTTTATGCCACCATACTTATAAACTTAACACAAATCATAAATAAATGTCTGAACATATCTATTGCTAAACATTTTAGCAGATATTAAGGTATACAAGAAAATATGAGACAAAACAAACTATTGGAGAGGGTAAGGGGGGGGGGGGGGTGCTCATTCTATAAATATTTTTTGAAGTCATAAATTGATGTAAAAGTGTCTACAATGTTTTGCTTTCCAAGTGTTGCAAAATTTCAAGCACTCATTATTTTTTATTAAAATCTGCTAAATATAACAACAAAGAGGAGACACTTCATAACTGCAGCAAGGACATGCAGAGACAGATGCAATTGTTTCTGCTCCATAAATGAAATAAATTCAAGGACCAAGCATGCAAAATTCTGACTTGGTGAATCATTTTATATGAAGCGAATTATTCCTGAACTATATGTACAGTCAATCTTGTATTAAGCGACCGCCCAAGGGAAAGACCAAAAGTGGTCTCTTAACACAACGGTCTCTTAATACAAAAACCTGAAGTTTCCGATATTTGAACTATACCTAAAGTCCCAGCCTGGTTTCATTTCAAATCGAAAATCGTGTCTGTCTTATACATGGTGCAAAGATCGGTCCATTTTATCCGTGACAAAACAATACAGACAAATTAAATCTATTTTTTTACCGGAGAAGAAATTTGTCAAATGTGAAACAAGGGAAGTAAATCGTTTTTCATAGCGATGGTCTAAAAACCCGTACGATTCTGTACTTTTCGTGGATTTCTTTGTCGAAGACGTCTGTAGTGGACGCGAGTTTGAAATCAACAACAAATGTTGCTGATCATGCCGTTAATTACGATACCCTCATGATGTTGAGAAGTATGAATACTTGGGTTGAGAAATTAGTTGGTGTTTTGATAGAAAAGTCATTATCACGCTTTCGTAAAACTTACGTAACGCAAAGTTACTGTAAACAAAAAATGGCGCGGTTTTCTTCAATGTCTTTCGTCATTTATTTTGCTAAAAACTCTTATTTTTTTACATTCATGACAATAATTTTCCCAAGGATTTCCAATGATACAACATGTATTTTACCTAAGTCATACACTCTAGTGCTCTATGCATACACGAGTGATTATGGTCATGTTTTTCACACGTTCATCAGGTGTTAATTATGTCTGTGTTTACAATTCACAATCTATGGGAATTAACGGTTTGACATGTCAAACGGTCGCTTAATGAAAAGATCTGGCGGATTTTGTCGACATATTGACGGTCGCTGGTCGCGTTGAGCAAAGGTCGCTTAATACATTAAAAACATAGTGCAAAAACGCTCGGGGGGAATTTTGAAGTGGTCGCTTAAGAAAAAGGTCATTTGGTACACGTGGTCGCATGAGCAAGATTTACTGTACTGTCAAACCCTTTGTTAGGGGCCTTTCTGAATAGAGACCACCCTGCAAATATAAGCCTTTCTTTTTTTAAAATGTCATTGAATATTTCTAGAACAAAATGACCTCTAAATAAGGACCATCTGTCTATTATAAATAGGGCTGTGGATCGTTGGGTAAGTGGCGATCCGATCAAATCCACGATTCAACACTTACGATCCACAAATTGAATCACAAATCTTTTCTTATCAAGTAACCCATCTAAAACTTCAACACTGCAGTCCTGAAGACAGCTAAATTTAATTTTCTTGTAGGAACAATAATGTAAATCAATATGAATTGTTCTATACAGCTTAAATTTATACATACTCCCTTCCAATTAATGGATTTACCAACATAATTTTCTGGTTTGAGCGTTGACCCAATTTTTAAAGATTCGATTGGACCTCTTGGCAAACAAGGAAGTCTATGATGAGACAATTCATATTCAGAGAGAGAGAGGGATTTTTAAGAACAAAGAATGCACTTTATGCAAAAACAAGAATCGCGAACCACGAATCTCAGTAATGACGATTATTCATACTCGATTTTTCAATTTGAATCGTGCTTACCCGAGTACTCGGATACTCGCCACAGCCCTAATTATAAAAGCCACATTTTGACTTTCACAAGAGTGGCCTTTGTTCACAGGTTTGACAGTACATCTGAAATGATGTTCTCTGAAAATGAATTCTGCCTAACAGCTAACTAACCTTCCAAATCTGTGTACAGATATGTTGAATAATACTCCAACTTACTAGAAATAACAAACCATCAAATATCTCAATAGCACTGAATCTTGATAATAAATACAAACTGCAATGTCTTTGTATGATTAACAGAATAACAACCGCTGTACAACATCTTAAAACAAGCATTCATAAAATTTCATCTTTCTTTCCATCAAAATTTTTTTTTATTCCCACTGGTATTCATTTGGGTTTAACACCATTTTTAAACAATTTTACAGTTGCAGATATGACAACCAATTCACCTTACCAGTTTTCCTGGACGGTATTCTAACCAGTACTATCTTACCCTTCCAAAGAAACTGGCAACTTCTCTGCATGTGAAGGAAAATCAACATTGCATTGTTGTCAAATCATGGAAAGGTATGATTTACCGCAACCGTGTATCGAACACCAGGTTGCCAGGTTACAAATCCAGTGCACTAACCACTGGAACATGGCTGCGGCCCCCACAGGTATTACACAAGGGATGTTAAAACATTTTCTAAACAACTTACTTTTAAATAAAACAACTACAGGAGGTTAGACTATTATAACTAACCTGAATATCAATATCAGCAGTGAGTGGTCCTTTAGCATACAAACATTCCCCGGGACAAGTATCATCACTCTGTTTACCATACGAGAACATCGTACCAGCGGCGATATACTGTCCTGCCCTCTTCATACTGGTTCTCTCTCCATTTATAACTCCTGTCCCATTAGAATACTTCAATACTGAAATTATGCAAAATAGGATATATAATTATGGTAATACAAAAAGTGCCAATAAAAAAATATACCATATTCAAAACATCTCACACATAATTAAGGGACATTATAACTCTCCGAATGGAATGATTTTTTCTTTAACTATTCTTGCACACTGCATGAACATGTCATGTGTAGTTCATGAAGTATGAAGAAGTATTTGACGGTCACCAGGTTTAACTCCCTGATAGGCACAGGAACACAAAGGTAAGAATATGAACTTTTAATAAGTACAGTCACACTTGTAAACAAAGTCCACTTTTAAGAAAGATAGACTTAGGCTCACAATAGGGAGGGGAAGAAAAAAAAGCCTTTTTGATTTCCATTACAGCCGTAATTAATTTACACCCCCAGTTTCTATGGCTTTGTATTATAATAAAATGAAACAAAAACTAGCTGTGTAAACACCTAAGAATTCAAATATGATTATTGTAGCCTATGTTTCTTCCATCCTGAAAACCTAGGATCAAACAAATGACTCATACACTTCATGCTTGTTTACAACAATCATCTTGTAATATAAACCACAATTATAACAATTGATTTCAGCTTTATTTTCAATCTATCACCCATCCCGGCACTAAAAAATACCCTTCTGATAACCATTCCCCATTCGGTCTGCAAACACGACCATCCTCGCTAATTAAAACTGAGTCACACAATTTATCAAAGAAGACTATTGTGTAAAATGCTCCGTTGATTTTAAAATGTGAGATTTCGTTATCTATCATGCATTGTCTCTAAGTCACGTAAAAGTATATATCGGTCAGGTTATCAGAATTGATTTCTTGATCAACGATTTACAATGTCTCTATATATATGGTATTGTTGGCAGATTATTTGTAGGTATTTCAGCAAATATAATTTTTGAATGAAACCAGATATAAATTGCTTAAATTGCAATTTTATAAGGCAATCTATCACAATAAATAAAAATTACGAAGACTTTATAAGTTTTGCCAAGAATATATCAATCAGCCATGACACTTTTGTGTTCTTCTAAATTTGATTTATGAAAATTTTCGGTCAAAGGGTTTAGCCCTATTGAATTTATCAAGAAATAAATATTTGCGTACTTAATAGTATCATCTCATTAATAAATACGAGCGTCAAGTTTAGTCGTAGTTGTCAACTTTTAGTGATAATGTCGTAATACGATGGAGACTCGAGAACGACTGGGTTTCTAATGTCAGACTGTTGTAGCTAAGTTTATAGGCAGTTGACAGGGACTTATCTAAATCACCTGCCAAAAGGGGCAATAACTGGGGTCATAGAGTTATAACACTGATTAGCAAAGTCAATATTCCTTTTTCCATTGATAAAGTTATGGGTTCGGTTAAACTCCCAATACATCAAGTAAACATTGCATTATATCATGATAAAACAACGCTTCAAGCCAGAATGATTATTTTCATCACACATGACATAAAAAAATGTTTGTTTCTGGTTACTAAACTTATCCTAATTTGCCCCATTATGATAAGCCCAGAGAACAGTACATCCATTTCCTCACTTTGTCACCATTCCAAATACTTTCATTAGAGCCCAAAAAACCCCTGACCCACTTAGCAGCCTATTTCTAATGAGCATGTCGCTAGAAACAATTTTTCTTAACCTAAATTTATTTCAATAATTGTTACTTATTCATCAAAATCTTTTCCCACGGGGGTTCAACATCGTGCCGACAGCCAAGGTGACATTTGGCAACTTCCCAGTTTTAACGACAGAGGTGGACTTCAAGCATATGCCTGGGTAAAACCACTGACTTTCTGTAAGACAGCCGGACAGCTCCTTCAAATGTGAACTTTGTCTGATCTTGTGTGGGATTTAAACACGCAGCAGCTTCAATGAGGGGCTAGTGATTGCTTATCAGAGACCATTATAAAATGAAACATAAATATAAAACCATCAGAATAATGCTAGATAATCACAAGATACCCCTGTCCAGCAATAGCTTTGTGGTAAAAAAATGTGACAAAAATTGATAGAATAATTTGTTACAAAATGAACCAGTTTTAGAAATGGTCATTGCAATTCAGTATATTATTTCTCATCATACCTTGCCTGTTATTATTTTTACAAAGTCAATTTGACAGCTGTGACAATTTAGAATCGGCATGTTGTAAACTAATTCAAGGGAAGTAACTCTGAGCAGACTAAGGTGTCATGGACTGTACTGGAACTTGGCAATGACAATATTTATGTCCATTTATAATCCGACCAAGTTTAATGAGGATTGGATAACATTTACTTAAGACATTAATCCAAAAATTAAGTGGGTGCTGTCCACCTGTCCAGCACAGGTGCTTCAATTTGTCACATTTGTTCAAACTAAATACAAACTTATTACAACTACAATTTGTCATTTTTCACCCGTTTTATCATAAATTAAGGCAATCAAATGACAATGTCTACGTGTTCCTATGTAACCAACCAGTACCAATGTGTTCTTCAAGTAAGCAACAGGTACTTGCTAAGAGCATGTAAATGTATGAATTGACAAATTTTTCTATGTACTTTTTACCCCATTTAAGGTTTGATCCAAGAAACGTCTGTGCTAAGAGCTGTCAGAACAGGCGTTAAACTCTGTACTCACTTTGTAAAGGTCAAAGAATCTGGTACAATGAGCACATTTATTTTCAATGATTTAAGTTAAAGATTTCTGTTAACACTGTAGTTTAAAAGCACTCATCACATGTAGGGCCAAAAATCTTACCTACAATACTTAATATTGTTTAATGTGACAACTTAAAGTGCACATACAGAACAAACAAGATTTGCTGATCAGACATAATCACAATTTAAAATCATAGTAAATTGCATCAGATTAAAAGATTTGCGGAGGTAACTTAACTGTCGGACTGTAAATAATGATAAGTTTATCACAGCTGTAGGCTATCAAAGAGAACTTCAAATTTTAATGAAAAATTCACAATAAACAATTTTTATTCAACAAAATAGAACACATGTGTACTTAAAAAGGAAGTGACCAAGTTCAATGGTACAAAACAATAAATTGCACAATAATTGTAGTGGCCATCTAAGGTGTTTCGGTATCCCGGCAACGTGACAAGCTCGTCAACAATACTAAACACAGCTCTATCGTTAACCCGTCTATATCAAAAGACTTGACAAGGGTCAATTAGGGGAAGTATTAAAATTGTTTCAATGAAAGCCGGCAGCTAAGGTTTAGAGGAAGAAAACGTGTTACAAATGTAACAATAAAGTAAATAATTATCTTTTCAAGTTATTGGTCTCACTGTAACCCCTCACAGCAGTAGACGGACATAAAACAAGTCAGTTCATATAACTAAAGAGTCAAAGCTGTACAAATTCAACTTGGCCCGAGGTTATAAAATTTTAGGTCAGTCTCTGAGCACAAATCTCATGCCATGTCTTTAAATGTTTATAAATTTATTACAATATAACATTTATGTTATTAATAAAACATTTATTAATATTATGACAGCTAAACTAATTTTAGTTTGTATTTTAAAGTAAACCAAAATACACTGAGAATGATATATTGAGCTCTGAGACTGTTAATTCCCAAGTTTTATAACCTCGGGCAGTCTTCACACTAACCCTCTAGCCCAAAGCCCAGGGATACTAAATTTCTTATTGGGCTTAAGTGAATTTTCTAAAAGTTGTGTATTCAGGCTAGTGGTACATTGTTTATTTTCAATAGTCCACTTATAGTTCGGGCTTAAAGTGCGTGAAAAAAATAGTTTGAATGCTGTTTGGGACCTGAGCTGTAATTGTCACCAAACAAGTTATAATTTCAAAGTGTAAAATACTGCAGACCCACACTGTGTTCAAGGTTATAAAACTTGAGATCAGCATCAAATCTCATATCTTGTCTTTCAATGTTTTCAAGTTAATTATGATCAGACAATAATTTTAGATTAGTGTGACAGCAAAATTGATCTAAACATGTATTTAAATGTTAATAAACTCTATCTATTTAATCATAGTACTTTGTATTTTGAAATGCATGGAACTGAGTTTTGAGATCGGAGACTGCTCTCAAGTTCAGTAACTTCGGGACCTGTAGCTTGGTAATAGAACAAGAGGGCCAAGATGGCTCTAGATTGCTCACCTGAGAACAAAGACACTATAATTAATGATCAGGTATAGACCCGTTTTTACATAGATTTTAATCAAAACCAACAATGAAGGTGCTATATAATACTGTAAACAAGCTAAAACGTAGCAATTTTTCTAACTTAAGGGATAATAACTCTACAAGTACTATTTCAATTCCACCCATAATCAAACTCATCAAAGACCTTTGGGTTAACATATGCACATTCACTGTAAATATGTTCATGATTGGTGAAGAATTAAAGGCACTAGAGTGTATACAAGCTGATAAAATTTTAGCAAATTTTCTATTCCAAGGGCCCATAACTCTTGAAGTCAAGGTCTGATTTCACCCATAATCAAACTTGTCCAAGACCTTTAAGTCATACACATTCACTGAAAATATTATCACGATTCGAGAAGAAATGAAGGTACTAGAGTGTAAACAAACTCAAATATAGCAAATATCAAAGTCAAGGGCCCATTACTCCGATTCCACCCATAATCGAACTTGTCCAAGATATTTAGTTCATAAACATTTACTGAAAATAATATTAGGATTGATGAAGCAGTGAAGGCACTAGTGTGTAAACAAGCTAAATATAGCAAATTTTCTAAGTCAATGGCATATAACTCTTGAAGTCCTTGTCCGATTTTGAGCATAATCGAGCTCAGCCGAGACATTGTGGCCATATACATTGTGACAAATTTTGATTCTGATTGGTTGAGAGCTGTGGATGCTATACAGTGTAAACAAACTAATTGTGGATGGATGACAGACGCTGGACTTTCATCCATCCTGATCAATCAGGTGAGCTAAAAAGCAACATCACCTTTATATGGGCCAAGGAATGGTACATCCAATTCTTATTTTTTTACCTTTTTCTATGCCTTCAAGAATAACATATATATTATATAATTATATTATAATAATAAAAATTCCCTTGCTAACCAACTTTAATTTTAATGAGCATGTATGTAACCAGAAACAAACAATTTTTTATGCCAAATATTAACAAGAGAGTTTGTATGCGGTCAAAGGTATAGTTTGATTTCTTGTCTGAGAGAGCAGTGCATGATAATAATAATATAAATAATCACCAGAATAAGCAAATCTTGAAATTCATTTAGCACAATTGATGGCTATTATGAGATAGTCAGATAGTCGGAATTTACTTTGTAAATTCCACTTCTAAAAACTAGAACCAAGAAATATAAATGACATCAGAAAGTTCTGTTTGAGGGAACAAACAATTATCTAAGCCTAGCCTGACATACACAATTATTTATACTGTGCAGTCCCTGAGTATCAGTTTTACAGTTTTACATTTTCATAAATGTTCAACAATGTTGCTAAGATCCTTCCCAGAGACAGCGTAAGTGCACAATGTATGCATTTATTATGTTTTAACTAAAATGAACATTACATTAATCTTATTTTATTCCGATCTTAATGTCATCTGTAATATTGTTCAAGATTCGTTTACATGGAAACAGCATTTTGAAATTATTGAAGAAAAAACTTTTGAAGGAAATTTTTATATGTTTGTATTCCATCAATTTGCTGAGTGTTATCCCATTTATGCTGACGTCTTGCAACCATTGCATTTTACATATAATTGAACCTTAAGCAAACTGGTAAATTGCAATACAGCAATTTCTGTAGGGTTCTACACATACATTACCCGATCGAAAGGAATTCATGAAAATACATGCATTTTTCTTGGACTATTCTTGCATACTTTATGAATAGTTCATGAAGTGTGAATAAGTATTTGACAAGGGATGTTACACCAAGAAGATACTAAACCTATTCTGGTGGATTGTACGGCAAATCTTCAGTTATGTATGATGATCACATACTACTGTGATATCAATCACAGGGTGATCGTTGATTGAGTGGTAACGCGCTGGACTACTAAATAAAAAGTTGTGGGTTCCAATTTCAGTTCCACCTTTCATTATTTCAGGGACTCTTTTTCAGTGTCCCCGTACCCAACTACCAAGCCAAGTACTGTGTAAAGAAAATCACAGGAAATGGGAGAGGGGTGTATTAGAACCAGGGAACACTTCGAAAAGAATAGGGATATAATTGCCTGGTTCTCCTGTATCTTATCTCCCCTCTCTCTGGGGTGACCATAGCTGTCAAAGGAGCTGTTAGTCAACAGATTAATAAAAAAATAAGTTATTAACCAAATTATTGTGCAAAACATGGAGTTATCATCAGTAACACACAATACTCATTAAAGTTCATTAATTCTTTAGTTACAACACCTGCAAGCTATAATTAATTGCAGGCATTTAGCACATAAAACAATTTGTTCAATGGGAAGAAATGCATTATATAAAGAAACAGAACATTTAGACTATCCTCTATCAAAAATGTTATTTATCAATTTCATTACTGAAGCAGGTAGACTAATGGCTCTGTGTTAACATTTCTCCATCCTAGCGTATTTATAAACAACATTAATTAAGAATTGTTGCAACACCCAAAGCATCTCTTTATACGAATATACAGACTAAATTCATCCCGCTGTACAGGAAGTCAACATGATTGTAACCTTAACTTGAACAAAAAATCTGCAGTGTCTTATATTATACCGTCATGCCATATTAGGTGTTAAAAAGAATTTTAAGTTTCTGGTTACCAGAAGTTCCCTTATTTTACCCAGTGTTCCCCTAGACTTTTTTTTGGCCCGAGGAATGGTGCGTGCACTTCCTCACTTATTTTACCCTTTCCACAAGCTTATCCCACACACTAAATTGAAAAACAAACAAAAATGCCTACCTACTGGTACCCTATTTTGAAAGAGCCTGTAACCAGAAACAAACATTTTTTAGGGCTAAAATGAACAAAAAACCTGCAATGTCTTATAAATTATACCTTCAAGCCATATTTGATGCCTCCTCACACACTAAGGATAATTTGATTACATTGTACACTACGCTTTAGTTGCTAACGACATGGAAAAACATGTCATGCATTTTCTAAAGCATGTTAATTTGAAAACAAACAAAACAGTAAAAAAGCCAGCTGCACATCAGAAACTAAACCAGTGTAATGTAAATAGTAAAAACACAAGGTTGAATATCTTACAAAGATTTTAAAGTTCATAGGCCTAGCATAAATATGTAAGTTTTTTCAGCACATCTAAAATGATTTAATAACAAGAGGTCCAAGATGGCCTTATACTTGCTCACCTGAGTAAAACTTGTTCGAGATTTTATCAAATACAAACACTCTGACCCACCAAAAATGTGGCCTCTATAGTGTTCACAAGGTTAAAGATGACGATGCACGATGCTGGATAAAGAGCAATCACAAAAGCTTACCATGAGCACTTTATGCTCAGGTGAGCTAAAAACATTTACTATTGAGGTAATGCTTCCTTGAAAATAAAAGAGACAAATTAGACAATGTTAACACTGAGACTTCTGTCTTTTAAATGTGTCCAAATGTAGACAGCACTG
This sequence comes from Lutraria lutraria, assembly GCA_964023205.1. Classification (NCBI taxonomy): domain Eukaryota; kingdom Metazoa; phylum Mollusca; class Bivalvia; order Venerida; family Mactridae; genus Lutraria; species Lutraria lutraria. The sequence continues at coordinate 6,080,785 of OZ026845.1, forward strand.
CATGCAGTCTCAGTAAAGTTAAAGGTCTCTGAGCTTTGAACCTCTTTTAAATCCACAACCTTGTTCAAAACTTTGAATTGTTTCAGGTAAGGTTAAAAAAACTGTTTGTTTCTCGTTATATGCTTATCAAAAATAGGGTCCATAGACAAGGAATGGGGGGGGGGGGGGCATTGTTTGAAAGCATGCAGAAAGGTATAATATTGAGACACTGTTGATGTACCATCCCTCAGGCCTAAGAAAATATTTAGGGCCGCAGAGAAAAATTAGGGTAGGTTGGTGCTTTTTTACAGAGTTGACAGGAATTTAGTGTATGTGACAGATGCATGCCAGCATGCATACACACAAGAAATAATAGAGTAGGAAATACAACAGTAAACTGTAAAAAAATATCTTTTATGATCAAACATTAACATGCGCAGGTGGGTCAGGAGAAACAAACATCTATTTAACTGTGGCACTGACTAATGACTTCAGGTACAATACTTGCTTGTGTACATCTTTAAATTGTCAACATTCCCGAAAATAATAATGATGTTTCATGATGTTAAATACATTATATAATGCAGTGACATACAAAATGTAATAATGCATGTCACTAACAATATTTATAACTAAAGGAATGAAAACTTAACTCAACACAGGAAGCTGAGTTTTTCCTGTATGTTTTGACATTGCGGAAAACCTGGCATTCTCAAGTGCATTAAAACCTCTGACTTAAAGCACACACAATTTGTGAAGTACAACTTGCAGTCAATGTTTTGCTGACAACATGCGAAAGACAATCAACCAAGGGAATTAACACTATGCATTGTGCACAGCCGAAAGTCATACAATACCTGGAGAAAAGAGAGCAGTAATTTCCCAAAGGTAGAGGTTTCTTTTGCATTAACATTTTGAGAGAAAATTACTTTGGTTTGTTGTATTATGAGCCAGACAGTCATTAATGATGGTTCAATGTGGATAGGCATCTGGATTGAAAACCCTGGCTCATAATGTAAGAAATGGGCATTTGAAATCAAAGATGGCATCTGGGGGTCCCCGTAGTCCAGTGGTCATGATCCTTTCTGATGTAAATTAGAATCTAACCTGGGACAATACAAATTTTACATGTGAAGAAGCTGTCCAGTTAGCTTATGGTAGGTTGGTGGCTCTACTAAGATGTACACCTGCTGGGGTCTTCCTCCACTGTTCAAGACAGGGAAAGGCTGTTGGTGGAACATTAACCCTCAAAGAAACCCTATAGAAAAAATGACCGGAATACCAGGGGAACTCCACTGGATATCTCTGGAATATTCCAGTGGATATCCACCAAAATACCAGTGGAATTCCACTGGTGTCAGAAAAATTATGCATGTTTTTACGGTGAAATTTCAGTGAAATTCTGGTGAAGATTCGAGTGGAATTCCAGTGGTATCCCAGAGACTATTTTCACTAGGGAAGGAGCGTCCCTTACAGCTTTGAACTGAAACCATTCCAAGAAACTGTAGAATCATTAAAATCCATGTCAAATATTTATTTATATTTCATAAACTTAGTTCATAATGTATGCAGGAACAGTTAAAGAAAAATTCATGAATTCCATTCGAAGGAAATTAAGATGTCACAGATAAAGGTAGCAGAATAATAATTATTCTTGAGAAGACTGATGCCAAGAAGATTGATATTGTGGCCATGGTAACTGAACACCAGATCACAGAATCATGATACACACTAAACCCTCCACTCAAAACGTTTTTCAAACAGGTCATCATAAACGCTTTTGTACAATTTTTTTTCATTTCAGTTTGTGATGAAGGATACATGTTATATAATGCATGGTAATTATAACCTAACTGCATCATATATTTGTATAAAACATTCACCATCAACACCACAGACGACATGGTGACTATAGATCATAGATGCAAGTAACAAGTTATTGTAAAACATGGCCTAAATCGTAAATTCTTCATGTGAATGATCTTGTAAGGGAAACATGTCGCCTCAAGCATTTTGACATTGTGACATTATTACAGCTGTTAGAAACTTACAAAGGTAACAAATATTTTGTATCATTTATTAAAGTCACTTTTGAAGAATGATTTAAATGCGACTATCTGTGACATTGGGTCTCTTATATAACCTTATTTAATTACTAATTGTTCCGGCTTAATAACAAGCACATAAATAATAACTTTACATGATGTACAATCAGAAAACATTAACAATTCATTTTTTACCATATCTTAAACAACAGAGTCAGCTAAGAGACCTTGGGATAACTTAAGTGAGACAAAGACACAGTTAACAGCTGTGAATGTGAGAAGTATAAACATAGACAGAGACCAAAGGTGAGCAATAGGGAGAAAGGACAACAAATATGAACATCACTTGTGAGTGTGTTATTGAAACTAAACTTCAGTAAGACCAAAGGTGAACAATAAGCAGAAAGGACAACACAATTATGAACAGTATTTGTGAGTGAGGGTCTGTGATAAAACTACAGTAGAGACCAAAGGTGAGGCTGGTGAGCAATGAGCAGAAATTAGGACAATGAATATTAACAGTCATAGAGAGACACTGGTTTTGAAACAAAACAACAAACAGAGACAAAAGGTGAGGAACAAGCAGAACGGACAACAAATATTAACAGTATTAGAGAGTGAAGTTTTCAAACAAAACTATAGTAAAGACCAAAGGTGAGCAATAAGTAGAAAAGGCAATGTATATGAACTGCAATTTGCTGTTTGTTAGCTAGTCCATATATTTTTACAAACTATGCTGAGTTTATAATGATGATGGCTCTATACTCCTCTCAGCTTATACCATTCACAACAATTATAAAGACATCTCAATCATCTCTATCGATAATGTTTGTCTTTGTAAAGATATGAATTTTTTTTCATAGCAAGATCAATGGATAACAGCCAGGTGTAAAATTCATCACATTTTCTCACAAAATTTTCCTAGATACAAGATTTCCTGGGTTGTTATAGTCTCAAGTATCATAAATTATAACATTGTACAATGGCCAACTATAAATAAAGACTTCTAGTTCACAATCTAGGCAATAATTGAACTGTAAGGAGAAATAACTTATAAACTAAATCATTGTTGGAAAGAGTGAAGAATCTTATGCATTGAATTTTAAATTATTTGCTCATTTACCAATTCAAGAAAAAGGTTTTACAAGTAATGAACTAAATTGTTATGAAGTGAAACCAATAGGTATACTACCGAACATTTGTATGACATTGTCAGACACACTGAATCTTTGCAATGAACTTTGAATTATTTACCATTGTCCTAGAAAAAGGTTTTATATGAAATTGACTGAATTGTCATGAAAATGTAATGAATGGTTGTAAGTGAACATTTGTTAACATACGCCACAGATAATATTTTAGTCTGATTTCAGGATTTCAGGACCATTGAGTCCAAAAACTGAGAATTTTCATAAGTTTAATGTTTCAAATAAATTCCACTTATTGAAGTAAATAAATATTAAATTCATTTTCAAGTTTCAAACACTTGCTAAGTACAAAATCAACAGCTAGATTTTTGTTTCGACATTGCTAAAAACTTTCACTTGGATATAACTCATAATATTCAAAATACCTATACATGTATATGCTTTCATCAACTAAGGACTTGGTAATTTCTTTAACATTTATATAGACAAAAATTAAAGTATTATTTGCTTAAGTAAATATATGAGCAGAAACTTTCCTTATAAAACAAGTGAAAACTAAATTCCAACATACAAAAAAGCCATCCTAAGATATTTTCTTTGAAGAAAACTCAGTCATTCAAATGTAAACTCATTTTGAAAGACACTCAAAAGATGCGTTTTTTTCTTGTATGCAATTTATGTATGCACAAATTGACAACTAAAGCGCATTTTCTACATTTGTGAAGTGCACAATCTTAAAGTAATGACACAACGTACCCTGGATGCATTTTCATCAAAGAAAATGAATGAATGAAAGAACTTTTTTTGTGAGGGAAAAAAGAGTATAAAGCTGCGATCACACTTAAGGGTCTGCACGTGATAATGAAAAAAGGTCCATAAGTCTCCAATGAATGATGCACTTTAACTGAAAATCTTGTGTTTTTTCCATTTTTAAAACAGACAGATTCAAAAAGAAATTAACATTTGATTAGAATTGTGTACAATGGTACCCATTCTTGTAACTCATTTTGGTTTTTGGCAAGGTTGGGGTTTAGGTGCATAAAGGCTGTTATTTTGTTCATAAATTTATTTAGATTAAAATAACATATTACTGCACATTAACCTCCAAAAAATACTTATGTGAAAACAGATATAAAATAAATGAACTTATTAAGTATTATATCAACAAAATTTGTTTCAATGACAAATAAAGTGAGTATTTTTACAGTAATTTCCCGTCACAAATAAGAAAAGGAAATTAAGAGATAAAGATTTGAAATATTTTTACTTAATTATTTTAATTATTCATTTTCTATCATTAACAGGGTAATTCACATCACCATCTTAAATAGTTTCAATGAAAGTCTCCTATTTCCATAGCAACCCACATGACTGCGACAGTGACTTAATAATGTTGACACATTTCAGAGTCTAAGGAAACTGAAAAGTTTATTAGATAATTATCTTTGTTAATTAAGGCGGACATGTTCTCTAAGAGCACAATTTAAAAGTGAGTCAAAATAAATTCAACCATTCATTTCCCTCTATTTCGGGGCATGTCAAAGTGACTTGCATTTTATTTCCATTAAATGAATACAGATAATTGTTTGTCAAGTAAGGGAGTGTTATCTTTATTCAAAACTAATGTATCACAAAATGTAGTGAAGAAAGCGGGTCCTGTCAGATAAATGTCTGGTGTACATTTGTGCATCCCATTGTAACATCATATAAATCAATAAGGTACGGTGAGTCCAGCTAGCTAACGGAAGATCAGTGACTCTACCCAGGTACACGCCTGGGGTTTCCTCCACCCTTAAAGCCGGAAAAGGGGTCAAATGACCCTGGACTGTTTGTATTTTATTAACCCCAGTGAAAGAAACTTCATTGTATCATTTGAATAATAAATATATGAATACTTATTATCTAAGTCATAATGCATTGTTTCCTTTTAGAAATAGTATCAACAGATAAATAATCACATGATCAGAATTAAGACAACTGTACAACTTATTGAAAAAATTCCTGATGGACAATTTAAGGCTACAATCAATCAAAGTAAATTGATTAAACTTATATATTTATTTTCTTCATATCCAAACTCCATATTTATATATCATATGAGGTGGATTTAATTGATACTAGAATTTACCGAACAAGGTCAGAGGGATGATCACGATCGACTGGTCTAGTAGTAATGCGATGGACTACTAAACGAAAGGGTGCGGGTTCGAATCTTGGTTCCGCCTTTCAATATTTCAGGAACGCTTTTTCAGCGTACTTTTTCACTGAGCTTGAAGTACCAGTGTTAAGAAAATCCCAGGAAAGAGGGGAGATGTATAAATCAGTGCTTCACACCGGGCATGATAAATAACTAGGAAAAACTTTTCAATCTAAAAATAGGGTTCTAATGTATCTTATTTTCCCATTCTGGGCAGCTCTGTAATGACTTTAACTGTGATTTGAGCCATTAAACAACATAAATCAAACTCCTTACATAGAATAAATTCACTTAACTAGAGGCTGGTGAAATTCACATTACTTCAATTCACAAAATTAACAGAGTCCTCTCCTCATTAAAGGTGAAAAATGACTAACTATAATTGTAACATCTAAAAAAATTACAAAACAATACAGGACTGAGTTATATTATTTTTACGCCAAAAAAATGTGTAGAAGGTTAAATGCAATGTTGTAATTAAATACTGTACAGTTAGACATTTGCAACAGGCTACGATTTTGTGAATTTAAGTCAGCACTTTGTTTAACAAGGTCAAAGTATACAAAATCAAAGTACTGAAAGTACTTATAGAAACTGAACTTATATAGACTTGCACTGCAATATGGAACGGGAACTGGTTTAACAATTGCATGGCAGATGTAGAAAAACGTAGCATTTTGGTCAGCATCAAAAATCATGATCACCGAGCAAGTGATGGCTAAATGGAAAGCTGAACTGTCATTAAGTTTCCATAACATAAAACACCATAGAATCACAGAATATGTTTTACATGGTCAAATGATTGTGAAGTAATTAAATTACCAAATATATAGAATAAAACATCATCTAATCAGAGAATTTGTTCAGGTTCTCCGGTCAAACTTTATTTAAAACTTAAAAAACATGAAAATTAATCACCAACACATTTTCCTGATAATACAGTAATGCATATATTATCTCCTGATTAAATAATTGTCACAAGATCAAAAAGACAAAGTTTGTATTACTTTTTTTTGGTGACTCAGGTTCATATGAGTTTAAATATACAATTCACATGAGAAAGGGAAGCTTCTTACTGACATTAGTGTTAACCTCTGTTTGACAAAAACCCTCTGAACTTACCATACATTAGTATAGTTAGTTCATTAATTAGTCATCAGATTATTTTTGTATGACCGTTATTTATATAGAACCTTTATAAAATGGCCATTGTAACAGTGACATATTATAAACAAGATGTGTTTTTAAAACACATTGCCCCCTCAGAGTGACCTTGACCTATGACCTACTGACTTGAAAATGCACAGGTCCTTTAGAGGTTGTCATGAGGAACCAACATAATTTATGAAGTTTGATGAATTTGTGTTTTGATTTTATAGGCAAGGTTGAAGTTTGGTACAAACGCACAGACAGAAAAACAGATAGACAGATAAACAAGACATGCCAAAAACAATATGTCCCGATCTATGACGTGACATTTTGTGTGATTCCAGTGTATGGGTGTGGGTATATTGACTCACCTAGATAGTTTCTACTCCTGGCAAGTTCTGTGATATTCACATGACAAGAACCAGCTGGGATTCTCGTGATCTGATTGTAGCCATACTTGAGGTTACGTCGGGTATAAATCCCAGCAATGATACGACATGAGTCATTGTCCCCTCCACACACTCCACAGTGATCTGTCTGTTTGCCTGACCCCACAACTCCATCACAACCAACGATCTAAAAATATACAAATACAATAAAAGTTAGATCAACATACAAACAGGGGCCATATTAAGAGGAGATAAAAATCATGTTTATTTTGTCTTGTATTGTGAATAATTAAACATGATGACATTTATTCACAGGTGGTTGCTAACTAAAGTTTTACTGTCTTACAGAAATGTTACAGTATACATATACAGTACAACCTCTCTAAAGCGACCCTCTCTTGAGCAACAGCCTCCCTTCAACAACAGCATGATTTTCCCCACTGTATGCTTTATCTATTAATTGAACCTCTCTAGAGCAATAACCTCTTAATGTCAGCATAATTTTGCTACTCCTAAAGGGTGTTGTTTTGGAGAGGTTGCACTGTTTTATCAAAGTGGTTGCAACATGTTTTTGTACATAACTATCAATGAAAGCTTACAGGTGAATTTAAGAAATGCTAGAAAAAAAACTTTTAAACTTCCCAAAGCACCGGTACTGCATTCACCAACAAACAGCCAGACCTATAATCCATCATTCCCCCCCCCCCCTCCAAACACAAAGAAATATATGAAAAAATTCCACCTCTCCCACCCAAGTTACTGCTTACCCACCACTCTCCCATCCCCGTTAAAAATTGACGGTTTACTAATTATCAATCAAGACAACAACATTTTGGACCTCCAATGATGGTTAGAAATTTCTCAAAGGCTTACTGTGATAGAGGTACTGTGAGACTGCTAAAACATTACAACAGAACTGCAATATCATTATCATACAACATTATCATACAACATTTTTAACTAATTTCAACTGGTGCAAAGTGATTAAAAAACTAAAAGCAAGGATTTCTAATTAAGTCAGTGCAACACAGCAGTAACTTAGTCAACCTATTAGTATTCAGATACAACATTATTGCACCAAAAAGACATTGTTACGACTAATCAAAATTAATCATTTCAAAACCACACTGTACATACAGAGTGTGTCTGAGAACAGTATAACGGTGAAAGACATCCCCAGTCTACATATTATACAAACTTTCAATAGAATCTTAATTCATATGCATGCAATTTGAATAAATTATTATGCGCAAATATTTAATCAAAATGAGTAGGAAAAAAATGTATCAGACAATTTTAAAAACTTTCAATCTGATGAAAAAAGACATCACAAAATGATACCTATAATAAGGTCCAACACAATGTTTGTTCCTGGTTTGTAGCTAATTAAAAATAGGGTATGAACAGGTAGGTAGAGAAATAGTTTTTTTCTAATTCTTCAATAATTGAAAGTAACTTTTAATTAGCTTACCGGTACATAAAGTGAACTCAAATTGCTTTGTCTTCCTTGGGCCTAAGATGAAAGTTTGCAGGAAAAATTTAGTGTAGGTAATCAGAAACAACCTTTTTTCAGTCTAGTTTAATATCATTAGAAGAAGCAAAACTACAAAATTTGCACCTGATCACCTTATAGATTTCAACATTTAATATGGTAAATCATAGAATTCAGAAGATGTTTTGCCTGCTTGCAAGAATGGGAATTCTTATTTAAAGTTTGAGAGGGTTTTGACATGCAGCAGTTTCTGTGTCAGTTTGGAGAGGGTTTTCAAATGTAGAAGGGTTACTGTATTAGTTTAGTGTTGGTTTTCAGATGGGTTTGGGGAGTTAAGAGGGCCCCGGGTTATTACATCAGTTTGGAGCAGCTTTGGCAATCAGAGCCTGGTTACTATTTTGCAGTGTTGGTGTTTGGCAAGTTTTATTTTGTAAAATATGGATTTGTTTATTTATTTGTGAAGCATAATTCGAGGGTTCAACGCAACAGTGTCGTAACTCATATGGAAATATGAACAAGTTATGAAAGTGTTGCACTGATCCCTCGAATTATAGTGTTTGCAAGATTTTCACTATTCTTCATGAATCAGACATATGTAATTACCGTAAGGTATGAAATCTGAAACAATTGTCCTTACTTAAACCAGGAAAACTGACCCCATTATAAATGTCAGCTTGTCTCAAACCCTTCATCCTTACCCTGACAAATGTACTGCCTGTCCAAATAAGAGTTATTTATGCCCTACACATTAAAACTGCTGATTACAAGTTTGGTACTAAATGAAAGTGAAAATTTCAATTTTCAGTATGCATGCAAGAAGATATTTCAAATAACAACAAATTACTTAAACACAATTACACTTTTGTATCAATATTTGTGGGCTGCCGTCCAAATAGTATGCTTTTACATCTATAAATTTGATTATCTTTTTGTCAATAAATTCATGGCAAAGTTCGTTGCTCACTAAGACGCCTAAATCAGTTTAATACATACTAGAAGGTAAATATCAAGTATACCGTCAGGCTGAAGTTTGCGATGAAAATTAAAATACAAGTACCAATCAAATAGTTTGTAAGTAAATTATATACCTTGTTTCTTTAATTGCTATTTGCTTATCACTTACAACCAGTCCGTAAATGGAATCTCTGGTATTTGGACCAGATATCATTTACATAAAGACTGATAATTCCTACTGAGGGGTATTAGTCGATCTAAATACTAGATGTACTTGTAAATGTTTGCACATCTAGTGGAATTTAAAAACTGCATTTAAAATACAACAGGGCAAAGAGATTAAATTAAAAAAGCCACTTGCTTCTATTGGGACAACACAACTGTAACTCATTCATTATATACACAGAGTTACAATATTGATGCAATGAAAATTATTTTACAAGCAAATCTTATTATAATTCTCTCTTCGCTTATTTATGAACCTTGCAACAAACCAAAGCGATGTCAAAGGAATCAGAAAAATTCACCCCCAAGAGGTCGGGTCAGGAATTTTAAATTTGGATATGGTTTCATCTTCATTAAATTTTGAACTAATTTAAACAAATAAATGGCATTCAATTCCTTGCCAGATCATGGAATACATGAATATTTGAAAACAATTATTTCTGAGTATAGAACCAGTATTAGAATAATAATATATATCATCCCACAGGGGAGCTAGCTGTATGTAGAGTTATGATAAATTTGTGTTTTGGTCTGTATCCATGGCTATTTTAGGTCCAAATTCACCATTATACGCCATTCTTACAAATAGCCATACTTATTTCTTAGCTCTATAATTTAGTACTTAGTAGATTTCATAAAGATGAGAAGAGCTAGGATGGGCCGTCCTCCAAAAATAATAAATGTCTCACCATCACCAATAGTTTGTTGGACTACCCTGTTGCAACAACATACTCAGTCTTTGAATTTAGCCCCGAACCTTGGACCGAGTCCACCATAATGGCAATCAGTCCAGTAAATTATGCAAAGTTCAGTGGACCTACTGTCCAGTAAATTTTTCAGTGAAAATTTTGCCATGTTTCAGAACAAAAAATGAAATATTTTAATCACTCTCAAGAAATATGTTTTTTAGCCAAATCATATATGAAATTTTGTGTGTACTATTTTTGGTTCACTAAAAGTTCATTAGGTCCAGTAAAGTTTGCAGTTTCATCGGACCGAATGTCCAGTGCTTAAAAAAAGTTTTTTGTGAAGACTGCATACTTAATTCCATATATGTATCATCAAGCCCATAGGAAGTAATTTCAGGGAGGGGGCTAATTTTATGGTCTGTCTGACAATTGGGGGTAGGAGAATCAGTTACATCCCCTTTTAATTACCATTGCAGCTTAAATTATTTGAAGGGGGGAGGGGTAAGCCATACCCCTTCTCCAGTTCCGACAGCAGCCCCTACCATACAATTTTCAGTTTTGTCATGTAAGCTTTTTTTTATGGATACCACAAGTACAATTTTATCTAGGTCAGTACTAAATGTAGAAAAAACCCAAACAAAACCTTCACTGTTTTTAAACAGTCTTGGATAGCAACTGAGCTATTCCAAGACCCATTCATAAAATATCTGCTTACATTGACATTAATACTGATAACAAACAGTTTATAAGTAATCAGAATTTTACCTACCTAATCGTTTTGTCTACAATCGTCTTGTACTCTACAGTTTTCACATAGACATATAGGCAGAATCAGAACTGTACAACAGAATTTTTTAAACTTTGCACAATCATAGCACATAATACTAAAAACATTTTCAGAGAAATTGATATTTTTTTTTAATTATCTGCCTTTGAATTTGCATTTTTTGCTTTGAAAATGTTTGTTTGTTTGCATTTATTTTAACCCTGTTAGTGTTTAATCCTATTTATTGAACAATATCTCAGTTATGTATGAGGGTAGGTTGAAATTACAAGAACACCTTACAGAACAGTCTAAATTTACCAATCTGACCTATTCCACTGCATTTTGCAACTAACTTTCAACTTCTCAAGCAATCAACAAGAGTGGAGAACAGATGACTTCAAATATTTTACTTCTGTAAGGTAAGAAATAGGAAAACTTTAAACAACACGGAATTGATCCAGACTTGAGTTGTTTAAAGAAACTTGGACATTCACACTAGGGGGTTCTTTGGGTGGTTATGGTCACCAAGTAGTAATCACAAGTAGAAGCTGTGATGTTTGAATACCATGCAAGGCCAGACAGATTTCACATGTGAGGAAGCTCTAGAGCTAGCTACCGGAAGTACACGTGTATACACCTGGAGTCTGATCCTCGACCATAAAAGCTGGATTATTAGACACCAAATGACCCTGATGTTAAACGCCAAAGAACTTTCACACACGCACACTACATCAAACATTCATTATAACTTAGTTAAAGTAAATGCTGTATGCGGAGCCTGTTGCATGATTAAACTGCGTATAAACATCTAAAGAGAGAGGTCCTGAATACCAGTCATGAGAGTAATTTAAATGTTATTATTTTCATAATTTTGCAGGTGTCACTTAATTTGTACAGGTGTGTAAATATATTCATGCGCAAATTTTGAATTGATCTTCCTTTTAAATATTTATTATATAAGATATTAGATTTAATAATCTAAGTAAGATTATTAGAGACATAAAATCAACAAAACAGGCCAGGTATATTGCACCAGATTCTTTTTATCATAAGGCCAACAATATCAACAAGTTTGTTCATCATGCAGTCTGCGATAAATGCTTTGGGAAACTAAACTATACAGTATAGTTCAGCTTTACGTAGCCATCATTTGCTTAGCACACGTGAAATTTTGTGTGGACCAAAGAATAATGCATCACTGTGAGGAGGTGATCCTTAAAACATTTTAAGTTTGCAGCTTGATGACTGTCAATCATTTTTTTTTAATTATGACAAGAAATTTTTGTTTTTCGTTATCTATTTCAAGATTTCTTTTTTCAGTACAAGTACATAATATTGACAAAAAAACTCTTATCTACTTACTGTTACATGTATATTATATATACATGTATTACATTAAACACCAACATTTCCTGACCGACCAATTATTAATTGCAGCAAAAGGTGAGCCAAATTCACATTGGATTTGTGTCTATATTCTAGTTTTATTTAAAATACAAATTTATTTCCATCGTTATGGATACAACATGGACAGATGAGAGTTTGATGTGAAGAAAATTTAAATTTATCTCATTAAAATAAAACATCTTGTTTACATCTTGTTACATGATGCAAGCACCCTATTGTTTAGTTCACATAGCCTAACCCTCAATCAATGTTGATTTTTAGCGTCTTAATTCTATAAATGACTTAATATGTTTGTATGTTCATATTTAATCTTTAGTAAATCATATTAAAAGCAATTTTAATGTTTAGAAATGGACACTCTTAAGTCCACCGGTCAATACAACCAACTTTTATACTACTTTATAAGCCTACTTGACATTTTCATAGGATTTTCAAAACCCACTTAAACACCATTGAGTTTAAAAAAAACACTAGTTACAAAGTCATTAAGTTTCGGGTACAAGTGTCAGACATTTTTGACATTTTTATCCAATTTTCAAAACATTAAATAAATATTTTTATTCTACAGCTGCTCCAGTGGGATTATCTGGACTTCATAGGTGTTATGATAGTCCCTAAATCCACTATGACATCATTTAGTGATGTAACAACTTGTACCAATATTTTGAATTTATATTATAAAATGAGCCCAGTAAAAAACCACAATGTCAAACTGTTTATACAAATCTGGGGCTGTAAATTAGAAGAAAATGCTGGACTTTGTTTGGTACATCTATTATAGCGACTTACATAATAAATTCAATGATTTTGATATTAAAATCATACTGTACTTTAGATATATATATTGATGTTACAGCCTAGAATGACTAATTCATAATTAAGTAATGTATTAACACTATTCTATATAAAAAATAAAATTCTACAATTGAAGGGACATCTGAAGTTATCGGTGGTGGAGTGGTAACACACTGGACTACTAAATGAAAGATTGTGGGTTCAATTCCCGGCACTGCCATTCCAAAATCACAGGAAAAGGGATGAGGCTTGTATCAGCGCTTTACATCAGGATCAATAAAGAACCAAGAAAAAACATTCATAAAGAATAGGGATATAAATGTCCAGTTTTCCTGTATCTTATCTCCTCTCTCTCTCTGAAAAGCTTTGGAATGGGACGTTAAACAAAACAACAGATAAATAACAAGAGGGCCACATTGGCCCTTTATCGCTCATCTGAGAACAAAGGCCAATAACCAGGTAACATAGTTTCCATCTCGTAAAACTCATTTTTACGTAGATTTTGAGATCAAAACCAACAATGAAGGTATAATACTGTTAAACAAGCTAAAACGTAGCAAATTTTCTAATCCAAGGGCCCATAACTATTGAAGTTGTACTCCGATTCCACCCATAACTGAACTTGTCCAAAACCATCAGGTCATACACATTCATTGTAAATATGATTAGGATCTGTGAATAAATGAAGGCGCTAGAGTGTAAACAAGCTAAAATATAGCAAATTTTCAAAATCAAGGGCCCATAACTCTTTAAGTTTGGGTCCGATTCCACCCATAATCGAACTTGTCCAAGATCTTTTAGTTATACTTATTTACTGAAAATATTTTTAGGATTGGTGAATAAATGAACATGCTAGAGTGTAAACAAGCTAAAATATAGCACATTTTCAAAGTCAAGGGCCCATAACTCTTGAAGTTTAGGTCCGATTCCGCCCATAATCGAACTTGTCCAAGATCTTTTAGTTATACACATTTACTGAAAATATTATTAGGATTGGTGAATAAATGAAGGCGCTAGAGTGTAAACAAGCTAAATATAGCAAATTTTGTAATTCAAGGGCCCATAACTCTAGAAGTTATTGTCTGATTTTGCCCATAATTGAACTTAGCCGAGACATTGTGGCCATATACATTGAGCAAGTTTAATCATGATTCGTTAAGAGCTGCGGTTGCTAGAGTGTAAACAAACTAATTGTGGCCGGACGCCGGACATTCAACGATCCTAAAAGCTCACCTGATCAGGTGAGCTAAAAATAAACAAATGAGGAGACATCGATTGTAAGAAGTATTTGTATTAACATAAATTTACAAAAAATACAGTATGGAAAAGTAATTATGTAAACTTGATATTTGACATACACATGACATGCACCATAACCCAGGCCAATGCATTTATCAAATACCACGATAAAAAACATTTAAACATTTCTATTATTTCAACACCACCAGTGAAGCCTTCATTCTACAAGTTCAGAAAACAACATATCACCTTTCATTACGAAATTGATAAAATTCTGAGAGTTTTGTGTGGGAGAGAAAACAGAAGAATTTCTGTGATTTTTTCTGCAGCCCTCTCTGATAACATTTAAGGCGTAAGAAATTTCTTTTGTTTCTGGTTTCCCAATCTACCCTAATTTATCCCTGTTGCCCTTAAGACTTTTTAATTGGCCCGAGGAACAGAACACTTCTTTACTTTTCCAAGCGATTTCAAAAGCAAAAAAAAAGACCCGACCTACCAACATGTTTTTAAACAGTGTTACAATGACGTAACCAGAAATGAATCGTCTAAATGAAAAGAACTTGTAAATGAAAACTCTGACTGCTTGTTAACCTCCTATGAAGATAAGAAAACAACACAATGCTTGGTTTTGTAAATTATAACACAGAAAATAGATTTACCAGAATCTTACACAATTTCAATGGGTTGTCTATCTGTGATAGAGCCAGGATTTTTATGCAAGTCATGAATGTGTTATACCATACCTTTTTATCTGTGGTATTTATAAACAAAAGTATGACAGGCTACATTAATGTCACATTGTTGCCTTTTAATTATTCCATTAAGAAAAGTTGTTAACATTGGCACTGAAAATTATACACCGTATAAAAACATACTATAACGTCTTCAGTTACCTCCCTTATCTGAGAGGTTCTGCTTGATTGGCACATTTGATAAGGAAACTCTTTCTATCCAAGACCAACTTTTTACTAAGCAGTTTAATTTTAACCAATTCATTAACGAACCCTCATGGTAAATTGAAACTAAATCTACATCAAAATGAATTTCTGACGCAAAAGTTAAGATAATTCTATTTAAGACAGTAAGATAAGTGATAATTAATTAGGAATATCTGTCACGTTTCCGCAGCAAAAAAATGCAAAATACATCACATATGCATTAAAATCCATGTTTTCACAGCATTTCATAGTAAGCATATGTACTTCCTGAGCAAAAACTCACTAATGAACCGCTCAAATATGCAAGCATTTCCTTCAGATGTCTTAATGAAACAGAATTTTCTAAATGGAACAAAACCACAACAGAATGGTTGTTGAAGAAAATAGATACTGTTCTAAATGATTTTAATAATTTCGTTCATAACATTTAAATTTCATGAACTAATACTTTTAGTATATTAATTGTGTTTTGCTTTATCAATCTTTTCCAAAAAATAGAAATTGGGAGAAAACAGTGCAGAATCCTAGTAATTCAGTTTTGGAATAGAAGCAGTTACAACATTTTTGTTAAAATCTTAAGACCCGGTGTGTGGTTTTATACTTGTCTTCAGACCTGGTGCTGGGTGTTGTGTTTAACTCTAAACCTGGTGCTGGGTGTTATGTTTAACTCTAGACCTGGTGCTGGGTGTTATGTTTAACTCTAAACCTGGTGCTGGGTGTTATGTTTAACTCTAGACCTGGTGCTGGGTGTTATGTTTAACTCTAAACCTGGTGCGGGGTGTTATGTTTAACTCTAGACCTGGTGCGGGGTGTTATGTTTAACTCTAGACCTGATGTTGGGTTTTATGCTAAACTCTAATTTCCAGGCGCCATCATCACAACCAGGCATGACTCCTTGACAACTGGCCCTCTAATAGTACTCATCTAAAACCAAACATGGGCAAAGTCTGCTGAAATACCAGGTGAGTGACTATCTAAAGTATATATTCTATGAAAGATTATTGGTCTTACATTTAATAGAGGCAAAATGTAGTTGAAATAGTTTCTGTGTGATATTGTTTAGATATCAAATATCACAGATCTCTGTAATAACATTTGTCAATATGTCATATATTGTAATATAAGTATATTATATGACATAAAAAAAATTAAGCACACAGTGTGGAAGCCAGGCTCCATGTCATGTAACACAGTTGAGAAGTCATGTGACACAGTGATTACCAATAAGGCCGAAACTAGTGGGGGTTTAAGCCCCTCTAGCCCCAAGTTTCAACAAATAGTGCTTTAATTAATTGCTAAAACAAAAGATCACATTATAATTATGTTACATACATGTATTCTATAAATGTTATCAGCAAAAACGCATATAAAGAACTTGTAATTATATTATGATTAATTTATGAAAGACATGAGGGCATGACCTTTAGAACATCAAGTGATAAATATTTTCATGACTATAATCCAAATTGGGATGAATAAATTGAATCACCTAAAGGAAACAATCAGCTCCCTAAAATCTTGTGTGGTATCGATGTAAGAGAACATGATCTTTGGAGGTTAAAGAAGAGAGTCGATATATAATGTTCTGAGTTAACTGGACACACAGTCTTCATACAGCAAATATTTACTTCTTTGACACTATACAGCTGATAATATAACATACCCCTTTGAAAGGAACTCATAAAAACTTGATTTTTTCTTGAACTTTATTCTTGCATTATACTTAATTAATAGTTCATTAACTATGAATTATAACTATTTGACAGGGAAAAAGTATAGTTAAACCAGAGTCTGATATAATACCAAGCAGTGGTAGAGGATATAATAAGCTACCTCGTATAAATATCAGACAGTGCAATTTCTCATCAAACTTTCATAGCCAAGTGTCATGGTTTTCACAAGGAGATAGATTGCAATATTTAAATCACTTCAATGGTTAGTTGTATATAAAAATATGCTAGCAGTAATCTTTAAGGTTCATTACCATGTTAAACTTCAATCAATCATTCTAAAAGTTGGTTAAATGCATTCATTTATTTCCACCTTAAAAAAAACTTCCTACATTGATAAAGTTGGGAGTTTAGAAGTTTTCCTTGATTTCTTTCTGTTCCTATGAGAGTCTGCAGTTTATTGTTATCAAATGTTTATTTACTTTCACTATAAATAGGAAGCAAAATAATTCATATAACATTCCTAAGTTAAAACAACAGAAAAAAGAATAATTTACCAAATATTCTTGCAGTTGAATATTGATTAGAAATAAAGTAAGCTTAGATTTAAATTGTTCAGTACTTTGATTAATAATCATATTTGAATAATGCATGCGCTCTGTTTTAATTCATGTCAATACGGTACATTGATTTCATAAAAATACTTAACTTCTTATAATATAATACATTTTTTATTTTATAATTATATAGTTTAAGTGTACTTTGATTTTATTATGAACCAGTTCTTTGATTTGATGTTATGAAGTAGAAATCTGCTCTAATTTATTATGATACAGTACTTTGATTTTATTATAATACAGTATTCAATTCTATTGTAATACAGTACTTTGATTTTATTATAATACAGTATTCAATTCTATTGTAATACAGTACTTTGATTTTATCATAATACAGTATTCATTCTATTATAATACAGTACTTTGATTTTATTATAATACAGTATTCAATTCTATTGTAATACAGTACTTTGATTTTATCATAATACAGTATTCAATTCTATTGTAATAGAGTACTTTGATTTTATTATAATACAGTATTCAATTATATTGTAATACAGCACTTTGATTTTAACATAATACAGTATTCATTCTATTGTAATACAGTACTTTGATTTTATCATAATACAGTATTCAATTCCATTGTAATACAGTACTTTGATTTTATCATAATACAGTATTCATTCTATTGTAATACAGTACTTTGATTTTATCATAATACAGTATTCATTCTATTGTAATACAGTACTTTGATTTTATTATAATACAGTATTCATTCTATTGTAATACAGTACTTTGATTTTATCATAATACAGTATTCATTCTATTGTAATACAGTACTTTGATTTTATTATAATACAGTATTCATTCTATTGTAATACAGTACTTTGATTTTATCATAATACAGTATTCATTCTATTGTAATACAGTATTCATTCTATTGTAATACAGTACTTTGATTTTATTATAATACAGTATTCATTCTATTGGAATACAGTACTTTGATTTTATTATAATACAGTATTCATTCTATTGTAATACAGTACTTTGATTTTATTATAATACAGTATTCATTCTATTGGAATACAGTATTCATTCTATTGTAATACAGTACTTTGATTTTATCATAATACAGTATTCATTCTATTGTAATACAGTACTTTGATTTTATTATAATACAGTATTCATTCTATTGGAATACAGTATTCGTTCTATTGTAATACAGTATTCATTCTATTGTAATACAGTACTTTGATTTTATCATAATACAGTATTCATTCTATTGTAATACAGTACTTTGATTTTATTATAATACAGTATTCATTCTATTGGAATACAGTATTCATTCTATTGTAATACAGTATTCATTCTATTGGAATACAGTACTTTGATTTTATTATAATACAGTATTCATTCTATTGGAATACAGTACTTTGATTTTATTATAATACAGTATTCGTTCTATTGTAATAAAGTACTTTGATTTTATCATAATACAGTATTCATTCTATTGTAATAAAGTACTTTGATTTTATCATAATACAGTATTCATTCTATTGTAATAAAGTACTTTGATTTTATCATAATACAGTATTCATTCTATTGTAATAAAGTACTTTGATTTTATCATAATACAGTATTCATTCTATTGGAATACAGTACTTTGATTTTATTATAATACAGTATTCATTCTATTCGAATACAGTACTTTGATTTTATTATAATACAGTATTCATTCTATTGTAATACAGTACTTTGATTTTATTATAATACAGTATTCATTCTATTGTAATACAGTATTCATTCTATTGGAATACAGTACTTTGATTTTATTATAATACAGTATTCATTCTATTGGAATACAGTATTCATTCTATTGTAATACAGTATTCATTCTATTGGAATACAGTACTTTGATTTTATTATAATACAGTATTCATTCTATTGTAATACAGTACTTTGATTTTATTATAATACAGTATTCATTCTATTGGAATACAGTATTCATTCTATTGTAATACAGTATTCATTCTATTGGAATACAGTACTTTGATTTTATTATAATACAGTATTCATTCTATTGTAATACAGTACTTTGATTTTATTATAATACAGTATTCATTCTATTGTAATACAGTACTTTGATTTTATTATTATTCAGTAATTTGATTTTACATTATGTAGAACAAAATGTGCTTTGATATTATCATGATACAGCATTTTAGTTTTACTATTTATAGCATTATACAGAATTTCATTATTTTGTGATACAGTATTTAGTTCTATTGTGATACAGTATTTTGCTTTTATCATTAGACAGTGTTTAATTTTACTGTGATATAGTACATGATGATGTACTTTCATTTTATCATTAAAAAGTACTTTGATTTCATTAGTATACAATACTTTGATTTCATAAAAATATAGTAATTTGATTTTATCATGATATATTACTTCATTTCATTATAATGTACTTTGACTTTATCAGAATTCAGTAACTTTGATTACATAAAATTATAACCTTTATTATAGATATTATTATGAAATAGTCCTTTGATTTCTTTAAAAATACAGTAATCTGATTACATTATGATATGTACAGTACTTCAATTTTATCAGAACACAGTACCTTAATTTCTAATATATAGTACATTAATATAAGATATAACTGTATCATTCTATAGTGCTATATTGTTACTCAAGAATAGATGAGACATTCCATTACAAAACTAAACTCATTATTCTTAAAAGGTAGAAAATATTTTAGAAACATAAATTTTATACAAACAATTTCCACATACAACATAAATAATGCTATTAATGTCAAAAATAGAAATATGCTTGAAAAGGTTTGTACATATCTTCACAGTTTCTTTTCGCAAGTACTTAGATATTTTAGAATCACTAAAATTAACTTCATAGCAATCATGCTGAGCGATATTGTACGTAACACTATTTTATTGTAACATCGTAACCTACAAATGAGACCAAAACAGATCTAAAACATAAATAATGTGATGAAAATTTTACAATACGGCTAAAATTGTAGAAGTGAGAACAATTATTTGGGGTATGAAATTTAGAAATTATATATTTACAGCAATATTTTGAGCATGGATGTTTTCGGAGCTTTTGGAGTCAATTTTAATGAGTCTGTTAACTGCAAACAAGGTCACAGTTTTAAGAACAAAATTGGGTGGAAACTCAATTATGGACTCAAGTGGTTTTTTTTACCTAGTAAAATCGTCTTTAACCAGAAATGTTTCCTTACATTTTTAGAACATGTTAAACATGCCAGCTTAAAATATTGTGAGTCTAAGGTGGAAAATTAAGTCTCAAAACTCCTTTTTTATTTGAGTCAAAAATCAAATTCCTATAGTAACAGACTCAAATCAAATTTATCGAATGACACTTGGGAAATAATTTATATCATATCTTCGTATGTAATCTTTTAATGATACCATAGTTTGTATTGCAAACAATAAAACAGAGAAATGATTTCATCTGTAGGCTAAGTTTGAGCAAAGACTTAAGTTTTTTCATGAAACTGGAGCCAGCAATTGTTTAAGAATAGCCTCATTTAAAGAAGAAAGTCTTAATAAAAATAGTAATTTATCAACTTCATACATTTAAATCTCCAGCATCTGACACTGTAATGCAGATTACAGCTAATATTATTTGATAGTGTAATTGTGAATATACAGTAAAAACCTCTGAAATCCACTATCCAGATTTCTCTGGAAATTGGACGATTTTTCAAATTCTAGCTACTTTTTTTTAGGTTTTCTGAAACTGGACTCGTTCCAGACTTGGTTCTTTTAAGGTTTTACTGTAGGAAATAATTTAAACCACCGAATCTCATTAATTTGTATAACTCACATTCTTAATCAGTGTACAATAAGGAATGGAATGAAATGCACTAAAAAAAACGTCCCACGCTTGGTAGAATTATACAAATATTTAATAAGTGTCAGGAGAAGAATTTTTGCTCATAAATCATGACTTTTCCTCCCTGCATTTTATTTACCAAATTTGACAGATAAATGCACAATATTTTCTCTCATTTAGTGCACAGAAAAAAACAAGCTCAGCTTAAACTGTCGTATTAGGCCAAACCAAAAAATCCTCTGTTGCACGGCTTCATGGTTATACATAAACATAACACTTTGTTTCACTAGACTAGCTATCACCATATTCAACATTATTTCAGTACAGCTCATGGTAGATATACAGGTAATATAGCAGATGTTCACAAAATTGTCTGAAAATCTTTTCAAGCTGTTTGTCAAACTTTACACTTCAACAGGGGTCCAAAATATTTCAAAATTTCTGTTCGATTTTCTTGAATGTGCATGAGTAGGAAAAAAATCACAGACAAAACAAATTGATTTATGTATGGAAGGTAATTCGCTGGAGAATTCCTCACAAAACAATTGCACTTTATTGCCATCTCAGGAATAGAGGATTAAAAAATTATAAATGAGGCCATAAAACTGAATTTATTGGGCAACTTTTTGTTGACATCTAAGTAAAGTGAATTTCAACCGAAAGATAATCATGTGTGTGTTTGATTGTTGAATAATGATGATGCAATCTGATATATACAAAACATGTGTTTCCACAGCTCCAAGCCTTTACTTAATCCAGAGCATACTGACTGGTATGCCATTAACACATAGGTTAATCAAAACCTAATTAACCCCATGATGACAGTTATCTAGTCCAAAGATAAAAGAAATACTACAAAGGAAAAATATACAGAAAAGAATGTTGATAGAGAATTAAGTACACCAAATATTTCGTGATATTGTCAGGACATGAAATGTACTGTTTTGGGTCCCTGAATATAATAATCTAAAAAAAAAGAAAATATCATTTTTCTTGCTTTTATCTTAATAACATTCTAGATAAAACGCCATTTTGAACGAAAACAACTGGCCACTAGGGAGCTACACCCATCAGTGAATGGTAAACATCATGATCAAGTAGAAAACATGGCAAATAAACAAACAAACAAACCTTGATCAATGGTTGATAGGTGCATATGCTAATGATGTTCTGAATATATTCACTTTTAAGCAATTGTCTTACTTTAAATCAAAGGATTAAGACAAGATAGGATAATGATCAAACATGTTGTACTCTTGATGAGATAATGTTAAGTAAACAACATAAAATGTCATTGTATTAATTAGTATGTTTTAATGTGATTGTCATGTGGTAAATATGTCTGACTAGTATTCTAACATGATAAACCAGCCAAAGTGGAGAAGTCATGTGGTAGAGTGGGCAAGTCATGTGGTAGTGTGGACAAGTCATGTGGTAGAGTGGACAAGTCATGTGGTAGAGAGGACAAGTCATGTGGTAGAGTGGACAAGTCATGTGGTAGAGTGGACAAGTCATGTGGTAGAGTGGACAAGTCATGTGGTAGAGTGGACAAGTCATGTGGTAGAGTGGACAAGTCATGTGGTAGAGCAAACAAGTCATGTGGTAGAGCAAACAAGTCATCTGGTAGAGCAAACAAGTCATGTGGTAGAGCAAACAAGTCACGTGGAAGAGCAAATAAGTCATGTGGAAGAGCAAACAAGTCATCTGGTAGAGCAAACAAGTCATGTAGTAGAGCAAACAAGTCATGTGGTAGAGCAAACAAGTCATGTGGAAGAGCAAACAAGTCATCTGGTAGAGCAAACAAGTCATGTAGTAGAGCAAACAAGTCATGTGGAAGAGCAAATAAGTCATGTGGAAGAGCAAACAAGTCATGTAGTAGAGCAAACAAGTCCTGTGGTAGAGTAAACAAGTCATGTGGAAGAGCAAACAAGTCATCTGGAAGAGCAAACAAGCCATGTGGAAGAGCAAACAAGTCATCTGGTAGAGCAAACAAGTCATGTAGTAGAGCAAACAGGTCATGTGGAAGAGCAAACAAGTCATCTGGAAGAGCAAACAAGTCATGTGGAAGAGCAAACAAGTCATCTGGTAG
The DNA here is from genome assembly GCA_964023205.1 of Lutraria lutraria. NCBI lineage: Eukaryota > Metazoa > Mollusca > Bivalvia > Venerida > Mactridae > Lutraria > Lutraria lutraria. The sequence continues at coordinate 6,104,401 of OZ026845.1, forward strand.
AGCAAACAAGTCATGTAGTAGAGCAAACAAGTCATGTGGAAGAGCAAATAAGTCATGTGGAAGAGCAAACAAGTCATCTGGTAGAGCAAACAAGTCATGTAGTAGAGCAAACAAGTCATGTGGTAGAGCAAACAAGTCATGTGGAAGAGCAGATAAGTCATGTCAAAGAGCAGAAAAGTCATGTGGAAGACTATGTGGTAGAACGGAGAGAAGATTAGTCATGTAGAAAGCATGTGTATGACCAAACAAATTTTGTATGCAACCAGAAAATAGCATTTTAATGTTAAATACGGTATCTATAGAATTTGTTTGACATAATGTATACGACATAATGTAAATGTATGTACCTGTATATTTTGAGGCTGCATCATTTAACACAAAATTAAACACTTTTTGTTAAATATATAGCACTACTAATCTATGACATATTAACCATTCAGCACATAAGAGACCCAATGAAATAATAAAAGTTATACTTACATTTACCAGAATAAAATATAATCCAACAATTAACACTTTTTCCATTTTGAAGAATCAAAATTAACTCAATACTCAAGGTCACTCATTCATTTTTCTCATCCCTTGTATTATTATATAAGTTTAATCAAAAGTTTGTGTAGCCGATAACGTCAACTTGAATTAAGTAGAAAAAAAGCATAGATAAGTAGACACCCTCATACTCGGTCCCGACAGTCTTTACATAAGACTTGTAAAAAATATCTTATTCAAATACAAATACGTAACATTAAATCCAACATATCTGGTACGCTAAAAATATCTTTTTTAATACCTTGTACTTTCCATCATGTCAATAAATTCTTTAATAATTTATCACTTTAATGAAGTAAGAAGTACGAATATTAAATTAATGATATCTGTTACATAGACGTAAGATGATAATGTCTACGTAGGTTTCAATGTTAAACCAGACAATTTTTTTCACTTTCTATAAAATATTTATTTTTCACATTGAGTAATACCCGAGAAGTTGTCAAAAACTCTACTCATCTTGTCGTCTGCTTGTTTAAAGAAACGTTGCACCCCAATGTTTTGAATACATTAATATGAAAACCAGCATACCCTACCTGAATCAATAGACTTAAGTAAATACTTTGTCAATGCTTAACATATTTGTAAGATTTTTTCTGACTGATTTTTGCACAAACTTCACTGGCAGGTATTTATGGCAAAGATTTTTCACACTTAGGACAGTGAAGAAATATTTGGCTTGTAATGGTAAGTGCACCTCTTAACAGGCCTGTTACATATTCTTTTAATCCCAATACAAGCTTAGAACAATATTTAACCAGACGACAATAAACCCAGCATTTTGTTTATTACACTAAAATACCTATTTGTAAAACACAGAAAATGTACTTAATAAATAAATGTCGTAAATTTAAAATCTTAAGTGACATGTAAGTTATGTCATGTACATTAAATAAAAGAAATACAGTTTTCACTCCACATCCTGTACATAAAATTCCAACTGTTAACATCAACAATAGTTCTTGAGCCTATAAATCTACAATAATTACTCCGTTTTATTTTTTTGCACAGTCACCAGCCAATAATTCCAACAGAGACGAATCTGTACTTCACAGTAAAAGTGTATTTACAACAAGTAAATAAATGAAAATATCACTTTATACCACATTTATTCAAACATTTTAATCGTCAAAATAACAGTCGTAAATTATAAAATCAGCGTAAAATAATGTAACTGAAACGACAATTTGACATTCACATTTTTACATTGTTCGCAGCTCAACGACAAATTATTTCTTAATACCAATTGAGATTTTTTATGATTACAAGGATAAACTCTTAATGACATGATTTTTCTGCCTTAATATATCAAATACTACTGTTATAGGAGTGTAATTAATTTAACGCTACAATAATTAATACATCTAATTTCATATAAAAACACATGCTTTGTGTAAATACTTTTTTTATATTAAATCCAATAACATTATAACACTGTTTTCTCTATCTGGATGAAATCAATCAAAATAAATGTCAGATGATAATAACAATAAAAAGTAAACAAATAAAAGTAAATTGTCATGAAAATACAAAGAAAAATCAATACATAAAACACGGGTGTCCACCTACCGTTACTCGATCAATGAGTTAATAGTACTATCCATCAAATAAATATAAAACAATCAGTAACGTAATTAATTATTCGATTGATAAAAAACACATTTCTCCTTTAAATCGAGTTATTTTATTCTATTAATGAATTCAATTAAAATCCAATTAAACAATTAATTTGAAATATGATTTAATTTCAAACTAATTTTCAGTCCCTGTACGTAGTCAATAATATCCAATGCTGTGTATTTGGTAGACTTGATGCAATAATTTAAATATCTAACATTACAACTAAGCTGTGTTACCATTTTATACGGAATGCAGTGGTAGGGTGAGCTTAAACTTTCAATGTCTTGTTATATACTATTTAAGTGACATGCCAGTTGATAAAACCTGGATATATCCCCCCCTCCCAAGAAACCTGGAGTCAAAGATATTTTTACTTGCCACATATAAAATAATACCATTCAGATATGATACTAAACAATCGAGCCAGCAGAAAGCGAGTGGTAAAATTAATGATTTTGATTACAATGGCTGCATGAGAATTGAGAATTGATATCTTGTTCGTATCTTAGAAAAGCACTCTCTTAAGACAAACGTCTCAAACTTAACAGTTTATTATTTCGTTAGAATACATTGTTTTATGTTTCAAGCTTGCCATGCAAAATGAATGTTGATCAGTTGACTTCACTTAGGCCAGAGTTTTTAATAACTTGTTTAATAAGACAATTGACTGAGGAAATAGACCCGGGAGGAGGAAACAAAATTCAGGCCCCAAAATGTATCATAGGGAAAAAATCAAGACCCTGTGTATTATCATAGGGAGAAAAAAAATTAAGGCCCCAAAATATATCACCGAAAAAAATAAGGCCTCAAAATGTATTGTAGGAATTATTTTTATAATGTAAAATTTTGAAGAAAATGCCATGACAAAACTGAACTTATTCTCCTTGTCTTGAATTTGATTGAGTTTTTCATATTTTTTACTTATTTTTTACCTACATTGTATAAGTACAATAATAAATACAGGACTGGTAAAAATGAATACAAATGAAAGATCACAAAAAAAAATTAAAGATCAAAATAAAAATATATGTTGTAACCTTTATGGAGTTGTTAAATCTACGATCTAAACTAAAATGAACCATGAGTAACACATTAAATATATAGTTTAAAGAGTTTATGGTACAGAAATATTTGGCAATCAAGAGAAGTTATGAATCATACATTTCACATAAAGCCCTTTGGGCTTTATTCAATGTGTTATGAGGTCTGAGGGAGTTTACACATTGATAAACGACCAGAAATGAAATTTTAATTCTATATTGGTTCATACAGGTTTATGGTTTACAAAAGTTCATGAATGAATTATTAATGGTTCATATAAGTTTATGGTTAAACAAGTTTATGAATGTAATTATTAATGGTTCATATAAGTTTATGGTTAAACAAGTTTATGGATGTAATTATTAATGGTTCATATAAGTTTATGGTTAAACAAGTTTATGAATGTAATTATTAATGGTTCATATAAGTTTATGGTTAAACAAGTTCATGAATGTAATTATTAATGGTTCATAAAAGTTTATGGTTAAACAAGTTCATGAATGTAATTATTAATGGTTCATATAAGTTTATGGTTAAACAAGTTCATGAATGTAATTATTAATGGTTCATGTAAGTTTATGGTTAAACAAGTTCATGAATGTAATTATTAATGGTTCATATAAGTTTATGGTTAAACAAATTCATGAATGTAATTATTAATGATTCATATAAGTTCATGGTTAAACAAGTTTATGAATGTAAGTGTTAATGGTTCAGATATGTTCATGATTTACAAAAGTTTATGGATAGAATCGTTCATGGTTTAAAAAATGTTCAACGATCAGAATTGTTATGGTTCAAATAGGTTTATGGTTTACAGAAGTTTATGGATAAAATTGCTTATAGTTCACAAATGTTCAACAATAAAAAAAGTTATGGTTCATTACAGTTCCATGGTTTACAAAACAATATGGATAAAATTCATAAATATTTATGCATGGTTTACAAATGTTTGTGGATAAATTGTTCATTAAACTGTTTATGGTATGTACAAAGGTATATATAAAGATTTATATTTAATGTGAGGTTAAAAATTCAGTTTATAGTTAAAAATGTCTAGATTTCTTTTTTTTTCATTCGCTGGATTCATATAAAGCACACAAAAATTTACACATTAGGAATTCAAGATCTATTTTGAGTTGATTTTTTAAGACAAACTGATGAATTTTATTTCTGGCACTTCTCGGTTTTTGTTTCAGTATATGAACTATTCACAAGAAGGTATAAAACTGTTTAATCTATATATTTAGGATCATAAAACATTCAAAATACATAAAAAATAAAAAGACATAATCTAATATAATACAAATTCTTACAAAAATAAATACTGGTAAATAATTAAATAATATCATCAAGACATCCACAAAAAATAATCACATGAAATTGCCAAAAAATAGCTTAACATATAAACAACATCAAAAATGAAATATTATTAATTAGGCATAATAAAAGAATTGTTTGTTTCTTGTTACCTGACATACCCTAATTTTCCTTGCGATTCAAAACATTTCATTAGGTTAAAAAAATGGTACATTCACTGTCTCACATTTTTACCTTTCCACGAGTCCCTACCTACCAACCATATTTCTAATGAGCATGTAACTAGAAATAAACAATTATTTTCATGCCTTAAGATATGAACATAAATCAAGCACTTCTTTATTTGGTTCTAGTTAATTTTTTGTGTTATGAATTTAAAATCAAACATAATTATTAGCACTATTTTTTATCAAAGCTCAGACATTAAACCAAGAATAAATTCACCAAGTATTTAAGAACTTTAAGTTTACGTTCTTTTGGTTTATTTCTGCAGTTCCATAATTTTATTGGGGGGGGGGGGGGGGGGGGGCTTAATTGAAATGCTTCAAATTATAAAAAAATGAACCAATAAAAATGGTGGTCCTATTAGCACTTAGATTCTTTGATAATAAAAAAACCCACATATTTTACAAAAAAATATTATAAAAACTGCATTTCTTCCTATACCTGACTAGATAATTCTGAAATTGACTTGATGTTGTAAAAAATCACAGAAATGCGATGTAGTTTCCCAATTTTTAGAGCAAATGTCTGTTGTATTCATAGAAAGACTTGACAAGTATTTTGTTTAAAACAACAGGTGTGCTGCACTTAAATGTGTTTAGTCTGACATGTACATAGAATATTGAGAACTCGGTGTCATCTTCTGAAAATAAAATATCATAAAAGCTGTCCCTTGTCAAATGTAGCAACTCAACAAAGATCAAAATAATCTTAGTTTGTATTCAAGGAAAAGCGTTGATCTAATTTAGTTAGTAAAGTGCACTAAAACACTGTTTGTTGATATAAATATGTTTATTAATATAATGTCTAAATGTCATATGATTTTGGAACGAAAAGTTGTTATACCAATTATTCAGACAAATTAAAAATAGATTTGAGAACAAAAATTACCTTGAAATTGACATTTGAAATGACCTTGACTATGACCTTGGGCTACAACCTTGATGAAGACTAATGGATATGACCTTGACCTTGAACATTCTGAATGACCTTAACAATGAAGATGACAATGAGCTTAGTATTGAAAAAGACTGGGATTTTTTATACCTTTCATAATTAATGAATAAATACCATTGTGTGATGTTACAATACAACAACTAGCATATGAGATCATTCTCATGGGACACAAGACTTTAAGTGAGGATACACTTTTTACAAAATATTTCTTACAATCATGTAAACATTTTGAAAAACAGCGTTAATCCCAAAGAAATAAATTTAAAAATTTAAAAACAAGTCTATGACACAGCATGATGATAAAACTACTTAATGTCAAAGAATTAATACGGTTTTAATTTATCATTAAATTCTACAATAAAAATATTTTATTAAATCATCAGGTGATGAGTTCATATATCAGTAATCATATTTACTTGCTTCGCAGCATGAAGAAAAAATATTATCTGTTCCTTTGTTGGAAAGATTCATGAGGAAAAATAATTGAAGTCTTCACAAATTTTGTATACCAATCAATAAACCCTGCAACTTAACACAACTTTGCTTGTACAAAGATGAGTGTGGTTGATAACTGTACAGCAAAAAATTACTTCATTTAAATACCATCTTGTGCGACAAAGTGACAGGTAAAATATTAATCTAATTCATGTTACATCATTAGCAGTCATTATGAATAATAATAAATGATATGATATCTGATATCAATTTAATTGTGTTCTCAATGCATTCAGTGTTCATTAATCTGAGATACCTTCATATGTGTGAATATAACCATAGCAAATCAAGGACATTAGGGCATGTCTATTTTATGAATAATTTCATAGTCAAATAGAAAGAAGATGAAATTAACTGGTTAAGTAATAAATCTAAATATCTACATTTAGAATACTAAGATCGAAATTGATTTCAAATATCTTTCATCTGATTGGTTTGTCAAAATATATGATGAATTTTGATTGGTTTGTCAAATATATGATGAATTTTGAATGTTTGATTAATTCTTTTTGAATAATAATTTTTATGCCATTCTTCAACACATTTTTCAGTTATATGAAGAGGTCAGTTGTTACCATTTATTACATGTAGTCCATAATATGCTAATCTCATCTTAAATATCATATTGTTGCTCACCGAAACTAAAAATTATCTAAATGTTTTGAACAGGTAAATGAACAATTTTTTTTTGTCCTGAAACAAAAATGACTGATTCTTTGTTTGAACAGTGCACAATAAATCAACTCTTGTTATTGATATGTAAAATCTTATTACCAAATGTTCAAGCATTACACATTTGAAGTATTATTGAAAAATTCATAAGAGTTTTATCTGAAATGACAATAAATTCTGCATATTTTTTATGGCGGTAAAATTTGACTTGTACAAAAGATATCCTTTAAAGGACCATGTTTCCATGTCTATGCTGCTTGTATAAATAAACCACAAAAGTGCAATTTTAAACCAAGCTCTCCTAAGAGGAGGTTAAGATTGTCCCCATACAGACTGCTCTCCAAGAAAGAGGAAGTAAAAATTGTCCTGAGAGCTTGCACTCCAGTTGGAGATAAGATTTACCTATACAGAAAGCAGCTTTTCAAATAAAGGTAAATACAGTCCTATTTGAGCTTACCATGCACACCTGACATACCATGCTTTTCTATAAAATAAATGTGGGGCGAAATTAATTAGTAACTGCATAGCACTGAAAGACTCAATATGGCATTTTTTCCATTTTTTATTAAGGTTTACAATAAATTAATCATTACATCAAAGACTGGCTACCAAAAAAAAACTCACAACTTGAAAAATTGTTCATGTTTCATTTCCCTTCAAGCCACACAGAGTTATCAACCTTGTAGCATAATTATACCAATATTTCATAATATTACAAGAGTCATGTATTCTGTGAAAAATGATACTTAGACATAAGCTGTGTATGATGAGTGTGACTTACATCTAACAGAGGCGTATAAGGGTGATTAATAAGCATACAATTTTTATCGCTGACAGGTAATCAGTCCAATGACAATAATATTCACCATAAAAGGACCACACAGAAAGATTGAGCAAATACACAGTAATTACATATCATACATTCAGGCTTTAATTTATTATGAATACATCAAAATAAATTACATAAAATCTGAAATATGCCTAATGTTCAGTCACAAATGGAACCGCAAAAACAGCAAAATTCCCTGTATTTTTTTAGAAGAATTTGTCTTCTTAAATTGAATTATCAGATATAGAATTTGCAATTTCATGTATTATGCATGGCATATCCATGCAAAAATTAGTGGTGTCTGTCCTTAACAAAATGAATGCAAACAGCACATTTGAAAAAGAAAATTTACTGTTGCTATAAACATCAAATTTATGGTAAGTATGGTACTTTGTGAAAACAAGAAATATTTCAAAATGTTTCAGCTAATTGCGAGAAGATATATCAAATCTGAAGACAATATAACAAATCACTTCAGGTGTAGAAGTAATGCAGAGATTTTATGTAATATGTTGTACATTGATATCACCTCATCAATCAACATCACATCATATCACTCTGTATAAATTATCTCATATTGTATAATCTATTATCTAATCCATTTTGCATTGACCTTGAAACAATATTGGGGTTGGATCGGCGGTCTAGTGTTAATTAATGTGAACTATTGAACAAAAGATAATGGGCCAAGTCTTGGCTTTGCCTTACGATATTTCAGGGACGCTCTTTTCAGTGCCCCCTAATCCAACTACTGCTGCTGTACACTGGGTGCAATAAAGAATCATAATTATATACCAGTAACATGAAAACAGATGATCATCTAAAAAGCTGAAAGGTAATGAGAACTTTATTCCAAAACTTATTTTACACAGTGTCACATGGATTCGCAACTTCCGTATCAACCTTTAGAAGTAATCAAATCACCTGCAAGCGACGTGAAACAACAGGTTTACAACGGCAAAAATATCAGTGATGATCCAAATGTCTACGTCCAGAGAATTTTCAGAAAACGTACAGATAATCCTAAATGTCCGCCATGTTCAAAGTTGAAGTGACAGATTTCCTTATTTGGTGCTTTTTTTAATGCATATGCTTACAGATGTATATTTTCAGTGTGTCTTTATGAAGCTTGTTGCACAACAGACCCAGCTAATTTCCAGTGCCCAACAGCTAGAGTTTTCTACCATATTTACGTTCATTAAAACCTACTGGTATATTGTGTTTTAAGCTGACTTTTGAGCTTAGTCAGGTGTGTTGTGAGCAGAGAAACAAGAACTCTTCACATTTTCAGCATTTTTGATTTTGTATTACAGATAACTGTTCAGATTACCAGAATGATTCAAATCATAGAAATTTGCATTATTATACAGTCAAACTTGTGTTAGTTGCCACCTCCGAATAAAGGCCAACCTGTGAATATAGGTCATTCTTTATAAAACTGTCACTGAGAACAAAATGATCTCCAGATGAAGGCCACCTGTCCATAAAGACTACACTATATCTATCCCAGAGGTGGCCTTTGTTCACAGGGTTTGAATGTACAGTACAACCTCTGTAGAGCAACACCCTGTGGGAGCAGCAAATATTGGCCATTGTTTAGAGGTTGTTGCTATACAGAGATTGAATTCATAGTAAATATCAGCTTAGGGAAATTTTGAAGGTGTTGTTACAGAGAGGTTGTTGCTCTATTGTATATTGTAAATATAGGAAATGAATTGTTTTTGGAAAAAATATAGCTATTTTCTGAGGGGAAGATGCAGCGTCACTTTCTTAGTAAAAACCCCCCCTGAAAACACTATCAACCATATTTAAAACATAACTAGAACATAGATTAAGTAAGCTCAGTCCACAAAACCTTGAGGGAATGGTTATATCATCTCGGGCTGTAGGAACTTGGTGCAGGGGGAGGGCTCGGCCCAATAATTTCAACTGTAATGGTAATCAAAAGGGGCTATAAATTTGTACACTAAAGTATTGATTTAAATGTATTTTACGATATTCAGCAAAATTATGATTTTGTAATACATGACATTTTCCTTTGTTTTCAAATTGTCTGTATAAAAATATCAAAACATGCTTACAACTGTATGGGGGAATTTTCATTAAAAAAAAACACAATACAATGAGTAATATTCATTTTTTACATAATGTACGGTTGTTCACCTTAACGACTGTAAGATAAAAAGGCAAGTGCAGCCAAAAGTGCTGAGTAAAATCTTTACTGCATGATACTTTCAAAGTTTGCATATAACAGTACTATCTTGTTTAATTCTGCGTATCAACAAAACAGAATTTCAAGTCAATTTTCATCCATTATAAAAACGATAAATCAGAATATTTCAGCAATAAAATGACATACAATACACGATAAACGCTGATGAATGTCAATATTTCACTCTTCATATTTCTTCAAACTAATTTAATCCCATAAAGTCGGAACCTGTGCACTCTAAGAGAGAGACAGAATAATTTCATGCAAAAAACATTTAGTGTCATTTAACCCAGCAGGCAATCAAGTTTTTACATATTATTAGAGGTAGTTAACCAGCATGAAATGTAATAAGTTGCAGCGCACAGTGTCTTTTGACAATTTTTATAACCAAATTCATGAAAGTGACTTATTACCCACTGCCCAGTTGAAAGGAATTCATGGAAACATGAATTTTTCTTGAACTATTCTTGCATACTTCATGAATAGCTACATTTCATGAAGTATAAATAACTACATGTATTTGACAAGGGTATCACATTAGGATCTACATTAGGGTCTTATAGTCATGATTGAATAAAAATACAGTATAAGAATGGTCAGTTCAAGTTGACCTAAAAGATTATTGGATTTCATTCAAATGACAACTGGCAATAGTCAACATAGCTTAGGGGATCAAAGGTCTTCTGTGGTTGAGTGGTTATTGCCTCTCCCTAACAATCACTAGACCCTCATCACTGTGTGTTTGAATCCAAGACCTGGCACCTGACAACTATAACACTGTGGGCTGTCCTGCTAGATAGAATACCGAAGGTTTCTGGTTTTGCTTAAGTGTATGCCACCTGGGGTACGGTATTCGTCCGCCGTAAGAGCTGGAAAAGTTGCCAAAAATGACCCCAGGAAAAAATAAGGGTAGGTCTTGCAAGGTTTTGTATGTCTTACTGTTAAAAATAGAATATAATCAAAATATGAACTTTGAACTATTAAGGCAAACATTGAAAACTTTCAGTAGCTGAGAACTAAGTACTTTAAACAGAAGTTCTACAAATGATAACTGTAAATCTGAAGCACCTATCTATTTACACAGCGTCCATAAATGTTCACAAATGAAATATGTTTTTTCAATAAAATTTTTTAATATGTCAATAACTGAATAAAAGGTAAGATTTAATTATCCCTGTCTTCAGTGGTAACTTATTGACTGCAGTTCAAAGAACTTTGAACAAGCGACTAGTTCAGTACTCATATTTACCTAAATCGTCTCACGTTAGTTTGTAGTCGTATATCATATTTACCTTTATCACAAAATACTCTTCAAAATTTAGTAGAAAAAAAGATGTCAACATAATAATGGACTATAATTGGTCGGCTTTATAATGCGATCAGGGGCAAATGAACTTAGATAGAATGAGAGTATAATTCAATTGACATTGATTACAAGTGTCCTCTTTCATCCTTAACAACAGATTACAATAATTATTAGAAAACTCTTCATTTTCTGACTGTTTATTTAAGATATATTAAAATTCAATACATGTTTTTTATGATGACTGCTAAATGTTCGGTAAATTTTAATTACTTTAATCTTTTTATTTAATTGTGGATATGGAAGCCAGCTAAATGTATGCACAGGATTCCATTTTAATAATCAGAAAAATATTAATTAAAGAGACAGAAATGTCTCAGATTTGATGGTAAACATATTTAAGGGGGATTCAAACTCTCACAGCAGAGAGGGGCTAGTAATGACAAATCAGGGACCACAAAGATGGAGGCACCCAGCAAACCTTTGAACAGGCAGTGTACGTATTAATAATGTTAAAAAAATTCATTGATAATAGTAATGTAGACAGATTATTGGCTAATAATATGAATCTAGATCAACCACAATCAGATAAGTGAATGTTAATCTTAATTGCCTAAAAAAATATACAAAAACTAAGTAAAAAGCCAGTAAATGATATCTATTTAGTACAGGTATCAAAGGCCATTCAAAGAAAAATATTGGTTTGTGACTACACTAACCTAAACTTATAACTGTGAGTAGGTAGGTAGGAAGGCATATTTTTGCTACCATTATTAAATAACTATTTACTATCAGCCTTGTAACTAAATGTTTACTGCATGGCATAATAATGCAGTGGCATTTCCAATAAGCGGGCCAATATCTATATCACTTCCCAGCCGGTGCCGAAAAGTGATATAGATATAAAGCCCACATTTTAAGCATTTTGATTGGCTGCTAGAGCATGGCCAAAAAGTGATATATTGATATTTAATAAAATTGTTATTAAATAAGTGATTTGACATTAGACCTGTTATTTGTCATACAATATGATTGCCCTCAGCAAATACCAGGGCCTAAATCAAATTACTTATTTATTAACATATATTATTATGCTCATAATGAAAACAAAAATTGACATATAATTATATTATACAAAGAATGAAAAAAGAAAACACCTTTTTTTACCAAAATCGCTAAAAACGTTTGGCTTCTGTGATTTTTTAATAAGTAATGGTCACATAACTGGGAACCAAAGATTTTTTTAGGATGGCCTTATTAGCAACTAGAATACGTTTTACATAGAGATTAACTAAATTTTGTTCTCCAAAAAAGATAGCAAGACTTCTTATATTATTTATTTTATTTTCATTACTTAAACAACTGTGCAGTAAAACATGAGCCGGGAGTTATTTAATATCTTAAAAAAAACAATAAAATAAAAAAAATAAACAACTGACATAAGTATAAATCTACCCAAACTATCTGCCACATTTGTATTTATCCACAAAATTGTAAATTTCATGCACATTTCTTACATCATTAATTTTACTTACTTTTCACAAAAAAAATGGACAAATATAAATAATAGAAGGAGAGTTTTGACATTTATCTGCTATGTTTAATACCATTAGGGTTAATAGGAAAATTAATTTAGATAATGTTGCAATAAAATGACAAAGGAATGGACTTCTTCATTTCATACAGACGTAATAATAGTAAACTCCATATTGAAATTAACTGCCATGCAGCATAATGCACAAAATGCCAGTGGCAGTAATACCATCTTTATAAAGCTACACTAAGGCTTAAAAAATTGTTAGTTTCCCAGGTTACCTGACCTACCCAATTTTTTCACATTTTTTATTATGCACAAGCAAAGGTACAACCTGACTTTGTCACCTTTTTTGCCTAAAATACACATTCTTTCAAGAACAATACCCCCCCCCCCTCCTCCCACTAAAAAAAAGTCCCTTCTTACCTACCCGATTTTAATTATCCTGTAACCAGAAACAAACATTTGTATGCCTATATAATCAAAGTTATTGCATAAAAAGATTTTGATTTATTGCTGTGACAATTAACCACACAGCGTGTGCAGGGTATCGTTGTTCAAAGTCTAAACCAGCCAGCAGCCCACCCTCAATGCTTCAAAAAATCTCTCAGCAATGAAACTTTCCTATACCGCTATTATAAACGGATAAATTTAGTCCAACATATTTGAAATAGTATCATTCTAATGAAATCAGCATGTTTGTGATGCAAGGCGTGTTATAAAAAGATAAGAATGCTGCAGTGTTGGTAGGGGGCCGTCATTGCTGTTTTGTTAAATATGGAGCAAAAAGAAAATCAGTGACAGCAGGAACACCAGAAAATTTAATCTTTAATTATTCGGTGAAATCATGCATCATGCATGCATGGTTAAGGACATAAATTAAATCACAGAGAAATATTGTTGGTGTGTGTATGTTTGACTAAACAAATACAGGGCTATTAAATTGTTAACTTAAGTATTCATTAGGTATAATAAAAAAAGTATTTCTGGTTCCACAGTGGATATACTGAATTCCTTGGGCCTCCAGAGTCTAGGGTCTCTGGGTAGCTTAGGTAACCAGACAACAGTGCCGTTTGTTCTTCCATTTCTATCAATGTATTACTTGCTGACAAAACGTAAACATGCGGTGGTTGGGCCGCTTACATTTATAATAAACGCACCTCAAATTCAAGCTCAGCGGAGAACGAACTCAGAAAGTTTTATAACCTACGTCCGAGCTGGAATCATAGCAGAGCTGAGAGCTTGCAGAGTTTGGAGCCAGAAACAATGTTTAACGCCTTATTGACCAATGGCAAGGCTGCATTTTGAGACTTGTCACCATACTGAGCTGATAAACTTAAAAATACAAATCATGAAATGGAAGTGATAATTATCAAGGGGCACAATTCTCCATTGCATAACTAACATTAAAAATTAAATTTAACATTATCAAGAATGTATAAAAATAACAATGAAACATAAAATGTATTAAAATCATATTCATATGTTTAATAAAACCAAAGCATAAATGTTGATTAATGCATAATTTATCAACTCAGCAGCATATTTTAGTGAAAAAAATGTACCGTAACTTGCGCATTGGTATTTCGAACCTGACCTTTTCTCTCACAATGACAAGTCGAGATCGGAGATAAATATGAAACATGTAAAAAATAACAGTCGAATGGCAACTTAAGATTGATTACTGGTGTATTTTGCTGTACTCACAAGATTACATAAAAATTAAGGCATCAAGAAAAATTGTTTGTTTCTTGTTTCATGCTCATTAAAAACAAAGTAGAACTATGTACTGTAGGCTCATCCTATTTTGTGAAGTTTTATCATTATTCATGAAAGCACAAGGAAAGATAAACACTTGATTGGAATTAATGTACCTTTCTTAGGACCTAAATTACCAAAGTCTAAGATTGTAGAGAAAGTAAGGGTGCAGGGTCAGGTAGCCAGAAACTAAAATACTCCTTATATATAAGGCAATAAAAGCATGAAAGACATTTTTAGGCTGACTATAATGAGAAAATGCTTAGTTAATAAAATAGATCCCAAATATGAGCAGCCATATTCAAATTATTCAGTACTTGGCATTCTTTATGCAAGAGTCACAATATTTCACTCATCTTTATATGGCAACAAAAAAATTGTCAAATTTAAAATTAGGTATAAGAGGAAAATAACAGTGGTATAAGGATACAAAACTTTTATTTATTTTCTTTCTTTTTTTTCAAAACATCTACCTTTTTGTCCTTTGGAGGTACTATTCATCCCCAGATATTTTTGGTACCAGTAATTTCTGTTAGTAATTTCAAAGTCGGTGCCAATTATTAAAATAGGGAATACAAACATGAAGTGTTGTTTTTATTCCAGTGGGTTTATTTAACGTTGTTTTTCAACAAATTTTCATTTACCGTATAATAATTTTTTTATTACGGCGGCCTATTCACCTAGCTAACAAGTTTTCCTGGACGGTATTTTAAACCAGTACTAACTTACATTTTCACAAGGACAACATTTTTGTCAAATTTTCGTGGAAGGGTACGCACGACTTGACGCAACAGATTTGAACCCGGATCGCCGGGTTACATGCGCTAGTCCAGCACATTAACCACTGGACCATGACTGCGGTCATGAAGCATTTGATTCACTGATAGATAATCAGAGTAAACTGACTTAAAAGCGGTTAATTTAAGCTTAAACAAGTTTTCATAAAAGAATATTGCATCACCGCAATTAAATCACTTTCTATGAGAATCACTCAGGTCGCAGTGAAAGAATGTAAAAATCAGTTTTAACACATGAATTTCTTATCCAGAGATTTCACTAAGATATTGTGGAACAAAGTAGTGGTGAAATTTATTCCCACAATTAAACTGCAGCTAAAATATTTAAAAGAGAAAACTCCTAATTGACTGTGAACAAGTTTAATTGTTGAATGCAGAGAACCTGCCACCAAGTTAATGCTTTATGTCACTCAGTTACCTCCCAAAAAAATCTAATTATTTCCACCTACATAGTATAGATATATTGATAAAACATGCCGGATAATAGTTCCCAAATATAATACAGGGAATTCATAAAGCTAATATCGTAAGGATTTCTAAATTAAGTCTGGCAGATAAAAGTAAAACAGAAAGAGAGTTCTACATTATTAAATGGGATATTTTTTGTTTCAGACAGACAAATATACTACAATACTTCTGATAGTGAAATAATCTCTTAAAAATGACATTATAAATGGATTTAGGGTAAGTGAGATATTTTTTACTGTAAGAGCGATGTAGAATTTGATCAAACATTCTTCATATGAGGGGAATAGAGGTGCAGGATCATACCTTTAATATCATATTCTCATATATCCCAAACCCCTAAAAACAGGCGCTTACAATAAGTTTTAATTTATCTATGTTGGGCATGTTCACAATACATAGCAATAAATTAACTGCATTGACAACAATTTTTTTTTTATCTGATGCTTTACAACCCAAGAGAGAGAGAAGGGGGAGATAAGATACAGGATAAACTTGGCTTGGTAGATGGGATGGGGACACTGAAAAAGCGTCCCTGAGAAATTCAGAAGGCGGAACTGAGAGTCAAACCTACAACCCATTGTTCAGTAGTCCAGTGGTTACCACTAGACCTTCGATCATCCCCCGCATTGACAACAAGCAAACCAAAAAGAAATGTAAAACATTATTTAAGTTGGTAATAGGTAACCCTTCAAATACAACAAAGTAGATCAATGTGATATTGTACATGTATGTAAGGTTTTTTACATATTTTTTCACTGACTCAAATTCAACAAAGGGAGGTTACTCCTATTCTTATCAAGGGAGACAAATTTTACATTAATAAGCATAAAAATGTTGGTTCTGGTTACCTGACTTAAACCCTAATTTTTCCTCGCAACCCAGAATTTTTATTAAGCTCGAGGAAGGGTACATCCACTTTTGGGTTCTCACTATTTTATCCTTCCACTGAGGCTTTATAAAAGCCAAAATAAACAAAAAATTCCCGTTTTAATGAGCATGTTACCAGAAACAAACCATTTTATTAGGTCTTCAACAGATTGTAAAGGAAAGGATAAAATTAGCTTATTACATCAAAATTGATGGGATTATATACTGACAATTTGACAGTACTCAAATATTGAATGGTGATCGAATAGAAATTGTTTATTGTAGATTTAGTAAAATGGTAAAATTTGTTTTGTCTAGGAATTGGATTAAAGAGATATACAGATAATATGTAGACCATGATTACACCACTATAGCATCAGTCACTGTTTAATACTTACTCGCACTTCATGAACTATTCATGAAGTATGCAAGAATAGTTTAAAAAAAAGAATGTATCTTCATGAATTCCTTCCTATGGGAGAATACAGTAACAATTTAATATCAGATTATCAACTTCTAAGAATATGTTACAGTTAGTTTAATTAACCTCAACAGTTTTCCTGGACGGTATTCTAACCTGAGTACTAACTAGCTTCCACAAGGAGACAGTGACTTCTCCCCATATAGAGGAAATCAACATTTATATCAAATTTTTATAAAAGGGTATGACCTGCTGTGATTGGTATTTGAACCCAGGTTGTCGGAAATTCTTCAGCATAAAGTACTGTAAGCCTAACCTGTGGAGTATTCTGAAGAATTTTCTAAATAATAATAGGCCAGATTGCAATTTAACACATCACTTACAAATGAACAATTTTACCTCTGACATATAATGGCAGGTTACAAGTCCAGCACACTATTAAACCACTGGTCCACAGCTGAGGCCCACCCAATTTTCTGATGACCTTTTAATGTCAGTTGATATCAGCCTAATTTAGTCACTGGGTACAAATTAGGTTGAAGGGCTTCATACATTCTAAAATGAACACTATATAGTTCCTCAAAAATGTCTAAATTTACTCAAATCAAAAATTAACTTCCTCGTAAAATGATATTTATACTATATACATGTAATACCATACAGGCTTGAATTTCAGAATTTACAGTCTGGTGCTGTACCTATAACACTAATTGATGAATCATTAAATCTGCAGTTACATGTAACCATATTTATTAACATTGTGGTGAATGCATGTATTACACTGCATGAACCTATCAACAAATTATGCTAATCAATATACGTCAAATGTTGCCCCTCAGAATAAATTTATGCCAATGCCTTGTAACCAGTATTTAATATTCCTAGAAATATATGTATCTGTTCAATGTGTCAGTATAAATTTTAAGTACATTTATTTACATGAAATGATATTGTCTAACAATAATTATCAGTGATTGATCAATTGGTAATTTATTCTTATTTTTCTCTGTTTGCCATGATAAAAGATTTAAAGGCCAAGAAGATTTATGTTGGTTTACGTTCAATGTTAGAAACTTAAAAGACAAATAACTTCATTTTCACAAACATAGTATAATGTTATTACAAAACATGTTAAATGCTGATAGAGCACGCTATGGGTCACCTCCATGGTCCAGTAGATACGAGCTCTGGTAAAGTTGCCTAATGTTCCTTGCTAATGTTGGTGCTAAGTTTAACACAAGTGAAGGACAATTTTCATGCACTAATTTAATGACTATGATACCGTTAATAATCATGACAGTTTTACGAATGACTGACAATATTCTTACCATACATTATTTAAATTAATGACTATATGATAATAAAATGTATCATAAACTTTTCAGAAAATGACTTATCAACAGGTATCAATATCGGATTTAAAATCATTTATAAAAGTAACATTCAGTAACTGCATAGTAAATCTCCCCCCCCCCCCCCTCCCTCTCTGTGTTATAATTCACAAAGCATCATAATATCACCTTAATGCTATAAATAATTCTTAAGCCCCGAACGATAGCACAATGTGAACATTAAGAATGTTAATTTATTCCCATCATAAGCTATTCAGAAGCTAATCACATCGTTAAAATGACAATTTCCATTTAAGGTAATACCTGGTTAATGATTTACGCCATTTCAGAAACACATTACGGATTTTATTTACTCACTAAATCATTACAAGACAGGAGTAACAAATTGAAATGAAGTATAATGTAGGATTCGCCGGCACGTTATTTATGCAGGATTCCATAGCACGTTATTTATACATTTATGGCAAGTTTACTAATAAC
The DNA here is from genome assembly GCA_964023205.1 of Lutraria lutraria. NCBI lineage: Eukaryota > Metazoa > Mollusca > Bivalvia > Venerida > Mactridae > Lutraria > Lutraria lutraria. Next base: position 6,123,298 of record OZ026845.1, read on the forward strand.
AGGGGCATTCATTATTAAAGTTCCCGAAACAAATATCTAACATCATCATGATGTAATAAGAATTTTGTTTTTAAGAAATTTATTAGGTCTATTCAACATCCCATTTTTCTATTTATTTTTGTAGCAAAACATTACTGAACAAAATGATGTATTATTCATATACTTTTATGGAGGTTTTATGCATAATCTTGTTACAACACAAAATTATTTAACATTAATTTTGTCATATATATAGTACATTAAGATTTAGCAGCTGTCCAATACATCATTGAGACCATGGACCATTTACTTACTGGACAGCCCTCAATAACAACAAAAAAAAGAAAAAGTTTTAGATGCCAATGTTGAAAATTAAATGCAGTATACGTTAATAAAGATATACAGTTTATTCATCATCAAAATACAGATTCATAGCATATCTGCTTTAAGGCATTGAAAAAATATGTTTATTTCTGGTTACGTCCATGCTCATTAGAAACAGTGTATAGGTTGGGGCTTCTTGGGGCTTGTCTTTTGAAAGCATTGTGGAAAGGTAAAAAAGTGAGAACATATACTTATACAAGAATACTTAGTCTATGCAGGCCCTCTGTGCATGATGGGGCCCTCTGTGGTAATGGTCTCTGGCTAGTAATACAAGCCCCTTTTGTCCCCTATAGAATGGAATTCATGAAAACATGAAATTTTCTTGCACTTTTCTTGTACATGTTATGAATAGTAACATGAGTAGTTCATGAAGTATGACTAACTATATGACAGGGGTTCACTGTGACCCAGGATCAGATTTATATACATGTGAGAAAGCTGTCAGTCTGGCATACAGCAGGTAAGTCAGTCAGGTTCTACACAAGGTGTGTTTTAAATTCCTCTATACTGTTAAAGCTGAAATATGTAACCATGGAATCACCCTGCAGGCTGTTGGTACAATAATAAAACCCATAGAAGATCAAAGTACTAAAAGTACATCAAACTGGAAGTTCTCAGCTTACATACACTAGCACGACAACATGGATAGAATCAACAGGAACCAGATTAACATCTGCATGGAGAATGTAGAAAATCCAATACTTAGTCAGCATCAAAATTTATGCGCACCGAGCGAATGACAGTAATAAAATTCTAAACTTTAATTCAGTTTCCAAAAATAGTAAACTGTAAAAAAGCTTCATTTTTAATACAACTCTGTTAAAAAAATGTTCCTACCATCATCACATGGAACATCTCAATGAAATCTTCAGATACCCACCAACAAATACCAGACACACACAAAAAAAAATACCTACACAAAACATCTGACATTGAATAAAATATATGATAACAGAAATCAGAATAAAAACGTTACAATTAACAAAACTATGAATGATGTAAGGGCCTCACTAATGGTTTAGGTATGAAGTAGACATGGTAGAGATCTATTTCTCGAAAACAATTCCATTAATTTATTCTTTACTTTGAACAATCTATTCAGTGTGAACGACAAAAACATCTACTGTCAAGATAACAGCCAAACGATAGAATAAGTAGAATTCCTATTTAATTTTGTCTTCATTGAAGTAAGTTTAGATTATAATGCTAAGCAGAATCTCTGTGGTATGATAATACACTAGAGTGTTTCATTTAGGTACCAAAGTATTTCTATTGTGTCGAAAAACGGAATGACTGAAAAAAACAGTAAGCATGATATAAACAATAAAACATTGAACAATTTGACAATGGCTGCCATTTGTTGAGAACATATGATGTTAATGTGTACAAAAATCTTAAAAGCAAATGAAGACTTTTATAATGTAACACTTACAAGATGGTGTATGACTGAAAAAAAAACGACACTTGTGCCGTCCATGTCAAACTTTTGGCTCCAATTTATGCCTTCGTTGTTCATACGATACTAAAGCTATCACGGAAGGTGATTAACACTCCCAGAAAACACCTTGACACAGTTATTGCTACATTTAACAAAAGAAAATAAAACAGTCACTTTTTTCCCTTTTTTTTACACCCGCAAAATACAGGTGCTGAGGAATAGCCCAGACAATTTCTTAATATACATTATATAAAAAGGAACAAAGGGTCATAACTCATTAAAAATTAACATGGACAAAACCTGCTGAGAACATACACAACTTGGCTTACTACTTATCACTTCTCTGAAGTTTCATTGAATTCCTGCAAGTAGTTGCTGAGACATAGTTCGGACAAAATAAATTTGCCTATTACACTGTATAAAACAACGAAGGGCCATAACTCAGTGAAAATTAATCCAAACAAAACATGCTGCATAACTAGGATTACTACACATCACAGACCAAACGACATACTGACATACCGACCGACTGACAAGGGTGAATCCAATATAGACCCTATATATATTTCATATTTGGGGGTATAATAAAAATGTTACTTTTCTGTCAGAATCTGTCAGAGAGGAAAATAATCAAAATTAAAGCCAAACCTTGGAACAAAGGCCAGTCTTAGGAAAAACAAAATGTGGTCTTTATTGGCAGGTGGCCTTTATTTAGGGTTGTTTTGTTCTGAATAATCAATGGCAGTTTTTAAAAGAATGGGCTTTATTCACAGGTAGGCTTTTATTCAAAGGTGGCCAATAACATAGGTTTGATTGTATCCTTGTTTTTATCTCACTAATAACTGAAGCATTTTTACAGACTGCAACCCTGAAACTATATTATATAACTAAAATAATATAAATGTATAATGAGCAGTTATATCATAGTTTAGCATCAAAATTTACAACGAAAGAAAATATTACATAGTTCAATACAGATCCATATAATGTGTTAAAATGTTAATATTACCAGCCAAATATCTGTCCAAAAATAAACAGAGATATATTTATATAAATCATGGGTCAATAAACATGCAGTACATGTATATTCAAATACCATCTCATCAAAAACATAAAACATCTTTCTAATTTAAATATCATTTCTATCAAGTTATGCATTAACCAATTTTAATTTCAAATGGATAAGAATCTATAGATTTTTTGTCAAATTCCAATCAACTTCATTTTATTTTTAACCTGATATTTTAAATATACTGCAAATTCACTTATAATGTTGGACAATCTTATCTGTTATTTTGACTGACAGTTTACACAATATATGCATCCTATTAATATTTGTATCAAGTCTACAGCAATGTAGTATCTTTTTCTTTATATTAAGACTTGATAAATTTAGCTGTCAGGAAATTTGTAACATTTGTTTTTTTTACATCAAGTTGCAATCTAGTGTATAATGAACCACAGCATTTTCAATGCAAGTTGAACACACACATAAAAAAATATTCAAACCCTTATGAAAAGTTTGTGAGCTTGTATGAGAGAGTTTACTCCAAATACAAGTTTGCAAACAATATAACAAAAGAACTGAAAATTAAAAATCCAAGAGAACATGCTGATAGCCAAGATGGCTCTATATTGCTCACATGAGAACAACTACACTATAATTAATGACCAGCAGGTAATGTACTTTTCATTTCGTATAACCCGTTTCTACATAGATTTTGAAAAGAACTCTAATTTTCATGAATACTGGATGCAGGTAAATGTACATTCTATGTAATTTAATATGATTATGATTGGTGAAGAAATGAAGGCGCTAGAGTGTAAACATGCTGAAGAATAACAAATGTTCTATGCCAAGGACCCATAACTCTTGAAGTACAAGTCTGATTTCATCCATATTTGAACTTGGCAAAAATATTGTGGCCATATACATTGTGACCCAGTTTGATGAAGATTGGTTAAAGTCCCATGATCATATAAATTTATCGGTCGTAATAGTTTCTGTTTGTTCTATAACAGAGGAATCCAGTGTGTTTTCCTCCCGTGCATACTTTATAGCAAGAAAAAATGTTTCCAAAACCACTATTGTATTTTTTTCAATATCATTGAAAAAAAAACTATTTATAGAACAGCTATGTTTTCCCGCAGTCATATTATGCACACGGCATGAAGTGACGTCACACGCTCTATAATATTATTTCAAGTTTACAAAAGCAAAATTCACAGCGAAATGAGTGTTTTTAGAAGAAAAAGAGCTTGTTTCGTCGGTAATAATTATCCTGGGATAATATCAGCAATTGTTTGTTTTTTGCATATATTTTTTATAGCAAAAAGCTAATTGGGCTTTAAGAGCTGTGGATGCTAGAGTGGAAACAAACTAATTATGGCCGGAAACCGGACAATTTCATCGATCCTAAAAGCTTATCATGAGCTGATGGCTCAGGTGAGCTAAAAAGGCATTAAGGTCATCAGAAAAAACAGTCAGACCAACAGTTTTAGTGTATTCAACCTATAGCCAAAAAAAAAGATTTAATGTTTAATGTTACCTATTGGCAATTTAGTAGATACAGACAACTAATTTAGGGACTTTGACCTAAAGCCAACAGATTTACTGTCTTTAACCTTTAGCCAACTGACTTAGCATCTTTCTATTAGGATATAATTAAGGAGATGGATTATAAAAGATCTTACTGTAGCTGCATGTTGCAGTGGAAGAGAAAATCAATTTTAATGAGATTACTGGCAAGAAAATCATGCATGTCTAATTTCTTGAAAGGAATTCAAGCTATGTAACATCTTAATATGTAGTTTAATCTTCGTGTCTTTATTCACAGCACAGTTTTAAGTCACAGAGGACATTTGCAAACTGGGTTAATTCAAGTGCTGAAGTTTAAAACCCACATTTTTTCCAACATAACTTTATTTTACAGACTTTTTGAACACATTTGGTACATTAAATTAGGGAGTACACTGCAATCTCTCCAAAGCAACAACCTTTGGGAGACGCAGTTTTATGTTGTTGTCGAGAGGATGTTGCTCTAGAGAAAGTAAATTAATAGTTAAATTGTACAGTGGAAAAATCCTACAGCTGTTGAAGGGAGGAAGTTGCTCAAGAGAGGGCCACTCTGGAGAGGTTGTACTGTAATGTCAATGTTAACTACTGATATACTGATTTACAACACATACAAATAGAACAATATCCTAAATATTGCTATAAAAATTCATGTACATCAAGTACCAGAGAGTAAATTAGGGTCTCCATGATAGATTGGTTATGGACCCTAACCAGTAATCACTCTAGCCCCTTACTATTGGGAGTTTGAATCCCTGGACTAAATTTAATTAACCTGTGAGCTGGAAGCTGTACAGTCATGCAATTACAAGCTTCCATTGGTTCTTTAATAGCACCAAGGTGTGCATCTCGAGCATCCTATACTGTTAAAGCTGGCAAGTTACAAAACATCATGTAGTTGGTGTAACCTTTAACATCAAGTGAAAATGAGTTAAATATCAAGGGGTCAACAAATAATGTTTGCTGAAAAAGCAGCACAAAAAGTTGACAGCAAACAAAAGATGTGCACATAACACTTGGCAGTTTAACCCCATCCTCAACCATTTCTGCTGTAATGGTAATCAAAAGGGGCTATATATATATTCTCCCCTGCCCGTTGTCAGCCAAAATCTAAAGTTAGATCCCCCAATCTGAACTTGCCTCCTATGGGCATATATGTAACACATGGTATACTATGCATTTTATTAACATTACAATTATAGATAACCTAAACAGAGCCAAGGAACGATGTTTTGTCATTCAACTAGACAAATAACTGAGTCTGCTGAAAAAATGACATCAAAGTAATAGCAGTTTGTACACAAGCATGCTTACAACAATGAAACATTTTGTTGAATGAAATAAGCACACATTCATCACGAGGCATGTGCTGTCTGACGACAAACAACAACTGTTGCAATTGTTCACTAGATACAAGACAACCATTGCAAGTAGCTGAAAATAGGTTTGACTTGAAATAACATGAAATAATTAGAATACGTCAACCATGCATAAAATGGTTCAGGAATTTGTTAAACTCATAATTCTGTTCCAACATAAGAGAATGTTATAATGTTGTATATCATGTTTCTGTAGTGTGTGAAAATAACTGCATGTGTTTATTGTATTAACATTGCGGGCTCAAGAATGTTTGACTCATTGGGGTCTGAGGCCCCGAAGTTATTAAACTTGAGATAAACCCTTGTCAAATATTCATGCATATTTCAAGAACTATTCATGAACTGTGGATGAATTGTTCAAGAAAACTTCATGATTTCATGAATTCCATTCGTAGGGGAGTCTTTGAGCCAAATCTCATATCGTTTTACATCATACCAACAACCAAGGTTGTTAAGCAACTTTTCCAGTTTTAAAGGTGGATGCAGACCCCAGGCATACACCTGAATAGAACCGCTGACCTTCCATATTGTTTAGCTATCTCAGGACAGCCTCCTAACATCTTATTTGACTTTCCTGTCAGCTGATTTCATAATAAATTTTGGAAGGGTCATCCTGTTTGGGACGCGGCTAAATAAGAAGTGTGTTGCCATCACAAACAGTCTAATTTAAGTTGGACTAACGTGGAACTTGTCTGGTCTCAGTTGGGGTTCGAATTCACAGTAATAAGGGGCTTAGTCTTCATTAGTCAGAGACCACCACCTGACTCAACCACGGATGTCCCTACTTATAAAGTACTTATAGCTGTAACTAAATTTTTCTTTGCCTCTATAAACACAATTAGTGGCAGAAACTTAGTAAGTTCCCAGGCAGTAATCTCATTGATAAATCTGTTGTCTTGACAAAACTCCAAAACTATCAAATTATTCGGTGCAGAAAAAGAACACAATGTTTTTTTTACTTAGAATAATCTATCAGAGTGATCGTGAAAACAGGTGAGAAATTACCCATCAAATTAGCGATGATGAAATCTCATTAACGTCCCTATCTGATACAATTAACACTGACATATTACCTGAACACTATCCTTGTCTGCCGATAATAAAATTTAATTGAATTTTTAGGAAGTAATAATTGTACACCAATTCTAAGCTATCTCTCTTATCTTGTATAACGAGCTTCAAATTAGGACAGTTTATAAAAGTTCTACACAAATAAAATGACAAAAGTAACAGAAATTATCAAATAAATAACTTATATATATGCCTCCCCATACCGAAAAAAGTTACAAAAAAGTTATGCCTTTTGAGGCAAAAAAAGTTACAAAAAAAGCATAACTAAGTTATACAAGTTTGGAACCATTTATTTCAACATAGTTACAGAAAAGTTATGCCTATTAAAAGTTACTAACTAATATGTAACTTTTTTGTGCCTATTTACAGAGAAAAGTTACATATTAGTTCCAAAAAAGTTACACTATAGTTACAAAAAAGTTACATTTCAGGCATACTTTAGTTACATTCAAAGTTACAAAAAAGTTACATTGTAGGCATTCTATAGTTACATTTTAAAGTTACATAAAAGTCAGCAGATGGCGTAAAAATCAAATCATTTAAATATTTAGAATGACGCAAGTTTATATAGTGTATAAAACACCATTCACTCATGTTTCCAGAAATTATAACTGAAACCAATTCATTAACAACATAATGTCTTTAAAAGAAAATTATTTCATTTTTATATACCATTTGAAAATAAGGCCAAGTATTTGAAAGGCTTATACTGAGTGAAGATTAGGCATACAATTAATGCCTGAGCATAATTTAACCAGTCACAATTAATTCTAATTCTAAATAACTGTTTTGCATAGAGATGTTTTGCAGGGGCATAGCCAGGCATGAATGAATGTTACACATACATTTAATTTAAGGGGAGGATCCAAAGGGGATGTAACCCCTCCTGCATCCAGGAAGGTCTAAACCCCTTTGCTTTTGCCTTAGGTGCCATTTTTTGCCCAATGTATATTTTCACTTTTCAAATTGATGTTATTGCTGACTGGGGCCCTTTACTGCAGGCTTTTAACAACCTCGAACATGTACAATCTTGTAGTTTAGACAAATACGACAAAATTGAACACAGACAGCGCAGGTTATTTCATTAAGAGAGTCTGCATGCTGATCAGAGTTTTATTTTTCAAGTCTTGTCATAAACAACTAATTAACAATTAACTCAACAACGGCTATTTTTTACAACACAATTATAATCCAGAAAGCAATAAATGGAAATTAAACTGATAAAAATCTTATTCAAATAAAGTTACCACACAAAAAAACACCATCATATATTATTGTTACATGTCATCACACCCAGCACACTAGATAAGTGTTGTTTTTTCATCTTGTTTTTGTTGTTCAGATGTATTTTAAGAATGCAATTACAAAAAAAATTTAAAGCCGACAAGCTTATCACCAAAGTGATAATCTAGACAACAGTTAATGACTTTTGATTAAATCACTTTATCAAGGGACTAGGAATATAATTGTTGTGTATGGTTATACGTCCCAGCAAAACAATGGTCCAGAAATATGGAGACGCCAGTGACTTCCAGTAGCAAGAATTTTAACCAATGCAATTTTTTAAGACACTTGGTCAAATTAAAATTAGGATGTCTGCAGTCAATGTTACGTCACTAGAATATTAGTAGAGGTCGACATCCAAGGATCATGCATTCCTGTGAAGTTTGATTGGCTCGGTGTTTTCAGAGATTTATTTGACACAAATGTTGGTTACACATGTCACACCAACACATGACAACAAACAGCGAGACAATCATTGCACACAAATGATCACTTTATGCTCAGATGTGCTAAAAAAGATTCAAATTCTCAAAATAACACAAGTAGGTATCTATAGGAATGGAGACCAAACAAATGATTTTGATTCATAGAACAACAAGGTTTCTTTTAGGACTAGTGGGAGAGGGGGGGGGGGGGGGCATCAGAAAACCTCATAATAAATTGTACAGAAAAAACACAATGATATCAACATAGAGGTGTTAACAATGTTGATACTGACAGTCATTAAACTCAAGTAGTGTATTAAATCATTAACTGCCCACTAACACAGTGATATTAGTCTGAAGCTGCTTTAATATGAAACCAAACAGTTTTTACCGGCTGATTAATATCTTAAGTGCTTGCATAAGTTTGCCAATTAGCCAATTAAGTACTTGTACATTTTATCAGTCTATAAATCATATGGCAAATCTTAATATCATATAGTGTGAATGTCTTCCACTGACAGTCCATTCAGCTCTAATTCCATGCAACTATTATGAAAAAAGCTACAGATTCTCCACCCACTTAGAGAATGCTTAATTAATTTCACCCTATGACAGCTGTCACTTGGTACAAGCTTCTACAAAATCCCGACTTTCTAAGCTTCTAAAAATCTTAAGCACCTATATAACCCAGACTTTCCAGTTTTGTCATTCATTGGGCATTTAACTAAGAATTTTTATTTTTCTATTCACAAGTTTTGAAACAATATCTGGGGAAAATATCTGTATTACATTGTTTGGTTTAGAGTTAAGCGTTAAGCATGTTGAATGATATGTGGGAAGGAATGAATGATTTGACAGAATAAATACAGTTCTGTAATATTTCTGTTGTTTATCAAGGTAAGTATTCCAAATATTATATTGCTAAGTTTTATTCCCTATCTCAGTTATTAGAACAATATGTTTGTAAGACGTAACACATAAAACATGTGATATCTTACATTCTGAGAATAGACTGCAGATTGTCTTTTAGGAATGGTTGCAATACAATTGTTTAATTCAAATAAAACAATAAACATAGCATCAAAACACACCTAAAATTCCTTCTTTTTGTAATTAGCGATACAAATTGAATGTATGATATTGTAAGAAGCATGAACAATTCGACAAGTGTGGGTGGAGGAATTAATTGGTCATTATATGTAAGGCCTAAACATTGTTTGTTCCTGGTTAACATGCTTTTTAAAAATAGTGCAGGTTGGCCAGGGATTTTTATTGTTTATTTTTGGCTCGTGAAAGTGTGCGAAAGGTAAAAAAGTGAGCAAGCGGATGTACTATTCCTTTATAAAAAGTCAAGGGTGCAGTCGATACTGGGAAAAATTAGGGTTGGTCCCGAAACCAGAAACAAACAATAACTATTGCCCTATGGGATATTAACTTACATTGCCAGTTTGTATCTAGTTTTAACACCTTTTATGGACAGTACAGAGTTGACCTGACCAGTTTTCCAGAGTAACTTAACCCTCAATCATACAACATGTGATACTTTCATATGATAATTTAGCAAATTTTCCATTTATCACATTAAACTTATGGATGGGGTGTTTCATAGGACAGCATTTCTGTAATAAATGTTATGGTTAGGCGTAAAAATAAATTGAAGGTTACTGCATGGTAACCCGACTTCCCCCTAATTTTACCCGTGATCCTAGACTTTTTATAAGGCCCTAGAAACAGTATGTTCATTAATTGTCTCACTTTTTTTACCTACCAACACGCTTTCAAGGAAAGTATAAAAAATGTCCCTACTGTAACCTACCTACCTTATTTTTAATGAGCAAACAGAAAAAAGCATATTTTTTGTGTGCCTTACTAATGGTGAGGGGGGTGTTTTAAATAGGAAAGCAGCTTTAATAATAAAATGTTCCGGTAAATAAGATGCATTGTTTGATGCACCTGTCAGCCAACTAGCTTGCAGACAATCTGGATTTCTTATCTAGATCTCATATCCCTAAAGTAACTAAATACCATTTCTCATCATTTTAATTAAATTGAATTTCTACCACACAGCTTTCAGACAATTCATGTTTCAACAAGGCACACTTGTAAAATTAATTCAATTATTCCGTTCATTATTGCGGTAATAAAAGACTGCAATTAATCTCTGCTGATGGTATAAATGTATCAACACCAATTAAGTCAAAACCATTACAAGCTTAATTGATTGATTTATGTTCCTCAGCAAAAATACATTGCTTCCGTTAAGAATAGTGTACATAGATTGAATTTCTAAGCGACTAACAATGCATCATGGGAGATTTCATGTCAAATTCATCTATTCACAGCCTAGCATTCAAGAGGTGCTTTTTTTTGCAAAATCAAATTTCCTGTGTTTTGGAATTTCTGAAGACTACATACCCTAAAGCTCCTATTAAAGGCCCCAGGGACTTTACACATTTTTCAAAAGGGGAGTGCCTATTAAGATGAGTTTTTCAGAGAGAACTGTTTCAATTGAGCTATGCAGTGTTTATAAAGGTTTACAGGATCAGTAAACCTAGAAATGTGTCCAGACGACACGAATGCCCCGCTGATAGCCAGGTCAAAAAGGGGACATAACTCCTGTGAAAATGTTTTGATTTTAATGGAAATCAATCATTATTACACCTCTCAATGTAAATTACGAAACAAATCCATGAAATATTTCTTGAGTCTTAATCGGAAACCACCAAAGTTTGGAAACCACCATTACAGTAAAGTAAGATTGTGGTCAAAAAGGGGCCATAACTTCTGTGAAGATGTTTTGAATTTACCGGATATCGATCTTGACCTGTATTTTAATTATTATTACACACCTCCATGTAAAAATAAAAACCATGGAATCCTTCAAATATTTCTTTAAAGTAAAAAAAGGGGCCATAACTCCAGTGACAATGCTTTGATCTTACCGGATATCAAACTTGACCTGTATTTTATCACTACACAACTCCATGTAAAACATGAAACCAAGAAATATTTCTTGAGTTATTGATCGGAAACCAAAATTTGAACATACGGACGGATGGACAGGGTTAACACTTTATGACCTTCCACCATTCTACTAATGGTGGGGGGGGGGGGGGTATAAAAATGGCCTACGTGACCTTACAATGTATTAATCTGTTGATGTTAAATGGATATAGTTTTGATGTTGTTTGCTTAGAAGTTCAAGGGAATTATATTTTGATTTTAGATTTAATCTTGTGTTTAGGATTTAAAATAAACAAAAACAGGGGGGGGGTAATTAGGGGAAGGGCACTTAATAGGAGTTTTATGGTAATTACATTGGACCAATTAATCAAACAAAAAATGGCAGGGGAATAATTTTAACAGAAACTATTTACAACAAGGAAATAATATGTAGCCTTGGGGAATATTATCAGAGGGTGGGACTGCCTTTAGTTCTAAACAGTGTGACAAATCTTTTAAACAGCTTGAATAAATACCTCAACTCAAATTAAGTGTATTTTGCTTCTCAAAAGTTGTAAATTTTATCTCATGGAATGTGTGCATAAATTTATCCAAATCAAACATTCAGAAGTATTTTATTGGAAGTAATAGCCAGTTGGACAAAGTGTAATGTCACAAACTGTTTTAAGCCATGCAACAGGGTGGATCTTGGATCCAACACCTCCAAACTGTGGGGAATGTTAACTGAGGAACTATAGCGGGTATCAGTGACAATTCCCCGTTATGAGAACCTCATATTCAGAAAGAAACATTCCTATTTTAAATCATTATTACACTCCGTTTATAGTCTCCCCTACTTATTTAATGCATATAAGGCTTTACAAAATTGTTTGTTTCCAGTTACATGCTCATTAAAATCAGGGAGACCTGTGTAGGTAGGGGATTTTTATTTTGCTTTTGAAAGCATACAGAAAGGTATAAAAAGAAAGACAGGGGATGTACCATGGCATACCTCGGACCCTAATGACAAGTCTAGGGTCATAGGGAAACATTAGGGCAAGTCATGTAAACAGAAACAAACAATTTTTTATGCCTACTTAGCCATGGTATGAAATGAATGCAGAAATACATAATGGCCGCATGCTATTCAATTCTATAAAGTATCATATTTTAATTCACACCTATTTCAAAACATAGTTAATTGGAATTAATTAAAAGGATTCAAAAGTTTATAAATATATTAACTTTGAGAAATTGGACACCAGACTAGATGTCTGGGTGTCCTGTGACAATATCCAAACAATGTGGCATTTGCTGCATATTGTTGATGATATCATAAGATATGCTGAAAGCTTAGATCTTATTCAGGGGCGTAGCCAGCGATACACACCTATGCACATGCAAAACATTAATTTGAAATGATGGATAAAAAATGGCCAAAAATTCATTTATTGCTGGCTACACCCCTGTTATTCATTTCATTTACCTCAGTGGCAACAATTTGTAGTCATAAACATCATTGATATGTTGAAATTAGACATAATTTTTTTAGTTCTGGTTTCCTGCTCGTTAGAAATAGGTAGGTAGAGATTTCTTTACATTTTGGATAATTTTGATTAATACTCTTTAAAGCATGCAGAAAGGTAAAAAAGAGTGACAGTGAATGTTGCACTCACAGTTCCAGCCATATAAAAAAGTCTAGGGTCATGGGAAAAATTAGGGCAGGACTCAGGTAACCTGAGAAACAAACATTTTATTTAATTCCTTAGATCATTCCTATCATGCTTATTCATTTCATTCCCCGTAGTGACAATGATGTGTAATATTTAGTCTTAAACATGGTTTGTGACTTATTAAAGAGTAATAATTAAAATCAGTCCAATACATAAAGTTTTATGGAAGCCTGTCTGGGGTGTGTCTGCACAGTGAAGTTGATCAGATGAACACCATAACCGAATCACTTGACATTAACATATCTGTCAAGTAAGTCACAGACGTGTCTGAATAAAGCTCATATGCATAATTAAAATCTGCCAAAAATGATATTAATATTTTTTTCAATTTTTATTAATAAATGATTTACATTGACTTTGGAATAATGTTTGCCTTGTCAATTAGCTACAAGGAACCTTTGAAATCTTTTTATAAAAATACCTTCCACATCTTTGGCCTGGCAACCCAGTATCTAAAAGTCACATACCTTGAACTATCTGACCCTTGACAGTAAAGCATCAAAAGTAATAAAAATTCTTATTACATCAATTTTTTACCAGATTAATGAGTAACTTTCAAAACAAAATAGAAGCAATGTTAGATGGATTGGGATATATTAACATTTATTGAACACACTGTCATATAAACAAACAACAGCTTTCACCCGTCTTTATGTTAATAAAATGATAACAACAGTTGATGTTGTTTTAGGAAGATTATCATGATTATCACCAGCTACTGTAAATTGTTATTATTTTCTATTACACAAATACCTAACTACATTTTGTACACTGTTTTTATTTTACAACAGAAATAAAACAGAAAAATGTACAATCAGTCTTTGACCCATATATGGCCCCTGATTATCATTTACGAAGACCTCAGATGTGTGTCATGTAGTATAGTCTCCATACAGTCAATAAGAAAACTATATAATTTCATTTCTACAAATTTCAACAAGGGAGCTAACTCTAGTGTCACTCACAACAAATAACAAGACATGCTGTGAAGAATAATCTTCCATATGAATGACAAAATTACCTTCTCAAAAATATCTACATTACTGTATATCTAAGACCTATATACACAAAGTCTTTGACTAGATACAAAAAATTAAACACTGTGAGTATAACATTCTAAATGTATACCGGTATACATCAGAGACATAGATTATGTCTCTGCATGTATACATGTATTTCTACTTATTTACAATTTTGCTTAAGTGAACCAAGGACACTATATAAACTGTTATATTGTAAGTGCATGACCCTGTGTGAAATTAATAAAACATGCAAAACATCACATCTCCCCCCCCCCCCTCCCCCCAAAAAACTACCAACCCCTTCAAATCCCAAAATATTAACATAGACCCTATAAACAATGAACATACCGTGAAATAGGAACTGACTCAAAATCTTATACAGTAAACTTTAAAGTTCCGCTATTAAGACCACCGGGCGTTCTGACAAAAAGTGGTCTTAATAGCGAGTCGGTCTTAATAGCGAGTCAGTCTATATGTATACAGAGTATTTGTATTAAGCAAATATTTGCCAGGAACAATGAACATATCGAGATGGACTTCTACAAAGTTTTCAGGCATGAAAATGTTTTCTATGAAAATTACAGTCATCAAAATGCAATCTTGATCTTACTTAAAATATTTAGAGACATTGCGATCATTATGCCCTATTTCAAATAGTCTAACAGTAACTAATTAGACTGTTTGTGATGGTGAGATACTTTTTTTTCAATTCGGCCCAGTCCCTCACAGAAAGGATTGCCCACCTGAATTCATTTTGAAATCGGCCTACCAGAAAGCTGAATAAGTATGGCGCTTATATATTTCATATAACAGGATATTTTAAACAGCTGATAATTATTTTATTAGTAGGTAGTCATGCACTCTCCAGATGTTTAATATAAAATGTCAGCTGATAAAATATGCCATCCTGACTCGATCAAGAGACAAAAATGAGTAATTCCAAGAATACTTAAACACTCAATGGGGTTAATAATACCAGAATGAATCTCTTGTTTGTCAGCTAAGATAATGTCAGGATCGATCCAGCCTGAATCAATCCATCTTGTTCTACATACAATGTCATAACAACAAATAGAGCTGGGAACCAGTGTTGTAGATTTAAGATACAACACAACATTGATATGTCACTAAGATCATTCATACATGTCATACCACTTGGAATCCAGCCATTCAGAAAATTAGATATTTTCACAAAACGATATTCCAGAACATTTCATGCATCAAATGTTTAAATATAGGAAAGTACAATAATTTTCTTGGCACATAATATTGACTTTTTTTCACACATTCTGCCAAATTTAATAACCTGTGGTTTGAACAATTTTACATAATGGAAATATCTCAAATTAAAGAGAAATAAATGAGACAGTACCAGATAGATAAGTGTATTTGTTACACACATACTTTTATGGTTTTTTAAGAGGAATAGAATTTAGATTTAAAGAGGGTAGTATTGCTGTTGGTCCGTTTAGTGAAACAAAGTAGTAACTTCATACATACATACAACACTGTTGCACTAAATGGCCAGGGTGTCAATTGAAATACATATCTTAAGTCACAGAGACTTCCTGTTTTTAAACTTAAAAATTCATACCACTTGCCACAAAGGAAAGTGTCTTGAGAAAGCACAAATGTCGATCCACAGCTATTTTGACAACTCTAAGACTTTTTGTAAGCATTTAAAATTAATTGCCTGAAATATACATGTATACCATTGGTAGATCTAGAACTTATGTTTCTAAATAAGTAACTTTGCAAAAGAATGTCTAGAACATACAGTTTTGTATATAAGTTTTATGTCTACACAATTTGGGTTCATAGTCACTTACTTGACATCTTCCATGAAGGCATACATTATTTGATGACTTATCACACTGTGTTCCGTCTTTTACGAATCGATTGAATCGTGAATAAAACCCATACCTCGCAGATTTACACGTCACCTCACATGGACTCAATACTGTAAAATGTAACAAAACATTTTTATTAAATATACAATATACGAACATGTGGCGAAAATTTGAAAATGGCGTTAAGTTCACTAAGGGAAGTAAATGATGATTTGCAAAATATTATGATGATGTGAACTGGTTCCGTTAAACTGGCTATACTGGAACAAGGAACGGGAACCAATTAAATGATGATGGCGTTATAAGATAAAAGGGAGGTTACTCATAATAAAAATAATAAAACGATAGATAAACGTTTTCTTACGGTTATTGTGAGCAATCCATCGATAAATTCTACCACGAAATGGAATGTGGTTTTGTTTATCACATTCTTCCTGCCGAAAATCGGTCTTTTTGCAGCCCTGAAATTGTACACAAACCATTCGAAATGAATTGTTAATAAATTTCGAACATTTTATGCAATCAGAGACGTATTATAAATATACGTCTCTGATGTTATGTATAAAATTTAAGTTCGTTTTGTACTATACATCATTATACACAAATGTATAATTGTCACAGATGACATGGGCACGATTAACGATCATGTTGAAGAAATGCAATGAAATACTTTTGTTAATTTATCGTAATTCTTATTTCTTTGCAGTGAATTGCATCAGTACGATACAAAAACGTTACTTGTTATATTTAGTAGCTAATGTTTCATCAGAAAATATTGCCCATTAATCATTTTACTAAAAGCACTATAGAATTATTTGATCACTTGTTTGTTCGTAAGTTTATGTATTTCAGTGTTTTACTGAAGGTATGTTAACTACATCATATCTTAACCCTGCTTGCCCGAGATGTCATCATACCGTTTAAGGGTAGAGATTTCATCATGATTACTAATTTTGTTGGTGTCAGTGATAGACCCTGGAGTGACAATACCCCACGCGGCGAGGAGCAAGTGAAGATAAAATTGGGACCATTTTCAGGTAAGCGCATACTGAGCATCGGGTTAAACTCTCTCTGACCGTCAGTTTTAACAAAATCTCCATGACATTTAATTTATCTCGGCTGCAAATTTTGAAATAACTATGATTGCAATTTTAAACTCTGTATACTCTAATAAATTCGCTCTAGATACAAGACATATTAGACAGCACAGTCCGTTTTGCGCTCCGTTGAGCTTCAATTATTCAAACAAGATTGAGAGACGACAGATGATATCGATATTATGACTAAATATATTTGTATATCTATATTATATGGAGTCGTCACACTCATGTCAGGCCTAAAAACTGTTTGTTCCTGGTTATATGCTCATTGAGAGTAGGGTCGGTAAGTCGGGACTTTTTTGGTTCTTGAAAGCGTGTGGGAAGGTAAAAAATGAGGTAGTGGATTTTCAGTTCCTCGGGCTTATAAGTAGTCAAGAATCGCAGAGAAAAATTAGGGTATGTTGAGTTACCAGAAACAAACATTTTACGCTGCTGAAGTATCAATTTCGTTTTATACATAATGTTTTCTTCAATAGAGTGACACTTACTTATATCGATCAGAAGTGAAGTTTGTGCGGTAGCCCGTTGGTGACATATTTGACGAGGTAAATGAATCATAAAAACTTGACGCTGGGTGTCCTCCGTCGCGAAGATAACAAGATTACTTGAGTATCCCACCCACAAGTCATTTTTTTCTAACCACGTTTAACACTGATGAAAGGAAAATGAATGCAATTTTTCACGAACCGATGACCAAGTTTAGAGAAACTGAGGTTAACTAAGATTAGATGGTCATTTCTACTTTAATCCGTTGATTTCTCAAGGCAAATTAAGCGTCTTTCATAATTCTACGCACAGGCATACGATCTTACAAAGGACACCACACTTATCTCATGATATATCTACATTAAATAAACTAAACATGATCTGTATTGAAGTACATTTTTGTATCCTTAAAGTATGTGCTTGCTGTAAAACAATTCCATATGTGTAGTGTGTTCTATAATAGATAATCATCTTTCAATGTGACATAGACATAAAAGTAGGAATGAAAAATTGCTTAGAAGTATTAAAAATCGGTTCGATATTACGTTTGGTATGAGATCGTTTGCAATAACAGAAGTCGGCTCGATTTAGAGTTTAGTAAAATATTACTTGGAGTAACAGAAATCGGTTCGATTTAAAGTCTGGTTTACTTATAATTACTTAGTGTCGTGAAAGTCGTGGCTCGCTTTAGTTTCGTATAATATGGCATGGAAATAATATTACTTGGGAGCAATAGAAATCGGTTCGGGGTAAAATTTGGTTTGTATAGTTTTGCCTGGGACCATATTGGTCCAACATTTTGCATAATCATTTTGTTGCTTTAAGCTATGGAAATCGGTTCGGGTACTAGTAAAATTTGGTTTGTATAGTTTTGTCTGGGACCATATTGGTCCAACGTTTTGTATAATCATTTTGTTGCTTTGAGCTATGGAAATCGGTTCGGTGTAAAGTTTTGTGTAATATTACATGTACTTGCGTTTCTGTTTAAAGTTTGGTATGTTGATACCAGTCCAATAAACAAATAGTTTTAAGGATTTTTGTCAACAAATCATGCATTTCTACGAGTCAGGTAAATGTTTAAACCTTGAAATTTTACGACAGAATACTCTTCCAGTTTAAGTTATCAGATCAAATACTGCAATAATGCTGTCGAAGACTTCAGATAAGAGATTTCCACAGAAATCTATAAACCTATCTCATTCGAAGGTACATGTAATTAAAGGTGAACGATTCATTTGAATCCTGGTTTTGTTTCGGCAGACAGTGTTTACAGAAATTATGTTTAGTTACACAGTATGAAATACAGTGCATTAATTTTAGAATTTCAAGTTTACCTAGACTCCTTTTTGCAGCGTCAGCCACGATATCAATAGAGTTAATTATAGCATTTATGAATGATTCAAATTCTCCTAAAGAAGCACTGTAAGTTACTTTATGAATTACGACACACTGCATGTCAATGTGGAGTTGATTGTTTTATAATTGAATTGCAATTGCTTCAATATAAAGTACCAACCTTCCGTTCGCAGGTTTTGTATTGTTTCTGTACGCCTGTACATGGTCTGTATTTTGATCCTGAGTTATTGAACGCACTGAAAAATATATAGATGTATGTATGGGACCATGTCGTGGTCCAGTGTGCTGGATTAGTAACCCGGAGATCCGGGTTCGAATCCCGGTCCAGGCAGGTTATACCCTTCCGATGAAAATTTTACAAAAATGCGATTTTCCTGCGTACATTGTATACATGCGGAGAAGTTGCCAGCTCCTTGTGGAATGGAAAGTACATTCCAGAAAAATTGGTTAGGTGAATGTTAAAAACGGCGTTCAACTCTCTGAAAAAGACAAACTGTCAGTCCAAAATATACCAAAGACCAAACACAAACGTTAATACTACATGTATAACAGTTATACTATATGAAGGACTTATATACATGTATGCATGTAAGTCCTCGACTACATGTTTTATTAGTATTATAGTTATTCTACTCAAAATGTACCAGTTCATTGACGGGTTCACATTTGCTTTGAGTAAGCTGGATGGTATCTTCGCTATGTCTATTCTATACTAACACGAAAATGAATGTGTGCACTTTCATATTTGGCATATCATCTAAATACCTCAAGACGCATACTTATTCTTACGTTAAACAGTCTTCTGATAATTATTACATTTCAACTAAACGTAAAACATCGTGTAGCCAATACATTTTTACACATTTTGACACCAAATTTGCCTATATTTAGCTTAGAAAAATTCCTTCAAACAAAGTGCACACTTTCTTTTTCGTGTGAGTATATCATAATATCATTACAATTCCTTTACTCCCTAAAGCATAATTTACAATTTCTCAACAAATTGTTCTATTTGTGTTTATCATCATAAAGATGCTGTTGCTGAGAAATATTTTGTTTATCATAAATGAAGATCAAAATGAATTTCCAGAAATATGCACATTTATCGATATCTAGATCACACTCTGGTGGGAACTGTATATTTTACTTTACAAAACACATTACACTCACAATAAATACAAATGCTGGCACAAAATACTACACTACAGTAAAACCTTAGAACAAACGCCACCCTTGGAAAAAACAAAATTTGGCCTTTATAGACAGATGACCCTTTTTCGGAGGTAATTTTGTTCTAAATAGTCAATGACAGTTTTAAAAGGATGGCCTTTTAATATTCACAGGATGACCGATATTCGGAGGTGGTCGTTAAAAAATGTTTGGCTGTAGTTTTAAACAATTTAACTTCCTCATTTCTTTAGTTTCACATTCAAACGTTTTATTTTCGCCTCCCATTTTTTCTTGTATTTGTCTTTCTTTCAAAATCTTTATTTTTACTTAGACATTATTATAGTACGATATATAATTATTGTCCCCACCCCTCCATTCCTTCCTCTTGAAATGATTCCCCACCTTTCATTTACATTGTATTTCGATTTTGGCATCACGTGCCGTTTGTATTAAACTCTGACGTCAGATCAAAATTGTGGCCCCATTTTGTTGGATTGTCCTCACATTTTTACTTAATTAACGCTTATGTGCGTTAATAAATCAGAATTAATTTTCCAAATTACGATGGTATTTCTTAGAAAACAAGTTGTTTAAAAGGAGTTTCTAGTATGTCTTAAATGTCTGTTCGATTGTACTGAAGACTTCAAAGTCGTAGAGCTGTTTTGTCTACATTACGCAACTTTACAAAAACATGTCATCATTACGTGACACACTTCTTAAGTATATACTTTTAATCGAATATTTATGAGTTTTCTGCTTGTTTTTAATGCAAAGAGTCTCTATGTCAGGTTGAGAAATGAGTTCGGGTAGTGTAGGGCCCTAACGAAACCATCAAGCGGCAGACAGCGGGAGTAAATGAGCTTAAAAGTAATTGACAAGTATACGCTGATTTTAAGAATTGGGCAGATTTATAATATTTGCCCATTGTGGTACTGTTCGCTGTAAATGTTCAACTAGGCTTAGGAATGAATGTGTAGAATATGCTAAACACTCGTTTGTGTGGCATGTTTTTATGTTGACGCCAATGTTAAAACGTTTCGGGTCAAAGGTCTTATCTTTCTGGATTAGTAGAAGTTCAAATGACTTATGTCGGCTTACGAACATATCCTTGCTGATTTAGACAGCATTTATTTTATATAAATTATATTTACTTGACCCATCTGATCAAATAATACGCGACTGTCCGATAATTAAACATCGAATCTTAAATATCTAACCAAGGTACTTTGGAGTGAGCACTTATCTGTGTGACATCTTATTTAAACATCAAATACACACATAGTTCACATAATACATGATGTATGGTTTTATCATAATGTTCTTTGTTGTTAATCCACCCAAATGACATCCACGATGTAATTCAACTCAAACATTTATCCAAAAGTTATCTATTGAAACAAATGACCATAATTTGTATCAAAATGTATGATTTAAATACCTAACTCGCTTCAAGTTGCCTTTACCACAGTTCAAGCAAAAGTAAAACATTGTCCATGATTGCCATTGAAATACGTAAACGAATATTCATTGTATACCTTTTATCACATGACCGTGTTCTGTACCCGAGTAAATCTGAGCATGTTTCACATCCTGTCCAAGATGTCCACTCCTTCCAGACACCATCCGTGTCAGACTGTAGGCTTACTGAGCTCTGAAAAATAACTGTATAATTTAGAGCATGTTTGTTGAAAATTTGAAGTTAAAAATATGTTTGAAACAAAAACCGACACCAAGCCGATACAAGAAGTGGCCTCCGATTACTATATTTAGAATCAAATTGGCCGCCGCGCACTGGGTGATTCAAAACCGGTCTGTATCACAATTTAATACGTACTTCTGTGACTCGCTAAAAGCTTGTGGAGAAATTCAATTTGTGTATCTGTTTAGACGAAAATTTACTTTGATGTACTCATGACTAAATTCTTGATTCAAAAACGAACAAACATAACATTAAGTTAAATGTGATTATACAACTGTATCATTAAACTCACGAGACAAACAACTGCCTTTTGTATCAATCTATGAAAGTAAATAAGGATTGGTTTATGATTTACCACTGTGCATGTATTTATTTTATGCACAATCGCTTTTATTAACTTCAGAAAATGGATTCATTCATTGCATTCGTCCCAAGATTTATGCTGACATTTGATATTCTTTTATTTAATTAGATTATTTGAATATATTAGCATATGTAAATGGCCGTATTTTTCAATGAATCTGCATCAATAATGCATCATTACTAAAATGTTAAATCTGAATTTTCACGATGACATTAAATGTTTCATTATAGATAGGATAAAACGTAATGGTAGGATTTAACGTGATAAGAGATTTATTCTGTTTTGTACTGAGTCAATTTTCTAAAAGGTCCACCTTTTATTATATAGCACTGGGTGAAAATCATCCAATACACTTGCATGGTTGATCAGCTCATGGGCTTTTTATACATATAATCCAAATTATACTTAATTTGAATACTCGATTTATTTGCGTAGATCGACTGTAAGTATTGTAAAACTTCAAGAATTGAGTTTTCTTATTAAGGTGCATGTTTAGCATTCGACTTATATTAAGTTAGTGCATATATGTAATTGCACTTGCTTGTAAAATACTGACATTCTGGTTTTGTTGATTTTCAGAGAACCGTGGTATAGCTGCTTAAAGTCAATCGATTTAACACAATTTGTTTTTCAGTTTTGTTGTCAAGAGCAAGCGTTCGAGTAAGAAGTTTCACACAATATGACCTGAGTAAGCTGCGTGCTACATTATTGCACGGGATTATCGAGAATGTGTTGTGAATCGACAGGACAATATGACACTTAATTCTTTAAAAAATCAAATCTTAATTTATATGTGTCCATGAAGCGACAGTTTTATTCTGGGATTATGTATTAGTCTAAACTTACCATACTGTCCGCTCAGAACACAACCTGAATTTGACCAAATGACAAGAGGCCGGTTCGATTGATCGAACGGAAGGGCTGCTTGATGAGGCTTTATGTCAAGGCTGGTTATGTCTTATCACTAATATAACCATCTTGCAGCAAGACTGGGGTTTTTACGGGATATAAACAACAGTTTCGTCTCAGATGACTCAGGAAATACGCCTCTACTATATCCAGTAAATAAAGTGAAGTAGTTATCATAGTTTGCTTCAGTTTACGAGGAGCAGCTGTGGTATAATTTGATACTTTACAGAATTATTGCACGTGCAAGAGTGTTTGTCGTGCATGGAATGCGATAGTTGCTATGAAATCAGCCGGTGGTAAACACCAAGACGGTTTTCTCCAAGGAGATGATGACAGCACTTATGTTATAATATCATATATATATTTAATCAACTGTTTGTCCTTGAATTCTGTTTAGTTTTGTTGTGCTTGAGGCCGTATTAAACATCGATTCAGTTATGTACAATCATCAGTTTGTATACCTAACCATTGCTCCTGCTTTTGCCTACATCTTCAGATGCAACTGACGGCTCCCCTAAGTGTTTTTCTCGTCGGATTTAACGCCATTTTCAACATTATTTCAGTTGTATCATGGCGGGCAGTATCATAACCAGCTTCCCCGGGTTTCATTTAGGCCTTAACTTAGTACTTAAACACATTCTATCCGCAAGCTACTGCCAAGCAACCACACATAATTCAGAGGCGGGGACAATTTAACATAGGACGTAATATCTTCTGTCAAATTTGTCAAACCTCGCCCGGGTTCGAACTCACAACCTCTTGATCAGTAGACCAACGCTCTAACTTTGGAGGTAACCGAGCGGGCCCCTACATGCTTTAACAGTTGTAGTGGACAATTATCTACATTGTATCTTCAGTAGAATTGTTATGGTAAAGTCTGCTTCTATCAAACACCTTTGTCCAAGTGTTCTGTGATACGATGACAACGTTGGCAACCGTAAAGCGATGGTAACAGTGAAAAATTTCGCACAGTAGGTAGTTGTTACCGAATTGTAGACAATGTGCAAAACAAATTAACATATGTGCGTACTTATTGCATCATTTCTTAGATGAAATCATAAGTTTTGAATTACGTGGTATCAAAATGATCTTGCTTGATCGCCAGGTGATAAAGTCGTTGCAGTATGTTGGATGATACGTATAATGATTTATGTACAATACTGACTGACATAAAGGGCGCTAACTACTCATGCTGTCATGCGTGAAGTGTACCATACACGCAAGATGGAACCTATTTTAGAGTTTTCTTTAAAACATAATCAAAGTACTGAAAGTACTCAAGGAAACTACTTGCGTAGCTTTGCACTGCAACATGGCATGGGAACTACATTGTGTAGTTAACACTTGCATGGCGGATGTAGAAAAACGAAGTACTCTGGTCCCCATCAAAATTCATGCGTGCCGAGCGATAGAGTGACGGCTATGGAATGCTGAATCGTTCAGTTTCCAAAAACCATAACACTCCGACCTCAATGCTTTAATGACTACACCGAAATTAAATTGTTAAAAATATCACATAAAACTGGTGTGCAATATAATAATGCAGAGTTTATGTTCTGCAGAAAATTGTTCCAACTTTGTGTAGGTGGTTACCATACATACATTTATCCCACTCTGGTATAATGAGTTAGACACGTGACAAAATTCCTTAAGTAGGATCGCGGGTTTCCTCCAGAAAAATGGTCATTTTTTTAGATGTCAACGTACAATAAGGAAATTTTGCCCGAACAACTTTTAAAGTATTGGCTATCGCAGAAATGATATATTCAAATGATATTTCTATGGAAACTGCTCAAAAGCGCCACATAGCGGAGCGATATGTTTTTCGTTGATTTTCGCGTTATTTCCTGTATTGCTCCGATAATATTGTGTATTAAGTTATGGAATTTACATAACTGCAATGCTGGATCATTTACAAATCCGAAAAAATCAGTAATGTTACATTTTGCTGCCATTAAATATTAAAAGACGTCTAGCGAACTCTGTAGGGGTGGCAATTTACAATGCCAAAAAAATGAGACATTTTTCTCTCAGTCGCGTCAGTAGTGAAAAAACGGCCGGGTGATTTTTTTTTTAAAACGCAGAACAGATTCTTTGTACAAATAAGAAAATTTTAAAACAATAAAAAAATATGGTCACCGACTTCGTTTTCGCGCCAATGAAACTTATTCAAACTTGGAAAAAGGCTAAAAACGTCAACGTTTTTATACAAGATCGACGTGACGTTGCGACTTTTTAGTTGTTACTGACATATTTTGGCTTAACGTCACGTCGATCTTGTATTTTATGGCAACGTTTTTAGCTTTTTCGTGTTTAAATAAGTTTCAATGATAGACTATGACGCGTAAACGAAGTCGTTGACCATATGTTTTTATTTTTTTTAAAGTCTTTCAATTTTTTTTTAAGAATCTCTACTGAGTTTAAAAAAAAAATTCATCGGGCCGTTTTTTCACTGTTGACGCGACCGAGAGAAAAATGTCTCATTTTTGGCATTGCAAATTGCCACCCCTACAGAGTTCGCTCAACGTCTTTTAATATTTAATGACAGCAAAATGTAACATTATTGACTTTTTTCGGATTTGTAAATGATCCAGCATTGCAGATGTGTCAATTGCATAACTTAATATACAAAATTATCGGAGCAATACATGAAATAACGCGAAAATCAACGAAAAATATATCACTCCGCTAGATGGCGCTTTTTGACTTGTTTCCATAGAAATATCATTTGAATATATCATTTCTGCATTAGCCAATACCTTAAAGGTTGTTCATGCAAAATTTATTCATAGTCCGTTGACATCTAAAAATGACCATTTTTCTGGAGGAAACCCGCGATCCACCTTAAATATTAAAAAAGCATAAACAGGAACAAACTCAATAAATCATAGAGCTAGAAAACCTGATAAGTCTGATAAGGTACCTGAACACCAACAAGCAGGGTCAATTGATGACGTCTTCAGCTTTAACAGTGGATGAATACCCCAAGTATTTACTTGGACGGAGCCGCCAACCTCCGTAAGCTAAGGAGTCAGGTCCTAAGGTAAGATTTGAACTTAAGGAGACTTAGATAGAACTAGTCAGAGATGAGAACTACTTGTCCAGGATGGTCCCCAGTTTTAGACAGTAAAATGTACAATTCATCTGAAGCCATTCTGTGTATCAAACACGCATTGTGTGCGTGATAATGAATTGTAATTCGGAAATTCAAATGAAATTTGAACATATTTGATAGTTTTTTTGTATGGAGACCTAAATGTCTGGAATATGCAGCCTTCGTCTGTGTTTTATGCCGGAAATTAAGTAACGATAGGTGTATCATTAAAGCCACAGGGTAATAGTGTTTCAATGATCTTGAATACAAAACTAAGTGTTTCATTGCAGACAAATAAACGTTCGTTTGTTCCAAGCGGCACGCCTTCTCTCGTTGTTTAATGTTGACATTATTTGTAAATTGTTTAGAATTTAGTCGTAAAACTAACTTTCATTTGCAGTACATCAAAACCTTGTA
Source organism: Lutraria lutraria (assembly GCA_964023205.1). Classification (NCBI taxonomy): domain Eukaryota; kingdom Metazoa; phylum Mollusca; class Bivalvia; order Venerida; family Mactridae; genus Lutraria; species Lutraria lutraria. Next base: position 6,149,976 of record OZ026845.1, read on the forward strand.
AAAAATACATGAAATAAAGCCAGACAATATACTGGAACAAGAAGCATGTTTGGTGGTCGACAAAAACAAGGGATGTATAAACAGTGTTCAGGATTAATGTATGTTTTTTTCAGGGGCCTGTCTAAGATCAAAATGTGTATTCAAGACAGTAGGTATTTCGATTACAAAGTCACGAATTTAACAAAAAAAGTTTTTTACCAAAGTGCATTACAGGATTATCTATTCAACGCGGCAATGGCGGTTTGTCAAAAAAACAGCTGACAGCAAGATAAGGCATGTATAAGGCACGCGGCTGATACGCAGCGACACAGAACCTAGACGAGTACAATACACGTTCTTGTCCGATACCTATCCTTATGACTTTCCCGAATTTGCAGAAGATTAAAATTTAAGGGACTAAATTCCAGGTTTATGATTTCATTTTTATGTCGGGAAACAATTTAGTTTATGAATGATGTTATATTCATTCGTAACACTTTTTTTTCAAGTTTCTAGATACAGAATATATTATTACCCCTCACTTTTTTCGTATTGTTAATTTGCCATAGGCAAACAGGTAATATTGTTACTGTTACATTCATCGTACCACGTGACTGAACATTTTTTACTGTCACTGAGTGATAGTAGATTTTAACGGTATTTTTTACTGTCAAATAGGTGATAGTAAGTATTTTCTTTAAAAAAGTTTGGGGTAATAAAATAAATAACACATAGCTTACGTTGTGGGTAACAGTAAAAATGTCAGCCCTCGGAAAGTACTTTCCCCAGGCTCATATTTTTACTGTTACCCACAAAGCTATGTGTTATTTATATACTATTCATCTCTCCAGATAACTAACGGGCTACCAAGATAATATATGGTCTTCATTTACCGTTATAGCTGGTAAAGCCGCCAAATGACGCAGGTAGTGGTGCGACTTTAAATGCCTGCATACTTGTGTAGAATAAATAGTTGAGAATATCCAGTATCTGTCGACAGCATTTTTACTCCCTACTGAATGTTTGATAATCTCCTCCAGAGTACCAAGGTAGATTTGTAACCCAGCGATCCAGGTACGAATCTCAGTCGCGACAGGTCATACCCTTTTATGACAATTTGACAAAAATGTTGATTTTCCTCCATACATGTGTATGTAGAAAAGTTGCGGCTCATTGTGGAAGGGTAAGTTAGTGCTATACAGTTCGGGAAAACTGATTAAGTGAACCGGCCGCCGTATATAACAGAACAATTGTTGAGAAACGGCGTTAAACTAATTGCAAGAAAGGCCATGATATATGCACGCACTATTATAACAACACGTTTCATTTGTTGTTGCTTGACTTACAGTGCAGTCGTTTGATGTTGAACCCCGAGTGTGTTCGTAATGGAAGACTGGAAGACACAGGCGGGGGGGGGGGTGGCTAAGTGTGGCTAAGCCCACCGAGTAATTTTTGATTTTATGTTAATTAGAAAAGGCTAACACTCATTCTACAAATCCACTGTTGTAAAACAAAATCTGTTAATAACCCTACCCCAATCTGAAATTGTTACCTACAGGCCTGCGGAACATTCTGGTGTTTTTTCGAATCTATTTTTCAGTTTCCTAGGCCTGATCAAATGTTGGCTGGTTCTATGATTTATTAAGTTGGTTCCCTGTTCGCTAATTTTCAAATTATCGCAGTTATTATGTCAGAGAGTGTCGTTAATATAAAAACTTACCTGTGATTGGACGAGATGGATACAGAAAATAAATCCGGCAGTAACGTAACCGATGAGCATTCTGAAAGGAAAACAACAAATTGTGAGAAAAGTTCAACAAATTATACCCTAAAAGTCTACGATCCGTCTTTGTTCGTTTTTTTATTATAATAAAATATAAATATAAACGCGTTGATTTCTTGTAACTTCTCACTGATAAAGGGTCGTGGGTTCGAGTCCAGCTTACGACCATGTCTCTTTATGTGAGAAAGTAGACAGTTGGTTACGGACGATGGGAGTCTAGTGCTGGTACTTCCCAGGAATGATGGTTAGGTGAACTGCCACACTCATATGACTCTGACTGATGAAAAGGGGCGTAAAACCCAAACGAAACAAAGCTTTGATTTCTGTTGTTCGGAACCAACACTTATGTAGGTGGATTTCAATATTCGGTCAGGAAATTCTTACTACAAACCGAAGAGCTTCATATAACCTTCCGACTGCGAAAGTAGTTCCAATTAACTTTACAATTCAATGGTATACATTCAAACAATTAATAGTATTCAAGTCAAAATCAGATGACTATGCAAAATCGTAATCAAGTAATATGAAACAACAGTAATATTACGCAAAACAAACTCATAAAGATGACAGAATGGCGTATACATATACAAAAGTATGTGCTAAAAGTAACTACTGAACAGCTTTTGATGATCCCCATATATGTAGTACAAAATTTAACGCGGCGGAACATCAGTCTTATTATTTATCCTCTGACAACTTTGCGAACAATATCTGTGTCTTCAGCGCTTTGATTTTCCACGCAATTGTATGGACGAATTCGAGAATCTACCATGATCGAATAATGGTACTAACTGGGATGTTTCATTTATCAATTTATTCATTTAAAGATGTTCTCTGGTGCATCATAAGTGATAATCTAGTAGCGCGCATTGAAATAAAAGAAAACGGTTTCATTATGTGGTCTAATTAAATATACAGTACAGTCTCTTCAAAGCAACACCCTTTTGGAGTAGCAAAATTATGTTGTTAATGAGAGGTTGTTGCTCTAGAAAGGTTAAATTGATAGCTACTAGTAAATAGTGGGAGAAATCATGCTGCTGCTGCAGGGAGGTCGTTGTCCAAGAGAGGGTCGCTCTGGAGAGGTTGTACTGTAGTTTTAAATAATGAAAGTATTGTCACATTAGTATACTCTATATTTTAGATAGCAACGTTCAATAGCATACACTTACAAATACAGTATCACGCTACGTGCTCTCTTTACATTCAACGTCGACTACAAATTTGTAGATAAGCATATTAAGTTGTTTTATATACAAAATGCATTATCTACATTTTGCTAGTCTAGGCAATTTTCGGACTAATTTTAACTTTTCGCGAACGACAATATCCTTCACAAAACAAACTTTTTTTGCGTTTAACAATAGACTTCAAACATTATCCCAAAATATCTCTTTTGGAACGAGATTTTACACGTGACTTTCAGCTGCAGTATTGTTTAATTAGTTTTATTAAGATTTTATTATTTTAGTACAACCAGTGTTATTTAAATAAGTCTTTAAAAGCGGGATGACACAGGTTAAAAGGAATCTGTAACAAATGCTTTAAGTAAAGTCACTGGGCTCTAACAGCGCGTGTAATTTATCTTTAATAATACATTATATAAAATACTTTGTATAAAAGCATGATGTTATCGTATTTATTATTTATTCCTCATAAAGAGTAAATGATATAAATTTACGATCGTAGATATACCCGAAAACGTCGTAATTTTTGCGATGAAATAATTATAATGTTAAACTATGTAGTTCAACCGCCGTTTAAAGAACGGGTAAAATAAAAATAATTCAGTAATAATGATATAAAATCGGTGTAAATGATTGTATATGAGTATAAAATGATATAATCTTACATAAATAATACACACAGGGTTTTCATGCGTGGCTGTAATAGGTCAACCGGGTAAACTATTTGTTAATGGGAGGGCACAGCCCGACAGCAAATAATCAATAAAATTTCAGACTACATCAGAAATGAGTACATACCGATAATTCAGAACGTATATTACGAGCATTGATGCAGTCAGATACATCTGTAAAATATTTATTATATTAAAATGTAATGATACTGTTCTTTTTTACATTACTGCTCAATGATAATCCAAGTTTTCTTATTAATGTTAGTATTGTCCAATTATTGTTTTACTTTAACAGCTTAAATACTTAAATTTATTTCACGACGTATTTGAAGCATGTGTAAGAATTGTAACCCTTGTTGAAAAATTGAAATGCTTTTTTCTGATGACATTCCTGTTACTGTCAGTTTTCATTAAAATGGATCCTTTTTCTTCAACCTTCGTAAGCCAAAGATAATACATTGTAGTTTGGACAGTATGGTTATAAAACCTAAAGAACTATGATCTACTTATACTGTTTTTTCATGATTATATAAAAAATTGACAAAACGTCAATTTTCCTTCATTATATGGGGAAGATGTCTGTTCCTTGTGGAAGGATAGTTAAGGTATGGTTATAATATATATATACATGTAATATAGTGATTCTGTCACCGTAAATAAATGAAATATTGTTGAAAAAAGGCGCCAATCCGCTGAAACTGAAAATAGACTAATAGCATACTTTAGAAACAGGTGATGACGTAATCAACTCGGTACATGAAGTTAAAGACAGCGTAGCTGAAAACGTGGAATTGTTTACAAGATTAGGAAATTACAACTTCATGACTTCTTTGATATTTTAATTGAAGTACTTCAATGTTTCGTGTATTGTACGCTGTTTTCATCAGCTAATACCCCAGTCGTATCAAGCTCGTTGTTTCACGTTATATATATTTCACCTTTTTCCAAAACTTCACAATCTTCACATTAGAAACGTGAAAAACAATATGTGTCTTGAATTCTCGATTTGGTTACGTTTATGACGTAGTGGTTTTCTTTCTTTCTCCTTCGCTGGTACGTTTTAAACACTCCTTTCATGGTAGGTCTACGATTCTCTCGCTTGGTTTGCGTTAATTAACTACACGATTAGTTAAATGAACACGTATTTGCACCTTTCCAACAACACTTGTGGAAAACGTATTTGACGAGAGAAAGTTTGGAACTGTTAAAAAATTTCTCCCGTCAAAAACGTTTTGCATAGTACGTTTCAACACGATCTTTTACGCACCTTACATATCACATCACAATTTTTCACGCTATGTGTTAATTCTAAAACTTTGGCATTAGTGTCGTCTGTATTTTCTTTGGAAACAAATCGCTTTTTCGAATCGCAAACGTCTACAGCGTTTTCTAGGTATAAAGGTGGTGCTCTATAATTCAGCTCCTTTGAAATAAACGGAATTTATATTTTAACAAGTATGAAATACATCATATTAGTTTAAGAAAGTCTTTTATAACTTAAGTGTTCTTATATCTAGAGGGATACAATCCTTAGGATGTTAGAATAATCCTCACGACAAAGTACATAATACGACACCATTTTTTCCTCAAGTTTCGGCCTCTCAAATATCAGCAACATTATTATATACAATACATTGCTTTGTGTAGAAATGAATTATGCCGAAGTGTATTATCATAATTCATACCACGGGTCATATCCGATGCAATAAAAAATATTTGTAATGGCAAGTGGTTTAATCCATTCAACAAAGTTCGACTATTTTTCTTGGGTATAGTTCAACAGTTCATGTAATAGAATGTAATATTGTATACAAATATGGTTTATGGTGACACATCGGAGGATAATTTTGTCTAATATAAATGAATATTGCAGAATGTGTGGACTTCTGTTAAATTACATTTATTATGCTATATAATATATGAGTTACCGCTAAACCACAACTGCAGGTGGTAATTACGTTATTCAATATGCTAAATCTAAAGGTCAATGATCTTCTCGAGGTCACGTGGTTTATTAACTCGAAATCACGCGGCTTATCAGCCGGTCACTAATTAAATCAAATAGCTCTCGGTCAATGTTCATCTGTTTCTTAAATGCATTTTTGTTAGTGTTTATTTGCCGTCATATTTTCTCATAATTATTTTTAAGTTTTCCTTTATCGATTGGACTTAATACCGAAAAATATTCAAAATCAGGTGAACGGATGGACAGACATAATGTAATGTTATGTACGGATAAAACACAACGTTTATCAATTTTGACGGAAAAATTGAGATTGAAAAAATAAATAAGTACAGTTTAACCTGTGAACAAAGGCCAAAGTAGCAAAAGGCAAAATTTGTCGTTCATTAATCATTGTCAGCTTTCAGAGCTGATCAGTTGGCTCACCGGGAAAGTTGTCCCCCTTGAAAATTCTCTGTTTTACAAATTACAAAGAATGGCCTTCATTTGGAGATGGCAGTTAATACAGGTTTGATCGAGTTAATTTTGTTTAACCAAGTTTGCACAAGACGTTACGGGCGTTGTCCCCGCTTATTTAAAAAAAAAAATTCTTGTAAGAGCCAACTGTAGATGCCACTAGTTATAAATCACAATAACATAACGCATTCCAAATATCTGATGAAAACATAAAGTTTACGATCTAAAGAGTCGTACTGGATCGCTGGCTACGTAATATATCATTTTATCTTTTTTTCACCACAGAACAGTTTGACAGAGTAAAAACAGACACGGTTTCTGGGTACTGGTGATATTGTATGTGTGTCAGCACTTGTCGAATGAACCATTATTAATACGAATAAATAAATCACCGCGATAATCAGACGTGAAAACTGATCATTGTCTTACGATGTAAGTTTGTGAATGAAAATAACAACCGGTATTAACCGTTTTGATACTACAGTATCATAATTTAATAAGGCCAAAAATTGTTTATTTCTGGTTACACGACATACCCTGATTTTTTCCAGCGACTATTTTTACTAGTTCCGGGGAATGGTATATCCACTTTTTCACCAAAATATGTTCCCGACCTACATTATACCGTACTTTTATGAGCATGGAACAAAAAACAAACATTGTTTAGGCCTGAGTAATTTCACAGTTTGTTTTCGTTTGTACGTGTAAAATTGACAAAATTGTACACAATCATGTACTTAAAATTTGATATAAATTCCCCAGCGAATTTGTGTTCTTGAGTTCTTGGACTGTTCTGGTCATTTTTGCAGGGGTTTGGTGTTGGAAATGATGACGTTGACAAGCTCCGACGGTCTCATCATGCCAAAGAATGACACCAGTCCTCGTGCGGTTCGAACTTAATACATAGTAAAAACGATATGAACACTTTGAGAAGTACTTGGCCTCGAGTTATTTATAGATAGGGGATCATGGCATTGAAAGTGTGAAGGATATCAATCTATTGTAATTGTTCCAGAAATCAAACATGTTCGCTGTCTGTTATATGTTTGATCTATGAAATATGATAACCATAATATTACCAGAGTTGTAAATATGACAACAAATCTTTTAGGTAATATTCTTAACGCAGGTAATAAATAATATCTTAAGATATTAGAATATTTCACTAAACATTTAGTGGCCATTTAACACATTATAATACGTGACACAAAATAGTTTACTGCTTTTCAAACAATACGTAAGGGCCAGTTTTAATGACTTCGCTATCTCTTATACAAAAATGGGCACGGCGCCTTTGAGGTGTGGACAAGGAGAGAGATGAGGTGAAAACATCTGTGTAGAAGTCAACGTTGATTTATTGACAGACATGGGAGAAGATAGTGAAATAAAAAGAAATAAAAATATGATTTGTTATTATCAACCTTTTGATTAAATTATCATATTTAACGCAAGGTGTAAATTTCTTTCATAAAACAAGTATAGTAAGTTTACTTTGAAGTTAAAAGATGGACAATCAACCACCACGGGTCCATGTTTCATAAACTTTACTCAGGTGAGACTTTAAAAGCTTGCTTTTGGACCAAGTTAAGGCGTGCAGTTGACAATAGGTCCCAAAACAGTCAATAGGATATACTCATGTTTATTTACATACAAGGGGTGTTTGCGAATACGTACAAATATTCACAGTATGTTTATATTGGGAGGAAGGACCATATCACTAACCATTATAAAACTAGAAAGGTGAGTTCCTAAAAATGATGTTAACCATGCAATTGTGGTAATTCAGATCAACATCGATGTGGATCTACCATGGAGAAAAATAGAGGTAAAGCTGTCATTCTAGTAATTTATACCTTATTGTAATGTATATATTGTTTGACAGCCCATTCGACAATTATGGTAATTTCTGAGCCACCACAGGGAGGGGGGAGGTAAGATAAAAGAGAACCGGGTATTTATATCTAATAGTGCCCGGTGTAAAGCATTGATACACACCTCACCAGTTTTCCTGCTACTTTCTAGACACATTACTTGACTCTGTAGTTGAGATAGGGTAATTGGAAAGCGTCCCGGGAAAATTCGAAAGCCGGAGCCGAGAATCGAACCCACGACCTTCCAGTTTGGTAGTCCAGCGCGTTACCGCTCGACCATCGATCACCCTAAATGTATCATTTGATGAAGGCCATACTCTATCAAAATAAGGTTTACTTCAAAATATTGTAAGTATTTAAAAAATGTCTATCATACCCTGTTGTCTGGCGACACGTACGTGGTAGACACCGAATGATGACTGGAGGGTTGAAATGTCTCGCTGTGGCGACACTGATGATTGTAATGATAAACCTTTACAATAAACACGCTGTCATACCCCTAATGGGTCAATTGTATTATAACCTAACACTGATATAGAATCGTTATAACTTATTTAACATGTTACTTAAAATATGATGTATATATATAATACATTTTTATAAGTAGCAATTATACCTATGCTTATCTGTAAATAAAATTATATCATTATTATTCGTTGTATTTTGTAACAAGATTTTGTAATATTATTTCTTCGTATATAGAAATGTTACATCTTGCAGAATGATCATGTTAACCAAAATAATGAGAAAAAATAAACGAATTTCAGGGTCGCGAAGATGTAACAGTATACAGACATAGAGGTTAAAGACTTGAGAACAATCTCAGAGCGAAAATCTCAATCTCATTCTCTAATCTTTATGGTTGAAATGGTGAAGCTTATTAAAGTTTAAATACATTGTTCATATCAATTATGTTGTCAGACTAATGTATCAATGATATCATTGTTGTCCTATTATAACAAAATCAGAAACATTAAAAGACAAGATTCGAGTACGGAGAACGATCTCATGTTTTTATAACTTCGAATCCTCCAGCCGAAGCAATTTGGTTCTGTTCACAGCCCGCAAACAGTTTAACGGTACATACTTTTAATGCTATGTTACATTCAAATAAATAGTTTAATAAAGCTATGACACAAGATTTGAAAACACGTCGAGATCACGAGATTCTTTGTCGTCTACACGTGTTTGCATGACGGAAGCCAGGCCACGGTCGTGTTATGAAGCTAACAGCGAATGCTACAACATCAAAAGTCTACTAGAGTAACTACTGTAATTAATTCACTTGAATATGTTTCAATTATGTAACCACATTACAGAAAACTTGATGGTAAATGAGCTAAGACTACATTAATATTTGTTTACTTATAGCCGTAATTAGGTAGGTATAAGTATATATACGCGTGGATGATTAGTGGCACACTCGTAGGATATTAAATGTCTGGTTAACCACACGATTATTTTAAATGGTTGCTATTTAGAGCACTTGTTGATAAGATATGTAGTAATTATAACGTACAAGATACAGTCCAAATATAGTCATATACATACATAGAACTATACATCTTAACCATTGAAGAACAAACGGGGTATTTACAGTTTTAGTCAGTCAGTCAGTCAGTCAGTCAATCAATCAATCAATCAATCGGGGACGATCGGTGGTTGAGTGGTTACGCGCTGGACTACTAAACGAAAGGTCGTGGGTACATTTTCGGCTCAACCTTTCGGATTTCTCATGAACCATAGCTGTCGAATGGGCCGTTAAATAACAAATGAATTAATTCAATCAGTCGATCGATTAGATAATTTTTCTAAACATTTATTTATTAAAATAGTTTTTCTTTTATTTCTTCGTCTATATAAGCATCATCAATAGATTTAATCTACACCTGAATACAACCATATAGATCAACTTATAATCCGAAACTGAGCTTTTATCGACTTTCACCACTCTGTTATTGTAAGATTTAATTTTTTCTAATATTTTTGAAATGTTAGGATTATTTTGGATTATAGTTTACTTATTCACACCCAGCTACAAAAGACGCAAAGCAAATATATTAATGCATTGTTCATTCATACGATACCGATCTCTTCATAAGGCCATCCTTAAAAAATATTTGGTTTAGGGCTACACTACCTACTCACCAAAAAAGGCCATACCAAACCTTTTTTTGTATTTTGTGTATTTTTTTTGTTTTCATATATAAATAGCATTTTGACAGGTACCTTGGATTCAATGCAAAAAAAAATATTGTATCTTTTTACCTACCTACCCTCTGAAAATTCTCCGGATAGGGTTACCCAAACAAACATTTTTTAAGGACGGCCTAGATTAAACTACAATATGGTAATCAAAATAATAATCATTTAGATTTACCCCGGACAAAGCTTATACAAGATCAAGACATCATTAATAGCGTTAATTAATGTGTAATCTTTAGCTTAAAGTAATCATATTTGTAAAAGAAGCATGGTGACCCTTCCTGAAGTGCTCTTCAGGTAAATTTCGATAGATTCGAGGTCAACACTTTTAATTTTAATTGACAAAAATGTTTCAGCAGAATTTTTAATCCATTTGACTGTAGAAAAAAGCGCAGTAATTTCAAGTCAACTACTGCCATATCGTTTCGGGATTAAAGCGTTCACATGGTAGGGAGAAGTCTACGTGTGCAAAATAGAGGAAAGTGCTTATGTCAATATTAATTTTGTATGACTTTGAGTCTACATAAGATTACTGCTTGTTACATCAATGCGATATTGTAGGGAAAACTGTTAAATGAGTGATTTTATTGATATTTTTATTTGTTGTGTAAGGGCCCATTTGACAGCTTTGGTCATTTTAGGGCCGCCAAAGAAAGAGGGAAATATATATAAAAGAACCGGACATTCAGATCCCTACTCTTCCAATAGTTTTTCTTGTTTTTTATCGTGCCCGGTGTAAAGCACCGATTCATACCTCGTCCCTATTCCTGTGATTTTCTAGCTCGGTCGTTGGGATGGGGACACTGGAAAAGCGTCATTGAGAAATTCGGAAGGCGGAACCGAGCTTCTAACCCATGACCTTTCGTTCAGCAGTCCATACCGTTACCACAAGACCACCAATGTGATTTTATGAACGGACAGCTATATTATGACTCAGAATTTCTTTTGAAATGGTTGATGTATGGTTCCGATTCGTTTAAATTACTGATGAGCCAACAGGTAAAAATATGCAACATCGATTGTAGAAATGTTTAAACCAGGAATAAACAGGACGTTAATCGATTTCGACTCCCACCTGCGTTTTCTAAGAAAAAAACTCAACTAAATGTATTTCGGAATCAACATATTTAGACGATAATTTCAAAAACACGGAGAAGAAATGTAATAAAAAATGGTACGAAAGTTTTTTGCCTTCAATTTTAGACAGATGAATGAAGTAAACAGTTATTGGCAAACATCGATAGACGTTTAAATGCATTTTAAATATCGATCTTAATGTGTTCTTTAAACAGTCGGCGGCAAAACATAACCTAACTAGACAGATATTTTTGTCTTAAGTACACATATTTAGATGAGGCTTAACGTATAAGAGTATCAATATAGCTGAACAGGTTCAAATCAAAGAAACAAATATCCGGATATCTACGGAACGGGTATACCGTCAAATATACTAAACCGTTTTTTGCCGCCATTTTTTCAATTTGCTTGTTCAAAGTCAATTCCATTGGCTAATCTAAATGGTGATAAGTTGATATGATAGCATAAGCAAGTCCAGTATTTATATATTGACTCACGATCAGCAAAAATAAATCAAATCACTATTAAACTAGAATATACAGAAAGTATATCACAGTCGTTACGCGGTTGTATTTAAAACTCATTCCATTGAGGAGTTTGTAAAACATATTGCCAAAGTGTGCTGAACTTCATGGACACAGCATGCATTTAACCTGTAATTTCTCAAATCTATTCGGCCCCCAAAACGTGTTTCTAAATATTTTTTCTAACATAGTTATGAGACAGCTTTGTGAAAATTAAACCGATATACGTAAATATCATTATATTCATTGACAATTAAATTATATTCAAGGTCAAATGACGGTATAGATCAGTTGTATCAAGAAGTGTCTAATTTTTTGGTAGACAATTAGCTCAATATACAAGTACCCGGATGTTGTAATTGGTCGGTTTCACATAAATAGTGTTGTTTGCTTATTTTGCTGATATTTATTAGGTCACTTAAGATCGAAATAATTCATCATTTTGTCCTTTTTATGCGTAAAAACAACTATAAAAATAGGACCTTGACATTGAGATGTACTTCCGCTGTATGCCCCCTCTAAAAATATCGGCTGTATGGTACATTTGTAATGGTAAGGGGATATTATATGAATATCACATTTCCGAGATGGCGTTATTAAAAATTGTCGGCGCGAGAAAAACAATGTTGACCGAGGCAGCGCCAATAATAATAACACCCTCTCAGAAATGTGGTATTTATTTTGTTATACCGAAGACTTCATAGAAATATAAAAAGGAAAATGTGATGTCACAACATTTTAATAAGCAATGGCATTACACAGACCTGCCGCTTCAAACTCACGGTAAGCGAAATTTTGTTTTTTTTAAAAGTATTGACAAGTTGAATCTACAATCTGGAACAGATTTTATTAAGAACAACTTGTCAAATAAATGGAAAATGATTTAATAAACGAAAAACTGTTTGAACTGTACGCGCATCATTTCTGCGCATGTGTTATTACTATTATATGTTATTAAGAATTAATGCCCGCTCAAGGTATGGGCGACTTTACATTGAAAATGGGAGTGAAGTATAATAAAACTGATCATTACCCTCCCCGCTGTCAGTCAAATTCTAAATATAAAATTACCCCCCCCCCTCCCCTCTGAACTGATCCTTCGGGCTTACATGTACGAAGTAGCATTAAGATAGTTTTCACCTGATTTCTTGAGAAAGACTTTTGCAGATCGAAATACTGATTTAGAGCTTTATTTGTAAAGTTATACTTCGTGCAGGTAGGCCTAAATAAATGTTTGTTTTTAGTAACATGCTCATTAAAAATAGGATTGGTAGGTCGGGGAGCTTGGCACTTGAAAGCGTATGTACACGTGTGGTAAGGTTAAAAAACATGAGAAAGTGAATGTACCTTTCATCGGACATAATAAAAAGTCTACGGTCGCGTGTAAGTCGAGTAACCAGAAACAAACAAATTTACGTCATATTTTAAAAGTAAATCATTTCGAAACGCAGTCTACTAAGTGCGTACAATTCAAGATAATTGCAGGACCGCACGAGGTTACGTAAACTTTCACCTAAACCTATTTATCTAATAGGGAAGCAAGTTTAATTATATAATACGTAAACATCAGGACTCTGGAGTTTATCAACATAAATTGTAGAAGATTTCAGTGAGTGCATTGCGATGTTTTTTTCTCTCTCTCAAGTTTTTCGTTTCTATTGTAGACTTCTTAGTTATTTTCGGATTAAAATACATTACATGTACATAGATGCATTCGGGAGGTACTGTGCGGACATAAGATAGGTGTGTCATAAGCCAACTTGGCTGGCCCTTTCAATAGGGTGACACTATAATAAACAAAACATTTACCTTTACTTTAACTTTTGGTATAGTTTATCTGTAGTTTAACATCAATGGTCATTTCCAAGCCGCCCCAGAGAGAGAGAGAGAGAGGGAGAGAGATAGAGAGAGGGGGGGGGGGGGCATTTATATCCCTAATCTTATCTTAAATAGTTTCTTCTGGTTCTTTACGTGCCCACAATAAAGCATCAATACATGCCTCGCCCCTTTTCCTGTTATTTTCTTAACACAGTACTTGGTTCGGTAGTTGAGATGGGGACACTGAACAAAGTCGTCCCTGAAATATCGTAAAACCATAGATCCATCACAAAAACTGCATTACATACTTAACGTTGCTACGACAGTAAGCTCAGAACACATGTATTAAGTCTTTTAAATCTCTTGAACGACCTGGAATATTATTTCTATGTCAAATAAGATCATGGAAGTCTTTAAGTCATGTCGCTCACTTCAGCGTTCAATGTATCAACTTAGGATGCGTTTTATTCGGCACATCTCGACCGACTACGTCCTAATGGAGGCACGGAATCGACCTAGATATTCCGGATGTTAGCATACTAAACTAAATAACCGGAAGTAAGGATACGCGTCATTAGCACATGGTGGAGGGATGGTAATTTTGACATGCAAAATATACAAAAATGTATGTCAATAAGTCTGTATCATAATTATGTATCAGGCCCTTCGGAAGCAATTTCAGATCATTGGGGGGGGGGGGGGTAATTTAAAATTACGTCTGGTAGACTAAGTGTGTTGGGAATCAGTTGAAGTCCCTATTAATTACCATTACAGCCAAACTTCTTGGGGGGAGGGGGGGGGGGGGGGGGGGGCTTGTGTATTTGAATAAATCATACTAGTAAGCTCAACTTTAATATTCTCATGAACACTATGGATAAATATCTTTAATTAGTTCACAACGGCAAAAATTATCTTCGAAGTCGTGTAGAAGATTGTACAGTTTGCATCATCATGAACGACATCATCACCCGAGTGTCATTAAAATCTCATCATAGAGATACAGAATCCTAGGTTATAAAGCCTGCATTTGTTATTTTATTTATATCCATATGAGATAAATACAAAAAATATGATGAGAAAAGTTAAATCTTAATTAGAAAAAAAGATCTATTTACCAGGTTGATAGAAGATGAAATCGAACATTACAGGCCCGTAGGAGGCAATGTCAGATTAGGAGGGGGGCGGGGCTTATTTTAGATTTTATCTGAAAAGGAGAGGGGAGAAAAATTTAGTACTTTTTAATTAACATAACAGTCGAAATCATTGGGTATTAGTTGTGCCTCTAGTATACCTGGAGTTACTGGTCTCCCTCGATTAACATAGTTTATTGTTTCTCATAAATGATAATAATATTAGTACCATCTTTATTTAAAGAAGGTATTCACATACGATAAATGTACTGAATATTAATCTAATTATCATTTTTTTAAATATGCTGTTTATTATTACTGTAATAAAGGGAAGTAAGGTTTATGGAAAGGCGATAATTGATAAAGATAAATTTGCTACATCGAGGTCCATTGATTATCATGGCCGGAACACGGACATGACAGCGTTTACACCAATCTTCGTAAACACTGGAGTTATTTAGAAAATTCCACCGACTTCGCCCTAGTGGTCTCAACGTTCTCAGCTTATCGTTTACAAGGACTTACATACATAATAATTATATGTATGTACGTAAGTCCTTGTCGTTTATAAAATAATATAAATTCTGTGACAATATTCTGTACACAGGTTAATTAAAGAATGTAATTTACTTGCATGTTTGGAAATTAACGTAACTGTCCGAATTAAGTTGAGATTTGAGATTGGAGATTGATTTCAAATTTTAAGATCTTGGTCAAATCTATATAGATCTTAAGTTCAATGGACAACTCGATTGAGTTAATCTGACGGCATGATTAATATGCTATACATGCCCTTATTTTAAATAAAAGGGTGAGTTTTGTACACTAAAGGTC
The DNA here is from genome assembly GCA_964023205.1 of Lutraria lutraria. NCBI lineage: Eukaryota > Metazoa > Mollusca > Bivalvia > Venerida > Mactridae > Lutraria > Lutraria lutraria. The sequence goes on from OZ026845.1 coordinate 6,165,471, forward strand.
ATGACCTTTATTACTCACTTATTTAAATACAAGTACAACCGTGAGTTTTTACTACAAAATCTAGTCCGTTAGGCCATGCTTAAAAATCTCTGAACGGCCTCAAAACATCTAGCTATTTTGACAAAAACATTCTTTTTGTTACATTCCAGCTTTTCGTTTTCGGGACAAGCATAGAATATTAACAAAACAACGGTGTATCTCGTACCTGGTTCTCTCAAATTTGAAAGACTCTGCTCGTACCTAATATTTAAAATTAGGAAGACGTAACCGCAAATCAACAATTTTTAAGGAAGGCCTTATCTGTACATAATAACTTAATGAAAACAATTACTCGCAGTATACAATCGATTAAGGACTTCATACCAGCTAAAATCCATTTAGTTTACAAAACAGGATATTGCAAAAAATGATAATGACAAACTCGTGAATCTTACAAAGCACCGCGCGTCTCGTCGTATGCACCGATCAACCTCGGTTTTTATCCTTGTTTCGTCATGTAAATTGCATCATTGTTTATCTTGTGTAGATGTTGAAAAAAACCTCAACAGATTTATGATGTTTGAAGTACAAAATACAAATATTGTGCAATGTTATACGTTTGTTATCAGTTGTTAAAATATGTCTTCTCGACTCAATCTCGTTCGTGAGGTCACGAGTTCACCTCTGAGGCGACCAGGTGAAATCGCTTGAATGTGTTCGAAAAATTGATAAAGAAATACCGACGATAAACGGTGACAAAATCCATATCAAACAAACAAACAAATAAAAAATCTAGTTGTGTCTTTCTTAATAATGAGGGCGTACGTCTGAATAATCTTCGTTTTTTTCATGAAAGTTTCCAAGACTACCTTCAGTACTTTGATTCAACACTAGTCTAGCTTTTTTAAGAATCATCCTCAGAATGACCGACTTTCATACGTATTTATCGTTCCCGATCGATTATATGGGAATCCAGTTCCCATTGAGAAACAGATTGTTTCCATCGTTGGATTCCCAGGGTCAGTCATGATGGAAAGTAGCCAATGAACAACAACAATATGGCGGCCTGTCTATGTTTTCGAGTCCCTTGTACCGACAGCCATGGGTCATTGAGCAACTGTCCGACTTTAGCGATGGGGAAGACCCTCGGCAATACAGCTTCATGAGATGGGAATATTTTCTGGTCCCGGAAGGGATTTGAACTTCAGATCTTTGTTGAAATCATGATTAAATATCCGGTTAGTGAAGAGATTCTAACTTCCAGGTACGGTTATCAACATCAATTTAAGTTTTTCGAAAAAATGAAATCATTGATTTTGTAGTTTGGCTTGTTGAAAGAATTCAAACGTTAGTTGAAGCATACTGGTGAAATAAACCAGAGTTTAATTATTTTTCCGGTTTCCGGAATAGTTTTGATCAGCATCCAACTTAATGCGATCATTATGTGAGGGGAAATATAGACTCCGCTAAATGGAACTATTTGTGTCGACATTCTAAGAAATATTTGAAAGATTTGATAAACAAACTGGAAGTGAAGCGCGTACGAAAACTTTTAATCCAATGCGATTTCTATACCCAATTGCACTCGGAACTACTCGGATAATTTCGTATCTACACTCGTAACTTCTCGGGCATTCCCGGACATTCCCGTCACTGAGAATACGCGTCGTATGTAATTTGCCTGCCAAATATGTCCGAGGCGTTTTCTTTTGACAAACGCCGAGGAATTCCGAATGTACATCTTGTATTCGGTCGATGTGTGCCGAATTTATGTAAGTATACATGTCAGGGAGCCCAGGGTGCTAGGGCGGGGGTTTAAGCTAAGTCTCCCTCTATAATTAGGACTGTATTGGTTATATCTATATCCTCTGTTAGACACAATTTTAATTAAGCTGAATTTGCTTCCTATGTGTCTGCATGTACATGTATAATTTATATAGATAGAACATATATTTATTGGAAATAAGAATGCTTATCAACTTGAAGTGAATTCTCTCGCATCAGACTCGTGCCAAACAAATTAAACTGTAAGCTTTATCATCGACTTATATTGCATCAAACATGGTACATATGTTTGTCATCGAAATGTGTCTATCTTGATTCAATTTGGCAGTATTAGATATTTATCTTCTTGACGAATACAAAAACAAGCAAGATAATCATGTTATCACTGATAACATTTAGAAGAAATGTCAAATAGTTGCATTGCTCAGATCTAGTTCCATTCGATGATCGGATTTTATTTCCAGAATCAGTTTTATACCTATCTACCAATGCATGTATTGATAATTCCAATATCAAGGCTACCTCAATATAACGATCACATTATTTTTGAACCGTGTTTTATATTTCAATCTGATAGTAAGGTCGAGCGACTCTGTGTGGTCGAGTGGTTATGGTATGATACTAGTAATAAATAGCCCCTAACTGTGGTGAGTTCGTATCCCGGCCTGGACCAGCAATGAATTCACGCATCAAGAAGCTGACCAGCTAGCTTACGACAGGTCGTTTGATCTACTCAAGGTAAACGTCTGGGAGTCTTCAAGTTTGTGACATAGTATTATCACCTTTGTATTAACTTATCTTTTATTCTCAAGTTTTACTGTATTTCATGTTTTATTAGTTCAGTACAATTCATTTGTCACCTTTTTATTGCCTATGTTCGTTCTAACTCCGCTAGCTACAGTGATCTTTAACTAAATAACTGACTGACTGGCTGATTATACACTTGCATTAATATGTAATACATAATTCATATACATGTATATCCATGCTTTCGTATATATGTATGAATTTAGACCATTGAACGCTAACTTCAACTCTTATTTCCTAATCGTAAACATTAATACATTTGTACAAAAACATGTAATTTTAGGTTCCTATTTCTGATTCAAATTTATTTTTTATACAAAAATGTACATAACTATATACACATTTCTATTTTGACTTCTAGGAACACCAGAGAAATTAAGATACCTGAAAATTGACTGCTTTTAATTCAACTAAGCAAACATTACGGTTATAACCTACATCATTTAATTCTGACTGTGCTTTTACCTCTATGACATCTTTACAAAATCAAATAAATTCAACCGGACTCAGTCAAACACTTATCTCTGTAGGACACGTAACTTTATCCTCTTAGGAATGTTGTCATAACACATTAAGCGAACGACACAGATTAGCTTAAAGTACAAATTCACGCCCCTGCCCAATATATCATTGCAGTGGAATAAAAATAACATCTCAGTATACACCTGTACGGTATATGTGTTTTGCACAGGTGTCTACCCGTCATCACATAGTTTCCGCAACTATACATTTTTTCAAATAGAATACTATACAGAAAACATTACGTATTCATCGTTACTACGGTCAAGTTCAACAAATATTGCTCACATCTACATATCGCTCACGCCTACATAACATTCACACCTACATACGGTTCATACATGCCGTTCACACATACCGTTCACACACGACGTTCACACATAACGTACACATATGACGTTGACACATGACGTTCACACACGACGTTCACACATTACGTACACATATGACGTTGACACATACCGTTGACACACGACGTTCACACATAACGTACACATACGACGTTGACACATACCGTTCACACACGACGCTCACACTTAACGTACACATATGACGTTGATACATACCGTTCACACACGACGTTCATACATAACGTACACATATGACGTTGACACATACCGTTCACACACACGACGTTCACACATAACGTACACATACGACGTTGATACATACCGTTCACACACGACGCTCATACATAACGTACACATATGACGTTGACACATACCGTTCACACACACGACGTTCACACATAACGTACACATATGACGTTGACACATGACGTTCACACACGACGTTCACACATAACGTACACATATGACGTTGACACATACCGTTGACACACGACGTTCACACATAACGTACACACACGACGTTGACACATACCATTCACACTATACGCTCACACATAACGTACACATATGACGTTGACACATATCGTTCACACACGACGTTCATACATAACGTACACATATGACGTTGACACATACCGTTCACACACACGACGTTCACACATAACGTACACATACGGCGTTCACACATGACGTTCATACACGACGTTCACACATAACGTACACACATGACGTTCACAAATAACGTTCACAGACGTGTATATATCTGGGTTGAAACACGAACCTAAAGTAAGCTAACACCCAGCTACCTCTGATGTGATTATCTGGTCCCGAGGGGGGATTTGAACTGCCGGCAGTGAGGGACTAGTAATTACTTGTCAGAGACCATAACCCTTCGAGCACGGAAGTCCCACAGAATATTTTATTTAATATGATACCAGCATTGAGGAACAGGGGCTTGAAGTGAATCATTTGCAAATGAAACGTTTCAGCTCCGCCCAAGTTGAACATTAACCTATAAACGCATTTTCTCGACATTTGTGTCAAATATGCCAGCATCGTTTATCATTTCTATTTAAAACACATTTAACTGGTTAGATTAAAATTATTGAGCAGATTAAAGTTGAACCAGAAATCTTTAGTAATGAATAATTAGATAAAACTATGTTACGGCTATTTATTTCGTTTGATACTGGCTTTAAGACGTCTTTAAAGATGTCTAAAATAAATTGACGGGTCCTAAAATTGTCAAGAACCATTTTATAACGACTTGTCCATTGTGACACGTCATTAAAATAGCTGCCATGCCGTGTAATATTTCACAATGCGATTTGAATTAATCGAATCGAAATAAAATATTGATTTATATTGGCATTAGCATTGTGATAATAATTTCGAGGACATTCCGATATGTGTGTGTTTGCGTGCGTAAGGCTCGTTCACACTCTATTTTTGATTAGGTGGCAATATAACTATCTACACTATGATTATATGAGTTGTATATCTAATTTGGGACAATAAATCATCGAATTGTTACGTTTGGTATAATGGTTAAAAAATGTAAATTTATATAAAATTTATCAGCAGGTGTTATGAGGTAGTAAGAACATAGTATCTACTTAAAATATCTCACATTCTTCTTAAACTTTGCCCTTCAACAATTCAACAAGTTGTTTTGGTCTGATAAAGAACGAATGTATATCACGAGTCTAAGAACATTTCCTTTCGATCATTTCTTAATCGTCCTGTCACTGGTAGGGTACGAACTCGAGCGGCGAGGGGTTTGTGATTACTAGTCAGGGGCCGTAACCAGTCGACCTCAGAGGTCCTATCAGACAGGCTTTAAGTCATGATACTGCTACATGCTATATACTAGTTACTGCTGATTTTTCAATTAACTGAGTAATTGTATTACTTTACAATCGTTAATAAACAAGATGCTATCATATATTTAAAATATATATTAAACTTTTTCACTAAGACTTAGTGCTGGTTACTAATCGAATCTTAAAGATTATTTATTGTGATGTAAAATTCAACAAACAGACTCGTGGTCTCAGGGGTTCAATACACACAGAATAAACTGTATTACCAAAATGTAATGAAATACTAAATTTAACTCTGTGCGGAGATATTGTCGATATTTATCTCCCGCTAATGTGAAAACCACAAGTTATTTCATTCCGTATCCCTTCACAACTGATTATTTCACGAACTAAGTTGGTGATAAAACCCCAAATCTCGACTGTGCCGTTTTATTTCCAATTTATTACAAGATGTATAGACGTCCTTGGATTGTTCGGACGTAATATATTCGTAAATTTTGCAATAATTATCAAATAAAATCTTCCAATATCCTCCTGTCTGTATTGTTGTCTTAGTTTCACAGTCTTATCATCTTGATAACGTAACATCGAAACAATCTTGAAATGAAAAGTTATTTTCAAGTCATTGCGAATGTGCTATAAATTGCAGAACGCCTTGGGAAAATCTAGAAAATACATCTCTGATTATTTGGGTTTCAATGCATGGAAGTTGAGAAGACAGTATGTTGGCATGAATGTTTACGTAACTCAAAAATACCGAGACTTCAAATACCAGAAAACCACACCGAAAATCGAACAATTTTCTCGGTCCCGATTTTCCCTTTAAAGTGTTATTCTTTTTTCTGCCAATCTAAAAAACAACAAGAAACCACAACATGAGTGATGAATTGATACTCTGCGTTCTTTCTAATGCAAGTCATTATTGTTTTGGCTAGTGGTAACTTTTCTTAACTAGGTTATTAATTTAATCAGAAGAGTATTTTCTCTATAGCCGCATGTTTGAATGCTCGACTATTTCGCTCCGAATTTCAACAGAAGTACAGGAAAATTCGGACAGTTTACCTCACAAGCGTTGCCATGTTATTCTTGAAAAGAAAGTGTGCACTTTTAACTTAGGCATAACTTTTTCGGGATACAGTGCAACCTCTCGAAAGCAACACCCTTTTGAAGAAGCAAAATGTTGTAGTTGTTGAGAAGTTGTTGCTCTACAAAGGTTGCATTGATACAGTACTGTGTTAAATTGTGCAGTTAGTATAACGCATGATGTTGTTAAATGGAGGTTGTTGCTCAAGAGAGGGCCACTCTGGAGTGGTAGTACTGTATAAAATTTAGAATCACGGATCTATCTTGATGAGTGAAGAAAATAAACCTTCACACACATTGCACCCATTTATCCAATATCGTGTAGTCAATGCATATTTGCACATATTGATAACAAATTTGCATGTATTATACTTCTATAAGTATAAAAAATTCTTATTACCAAATTTACATGTTCTTTTTCGTGGAAGTATACATACCTACACTACCCAGTCCTCCCTCTACTTATCATATAATAATTCTCCCATATGAATCAGAGGAGGTAGAGGACACAGATAATGCATTTAGGATGTGACAAAACTAATCTCAGACAGATTACGGCCTCCACCGTGCTTCAATTATACAACTCTTAGACAGACTGTGGGGTTCTTCATACACATCTCCTAGACAGATGGTCGGGTTCTTTACCAAACAGTCGGGTTCTTTACCAAACAGTCGGGTTCTTTACCAAACAGTTGGGTACTTTACCAAACAGTCGGGTTCTTTACCAAACAGTTGGGTTCTTTACCAAACAGTCGGGTTATTTACCAAACAGTCGGGTTCGTTACCAAACAGTTGGGTTCTTTACCAAACAATCGGGTTCTTTACCAAACAGTCGGGTTATTTACCAAACAGTCGGGTTCGTTACCAAACAGTCGGGTTCTTTACCAAACAATCGGGTTCTTTACCAATGCTGGGGTACATATAACTCACAGACTGACAAACGGGTTCTTCATCGACTAAATATAGTTTGGACACACAAAACAAAGAAACGACCAACTCAAAAAAAGGGCGTGGTTAATTGCGGACCATTATTCGAAGGGATATTACCAATCAAGGGATTATTACCGTTTTAACATCATAAAACTGTTCTTGTAACTTGACTGTAATGGTATGCGTATCTTTTATCTGTACGATAACTCAGCGTACTTTCGAGGAGAATTATAATAAATTTGAAAACAAATTCAACCAAAATGGACTATCGAGCATTTCAATTTCTCCCTAAACGTCACATTTGCTATTTACATAAAGTTTTTGTAAGGATCAATACATTTCACTAAGTAAATACCCAAATGATAATATCCATAGATTGAACAAGCTTAAATCAGGACAATAATAATTACAAACACACTTCTAGCATGTATGCTAACTTAATATTAAAAAAATGTGTATCACGAGGCTAAATTTATAACATAATACATGTATGTGTCTTGTCTTGTTGAAACCTTAAAGAATACAATTTATCCAAATAAATAAAATAAGGCCAAACAAATATTGAACAGATTTGCGGCAAAACCAACGAACGAACATAATTGAAGGCGAAACAAACAGTTTAAAACGCGTTTTTCTACAATAAACATGTTATTATTAGTTCGCATTTATTCGGACAACAGTGCCAAATCTCGCCCTAAATTTGTCATGTCGCGTGATTTAAATCGTATGTAACGAGAGGCACTAGCGGGCACCATGAACTTTAACCCAGCCCACGTATGCCTGTTGTTTAGTACTATAACCCTAACATACCACGACGCTGAGAAACACATATTCAGTTTATTTTGGCCTTATTCACGTTTAGATTTTATACTCAAAACAGAGCAGATGAAAGGGTTTCTAGCATATTGAACATCACGTTTTTACACCCACATTACATAAAGTTTAAACAAAATAAACAAATGAACTTCAGAGACAACGAAACACACCCTAAACAAAACTATATAGGACAATGTACGAGCTTCAGAAAGCGGGCTGAATTAATTAGTGTAATTATCGAACTTATTTATTCTGTTACACGTTCAACAGGTGAGTTACACCACAAGTTGGGTGAGTATCCTTCACGGATTACGTCTAGATTATACAGTCAATCCTGTAAAACAAAGGTCACCCTTAGGAAAGACAATAGGTGGCCTTTATTTACAGGTGCCCTTTATTCGTGGGTCATTTAGTTCTAACTTATCCATGACGGGTTTTCAAAGAATGTTCTTTATTCACAGGTTGGGTTTCTATTTGGAGCTGACCGCTAACACAAGTTATACTGTATCTACATCTTTACTCAATCAGGTAAAGTTTCAAAGACTTATTGTAAATGTGTGCATTTTAAATTTGTCAGAGTAAAGTTTGATTAGATTTAGATTTCGCTGATATACACTTAAAACTGCTATGAAGCTTAAGTCTGTATTGATATCAAATGTTAACCTTTTACAACTGCGATATTGATATTGCACTCTGGGGTTTTACAACTTTCCAAAGCTGTGTTCTTTAAGTTAAGTGTAATAAGATTCTGTAATTGGCTATGTTAGTTTCTGAATGTGACATAACAAATAGTAATATTTACTAAAACATATAACATAAGTGTATATGCCAACCAAAACATGTTAGAATTGAATATGGGGACATAATAAAAGTTTAATCTCAATCTAAGGTGAATATTGAAGAACTAATATGTATGACATTGAGGTACATTGTCTCTAATAGGCTAATATCACACAGATTAAAGATATTCATATCGACTTACGTCGTGTTTTCACTACTTAGCGTGCCTGGAATTCATCTCGAGATTCAAGGTCATGGGTTCGAATCTCTCCAGGAACGTTTGAGCGCTGTTGGGCCCGTTTGAACTAGTCTACCTTTCAATGTCGTTTTAAGGTAAAATTCAAAAATTTGATACAATGTTCATGACTGACAATATTTTATGGATATCCTGTTAGGAAAAGGTTTTGCAAAATTTTCATATTTTCAAGGCCACTGTTAATTCTGCAAAAATATATTCTATCAAATGTATATTACATACTATGCGTCGATACACCTTAATCAAATTCCTACAAATGGAAGGATGTGTTTTTAACCGATTTTCAAACGAAATTCACAAACCTATCATGCTGTCGACACCATGAGATATTCATGCACTATTTTACACATTTCATGCCTTTATTACTTTCCACAATTATGATTAAGTACAACGAGTATAAAAACAGTAAAACGAGAACATGCAATTGACGGGGAAGATGTAAACGTCTATACATTAAATAGTGAGCTCAGGTTTATGAATTATATTCAAATAACGTTTAAGCCCCATTCTCATTGTCACGGTGCTGGTCCCGGTACGTCACGATGAAAAATAACCGGTATACCGTGAACATCCTGCAAGGACCGGATGATTACGGAGCCGTGAGGGTTGTACTCCCACTTTTACGGGGTTTCTCACGTATCACTTATCCGGGACCGATCGGGCGTCCGATCCGGGACTGGAATTTAACGTCGCACCAACTAGACATACCATTTTTAACGGTGGAGAACGACTCTAAGCGTACACCTCGGAAGAATGGGATGCGAACTCACAGTGATGAGGGTCTAGTGATTACTTGTTAGAGGCCATAGCTATACTCGACCACGTGCACAAAAACTCACCAGGGGCATTTTATTATAATTTCAGTACATGATGGAATATTATTAGTATGGTTACAGATGTTTTGAAAAATAAAGATATACATGACAGGTATATAACTTATAATAGACCACAAACCACAACCACTCAACACCAGAGGTCCAAGAACTCATAACAATATTTCTAGGTTCAATTTTTTCTTCAAGACATTTTGCTAAATACCTAAATGTCTCATAAATTGTAACCATGATGTTGCTTACTTCGCCAAATATCAACACCGCGCGATCTGTGACCCCTCCCCAATAATTATAACACATGATCGATTATTGCATAGATATACAGTCAAACCCGTGTAAGCGACTACCTCCGAATAAAAGGCCAACCAGTGAACAAAGGCCATTCTTTTAAAACCGTCATTGATTGTTTAGAACAGAAAGACATCCGAATAAAGGCCACTTGTCAAGAAAGGCAACATTATATATAATTTCCAAGGATGGCCTTCGTTCACAGGTTTGTCTGTATGTTAATAGATAACGCATGTTTTGAGTAAACTGATACTCTTCTTAATGCATTTTGTGTTATTAATTATATATTCACGGCAACAACAATAACAACAGTCGTTTAAACAACATAATTAACACCATACTCACGTTTTGTTTAGAAGTATACATCCATTATCACAACGAAATAAAAAAAATCCAAAATATCCACTACACCGAATCACACCAGTTAAATATTGTCATTAAAACGAACTTAAAACATTAATAAAATTAACACTTTATATTAATCCACGAAGACTCGGCAACCCGCGCTACTATTAAACCACATTTACTGTGATCAACTTTCACTTTTCATATTTTTTAAAAAGTGCGACATTTTTATCAAACATATTATATCCATCCCGTTCTTCAAATACTATATCTATTACACCATCGACATACACTGAATATTGAATAATTCTCAGGCAGTTCAAAGTGATAAAAATTGTGGTTTATATAAATTCCACTTTTCCTTCCTGTCTCTAAAATCCCTTGATTACACGGCACGGTTCAAAACGAAGTGTATATCGGACTAGTACATCTACATTTGTATTTCCAAACTTTATACTCTTAAACTAATTGGAAAAAAAACATAATTATTTCCATTTAACTCTGTAAAATCGAGTGAAATTGTTTACGAACACCACAGACTGAGTATTATGCTAGAACGACCAACTCTGATGTGACAGTTTAAATGTCTAGGTCACAATCGTTGCAAAAACTTATGTCACGTGAAATTATTCTTTGTCAGAAAGCGACAAAAAGATCAAAGTTAAATGTTATCTTATTAGAAATAAGTAGATAAAACCCAAAATAACGCTTTAGAAGAAAAAAAAACGCAATATTTTATAATCCAAATAAACTTTTTCGTTTTAAACTGCATAACCGACGAAAATGATATCACAGCAATCAATAAAGATATAAAAAGGGGTGGTGTTGATATTTCATAAATCGCGGGTCAGCCCAGACGCGGTTTAAGTAAACAGCGACTTCCAGTGATACAGAACGGAATGAGTTTTCTATTTTACATCATTCACAGTCGACCTAAATACATATAAACTATATGTATCAATTTATCATTGAACGAAAGATGTGCAACATAGTTATTTTATTTATTTTACCCGCTGTGACCAAAATATGTCTCGCAATAAGCGGGTATCTTTCAATAGAAACTACAGGCGAACTGCACAACCGACGAACGCCTTAAAATAATCAGCAACACCTCGATAATATGACCATGAATGGGTCTGCCAGTAAAGGTGGCTTTTATATCGAGTTGGTCGCTTCATGAATTTTTACTGTTAGATTTATTAGAAAAGTTTGGATAAATAAATAAATAAATAAGATGTAAATTCCGATTAAGCAATAAAATTAGTCGTTGAGCAGTTATAGTTATATGAATTTACGACGCTATTTTTGTTGTTCGGACAGAAAAATCATATTGATGGTTTTCAATATTCGATCAGGGAATGCTCACTAGATACCGAAGAGCTTACTGTAACCTTCCGACTACGAAACTATTTCCAATTTAACAATTCAATGTAATAGATTAACACCCAAAGTAGGATTGATCATTTAAGTAAAAATCAGATGTTATGCAAAAATGTAATTGACTAGAATTCTTGTATGAAATACAATTTTAATCAACCTTCGGATATCGGCCTCAACTAAAGGCAAACCTACAGTACCAAAACGACACTTGGTTGGGTTTATTTGAGCTAACATTTATAACGAGTTGACGAGGAAAGTTCTGTGACTAATACTTAAGGACACATCAAGTACAATAAGTAGAAAGTCAAACTATTTTGGTTTGAATCCTACCACACCAATATCTCCGAGGTTATTCATATTAACTGAATAAAAACTAACGTTTGAACTAAACTTGTCTCTGATAAGGGAAATAACCCTATTTACTGATACTGACATTTTCAAACACGACACATCAATAAAATATTCCGAGTCGTTTCATATCTACATTTGTATTTTATTTGTTGAATCGAGTTCTATTGATTACGATGGTTTAACAGGCGTGACTTCTACTTGGCGGATAAGTTTACCCGAATTAGATGTGGCAGCAACCATTAGAAATATACCAGCGAAGTTTTAAAGTCCCATTCTCACTGTAACGGTGCTGATTCCGGTACCCCTGGTGAAAAATAACCGTATACCGGTCATAAACCGGGGTTAACCGCATGTCTACCGGGCATGGAGTGTTCAACACTAGAGATTATAACGGTACACACAGAGTACAATACCGGGTCTGCCTCGGTTCAGCCCAGGAATTACAAAGATTAAGTCGGTTCTGAATGCTTTCTCGGTAACTCCGGGTTGTACTAAACATTTTAAAACCTCCGCGACTGTTATCAACTGCTATCAACAAGGTTATTAAGAATTTACCAAGATGACTACGGTACCACTAGTGTCTTACTCCCGGTTCACCTTGGCCACTCATCCGTGATTAACCGGGTCGTCGGTTCAATCGCTTGTACGCGCAATTACTTCAGTAAAATTGATTATTATACACCATTAAGACAGATTATATATACCGAGCTTCACATTGCTTGTATTGTCAGACTTTTCTAGGTATTGTCAGACTTTTTCTAGGTATTGTCAGACTTTTTCTAGGTATTGTCAGACTTTTCTAGGTATTGTCAGACTTTTCTAGGTATTGTCAGACTTTTCTAGGTATTGTCAGACTTTTTCTAGGTATTGTCAGACTTTTTCTAGGCCGCGGTGTGGTCCAGTGGTTAGTGCTCTGGGTTAACCTGGCGATGCGGGCTCAAATCTCTGTCACGGCAGGTGACACCCTTCCATGGAAATTTGACAGCAATGTCGAATTTCCTCCACATACGGAGACGTTGCCGGTGCGTATAAACTGGTTAGAATACCGTCTAGGAAAACTCGTTATGTGAATCGGCCGTCACATATAACTGATTTTTTATTTAAAAACGGCGTTTAACCAAAATAAAGAATCACATCAGACGTACTTTTCTATAATTATTGTGTTAAACAATATTTTACATAATTTTTTTCCATCACACAACTACTCTGATCGTATTATAGACACGATAAAAATGTATCCGATTAAATAAAATGAAAGTGCCACACTTAACAGTTCAAGACATATTTGACCGATTTTCTAACACAGATGCGACGATTTCGCACGAAGCCTTATCACGTATTGACGATCGGTTCCTGCTAAATCCATCGACATTCTCAGGTAATACAACACATTTCACTGTTCAGACTGTAAGGTGTTAATATTGCATTCATGTCCTTCCTGCAAAAAATCCCTGCTATTAAATATTTGAATATCATAATATATTATATAATACAAAATAAATTATTTCACTGACATGCGATATTTATGTGAAAATAGTTGCAATGTCGCTCGCAATGTTGTGAATTTTAAACCATTACTGGCAAAGGAAAAATTCCGTCCGCGTGTGAAAAAGATTTTTCACGCCAGAAAATGCAGCGAAGATCTGATTACTGCAAAAACTGCATGATTGATAAAATCTATGTATCACAAACAGCTTATACGAACATTATGGTATAACTGGGACACACCTGTAATTTATATAGTAGGTATAATTGCGGATCGTGTTTTCTGTATTTCTATAAAACTAAATGCTTAGGTAGAGAGATTTCTTGCATTGTCAGTGTTTTTCTGTCATGTCATAGTCGATTTGTGTTATGATCTCTGACATGTAATCACTAGCCCCTCACCACTGTCAGTTCAATCTCACCAGGAACCAGCTAGTTTACTTAATATCAAAATTTCTACCAAGGTATAATAAGTCCGGGGACTTCTTCTTACCGTTAAAAGTTGCCTATTGGATGGTCCTGTCTATTGGTGGGACAATAATACCCATGCAGTAAAAAGAAATGTAAACTACTCAGTCGAATAACATGGAACGCGCAACACAGTCAAACCACGTGGAAGGTGCAACACAGTCAAACCACGTAGAACGTGCAACACAGTTAAATCACATGGTACGTGCAACACCATCAAATCATATGGAACATGTAACAAAGTCAAATCACGTGGAACGTGCAACACAGTCATATCACGTGGAACGTGCAACACAGTCAAAACACGTGGAACGTGAAACACGATCAAATCACGTGGAACGTGCAACACAGTCAAATCACGTGGAACGTGCAACAATGTTGCCAATAGCTACAGTCAACCCTCTTAGCATTGTTTGACTTCCCACGTACAAATATGGAAACTGAAAAAAGTAATAGTTGTAAGTAGTGTTAATTCTTATTCACGTAATATTAATATATGCATTATTTGCTACACTTACAACACAATAAATCACAGTCACTTAGACGCATTAAAACTTCTTAAAGCTGTATTATGTTACGTAGAACCAGACAGGGGTAAGCGAGTTATTTTATGAAGAAGGTTAAACAGTCTCTGAAGACAATAACTTAGCCTCGTTTGGCGAATTAACTCTTATAATGCGATTATACGTGATTTGTGATTTAGTAAGCTAGGAACTGGTGTGGTCAGCTTTATCCAGCTTGAAAAGTCATGGATTTAATTGCTATTGTAATCAAACGAACTGATTACAACCAATCAGGGTTTAATTCGCAGGTGTGGTAGGTCATACACTTCCATGAAATTTGACAACAATGCTGAGTTTACTCCACTTGTCGGATCCTTGCGGAAGGATAAGTTAGTACTGGTTAGAAAACTGTCCATGTAAACTGGGTAGGTGAACCGGCTGCCGTATGTAACTGAACAGATGTTTAAAAGCGGCGTAATTTAAATATCAGAAATAATATGCAGACATATCGTTTTTAATCTACTCAGATAATTGGTTATTCTAAGCTGCTTCGAGTTTTTCCTAGGCTGACTAAAAAGGGTCGGTATAGGAGACTAAGCAGTCTCAGGTGTTATACAACTTGAGAATAGTCTCAGACGGAGCTTAAATCTCATTTCCTTTCTCAACATGTTTAAATACATTTTCAGATCAATTATGTTGTCAGACTAATGATTTAATAGTATCCTTATCGTCTGATCATAATTAACTTAGAACAATCAAATGACAAGATACGTGATTTGAGCTTGAAAACCAAACTAGCGTTTTATAACCTTCAGGCCTGATGTGTTTTCCTCAAGGAATGAATGTATGTGACCTTGTTTAGATTAGAGTTGGCTGATGGCTTATCATACGACTTTAAATGTACTAATCAGACCTACTTACCGTATAACGTTTTTATCTACAAGAACACACGACATGCTCAGTGTATATATAGATTTAGGCCCCTCGAATACTTGTTTACTGTTTCGTGTGTAAAGCGTATATCGTTTATCAATATGTTAACATTTCACACTTAAAAACAATGATAGAGCTCTTGTTTGGCACTCATGGTTATCTAACTCAACTGATAGGAGTCTAATTTCTACTTTAGAGTTATCAAGGTTGAACATGGTATATTTCTGATACAAGTTATTAAACGTGAAACTTGAAGTATCGAAACATATGTTGGGAAGTTGTTAAGTTACTGTCAACACTTCTACAACAAGACATTTTCAAACATAAGAATCATGACACAGAATTCAATATTTGACCGGAAATAAGAAGGATTTAGATTTTATGTACTGAGTGTCTGCTACATGTATGATCACATTTGTAACACCTGTTATAAATTAGATATATTACGAATTTGGTCTTGCAAGACATTGTATTAGTCCAACAATGTGACTTCATGGAGTAACAGCGTCTCTAACTCATGTCTCCAAATAAGATTTGCACGGACAACATTAGCTATGCTACACATTTTTCTCTGCAGCATCTCTTTATCTCTTCAGGGCTATAAAAATCAACCATCCCTAGACACCTGAATGTCATATCAAGCTTTCTGAATCATGACAAGTCTCTGCGACACATTGACTGATGATACGACAACGTCACTGATTGCACATACATCTACCTCATCCATAATTGTGATCTCTTTGCTTCGCATTTCTCATGACACCATTTGCTTGTCGACTTGCAGGAGAGGTTTGCCTGTTCAAATTCCATCTTAGGCTCAGAATACTATCAGTAAAAGGATAGAATTTGTTCAAAGCGAACAGTCCCGCGTCTAGTCTGATGAAAACATTAATTTTCCTTCATACGTTTTCAATTAAATAGCAACATTATTGTTGTTAGACCTCGTCTTAGACAGAATCATCATATAAGAAGTCTGGAACCATTTAGTACCTCGACAACAAGCAAAACATGGCTAGTGTTCTTACAACATCACACATGCCAGACCATTGCAAAAATTGCACATTTTGTATTAGCGCGATGTAAATGCAAGCTATATATGTGAGTAGAGCTATTGTCATGACAAATTCGTACACGCAAATTATTTTTAGATAATGTCCGACCTGCTGAGTTTATGATCAGTTAAGATTATATCCTGGCGAGACAATAATAATTCTTCCATCATAAATCATAATAGCTTTCCAATACTTTATCTCAGCATGAATCAAGAATTAAATGGTTGAGACAAAACATACTGGCATAGAGACATGTAACATTTGCTACGTGCCATGCACGGAGAGGCGTGGTTCTAAGAGCGTGACGCTGGCTTTATGAAATGTGTTCTTGAACCTTACCTTAATATATCGAACCTTACGCGTGTAAATGAGTCAACAGGCGTGTATCTGTCTATAAATGAGTGCGTATGCATCTGAGTCTACATCATTTCCCCAAAAATCAATCAATTCTTGTCTGAGACGGGGCTAGACCAGCGACATTCAGAAATGTATTATATTCTTTAACCCACTTCCAATCACACTGGGTCATATACGCACCTGATAAGAACTTATACGTCAGTCATTGATGGTCAAATGCCTCCAATACATGAAGTACATACAAATGTAGGGATAATCGGTGTTCTAGTGGCTACGCGCTGGAATACAAAACGAAAGGTCGTGGGTTCGAGTCTCGGCTTATTTCAGGGACGCTTTTTAAGCTATCCCAACTACCGAGCCGCAAGTACTTTGTCTAGAAAATCACAGGAAAGGGATGAGGCAAGAATCTGTGCTGTACCCCGGGCATGATAAAGAACCAGGAAAAACTATTCGACAAGAGTAGAGATACAAATGCCCGGTTCTCCTGTATCTTATCTCTCCTATTTCTGGGGTGGCTCTGAAATTACCATAACTGTAGACTGGACCATTATGCAACAAATAAATAAATAACACAATTAATGTATTATCATGTTTTTGAAATAGTTAGTTGAAGAAAAGTGTGACATCATGTGCGTATAGTTTAACAAAACTGTATCCAAACACATGAAATATTGTAGTTCCCGTTTAAAATGGGTTTACTTGATAAAATCACTCTGACTAAAAATAACTAACGTTAAAATTTACATAAAGATGAAAAAGTTCTCAAAATTTCATTTACATTATCAACATGCCAATTACATATTTTTTCGACGCGGCGCACATTGGTGTGAGAGTCAATTTAGACGTAGTTTCAATTTGCATAACCGCCATATTAGCAAATTATATGAACATCTTTTCACCTAATTCAGTGCACATATGAATACAGTCGAGTTAAAAGTGTTTGATACACGTTAACAAATTACATCTAAAGTAAAGTATTATAAATGATGTCACTAAAATCAAATGGAAAAATAAATTAAATGGAAAAAATTGAATCCTTTCTGTTTTCCCCTAATTTATTTACAGTGCGTCAATTCCACGTAACGCCAATAATGTTTTCAGTGACACCTACAAGAATCTTCCCGTTCCACAACAAGAAGAAAATATCATTTTCCATGTAAAGAGTAATTCTGTGACCAATCAAAGCTTTGGAAGAACTCATGGTAGATGAACTTAATGCAAGATGTTGTAAGTCTTGTATAGTTCATTTTAAAGCTCTCATTTTCTAAATGTGGTGCCAAAATATTATTTTAATTAAAGTACGTTTGATTTTTATTTGCAATAAAATAATATCTATATTGCAAATTTTAAATGATAATATGGCACAGATGTTTCTATTTATGACTTTATTACACCGTAAACTCCGATTTACATTGACCCGAATTTCATAGTAACTTTTATGAAGTCATATTGATGTAAGTCAAAAGTTGCAACCCGTCAATCCAATTGTAACTACTCAGCCATTCCGTAACTGAGAAATACGGCTCGTACATAAGTGTAGGATTATGAATTTTGGTTATGCGGTTTCCGGTCACTACTTTTTCAACACTTTTTCAAGAATCATTCTCGGAATTACAAATTTTCAAACGTGTTTATCTTTCGCGATTGATAAAATGGGCACTACGTTCCCAATGAAAGAGAAACAGGTTGTTTCCATAGTTGGATTCCCAGGGTCAGCCATGATCGAAAGTAGCCCGTGAACAACATCGATAAAATGGCGGCCTGTCCGCCGAGGAGTTCCGACTGCATTCAAACATTTTGACATCACATTATGAAGACATAATGTTATTTTGACGTCATATTGTTTGTTGAAAGCATTACGTACCTCAAAAGAGCAATACAAGAGGAAAGAACGAAAATTGGCGAAAAATAGCTATAAATCAATGATAGCTTCTTTCTTAATTACATACTGATTATATTTGAATCTGACTACAGCTAGGGATTTTCTCTACCGTATTCTCACTATTCTGTTATCTAACAAAGTGTGACAATAAAGCCTTAAGTGCTAAACGATTGAGAAAACCAAATCTAAATTCAATTAAGATATTCTACTTTGTAATAGATAAAAACGAGTATCATATCGTATGAAAGTATTTCATTTATGTTATAAATTGAGAGCATGTCAATTATACATACAACAAATTGGAGCAGGGTAGCAATTATACACAGCAACTGAGGAATTCAAATCGTGTCGTTAACACCGCTGGATACTCAGTTTGGATGACATGTTGATTAATGTAATGGCGAACATATAGGAGCATGTGCAATCGTAATTATTCGGGCATTTCCGGACATCTCCGTTCCTGAGAATACGCCACGTAGAGTTATGTGGTTTCCCATAGAAAGAGAAACATGTTGTTTCCACCGTTATATTCCCAGGGCCAGTCATGATGCAAAGTATCCCGTGACCAACAACAACAACAATATTGCGGCCTACCTATTATGTCCGAGGCACTTTTCTTGGACAGACGCAGGAGAGTTTCGATTTCGACTTTGATCCTCGCTCGAAAATAGTCTAACATTCATGCTTCTTGACAGAACTTGGAACGTAGAGCATCGTATTGTCAGTGTTTCCCTGTAGACCGAGGTTTAACAATGTCTCAACACCAGTAAAGGAGGTTTCCATTTAACATGATTCATTTTATGAATACAGACCGATCACCAAATAAGTTTAATAAAAAAATACTTCACATGTAATAGTAATACTAGTACTTTGTAACGCAGACTTGCTGTGTCCGGGTAAACATGAATAGTTGAATACATTGTCTGTAATGCCCACATGTAACTGTATTTTGTAACACACATAGTTAAGCGTGCATCTTACAACAATAAACAACATTCATTACTGTCGTGGGAGATAATGCTTGTTTAACATGTTGTTATAATGATGTGTACATACGTGTGCTAGTATGTCAAACAAGATACAAGGATAACTCGCAGCTTTAGCATTTTTTTGTCAGTCTCATTACATTATTTATATTATTTAAGTATATTACGTATATAAAGCTCCATTTAATTGATGTTTAATAAAGGCATATATTTGTTTGTTTCTGGTAACCCGTCCTATCCTTATTTATCTCCGCGACCCTTGGGCCTTAAAGTCTAGGGTTGCGGAGATAAATAAGGATTCATCCACCGTTTTAATTTTTACCTTTTCACACGCTTTTAAGAATAATAAAAATATTCACAGTGTGGCCTTTATTCACAATGTGGACTTTATTCACAAGGTGGACTTTTTCATAGGATAGCCTTTATAAGGTGACTGCAAACACAGCTTCGACTTATATATCCGCTTATCGTAAATTTTGCCGTAGTACATGTTGTCATTTCATGATTCTGATTTTACTCGAAGTTGAAAATAATAATTATTATTGTTCAGACAACCACTATAGTATGTTACACGATATAATGACAGGACCCACGTGACAATCCACTTTAGTAGTGTCATTCTATTTGAATTTAGAGGTAAGTAATTAAAACTAGTCTAGTCTGTCTCGTTCAGTTTGTGTTCTTTGCGCAACATCGCTAAAACATTTCTGTGCAAAAAAAGAATGAATCATTCCCCAACTTGTATTTGTAAAATGTAAATTTCTACACATCTTGTAAAAAGAGACACTGACGTTACTAGGCCTCAGAAATGGCACGGCACATATTATTAATCCTCGAGATAAATAAAATAACTCATAAAATAAAATCCATGTCATGCTGACGACTGTAAAATGCAGAAACAAGATAAAACATATTTATATTGTCATATAAACAACACAATTTACACGTCTAGTAACAATATGGTATTAATCATACGGTTAAGAAATACGTGTCATTAATTATTATGCTTCGGGTTTTAATTTCAAATAGAATTAAAATCGTAATTCATTACACCATTTTATGATCATTGATATGCATATCAAACACCACACTACATGCAGTCGATTAGTTACAATGTTTTGGATAATAATAACAATAAGCATAATTGTTTAATAACATAATAATTATGACATTAACACACTCACGTGATATGAAGCATGTTGCAAAACAATTTTTGATTTCCGCCGCGTTGACAAGACATCCAGAATATATATAATTAACCATTGCATTTGGATATTGTTTATCAGGGACGTAGGAACTGGGGCGGGGGCTAGAATGGGGCTAAGACCACCCCAAATAATTCGGCTGTAATGATATCATTAAGAGGGCTATAACTGATATCTAACAATGGGTTAGACAAAAATCTTATATTAGACACCCTAATCTGGAATTACTTCCCATGGACGTGGTTATCACCTCTGATTAGTAATCACTAACCCCTACCTCAGTGAGTTCGAATCCGTCCCGAGACTGGAAAATGCAATTGGATGAGTCGTCTACTGTTTGTTTAGCACGTTCATAGCAGGAAAAATCGCTGAATGACTGTGACTGTTTGTACGCCCGTAAGATCTCAGTGACATACAATGATGTACACCAGGCTATTGACGGGCTTATGTATTGTGTGTCCTTTCTTTCATATAGATTATAACCCATCCATAGTGTAAGAAATATACACCACAAGAGTATACATTTGTATTAATAAATATAATCATATTAGGTCACTGTAAAATAAACAAGTTTATATTTAATTTCTTTTTTAACTAGACGATGCGATACACTTAATTAAGTGAAACAAATACCCATATATAATTATATATATGTTAAGATAAAGGGTTATTATGTCAAAATGTTATACAAATAATTGCAATACTATCAAGATTGGAGACATAGCACTTATATATGATTAAATATAACCCCGGGTCTCATGGTTTCAACACGTGGTATTATAATTGATGATATATAAAGTGACAAGCGTTCGAAAACTGATATTACGTTGATAGGTCAAGACACCCTGACACATACTCGTACATATACCTTTTCGTATAATAATGTATTAGATATCAGGACTTGATGTAAATTTAATATTTAATCTTAGTTTCACGAGAAGATGACAATATACAAATTCTGCAATGAATACATCTATCAACCTTGGGCAATCTGATGATGTTGGTATGAGAGTACACGATCCAGATTTTAACAGTGGGTAGGTAGGGAATTGAGCATCTTAAAAAAGAATAATCTATGTATATACTGAAAACGAAAAGATTGAGTAAAGAACAAACAAAAACATCGCTATATATTTTGTGTGTGTCAGGAGATTTTTAATGAATTTGTCGCGTAACTACCAACCAACCTTAAGGGGTTTTAAGGAAAACGGATCCCAATACGAACTTTAAATAGCATTGAACAAAAGTTAGTGGTACCTGATATATAAATTGTGATATTCAAACATAATTGATTAAATATGTATACAAGATTTTGAGATGTTGGACCTGGGTCATTTATATTTGATTTCATAGCATAAAGGGGGGTAACATATTTGAAATCTATCTAAAAAAACACCTGACCAAATCACTACGTTGATTTCTTAGAGGAAAACGACTATATTCGATGGTCTGCTATTGAAAGTTGTGGTATTTCATCTTGAGGGATCCTTCCAACGAAGAATAAGTCATAGATTTCAAAGATCTCTCCTTATTTGGCAGAGTTACAATGCTATAGTCGAATGGTCGCCTATTTTCATGTTTACCTTTATATGATATCATTTGTTAGTTATTTTTTCTAATATCGTAAAATCGGATATTTGATGACATAATAATAGATTTTAAGCAAGACAGACCATTTTTATTGGGAGGGGGGGGGGGGTTAGTAGTGACGACTTAGGGGGGTAGCAACGCGCCGAACACCTAGGTTCTGTCTGTACAGGCCCTGAAATAACCATAGCTGTCCAATGGGCCTTTAAACAACAGATAAAAATACATACAATATCAAAATTTAATTAAGTGTTATCAATAAAGTAATCGGTCCTATCAGCAGATGGTGCAAGTATAAACCGAACATGAGGTAAGTACACGTAAATAATATCAAAGTCTCTTAAAATTCCTGCGCGCTGTCATGTAGGGATTTAGTTACATGGAGAAACAAAATATATGTGATGTTGGGATAAGATCGGAGATGTTTAACTCTGTGATACAAGATGTTAGTATCTGAATACGCTTTTAATGTAATCCGTATTTCATTTAGGTATTTTGTTAAAAAAGGGAAATATTTCTGTGATCAAGCACCAACATATTGACTCGTATATTTATATGGAGCCATAATCCATCTCCGCTTGTTTAGATTTACAAACACTATAAATGTACCAAATATCTACTTGTTCATCGTGATTCTTCGAGTTGATAATTCGCCCCCGGTAAGTATGAGATTGATCACAGACCGACAAATCCAAACAGATGCAAACTACATAATATATACTGTTTTATCAAGAACGGATGGAGTGTAAGGGAAGATAAATTCCTTTTTTATTTATTTAAATCATATCATTATTATTATTGTGGATCCTGTTTCGTTTACAAGGATCTGTTTAGAACACTTAGATTTGTAAATATGACCCTGTGACCTTGATATAATAATATGACCTTGATAATTATGTTGATATGACCTTGACGTGTCAATTTTACATTCAATTAGATTTTTTAGAATAACCTTATTTTGTGAATATAACGCGAATGTGGCCTTGATATGTTAATATGACCTTGATATGATAATATGACCTTGATATGTTAATATGACCTTGATATGATAATATGACCTTGATATAATAATATGACCTTGATATGTTAATATGACCTTGGTATGAGTGACACTGATTTACTTTTCTAGTGTCTGCTAACTTCAAGTTTGTGAATGATAATATAAAGAAATGCACAAAAACTTAATTCATGAAAAAAGTTTGATAACATTTTATATAATCTGCTTTTATAATATTATCAAAATGACATGGTAAACATTTGCATATTTATGATAAGGTATCGCTTGAAAACCTAGTAAAGTGCTTTCCAGTAAAAACATCATTTTTTCAAGTTTGCATTTAACAAAATGTTTGACAATTTGATATGGTTATTGGCTAATTGGTTTAACACGGTCACAAAATTTCACGAGCTCCTAACAGCATGACTTGTCAAATGCCACAAATTGACAGCGAAAAGTATGACATTTAGAGTTATATGAAGGCTATACAAGAAGCTAGATGCTTGTAATGTGTCGTTAAATCCATCAAACTACACTGGATAAAATTGTACGACAATGATGATGGATTTTATATATTTATTGAAAAATGCATGTAATAGTGTGATTATCTCGTAATAAATGGTCGAGATATAGAACCCCAGATATAACAGTTCCTGTCTGTATCCTAGTATTATGTAGCAAACCAGACAGCCATTATATAAACGGTATTAGAAACGAATGGCATACATATAAGGGACGGTTTGTTTAAAATGCTGAGTGAAGTTTTCTACGAGTCTCGCTTACTTGGTTTACAGGAAATTACTTATATGTTTATTATAATTTCTAAGACTACTCAAGGGCTAGAAAAATAGACATTATAAAGAAAGTTGCTGGTCGAATAACATTTTTTAAAAATTCCTTTAAACGGCACTTTGTGACAATACGTGGTAAACGAGTCATACCTATAAACATGAGATCTGAGTACATTATAGTTACTGGTTAATTAACAATTATAAAAACATTAAAAGTGAAAACCAGGTATTATACGGCATTGCGCAGTATTTATATAAAAGTCTATTAAAATGTGATTTCAATTTGCATAACCGCCCTATTATTAAAATATTCAAATAACTTTTTGAATAAATGTCTGCACAGATAAACTATATTTCAGCGCTAATATACGGTATTCGGTTACGTTACATTTAAGATAACATTAAAATTTACATTATATTTGAAGGAAATTATACTATACAATACTGTGCTACACTGTACATTCTTCATTTACAATGGAGAAAACAAAATGCAATTTCAATTGAGATCGTCCAATTTGTTATAATGTATAAACCTAGTCTTATAGTGTTTTCTATTATTTCTTCGGATTTAACGCCATTTTCAACATTATTTAATCGGTTATATCATGTCGCGCATTTATCCTAACCAGCTTCCCTGGACTTCATTTAGACTTTAACCAGTACTTACCACATTCTATCCGCAGGGTACTGCTAAGCTACCACACATAATTCATAGGTGGAGGTTATTTAACATAGGATGTAATATTTTCAGTAAAATTTATCACGGACAGTGTGAGCCTCGCCCGGTGTTCGAACGCACAACCTCTTGGTCAATAGACCAATGCCACACGGTATAACCGGATGAATGCCCTACAGAGTGATGACTACCCAACAGAGGTAAACACCGATGACGGGTGAGTAGTGGTGTTATATTTCTTACCAGCAATTCTCGAATTCGAGCTTTCTTTTGGATCTAAGGATATGTGAATGACCACGAAGGTTGAAATGAACTATTCAAACAGTCTCGCATGCTATCTTTGCGGAATAAAGCTGATAGCGCCGGTTTATACACGACACGCAGAAAATAATGCTCAAATCTCACATTTATTGCCCGAAATTAAACAGTTTGCGGTAGTTTTGAACTATTTAACCTCACAGATCTAACGAAATATCATCTATGAACAATTCTGTAAAGTTACAACTCTGTCCATGCTCTTAAACCGATGTTTGACCCTTCCAAAGAGACCCTGGTATGCGCAAAAATGATGACGTTTACCGCCGAGGAGATTTTAAGAGGATGACGTGAACGACAGATAATGAAAAAATATGGATGACGTTCACGGCTGAGGAAAAGAATTAATGAAATTGCCATTTTGCGCAGTTTCAATCGTTTTTTACCCGGTAAAGCATGGAATCTTTCGAAATGTACATGTCAATGAGCATTTTTCAACAGAAAGTGTTGAATAGGATAGCCTAACACGTATATTATTCATATACATACGCACATTTATTCAATATATACCGTCATTCTATTTACTGTAGTCACTCGAAGAATCTATGACATTTGCAAGACAAATCTTTATCAATTTGAATGTAAAGATTCTGAAATCTAGTCATATAGAATTCAGCCTAGTTCTGTTCCGACATTACATACATACTCAGCATACTATCCAATGTAATTTAATGGTAAGGGAAGCTAATCAAGACTATTCCGTCATTTTACTGTCATTTAAACAAGCTTCCCGTAATACCGTTTTTTATACAGACGGGAAAGCAGTCTGCAGTCTTTCATATCTAAAGGTGTGCATGTCTTCTTGAAGATAGGCTCAAGAAAGTTTTTTGTGAGACTCAATCACGTCTTATACTTAATGCGTGCGTACGCAACTTTCAGTATCGAATTCAAATGTAGTATCGATGACATTTGATAAGTGTAAATGTATTGGACGTAGAAGATTGTATCTAAATTAAATTAGTAGCTGATTAATATAAATGACTGAAATGCTTTTAATTTGATTACGATTTTAAAGGTATCTAAAAAGCATGAAACTCAGACTTAGACTTCATATGACGGAGTAATGTTGGTTTGTCAAGTAAATACTTCCTGCCCAAAGGTAACTGTATCATCGTCCGTCCACAATTAGCTTGTTTACACTCTAGCAACGAATCGTGATCAAACTTGCTCACAATGAATATGGCCACAATGTCTCGGAAAAGTTCGATTATGGGCAAAATTGGACAATAACTTCTAGAGTTATGGGCCCTTGACTTACAAAATTTGCTATGTTTAGCTTGTTTACACTCTAGCGCCTTCATTTATTCACCAATCCTAATCATATTTAGAATGAATATATATGACCTTTCGGTCTTTGACAAGTTTAGTTATGGGTGGAATCGGTCCACAACTTCAAGAGTTATGGGTCCTTGGATTAGGAAATTTGCTACGTTTTAGCTTGTTTCCTTCATTGTTGGTGTTGATCTCAAAATCTACGTAAAATGGATTATACGAGATGGAAACTATATTGTCTGGTCATTAATTATAGTTGTACTCAAGTGAGCAATCAAGGGCCATCTTGGCCCACTTGTTTGTAAAATTTACACATCTATAGACTCTAATAGAAAATAAAACTAAATATCAATTTCTGTAAAAAAACTTTATCAATGATACATTTACATGTGTGCCAGCCAATTTATGTTTAAAAAGGGCTTGCTAAAATATTTTTATCATGCACACCTGACATATAGATATGGAAGACTGCAGACTGCTTTACCGTCTATGTAAAAACGGTATTACGGGAAGCTTGTTTAAATGACAGTAAAATGACGGAATAGTCTTGATTAGCTTCCCTTACCATGAAATTACATTGGATAGTATGCTGAGTATGTATGTAATGTCGGAACAGAACTAGGCTGAATTCTATATGACTAGATTTCAGAATCTTTACATTCAAATTGATAAAGATTTGTCTTGCAAATGTCATAGATTCTTCGAGTGACTACAGTAAATAGAATGACGGTATATATTGAATAAATGTGCGTATGTATATGAATAATATACGTGTTAGGCTATCCTATTCAACACTTTCTGTTGAAAAATGCTCATTGACATGTACATTTCGAAAGATTCCATGCTTTACCGGGTAAAAAACGATTGAAACTGCGCAAAATGGCAATTTCATTAATTCTTTTCCTCAGCCGTGAACGTCATCCATATTTTTTCATTATCTGTCGTTCACGTCATCCTCTTAAAATCTCCTCGGCGGTAAACGTCATCATTTTTGCGCATACCAGGGTCTCTTTGGAAGGTTCAAACATCGGTTTAAGAGCATGGACAGAGTTGTAACTTTACAGAATTGTTCATAGATGATATTTCGTTAGATCTGTGAGTTTAAATAGTTCAAAACTATCGCAAACTGTTTAATTTCGGGCAATAAATGTGAGATTTGAGCATTATTTTCTGCGTGTCGTGTATAAACCGGCGCTATCAGCTTTATTCCGCAAAGATAGCATGCGATACTGTTTGAATAGTTCATTTCAACCTTCGTGGTCATTCACATATCATTAGATCCAAAAGAAAGCTCGAATTCGAGAATTGCTGGTAAGAAATATAACACCACTACTCACCCGTCATCGGTGTTTACCTCTGTTGGGTAGTCATCACTCTGTAGGGCATTCATCCGGTTATACCGTGTGAATGCTCACCCTGTAATCACTGAGCTAACCGATCGGGCTAGTCCTATATTGTTTGGGAATATTTCATTTAAACAAAAAATTGACAACATGTTAATTATACATGCATTGAATGACAGAAAAATGCTACAATCCACAGAAACTGAAGGTTTCAAATCATGTCGTTATCATGCACTGCTGGATGCTCAAATTGACTGTCAGGGTGATTAATTAAATCACGTAGAATGAGAAATACGACTGTTTTGATGTCAAATCATGAGGTGATGTTTTAGTCCGGTCAAATGTAGAAACGACATCGGAATTTGTAGGAAATTGCTCCGGACTCGTATCTCAACAAGCGGAAGGGTCATCGATGGGACGGCTTGTTGATACGCGCATGCGCACGTGAAAATGTAATTTGACGAAACACTGAAATGTGCGAAATATTTTACATGCCTTACTGTGTCATAAAAAGAATGATTTTTGCTTGTCGTTTAAATGATGAATGTAAGTTATAACATTCATGAAGTTTATTTTGCTGTATGGACGGTTTTTAGGGATTACATTTATATAACTCATTAATCATATTCAAATTCGTCTCTTCAGCATTCCTTACAAGTGTTTAAACAAATATTCTCTTACAATGTTATACAAACACTTACAGGTTGTGACAAAAAAGGAAAGAAAAAGAAAAGAAGTGTTTGTAAAACACGAATGCCCTCCTAATGGCCAAATAGATAGTAAGACCTTGACCTTTGACCTATTGAGCTTTAAATCAGTAGGGGTCATCTACATGCAATGACCAACCTCAAAATCAATAATGAGGAACTTAGGCCAATTGTTCTCCAGTCATTCGTCGGACGAGGTTTTTGTGTACTGTGACCTTGACCTTTGACATACTGACCTCAAAATCTATAGGGTCATCTACATGCATTGACAAACCTGCCGAGCAAATCTGAGGAGCTTAGGCCAAACCCTTCTCTAGTTATTGCCCGGACAAGGTTTGGTTACGGACGGACACATGTGCAAAGCAATATGCCCCCTGTTCTTAGAAAGGGGCATACTTATCAGACTGATTGCACAATTACAACCTCTAAGATAGAGGATATTATAAATGTGAACTGTCCACTTTTCTGTGTGAATTGTTTGGCCAGTCTCTGTCATCTTCTGTTTTTCCTAGCTCATGGAAAGACACGTTTGTCACTCCTTGAAGCCAGTTTTATGTTGGCAACTGTCAACCTATATCTCGGGAAAGTCCTTGAAAGGGTAGTCCACAGGCATATGTTAATCATAATAGCGACAATGATCCTCTCACCCTGCTTTAAATCAGGCTCTTTGTACCTGGTGACTCAACAGTTAACCATTTGGCTTATCTATACAACTTCTTCACTAAGGATGTAGATTCCAGAGCTGTATTCTGCGACATAAGCAAGGCTTTTGACTGTGTCTCGCATCATGCTTTCCTCTTCAGACTCAAACATTTTTGGATTTCAGGTAGTATTTTTAATTTTTCAAAGAAATGGGGGTATATATTGCTGGTTTGCTCATGTCCGTTTTTTTTGCTCGTTGGTAATCAAACCTTGTCTGGCCAATTCAACTGTTTTGGCCTCTTAGGTCTTCACTTGGTTTGAAGGTTGGTCAAATATACATAGATGAACCCTGTTGATAAGGTCTATCAATAGGTCAAAGGTCAACTATCCATTGCTCTTTAGGGGGCATTGGTGTTTCACACACACCTCATTAAGTGAACGTTTTAGTACCCTTATTTTAACTTTAGATATATCAAACAACTTAAAAAAGCTTAGGTAGTTGATTTTTACTCTACTAGTATTTTTACAAAACTTTAATCTTATCCTAGCAGTTATTTCTATTAGGTAAAACGTCTTGAATTGACATGAATTGTATTTATACTTTTGTCATATTTTTGTAATTGTAGGGTTCGTTTTTAAAGTTCTAGTTATGTCCCCACTTTGAAGAAATGGGGGGTATATATTGTTGGTTTGCTCATGTCCGTCTTTTTTGCTCGTTGGTAATCTGGTCAATTCGACTGTTTTGGCCTCTTAGGTCTTCACTTGGTTTGAAGGTTGGTCAACTATAGATAGATGACCCCTGTTGATAAGGTCTATCAATAGGTCAAAGGTCAACTATCCATTTGCCCTTTAGGGGGCATTGGTGTTTCACACACACCGCATTAAGTGAACGTTTTAGTACTCTTAATACTTAAGAGGTATCAAATAACTTTAAAACTTAGGTAGTTTATTTTTCTTAGCTTTATTCTCTAAGGTTATTTTCACAAAACTTTATTCTCATCCCAGCAGTTATTTCTATTTGCTACAATGTCATGATTTCTTTAATTATGATATTAGGATAAAACAATATGTATCATCTTCACATATGGAATGTGAGTCCCATTAGTTTTTTCGTTGGAGGTATTGGTATTTCTTAACATGCCTACTTTTTACATAATGAAAATCGTTTTCATCAAACTAATACTTGAAGAAGATATTTTGTGGATCTGTCTTTCTTTCATGTTACCATTAAACTTTGTCCACCAAATGTTTTAGTTCTTTAGGTCCAAAGAATGTTTTGGCATCATTAACTTAGTCAAGGGTTTGGTATTCACAAAGTCAAAATGCTTTAATGGTACAACAGTGTATGGCCTTTTCCTTTTGGTGGTCTCACTATGGTATCTCACTGACTGGATATATACAGTGTAACCTCAATGAACGGTCACCTCCGAACTACAGCCACCTCCCTGTTACAGCCAGTAAACTAGCAACCCAAATTGATGTTTTACTCTATTTTCACTCTCTCAACAACAGTCACCTTCTTACAACAGCCGTTTTTGTCCTTCTCCATTGGTGGCTGTTGTAGAGGGATTGCACTGTACACAGATGAACATGTTTGCTGTTTCAATTGTAGCATGGATGGAATCACTGGTATGACCCTAGACAAGGCATTATAATCAATAATGTCTATGTTATTCACAGTGTTAATAGCATGCAACAATAACAATGAAGTTAACATAGTCTTAACTATCTATGTACAAATAACAAACACTTGTTTGTTGCTCACATGACCGTACCAGAACTTAGATTATTCAAATTATAGAAGATTATTCAAATTCAACACCGCCTTATATGATTACATAATATGTATGTAATTATGAATGCATTAATGAATATTTTAGAACTATCAGTTTTGAAATAAACAATTTCTTCTCCAAGGAATCATCAATGTAAGAGTATTTTGCTGTGTCAGATTTCCACAGACCATGACGTTTTATACAACGTTCTCATACCCCATCAGCATTAGCAGCTGTTGTAGCACTGCTACCTCTTAATATATGATTACTAAGCTGGTGTAACTTAATATCTTATTCTTTCTTAACAAAAAGCATTTTCTTCCTGATCTACAAGCGAAGAGGTAATATTATCAACATGCAGAATTGGTCATTCTCGTTTACTCACTCTTGGCTTCTCACTTGAGATGATATGCCAGAATGTATTTTAGAGCATAATATGGACTCATTTAATTCCTTAAACATAATATCAATCAAAGTACTGAAAGTACTGTCGGACTTGATTTTTACCATACGAGACAAAAGAGAGAAATGTGTACCCACATCGTTCGAGCCCATACAAATATTTTAACATTTAAAATTACGGACCGATTTTTCATTCATATTGTAATGCAGGTCATATGCATATAGGTAAATGACATAAGCTAGGGCTTTACTATAGTCCCTTTGCTAAAATTTTAAAATGAAAAAGCCTGATATTGGAAAGTTTAATGATTAGCACAATAATTGAGGACAATTTAATTGCATTAAAAACTCTTTATTGTACAAAACTAGTAAACAACACTTCAGTAACAGTAAATACAAACATTGATTCTTCTGGTTTTAACACAACAGAACATCGTCGCATTGAACACATTCAGGGTCACTCAAATCAAAAAGGTCCTGACACAGTAGAGTAAGACCTATATGACCTATAGTTAACCCGATGTTGCATGAAATTCAGACGTGATTATGTAATTCTAAATAATCTGGCGTAAAAGGAACTCTTAAAGAGTAAATTTTAAAAGCACATATCCAGTAATTTACGTTCGTATTTAGCGACTCGAATTATTATTCTTAAGCCGCAGTTTTAACATTCAACCTTCGATAAATCAAACTCCCCACATCGGTTACGCTTTGCTACTAGCCACTGCGGGGAGTGAGTCTATAAATAGCAATTCCGTCATCAAACTAACACTAGTTGGTGTGAATACCACGGAATACGATTAAATGAGAATTCGCTTTGTAATATTAAGAAATGTTAGAAAGGCACAAAACACACACATCGATGGTAGATTGTTGCAAATGCATGAATACGTCCGTGGAGATTTTTCTGAACTATCGAACGAAGACCGAAAGTAGAACTACTTTTACGGCAAGATATTTTATTGGACAATGAATACGCGGTTTTAATTCTACGCATTTGAAAATCTCATGTATCTACCGACAAGCACTTATTTAGATACATGACTCTTTCCATGTAGTTACAATAGAATGATTTGAAATGTATTTAGATCTGACACACTTGATTGGGGAAAGATTCCAGATACTTCTATATAAACATACCATTTAGTTGCGCACTATTTCCTTTATGTGGCATTCTTTTAACCAAGCTGTTATGGAGTCCAGCGCCAAATATAAGTCAATGATTACAAAGGACTTGATTTTGATAAAAATCAAGTCCAAAAATCATTACGTTCGTACCTATCTATGAAATGCAGTATGTCGTCATCCGGAGTAAAAAATGGATCATTAGGATTATTTACACTTTTGAAATATCGTTAAAAATCGCTCGATATTATATAGTCAAACTTAAGTGTACGGTCACCTCCGAGTAAAGGCCACCAGTCCTGTCAATAAAGGCCATATCATGTATTTCCGAAGGGTGTCCTTTGTTGACAGGGTTGACTGTACATCTTAATTGCCTCCGATTTTTATTTTCGAAGGTATTCATTATATATTAATAAATATTAATAAAAGAATTACATAGAATATATACAAGTTCAGACAGCAATCACTAAGTTCATACAATAAAAGTTATATTCTACATTCATTAGACTTCATGTTAGTGAAAAGGACCATGTAGTACTAAAGGAGATTTATTGACATTAAAGGAAGGCCACTAGTATTTCAAGACGTTACAATAATGGCAAGAATCCTATAAAACAGCTGTACTATTTGAATATGACTGAATGACAATGTACATCTTAATACGAGATGCACTTATCTGTTATTTCTAGTCTTTGAAGTGATGTGATGTATGCTATAATGAAAAAACGAGTCATGGCAACGGACCAAATTGTAATTTTCAGTTTAATACGAATCATTTACACATTTGTTTAAATATCGAACAAAACAACAATTCTACCATTGTGTATATGTATTGATAAATTATCGCACATACCTAGCGTGTTCACTCAACTCTTTTTGAGTTACACGATTTACTATGATTTGTAATAAGAAGATATGGATTAATTTGAGTGTCAAACTAGTACACAAAAGATTTCGTTTTACGTTTGTATGAACCATTATGATGTATCAATACTAACCATTTATTTTATGTCAACACATTTTGTGAACTCATGATAAAAACGTGCTTCACGAAAATCCATCAGTGTTTATAGAAGCCAATATTGTATCACTCTAAACGTCATACATGCTTTCCTTTGTTCGGTATTTAATACCTTGTAAAAGCCACATCAAAGTAACAAACATAACAAAGTGAAAGTATTTACCGATTGAGAATAAATAACTGCAATATGCTTTATTAAGTTCTCGACTGGATCGTCGCCCTTTGAAGATTTACAGACGACAACCGATATGACGAACTCTCATAAAACGAATTTATCATTATAACTAAAATCAAAGTACTGAAAGTACTGTCGGACTTGATTTTTACCATACGAGACAAAAGAGAGAAATGTGTACCCACCTCGTTCGAGCCCATACAAATATTTTAACATTTAAAGTTACGGACCGATTTTTCATTCATATTGTAATGCAGGTCATATGCATATAGGTAAATGACATAAGCTAGGGCTTTACTATAGTCCCTTTGCTAAAATTTTAAAAGGAAAAAAGCCTGATATTGGAAAGTTTAATGATTAGCACATTAATTGAGCACAATTTAATTGCATTAAAAACTCTTTATTGTACAAAACTAGTAAGAAACACTTCAGTAACAGTAAATACAAACATTGATTCTTCTGGTTTTAACACAACAGAACATCGTCGCATTGAACACATTCAGGGTCACTCAAATCAAAAAGGTCCTGACACAGTAGAGTAAGATCTATATCACCTATAGTTAACCCGATGTTGCATGAAATTCAGACGTGATTATGTAATTCTAAATAATCTGGCGTAAAAGGAACTCTTAAACAGTAAATTTTAAAAGCACGTATCCAGTAATTTACGTTCGTATTTAGCGACTCGAATTATTATTCTTAAGCCGCAGTTTTAACAATCAACCTTCGATAAATCAAACTCCCAACATCGGTTACGCTTTGCTACTAGCCACTGCGGGGAGTGAGTCTATAAATAGCGATTCCGTCATCAAACTAACACTAGTTGGTGTGAATATCACGGAATACGATTAAATGAGAATTCGCTTTGTAATATTAAGAAATGTTAAAAAAGGCACAAAACACACACATCGATGGTAGATTGTTGCAAATGCATGAATACGTCCGTGGAGATTTTTCTGAACTATCGAACGAAAACCGAAAGTAGAACTACTTTTACGGCAAGATATTTTATTGGACAGTGAATACGCGGTTTTAATTCTACGCATTTGAAAATCTCATGTATCTACCGACAAGCACTTATTTAAATACATGACTCTTTCCATGTAGTTACAATAGAATGATTTGAAATGTATTTAGATCTGACACACTTAATTGGGGAAATATTCCAGATACTTCTATATAAACATACCATTTAGTTGCGTACTATTTCCTTTATGTGGCATTCTTTAAACCAAGCTGTTATGGAGTCCAGCGACAAATATAAGTCAACGATTACAAAGGACTTGATTTTGATAAAAATCAAGTCCAAAAATATGATAATTGATATCACTGCTTGTTTTGTACATATGAAGTTCGTTTTTCGTTGTGTTGGAAGTTATTTCGAAGTCCCGAACAATAAACATATTGTATTTCCACTTTATTCGATAAATCAATTTAAAATGGACATTTAAAAACAGTTTGTAATTTAGTACAAACAACACAAATATCTTTGATAACGAATAATAAATTATAATCTTAAATCAGTAAAGAAAGTATACATTGTATTTGTTTCAAATGCGCAAATATTAAGATAATCTATTAAATACACGTACATGTAGTTGAAGCATGTGTTAATTAGATTCGTTAATGAGTCTGTATTCTCAAATATGTTGTGGAAAGGACAGATTGTTCATACATCAAACACGTGACTGTTCTTCTTCTTGTTATTATCATTGTCTTTTTTCATATTTCCTTCATCCAATATTTCTACATGCGACAGATGCTTACATTGTACCAGACTCTAACTCTACGTCACATTCTAAATCTGCGTCCAATGTTTAAAGCATTACAGCCCATCGTCATATGAGCATATACATTAAATTTGTAAACGTGAATTAATTGACAATATAAATAGTTATGAATGAAATAAGACTTTGTATAGTCAATGAACAAGTTTACGTTATGTTATTATTTATGCTGCTTTAAATAAACATGTCCTTGTTTATTAGTAGTTTTATTCAACGAAATGACGAAGGTTTGACAAACATTGCACTTAAAGGGGCATACCCTACAACTGACAAACATTCTGTGAATGTGTAAAAATGTGTTAGATGTATATGTAAAACAATATTATATAATGGATAATTGCAAGAAGAACTTGGGTCATAAAATGACTAGTTTGGGTACTAGCCGCAAAAATCATAGCTATGAATAATAAATCACTTCCACCCAAAAATTGTACAACACATTCCTAAGAGTTTCCGATCTTTTATGGAAACTAATATTTTTTGTGATTTTATTTTTAATTGGATGAATTTTTGGCTGAAACTTTCTTCGTCGGCTTTTTTCTTTACAAGCTTCTAATTTATCATCATTTTGCCTTAATTCTAAATGCATCAAGTTGTAGGGTATGCCCCTTTAAGGGTGGTCACTGCTGGCGTGACTTGCATACACCATCTCAGATTTGAAACCATCGAAATTTGACTTGCATGAAAAATCTCAGCTCAACCTGACAAAAATTTTAAGCTGAGATTTTCTGAACGTTGAGAGACACGAAGAATATTTCATGTTTATTTATTACGTAAGCAACAAATTACCTTCCTTTTGTAAAACGTTCACCTGTTTTAGTGACGTATACAATGTCGCGTGAAGTTTCCTGCAATCTGCCAACAGACGATAATGTCAACAATGGATCCAATTAAATTATTCACTCTAAGAAATGTGGACAGAGGCAGAAAAGGCCAGTTTGGTGGTGATCGTCACCATTGACGATGGAGGCCCATGTTGTTATGAGCAGCTTTGCGCAAAATTCGATGGCTCTAAGTGCACGGCGAAGACTAAGAGTTTACTGTGGGGTGCAATCCACAGCAAATTTTCTGCTTTAGTATTTTACTATTTATGTAATTTGTGTTGTTCTAATCCTTAAGTAGTTAAATATACGGTTTGAATATACATGTACATGCATGTATGTTATTACCGGTTCATGCACGTTCCTTTAAGCCAATCAGAATTTGTTATGTATTCTTATTAATGTTCGGCAATATACGGAATTTAAGGTTGACATTGTGGCCAGTATGTACTATTATAAGATCGTGCCCGTTTATTTCGACCCGCCAATGCCTGACAAAGCACCCAAAGCCAAAACACCCACCCCTTCCCTTCATTTTTTGTGGTCGTATTCAATTTCAATTATGTTTCTGATTTTTGCTCCATGTTTTCCAGGTTTTCCAATGTTTTTTTAGCTGTGACAGAAACAACTTTTAAATATTAAGCGAAGTGGTAAGGTTGATATTCTTCAGTTTGACAACATTCCATTACCATAATAGATATAACTGAACGCAGACATGTTAAATAATGATTGATTCATTGGTGCATATACATCGTATGTCTTACAATGACATCATACAAAGCGTAAAATAATAAAGAATTATTGCATTCATAATTTCAAACAGAAGTATCACAGAAATGCTATCACATAGTAATGAAGACATGTACATAGCAATGCTTTTTAAAGCTTAAACAAAAACTTAACACATAATTATCCATGAAAGTCCTAATTTATTTCCAATGGTGTGCTAGCAAAGAAAACTGTTAGTCTACAACTCATCCAGTCTATATAACGCTCCATTAAAAAGAAATTAGCCGGTGATACCATGATTTTGCAACATACATGATATCATATTAGCGAATATTTCTCATAAACTTCATCAACAAATTGTTGTCACTATCGATAATATGTAGTAGTACTACATTGAATATGAATTGAAGCAAATCAACTACAGTTCAACCGGCTCATGCGATCACCTGTTTTGCGCGACCACCTTATATAAACGACCACTCTGTGGTCCGCCCGACGCATTTCCCTATACAATTAACCTTTATTGAGCGACCACCTGCCTAACGCGACCAGCAACCACCACTCCACGGAGGATGTTAAACGACCGTTTTACTTGTTTTCACACTGAAACATAAGTCAATAAATGTGTTTTGTCTATTTATCCTCAGGTAGATCTAAAATAAACATTTTTTACAGATTTTACTAATTAATGCATGTTGTCTTACAGTTTAATTGGACATTTATGAACATGTCATGTCAGTTGAAGGGAAATAAATTACATGTAAATGTGCATCTATTTCAACGTTATACGCAAACTGTAATATGGTATTACCAGTGGGTACATAATGCCGAACATCCTTCCAGCTTGCACCTGGATTAGCAGGCCATCTATACTAAGAGACCACTTTTGATAAGTGTGTGAAAAGTTGATAAGTCCCCTGAGTGGTCTCTTCATACAGGTTAGACTGTAAGTACGCGCGTTTCTCCAAATTGTTAATAGAACCTCTAAAATTCATTCTTACTTATATTAGGCAAATTGTACCATACCAGGTACATATATAACCTGACCATACCAAACACGTATGTATTGTTGGTACATTGTTCTCTTGGCTACCCTCGGCATTGACCAAATAGAGCTTTGAAAAATATCATTCGAATATGTCCTTGAGTAACTATAATGTGAAATAGCTGACTTACATAAGGGAGATAACAAAAACAGTCTTGTGGATACTTCAACATGTGCAACAAGTTGTCAAACATCGACCGATAGATATTTTACATTTCAATTATTTACTCGGATTTAACGCCATTTTGAACAACTCTTCACATGGAGACCACGGTATAAACCGATCTTTTATCTCTTTGTGAAAGCACATTGTTACGTTCAAATAAATTACTCATCGTAAATAATGTTTTTTCCTGTATCTATTTTGTATTTCTTTCCTAATTCCAATGTTACTTGTTCAAACATTACAATAAAACCTGTACAAAACATCATCATCTTATCAAATAGCTGAATATATTACGTCCTATATTAAAAGTCCCCACTCCCAACTTTAGAAAGTGATAAGTACATGTAAATGAAATCCATGGAAGCTGGTTATTAGGATAACTACCAGCCACGATATGACTAAAATGTCTGAAGGTAGAATCATAGGAAATATTGCTTGGATGCATCTTAATATGATCTTATGATTAACAGTGTGCTACCTATGTCACACATATCATTGTAGATGAACTCAATGGATTCCGATAGAAAATGAGTACAACTGACCATATTTCATCTCCTGTTTATCTTATTGATACCAGAAAGAAATGGAAGAAAAGTACTTTTATTGCTTTTATTGATTTTCGAACGGCATAATTATGACTTAATTAAAAGGTATATAATTATTGTGGAAACGATTGCATGATACTGGTGTTTGTGGCAAAATACCGAGAGCTGTTAAATCTTTATGCTCATCTGTAGTCTCATGTATTAGAATTAACTCTTTTACTGCTGACTGGTTTGATGTTCATTGTGGTTTACGCCAAGGTTGTATGTTAACACCGCTACTGTTTTATTTATGCATCAACGATCTTACTCTGTATTTAATGTCACTAAATATTGGTGTTAATGTTGATAATCGAATTGAATGCATTCTTTTATATGCTGATGATATTGTGTTATTGGCGAAAAATGAACATGTATTGTAACTTTTGCTAAATGGGCTTCATGAGTGGTGTTGTACGAATGACATGTCGATAAATACCAGCAAAAGTAATATTATACATTCCCGTTTAGAATCGTGTCCGTGCTCAGACTTTGTCTTTAGAAGTGGGCAAGATGTTTGTAAGTAATATTGCTAGACACAAGTATATATGAATTGTCCTGCATGAGCATCAATACTCAAATGTTACAGCTAGGATGG
This sequence comes from Lutraria lutraria, assembly GCA_964023205.1. Lineage (NCBI taxonomy): Eukaryota > Metazoa > Mollusca > Bivalvia > Venerida > Mactridae > Lutraria > Lutraria lutraria. Next base: position 6,205,222 of record OZ026845.1, read on the forward strand.
TGGCCCAGAGCGCGAGTCGAGCTCCGGGTTTACTGATAGCCAAATGCAAGTTAGTGAGTGGGGTACCTCATTACGTGTTGAACAAACTGTATGACGCATTTCTTTGGCCAGTTCTTCCTGTGGGTGCGCAAGTATACTCCGAGTGCAGCAGTATCTGTGGAAATGGGATAGGTTCGCCTTGGGATCCGACAATGGAAATCTGTGGTCATCTTTTGGGCCCGTCTGTCCCATACGACTAATTAAGCGTATTGCGGTCCCTTGGCGAAAGCAGCCCGCTTTAGGATATGGTTTTATTTTGTTAAAAAGCAACTGAATGACTACAATTTTTCGTCAGTTTTGCAATTTGTCAGTTCCGATAGCCAATAACTCCTTAGTTAGCCTGGTTATATCACTTACCATGAAGACGTATACGGCTGAGTAATAATATAGTTGGTACGATAGGCAGAGGTCGGAATAAGTTGAGGACCTACAGGACATTTAAGCAGAGGGAGACAGAGGATTACTGTATAATGATTTAACCCCTATGCACAGATATATCAGGATTCTGTAAATTGAGGTGTGGGGTGATGCCTATTCGTAATGAAACGGACAGACACGAGAACCTGAGACTCGATGAACGGCACTGTACTTTCTGTCACGTACTTGAGGATGTCATTTTAGATTGTCAAAGATATGGTGTTTTTAGATCAGAATTATTTCTAGAGCTGTGATATTTGAGCCTACCTTGAAGTTCGTGGATTATAGTAAAGATAATAAACTCATATTATTATTCACTAATCAATCATTAATAAGACAATGTGCCAAAAAATCTGTTTAATATTATTAAACGTCGCAATTTTATCTTTGTAAGTAATGATTTTACTCTTTTTTCTTTGTAATCTTATCACAACTGAGTCTCAACTGCTATGTGGATATCTCTCTCGAAATCAAGGACTTATATACAAGGACTTATATACATACATGTATATGTATGTATATAAGTCCTTGGGTCTTATTCACTAACTTACAAAACTTTACTAACACGTGGACGTTTTGAGATTGCATAATTTGGTCAGTATAGCGTGGAATATTTAAAAATCTGTTTCTGTCCAGGTTAAAAAGTTATAAGAGTTAAAGACGGTTTATTCAAAGTCCCTTTTAAATGGCACTGTCACAAAATAGTATTCATTCTGAGCCTAATTATGACTGGAATATATATACGATTTGATATTAGTATGCAAGAATTTAAAAAGAAGATAATAGTTAAATATAGACTTTCAATCGTGACTGAAAACACAGATGCATTTTGGTAGCTCTGTTACATGTATAGTCATAATTTTGACTTTCATTCCCCTTATTCTGCGTTAAAACAATAAGATACATTGTATTTAGAATATAATCAGTTGAGCTGTACTTATATATATGAATATGTGTATGTGGTTACAAGAGATAACTTCAAGTCACTGTAACCTCTCAATGATCGAGAGTCGCGGGTTCAAGCCCCACTACCGATCATGTATTTCTATGTAACAAGGCAGTTGCTTATGCACGATTGGAGTCTAATTATGGTTCTTCACAGGAACGATGATTAGATGAACTGTTGGACTCATATGACTCTGATTGTTGAAGAGGGACGTAATTAAGTCATGTTCCTTCCATAAATCTTATATCATAGTGTTACGAAACTAAGGGCCTGAATAGGCAAACTCTATTTAAACAAAACAGTGTCTGAAGTAATTCGCCTTATACCAAATAAATATCGGTCAATGTTTGGTAACTATTTGTAAAAGTAGTAAAGTACCCGCAAAAATGTTACGGTTATCTCCCTTATTTATGTCATTTGCAGTCACATTCTGCATGTAAGAACTAGTCACTGACTATTTCCACTATTGTCAAATCTTATAATATTAGCAGATATGATACACAATGTTAAAATACTGATACAATAAATAAAAAGTTGAAAAGAGTCTCATTCATTCACTGCATTGTCTACACATTTCTAGGAGACGATACTGCACGATTAGTATCCTTGACTTCTGTAAAAATCGGACATAATTCCACTATCATTGTTCATGAAGCTCAATTCCCAATTCAATTCTAATGGTTTGAATATAGAGCAGATTAATCCGTATGTACATGTTCACATTAATTGTGCTGTCAGGATGATGGTCAGTAATATTATTATCTGATCACAATTAACTAATAAACATAAAAATACAAGATACGGTTTCATATTTAAAGTCTTAGTTTAACAACAAATGAATCGACTTAAAACACATGTTCCAGCGACCGGTAATTTTAATTTACCGGTGTACGTAAGAAATAAGCATAAACGCACAAATGTATTCAAGCAAGGCAAATAGATCCACATTAGTCTTTCAAACAAAAATTGAACATGATTTGATTAAATTTTAGTCCGTCTAATGGCGTCTATTGTTATTTTTGAATGAGATATACTACGTATAATACATAATAAATACTAGTAGTATATAAAGGTTGACCTGTTTCTAATTTTCTTCTGGCATCAGGTCCATCTTGACTCAAAATACTGAAAGAACTGACTGAAGATGAATTTCCACACCACTTGTTGTAAAAATAATCAATCACAACGATAAAAATGAAATCAAACTGTATTTATTCTTTTATTTGACAAGCCAATTTTATCGTCAACTTTAGTGCCGAGATTCAAATCAAAGAACTGAGAGCACTGTCAGTAGCAAAGTTGAAATGTTATAGATAAAGCCTACTATGTAGTGTTTACATTTAACATTTTTCGAGCATTTCCGAAAACTCGTAAATGATCAGGTCCCGGGGTCATAAAACTAGCGTTCGGTCTCCAAGCTTCAATCTCAATTTCATTCTAAAAGTATTTTGGTTGAAAAATTAGAGCTGATTGATATTTAAACACATATTCAGACCAATTAATTTGTTGCTGAAATAATGTATAAATTATGTTATCATTGTCTGATCACAATTAACTTAGAAACATTAAAAGATAAATTATGAGTTTCGAGCTCGGAGACCCATCTAAAGATGTATACCCCCCCCCCCCCTCGAGACCAGAACTGCTCTCATACCTGTACTATAACGCTAAACGACTCGAAAATAAACTTCCAAACAGTTACGTTCTGCACCCGTATATATAGAGGCTCAGTCCGGCTTCAGGTAAAAAAATGGGGACTGTTGATAATATTTTGTATTACATGGCCTAATTAATCATATGATAATAAGGGAAACAACTCTACTATTGATTTTACTAAGGCGTTCGTTCGATTACGTAGTTAGAGAAAATTTGTGTTATAAATTAATACTAGAAGCCCAAGGGCAACATGTCGAGCCCCCTGTATAGCCAGTTTGTGATCTTGACCTTCTAACTACAAGTATAGGTGATGTTCATGACACAGTAAACTTTTATACCAATTTATTTTAAAATCCTTGAATGCACACAGAAGTCACAGCCCAGACAAGGAAAATATATTTGACCGAATGTGTAATCTTGACCTTTGACCTATGAAAATCTGGGTGTTGCCCAAGACGCATGGTCTCATTGTATTATGGCAAGTCATTTTCAAATAAGTCAATGCATAAGGGAGACACAGCCCTGACAAGGTGTATAATGATTATTATGTTTGACCTCTAAGTGTGACCTTGACCTTTGAACAAGAGACATTGATCTTACGCACTGCACACCGTCTCATGGTGTTTAACAATTATGCCAAATTATCTTAAAAAGTTTCTATGCATAAGGGAGATACAGCCCGGACAAGGTCTATAATGCTCATTTTTGACGTTTGACCTCTAAGTGTGACCTTGACCTTTGAGCTAGAGACCTGGATCTTGCGCACTGCACACCGTCTCATGGTGTTTAACAATTACGCCAAGTTATCTTAAAAAGTTTCTATGCATAAGGGAGATACAGCCCGGACAAAGTCTATAATGCTAATTTTTGACGTTTGACCTCTAAGTGTGACCTTGACCTTTGAGCTAGAGAACTAACTAACTAACGTACAGACACGCAACCGCCATTGTGGCGACTAAGACGAGCTCACCGCAGGCGGGCTCGACAAAAATTAGGATTACGCGGTAACATATTAAATGTAATTAGTTCAATGTATACATCTGTTAAAACTCAAGTTAGATACCATAATAAATTAAGTGAAGATTTTACTTGTGCGCTTGGTGTTAGGCAGGGTGAATGCTTATCGCCTTTTTTATTTTCCATGTTTTTGAACGATCTTGAATACTGTTTTTATCATAGTGACTTAGATGGCATTGATGTTAATATGTATAAACTGTTTTGGATTTTATATGCGGATGATATAGTAATACATGCTAACAGTAGTGAAGAACTACAATTAACTTTAGATTTATTATCTGACTATTGTGATAAATGGAAACCTACAGTAAATACATCCAAAACAAAAATACTGATTTTCAAGAAGATGGAAGGTTACCAAGAAATAATCAGTTAAAATATAAAAATAAGGTAGTTGAAATTGTGAACAGATTTACTTATTTAGGACTAGTTTTCACTACAGGGGGGGGGGGGGGGGGTCTTTTTCTGACGCACAATCTACTCTTGCCGGTCAAGCTTTGAAAGCAATTTATAAGATGAATAAATATGTATATCATTTTACAAATCTAACTGTTTCGCATCGTCTTGATTTATTTGATAAATTAATTTCTCCCATTCTTAATCATGGAAGTGAAGTGTGGGGTTTTGTTAATGGCAATGCCATTAAAAAGTACATATTCAATTTTGTAAGCGAATCTTAGGCGTTAAGAAGACAACTCAGAATGGTTTTATTTATGGGGAACTTGGAAGACTTCCTTTTAGAACTATATTATCAAATACTGGGTTAAAGTACTTCAATGCAATAATAATAAGTATGTTAGTAAGGTATATAATCTTTTGAAGAATGGTTTGGAATTGTTGCCTAATAAAATAAACTGGTGTTCACTTGTCAAAGATCTTTTATGCTCTCTCGGTTTTTATGATGCTTGGTTATTTCAATATGTTGGAGATTAAAAAAATATTTCTGAATATTGCGAAGCAGAAATTGAATGATCATTTTGTACAAAATTGGTTCAATAGAATAGACAATTCAAGTACAGCTTTATTTTATTTTAACATTGCTGAGTTTAAAGTTCAACCATATCTTAATATTGTAAATGTTATAAAATATCGTAAAGTATTGACTAAATTAAGAGTCTCTTCTCGTAGACTTTGTATCGAGACAGGTCGTTGGACTAAACCTGGTTTACCTATTAATCAAAGGAACTGCTTTTCATGTAATATTTTGGAAGATGAATATCATTTTGTTTTAGAATGCCATCTTTATAATGTACTTAGACGTAAATATATCCCTTTATACTATAAAAGAAATCATATTATGCTCAAGTTAATGAATCTTTTTACTACAACAAATGAGAATTCACCTAAAAATCTAGCTCAATATATATTTCATGCTTTTGAATTAAGGAATCAAATGTTATATGATCGAATTTATGGTGTAAAACTTTATTATGAATTATAAATTCAGTGCCTTCAACGCTGTGGCTATGACCAGCATGAATAAGAGTTACTATCTGTAAACATAAACATGACCATAAGCTATGAACATAATGAACTGACATGTAAAATATCCAAATGAAACCGAGGACATGTAAATGTCCATTAAATAACTACGCATAAATACCATATCATACAATGAACTCACTTGTGGTGCGAGCAAATTTTATATTCAATATGCTAAAATCGTTGTTATGGATATTAACATAACCTCAACACTACGGAAATTTAATTGTTTATGTATAAAGAAGCATAAAAATGTTTTGTTTTATTGTTTCCTCTTATAGCGATAACAATCGTTTTAAGCGAGATTGCCATAACTACTGTCATCTGTAAGTCTATAAAGGACCGGTCAAGTACTGTTTGCCAATTATTCGATTTACTTCCCTTCATTTGGACATCGTTTTATATGGTTCATGTTTGGTATTATATGTGTGGATAATTGGAGTAGGTTATTAAATACATAACAAAGGAAGGAATGTGCACTATTTACACGTTTGTTTTAATGAATAAGAGAGATTCGTGAAGCACGTTTTTATCCGGAGTTCACGAAATGTGTTGACGGAAAATGGTTCGTATTTACTCGTACACGAGTCATCTGTGTAACAGGTATTGGTGTTATATTCACACAGACTTCTATGACGTCAAACATACCGTGTTTTCATAAATCGTAGTAATTTGTGTAACTCAAAAAGGTAGGTAAGAAAGAGTACTTCTATTACATACATGTAGGTATGTGCAATATATTTTTTATTGCACAAAAATGAGTAAAAGAATCGTATCAAACTGAAAATTTCATTTTTTCAGTTGCTGGAACTCGTTTTTTTTGTATTTATGTCATCTCAATATCTTACGTAAATGACAAAAAAGAACAGGATGCCAATAGAACGTCGTGAAACAACTATATCTACAAATATAGCTGTCACATTATAGATACTCACACGGTGGTGAAATGAAATCAATAGTTGCCAATATTTCCTAAATATTTTAAAGAACCATGCAAAATAACTGTGGCCCCTTTTCACCATGACCTTCATTTACCAGTTTGATATATATAGAGATAGAAAGAATTATACATTATACAATTATAAGTTTTGTTCAAAATATTACTACTTTTTACATGGTACTCACCAAACGCGATAGTTTAAATATAATGTTGGTGATATATGTATTCTTTGCATATAATAATGCAATATTGCAGGAGATTATTTTGATTATATTTTTCTATTAATAGCATTTTGACATTAAATCGTACTTTGTTACCTTCTCCGGAATTAGCCATTACTCACTAACTTAAAAACATTGAACCTTTCATCTGATCATGGTCATTTTTAGACGTCAACGCACAATAAATTATATATAATTATATTATATACAATTTATCAGTGAAATACGCCAACGATCCCGAGACATAGATTTATTTGTTTGGAGATATTTACAACATTTATGCAACCGAATCAGTTCAGATAAAAAAATTATATTATATTATACGAATATGGAAACCGCAAAAATGGCGACGTTCTTAGCTTTTTTCGACTTTAAATACTTCTGAAATACAAATAGTTTAAATCTGACGCAGATAAGAAAGAAAATTGCTAATATTCGACTAATTACATAATTATATTTGGAAAAGTTTGACTTGGCATATATCTGTTATTATGACTTCAAATGAATAAATATATGTTATTATTATATCAATGAAGGCAAAAAAAAAAGAAAGTGTTTCAAAACATATTGAAAACATAATTATACATGTGAAATGAATATAATGCGATTCTGGCCCATGTACCCCAACGTACTTAAGGCACCAAAAGGAGGCCACGGGACTCTTTGTTTTGCTTAGTTATTGTCCATTCCATAAATATACAGAATACAGAAAAGTTTATTTGGCTTAAGCATGATACATCTTATCACCGGGAAACAAATATACAATAAGACTTAGTGTCGCTTATAAATAAGGTACTGTCTTATCTGACTGTTCCCACATATATAATGGGCGACATATCAAAATAGGACAATTTAAGACAGTATAAAGATAATGTGCCTTATAGAACCTAAAAACGATTTCTTTAAGTTCTAAAGCAGCGATATGAGATGAACTTATTAAGTACGTTGTAACCTTAATTGTTTCTATAAACGTCTCTTGTTTCTAAATAAAGTCATTAAGGAGCGAGTGCGCTTCTCATTAGATTAGACATCTGTTGTCTGTAGACGTGAATAAAACCAAGTCCTGATACATCACTAAATTAATATGGACAGTGTTTTATGATAGACTAGGTTTGTGAACAGATAAAACAAATTCTAGGAAGTGTAGCCGACAACATTTGTAAAGTCATATTTCAGGCTTGGCATTTACAAACATCGTCAAACAAGTTTAACATCGTTCAAAAAATACTTTGGTAATCCGTGTTGTATAGTTGACTTAACAATGGCGGTGCAAATGAATAACATAGGCCATACAAACCAGCGGTCCTGCATAACCTGTACCAGTACTAACCAGTGCTCCTAAAAACCTATACCAGTACTAACCAGTGCTCCTAAAAACCTATACCAGTACTAACCAGTGCTCCTAAACACCTATACCAGTACTAACCAGTGCTCCTAAAAACCTATACCAGGACTAACCAGTGCTCCTAAAAACCTATACCAGTACTAACCAGTGCTCCTAAAAACCTATACCAGTACTAACCAGTGCTCCTAAAAACCTATACCAGTACTAACCAGTGCTCCTAAACACCTATACCAGTACTAACCAGTGCTCCTAAACACCTATACCAGTACTAACCAGTGCTCCTACATAACCTATACCAGTACTTACCAGTGCTCCTACATAACATATACCAGTACTTACCAGTGCTCCTACATAACCTATACAATTACTTACCAGTGCTCCTACATAACCTATACCAGTACTTACCAGTGCTCCTACATAACATATACCAGTACTTACCAGTGCTCCTACATAACCTATACCAATACTTACCAGTGCTCATACATAACATATACCAATACTTACCAATGCTCCTACATTACCTATACCAATACTTACCAGTGCTCCTACATAACATATACCAGTACTTACCAGTGCTCCTACATAACATATACCAATACTTACCAGTGCTCCTACATAACATATACCAATACTTACCAGTGCTCCTACATAACATATACCAATACTTACCAGTGCTCCTACATAACCTATACCAATACTTACCAATGCTCCTACATAACCTATACCAATACTTACCAGTGCTCCTACATAACATATACCAATACTTACCAGTGCTCCTACATAACCTATACAAATACTTACCAGTGATCCTACATAACCTATACCAATACTTACCAGTGCTCCTACATAACATATACCAATACTTACCAGTGCTCCTACATAACCTATACCAATACTTACCAGTGCTCCTACATAACATATACCAATACTTACCAGTGCTCCTACATAACATATACCAATACATACCAGTGCTCCTACATAACATATACCAATACTTACCAGTGCTCCTACATAACATATACCAGTACTTACCAGTGCTCCTACATAACATATACCAATACTTACCAGTGCTCCTACATAACCTATACCAATACATACCAGTGCTCCTACATAACCTATACCAGTACTTACCAGTGCTCCTACATAACCTATACCAGTACATACCAGTGCTCCTACATAACCTATACCAATACTTACCAGTGCTCCTACATAACCTATACCAATACTTACCAGTGCTCCTACATAACATATACCAATACTTACCAGTGCTCCTACATAACATATACCAATACTTACCAGTGCTCCTACATAACCTATACCAATACTTACCAGTGCTCCTACATAACCTATACCAATACTTACCAGTGCTCCTACATAACATATACCAATACTTACCAGTGCTCCTACATAACATATACCAATACTTACCAGTGCTCCTACATAACATATACCAATACTTACCAGTGCTCCTACATAACCTATACCAACACTTACCAGTGCTCCTACATATCCTATACCAATACTTACCAGTGCTCCTACATAACCTATACCAATACTTACCAGTGCTCCTACATAACATATACCAATACTTACCAGTGCTCCTACATAACATATACCAATACTTATCAGTGCTCCTACATAACATATACCAATACTTACCAGTGCTCCTACATAACCTATACCAATACTTACCAGTGCTCCTACATAACATATACCAGTACTTACCAGTGCTCCTACATAACATATACCAATACTTACCAGTGCTCCTACATAACCTATAACAGTACATACCAGTGCTCCTAAATAACATATACCAATACTTACCAGTGCTCCTACATAACCTATACAAATACTTACCAGTGCTCCTACATAACATATACCAATACTTACCAGTGCTCCTACATAACCTATACCAGTACATACCAGTGCTCCTACATAACATATACCAATACTTACCAGTGCTCCTACATAACATATACCAATACTTACCAGTGCTCCTACATAACCTATACCAGTACATACCAGTGCTCCTACATAACCTATACCAGTACATACCAGTGCTCCTACATAACCTATACCAGTACATACCAGTGCTCCTACATAACCTATACCAGTACATACCAGTGCTCCTACATAATATATACCAATACTTACCAGTGCTCCTACATAACCTATACCAATACTTACCAGTGCTCCTACATAACCTATACCAGTACATACCAGTGCTCCTACATAACCTATACCAGTACATACCAGTGCTCCTACATAACATATACCAATACTTACCAGTGCTCCTACATAACCTATACCAGTACATACCAGTGCTCCTACATAACATATACCAATACTTACCAGTGCTCCTACATAACCTATACCAATACATACCAGTGCTCCTACATAACCTATACCAATACTTACCAGTGCTCCTACATAACATATACCAATACTTACCAGTGCTCCTACATAACCTATACCAATACATACCAGTGCTCCTACACAACCTATACCAATACTTACCAGTGCTCCTACATAACCTATACCAGTACTTACCAGTGCTCCTACATAACCTATACCAGTACTTACCAGTGCTCCTACATAGCCTATACCAATACTTACCAGTGCTCCTACATAACCTATACCAGTACTTACCAGTGCTCCTACATAACATATACCAATACTTACCAGTGCTCCTACATAACCTATACCAATACATACCAGTGCTCCTACATAACCTATACCAATACTTACCAGTGCTCCTACATAACATATACCAATACTTACCAGTGCTCCTACATAACCTATACCAATACATACCAGTGCTCCTACACAACCTATACCAATACTTACCAGTGCTCCTACATAACCTATACCAGTACTTACCAGTGCTCCTACATAACCTATACCAGTACTTACCAGTGCTCCTACATAACCTATACCAATACTTACCAGTGCTCCTACATAACCTATACCAGTACTTACCAGTGCTCCTACATAACCTATACCAGTACATACCAGTGCTCCTACACAACCTATACCAATACTTACCAGTGCTCCTACATAACCTATACCAATACTTACCAGTGCTCCTACATAACCTATACCAGTACTTACCAGTGCTCCTACATAACCTATACCAATACTTACCAGTGCTCCTACATAACCTATACCAGTACATACCAGTGCTCCTACATAACATATACCAATACTTACTAGTGCTCCTTCATAACCTATACCAGTACATACCAGTGCTCCTACATAACCTATACCAATACTTACCAGTGCTCCTACATAACATATACCAATACTTACCAGTGCTCCTACATAACATATACCAATACTTACCAGTGCTCCTACATAACCTATACCAATACATACCAGTGCTCCTACATAACCTATACCAATACTTACCAGTGCTCCTACATAACCTATACCAATACTTACCAGTGCTCCTACATAACCTATACCAATACTTACCAGTGCTTCTACATAACATATACCAATACTCACCAGTGCTCCTACATAACCTATACCAATACTTACCAGTGCTCCTACATAACATATACCAATACTTACCAGTGCTCCTACATAACCTATACAAATACTAACCAGTGCTCCTACATAACCTATACCAATACTAACCAGTGCTCCTACATAACCTATACCAATACTAACCAGTGCTCCTACATAACCTATACCAATACTTACCAGATCTCCTAAATAACAATATCAGTACTAACCAGTGCTTCTTAATACTAGTAACCCAAACCAGTACTAACCAGGACTATTAAATAACATAAACCAGTACTTACAAGTGCTTCTAAATAAGCGCTCTTTGAATACCTACTGGTACTAGCTAAAGTTATTGGGCTATTACAAGCACTAACCAGTGCTTATTGATAACGTTTTTAATCACTAACCTTGCTCTGTAATTGCCTACAGGTACTCTTGGGTTACCTATCAGTACTGGCATTAATTAAAGCGAGTGCTAGAAATTTAGTACACAGTATATTTTAGACTAAGAATTTGAACTTGTTGTTGACTTTTTATGTTCCGTCTATGAATAGAAACAAATGTCGATCAAAGAAAGATAAGAATCTATATACAACAATAGAAGGTATATATGTGATATTATAGTGTAACGGTATTACAGCAGTGACCTCAATAATATCCATACAAGAGAACAAACAATACTTTGAATTGAAAGGAAAGGTTAATTTCTAAGTAACACTGTGGAGCACTAGTAATAAGTACGCTCTGAAACTTGGTAAGAAGACGAGTAAATATTTTTACTGTACCCGGTTCAATGAAAACGCACCAACATGCTTTGCTACAAGTTTCTAAGTGTATTGCATAAGACAGGCCCATACACAATCAAACATATTGGTGCGTTATCATTGAACTGAAAATGCTTACAAGGACACATAGTGCAAAGTCATCTATCGCATGAACAACACGTGATTTGAACAATGGTGTTGCTACATTTGTAGATCATGGTTTTATCTTTTATGTAACTGAACCCGTTTTCCCATTATACGTCTTTTAAACGTTAAACCATTTAGGATTGGCAATCCTTACTCATAGTCACAATGATCGATCAAAGACGGTTAATGCGGATGACAATCAAAACATTGTTGTTCCCGGCCATTACTTAGTATTGGTTAGCTTTACAGTCCAGGAAAAATGGGTAGGTGTAACGTATCGCCGTATATTGTAACTAAAGTGTTGATGAGCAACGGCGTTAAGCCCACTGAAACAAGATCTTAATGCATAATATGAGTTAAACATGTCATCACATGCTCTGGCATACTGTAGGATTTATCTGCTGTTTACCAGCCCATTCCGACAGTTTTGGTAACAGAGAGAGAGAGGGCGGATAAGATAAGGAGAACCAGGCATATAATATCCTACTCTTGACTCGATAGTTTGGATGGGGGCATTGAAAGGGCGTCACTGAAATATTGAAAAGTAGAGCGGACATTCAAACCCATGACCTTCCGTTTAGTAGTCCAGCGTGCTACTAAATCGAACATTATTCCTTGTGTAAGTTATTCCTTTGCTGGGTGCAGAAAGAGAAGTGAACGAACAAGATCAGAATCTAATGGATTCATCAGAAGAAATGTTTGAAGCATTACAAGCATGCTAAATATAATATTTGAAATTATGCATTTTTGTAAGGTTCGTCATAGACCATTGTCTGCCATTACAACCTGTGATGAAAAACATTTAATACATGCCATGGAAAAATGTCACATCGCCTTGAGAATAAGCGGGGTCAATCGGTCTCGACAAAAATGATATGTACTTGGTAAAGTGGAGATTATAAGTAAGTTCACCGAATTAATAAATTACGCTTCAAAAACGTTTGTGCATACGAAAATGAGCCCGAAAACTGATGCGATTTCAATATTACATACAATATCTTTTAATAATGACAGACCGGGAAAGTAAATTGGTATATTTATCATTTTATACATAGGCTACTTGTTAGACATCATCCAATTGTATATACATTGGTTAGATCTTACCAAATTTTGAAGTTTGTGCAGTTTATTCTCTGAACGACTAATTTACTCGAACCATTATAACTCTGTTACAGGACAGACATCTCATGCGTTTACTTAGTACATTACCGGGCACCTATGGATTATGAACAAGAAATCAATCCATAATGCGACTGCTTTAACACCAAACATGCTATCTTCTGTCAAGTCTATGTTCTCAACCCTAGCTCCACCAACTTGTTAACTAATCTAATGGCCATATTTAGCAAATACAACTAAATTGACACACAAAAATGAGGGGCAGTCATTATAGTACGACAGAACATTTTCTTTATTCTTAATTGTAAGTTTCTTTTTTTTATCAGGATCGTGGTATCGTGCTTCTGATAGTTTTAGAGTTACACACAGTGTTTGATTCTATATTTATTGCGCTTTAGATGCTAAAGGCCACAATTTACGAAGAACGACAAATTAAAATTCGTCAACCAATTCCCTGCTGTACATAAAAATTATTATCCTTAAGTTACCATTTACACATATTGGAGTCCATGTTGTGTCCAAGACATTTAACCAATTTAACGGTCTTTAAATTTCAATTTCATATTGTCTAAAACTCAATTCGTCAAAATTTATCATAAGCAAAATGGATCACTTTCATGACTATTTGCAAGACCATATTCAATTTATGTACGAACATACTTCATGAACGACCCTCAGTAATTATCATACTGGACCGCCTACTTTTCGAAATATAAAAATCAATGGATTTCCAGTTTCTACTACATTTAAGAATGAACCTTTGGAGTTTTGAATTTCCAACTTGGAACAACATGAGAGAATATTTCTCTTGCTTAGACAATTGTTGTCTAGTTTGCCTGGTAATTCTTTTTATCATTGGACTGACATGTTTGCACCAATACAATAAAGACTTGTTTTTCAAAACTGTTGGTGTCGATATAGAACCAACTTTACCTATTATCGGTGCTTTCTATAGAATCTTAAAACAAGGTATTTTGGAACATGACTCTTATTCAATAGAGAAGTACGGGACTGTCCATGGTTCCTATCTCGGCAACGTTCCGACGTTAGTAGTTGCGGAACCAAACTTCATAAAAGAAATATTTGTCAAACAGTATTGTAATTTCCCTAACCGAATGCAGGCGCTTTACATATCTAAGTGGTGGGAGAACGGAATTGTAACAGCTTCGGGCGAACACTGGCATTATCTTCGTTCATTAATAAGTCCGGCACTTAACATTGGAAGCATTAAACATATGCAATCATTAATCACAAAGTGTTTAACATCAGGAAATGGTTACCTATCAAAAGCCATGGGCAATAATACGACCGTGGATGTTGACATTAAAAAAGTTTTCGGTGCTCTGACAATGGATATAATTTGTTGCACGGCATTCGGCGTGGAAATGCAGACAATTGAAGATTTGAACAGTGACTTTGCTAAGCATGCAAAGATTGTAAGTACTCTTAATATTGAATCAAATCCGATAAATGCGATACCATTAATTATTCCTGCTGCAAGGAAGATATTCGAACTTTTAGACATCGATTATGTGAACAAGACTTCGTTAGAATTCGTTAAAGGTATTGTTTCTGCTATGATCGACACCCGCAAGCAGCAAGCGGAAAGTAAGTTCAAAGACATACTCCAGAGTTTAATGAACGCCCATAAAAACCGCGGGGATATCAATAATAATTCCCAGGGAACAAATACTTCTTTGAATAGAAACAAAGCAGAAAGCTCAACAAAGGACTGGGATATGCGTGAAGATAGTTTCAAGAAATATAAATCTGAAGGTCTCAGTGATGATGAATTAATTGCGAATTCACTTATAGTATTGATGGCGGGGTATGATACTACAGCAACAACGCTAACGTGGATGGCGTATCTCTTAGCAACCAATCAGAACGTCCAAGATAACGTAATAAATGAAATCGACAGAGTGATTGGAAAGGAAGAACCTACGATTGAAAGAGTGGCAGACCTTGACTATCTGGACATGTTTCTAAGTGAAACATTAAGACTTTACCCGGCAGCAAATCGCACGGGAAGAGACGCTGCAGTTGATACAGAGGTACTTGGCTGTAATATACCAAAAGGTTTATCAGTGACAGTTCCAATATACGCAATGCATAGAATGCCTGAGTATTGGGAAGACCCTGATACGTGTATACCTGAAAGATTCTCTCCTGAACGGAGGAAGACAATTAATCCATACATTTATATTCCGTTCGGTGTAGGGCCTAGGAGCTGTGTAGGAATGCGTATGGCTAAAACATTGTGCAAAATGATCGTTGTAAAAATTCTGCAAGACTTTCGTATTGATGTGAACTCGCAAACAGAAAATCCACCGGTGTTAGAGAAAAGTTTATTGACAAAGCCGCAGAATGGAATGTTCTTAAAAGTGATATCCCGGACTAATTAACAGTACATTTATATTTTGTATGAACAAGCGGGTGATTGCAAAAGTGTGATATTATTTTTTTCTATCGAAGTGTGATCGGCATGTTTTGTTATAATTACCTAAACAATACAATTTGTTGAAGATCGCAGATTTAATTTTATTCTCTCACAAAATTTATTGCCGCTGTATTTTTTAAAAGCGGCGTTAAACCCACTGAAAATCTAACATCATTTCAAAGTTTTTTTCCATAATTTAAGTTGTTGGAAAAACGCACTTTTACGGCGAAATTTTAACAAATCCCAGCGTTAATAATTCAATAATATATCATTGTTTTATTAATATCTACAGTATACTTTTATATGCGTAGACTTTTTATTGAAAGAAAACTTTTGACAAAATAGATTCTGGAACTATTTTATTCATTACATAAAATAAGATATTTTATGCTAACCGCTCATAAACGGTCTTAAATTAAAACTAAATGTCTGTAATACTCTTTTGTATATTTTAATTACATTTCGGCTGTTAGTATTTAAAATATACATGCTTATCTAAAGTTTTTCTCTTTAAACTACATGCATACATTAAACTAAATATTTTACAAAAATGCAATGATAGTATTCATGCTCGGAGCCCGGGGCTAAACAATTTTATTTCGAGCTAGCGGGTTTTCTTAAAATGGGGTATACGGTCAAGTGGTTAACTGTTTATTTTCTAAAGCCCACTTATAATTTGGGCTGGTGCTGAGAAAAATTCAGATCAAACTATATAAGCCCCGCATCTAATGATAAAAGCAGACCATGAATTAAAATTAATGAATATTTTACCTTTTCATTTTAACTTTTTAAGTAAGACCTGATAGTATTGAAAAAAAAATATAACTTTTCATTTCTGTTTTGAATATAAATTTTCCCCAACCCCCCGTTATGATTATGAATGATTTCAGTGACATCCGATATAAAGAAACGAAAGATAATGGTTTGCAATCATATTCTTGATTTTATTATTACTTTACAATATGAATAATACGGCTATTATTTATCAGTTATATAAGTCTATTAATTTTAGAATGGCTGTCTATGTTATATAATGTCATATTTCAACTTTATTCTTTGTTGTTTCCTATATTTTCTAAAAATGTATAACCGGTATATATCAACCATACCAGGGATGCTATATAGCATCATATCTATCAGTTTTGGTGCTCGCCCAATTTTCTTATCCAATTAGTAACAATGATTAAAAAAATGATTTTCTTATCTTATTTAAATATAAGACCGGCGTTCTAACTTCTTAGTTTCGAAGAACGACTAAGTACACACTGCGCAGGTTTATAAATATAACATACAAATAAATTAGTGTATATCTTTTTTACTTACCGTCATAAAATGAAACACACATCTTGTCCAGTCATCATTATGTTCTTGAAGTCTTTTTTCTCATCGAATAACGCTAATTAACGTTCTTCAATTTACAACTTAACAACTAAACAGAAAGTAATTTCTTTCAAAGCACGACCCTGACACCTGTTAGTGAAATTAACTACAAAATATTATCACCGGAAGTCGAAATTCTTGTGAATTTTGATTTTCACGTGCGGTTCAAAATTGACACCCGTGAAAATAATGCTTTATTTGTTAAATAGTGTGTAATATATAGAGGATATCAAACGAATGTGGATTCCGTATTGAATTTATTGAGAAACAAAAAAAATGAGATATACTTGACATAGCATTATCAATCAAAGTACTCGAAACGTACTCATGAACTTAATAGACGTGCACTTCGCAATATGGAACGGCAACTAGTTTAACACATTTTGCGAGGCGGATGATGTTTTTGATTCATGTAAACACTTATAATATTTCTACCTCCCACCTTATCGAGTCGATTCTTGGAAAAGGATAATATAAGTACATGTACTGACAATTTAGATCTCTTTTCTTCTAAAGTTCTAAAAATAAAAGAATTGGTTCTATGTATGTACATGTATGCATTGTTTTTTTTATACATTTTCATAATTAAATTTGTAATTTATCAGCATTTTTTCATGTTGTTTTAATATTTATCACAATGCATTGTATATTATATTATATGTTATGCATGTATATTATGTACTGCTGTTATATTATATGTAACGAGTATGTGCTTGGTGTCTAAGTAAAAATTACATACATTTAACATACAAAACTGTCTGTTTTTATTCAAACACTAGGTTATCATTTATTCATAAGGTTAATGATTAACCGGACGTACATAACAGAGGTCAAAGGTAAGTTATAAGTATAAACAAGGTTACGGTACTGTGACTAGACTAAGTGTGCTGGATTTGTAACCCGGCGATCCGGTTTTGTTGCCCGGTCATCATGAAAATGTGACAACATTGTTGTTTTTCCTCCACAAGTTGCCTAGTGGAAGGGTAAGTTAATACTGTTTAGAATACAGCCCAAGAAAACTGGTAAGGTGAATCGGTCGCCATATATAACTGAAACATGTTGAAAAACAGCATTAAAACCAAATAAATAAATAAATAAATAAATAAAAGAGTAAACAAACAAGTGGATAACACTGACAGCACTGGATCAGTCACAAATACATTTTTTGAATGAAATTCATATTTTAGTCGCAGTACTTTGGAGAAGTCAAAAGGGGGTTATGTATATACACTTTATTTCCACTTTTGTACACTTAGAGAGACACCGACTTTCCGTAAACTAGCTTGACAGCTTTCTGACATGTTATTATTTTCTGGTCAAGTGGGATTTGAACTGACAGAGGTGAAGGGCTAGTGATAACCATAAGTCAGAGACCTTAACCACTGGACCATTCTATTAAGACACTGTATATTTCTAAATAGGACCCGCCTCCGTACTTGTCGAATAGTTAAGGCCGCTGACTAACGTATCACTGTTAGGGGGTCGTGGGCTTGAGCCCCGCTACCGACCATGTGAGAAAATAGCAGTTGTTTACGGGGAATGTGAGTCTAGTACTTGTTTTTCCCAGGGACGATGGTTAGGTAAACTGTCCACCTCATATGATCATATGACTCTGAATGTCGAAAAGGGGCGGAAAACTCGATACAAACAAACAAACAAACAAACAAACATGTCTAAGTGACCAGCTATTTGGTGTGAGGGAATTACTTAACTCAAGAATATACACAGTTTCTTTAGTATTTGTTTGTAAGTTTCATAGTCAAACTTACGTAAACTCTAAGATAACACGACGACCAACATTTTTATGACCTGGTATTATGAAGTACATTTGTACATTGAAGCCCATGACTTCCAGAAAACCGGAATTCTCTGAGTTTTCTGAAAACAGATTTAGCAAAAGTTCTCTGAACTTCTGGCTCAGCCCGGAAGGGGCCCGGATTTCAGGAGCTTTACTGTACATCTATGATGAAGGTAATTTTATCAGTTTGGCTAACGGTCCGATCTCTAAAATAAGTAAAATGAAATATTTATCCATTCATTTTTTTCTTTTCTATAGATAACAAACTGTGCCGATAGGGTGCATCGGTGTTGTGGTTGTAACAAGCTACACTATCAACCGACTGGTCGTGGGTTCGAATCTAGGCTCCTCACTCTGATATTTCAAGGATGCTTTTTCAGTGTCCCCATCAAACTTATCGAGCCCAGTACTGTGTTTAGAAAACCGCAGTAAACAGGTGAGGTGTGTATCCGTGCTTTACACTACACACGATAAAGAACCAGGAAAAACTATTCGAAATTAAATTAGGGATTTCCTGTATCTTATCTCCCTTCTCATAGCTGGTCAATGTACCGTTAAACAACAGATAACATAAACTATGCTTATGTAGACGAATACAGTCAAACCTGTGTTAGTGGCCACCCCCCAAATAAAGGTCACCCTGTAAATTAAAGGCCATTAAAACATTATTGATTATTTAGTACAAAATGACCTCGGATGAGGGCCGCTTGCCAATAAAGACCACATTTTGTCTTCCCGAATGGCGGCCTCTGTTCACAGGTATGACTGTATATTATGAAACTGACACATTATTTGTCTTTCACATCGCTTTCTCATTGGTCAAGGTTCTAGTTGCCATAGCAACAGCCAATCAAAAATTTTGATATTACAACCTTTGATCCGAGATGTTTAAAAAAACATATAGGCTTTACTTACACCTACAAATGACAATGTTAGTGTAATCACTGAATTCGGGGAAGCCTCCGTGGTCTAATGGTAACGTTCTCTAATTAGTAATCACTAGCCCTTCACCACACTGAGTTCGAATCCTTAAATGGACACGACGTACAAACATTGTGTGTAAGTTGTAGCTGACGGAAGGGTGGTGGTTCAATCCATCAGAACTCTCGGATGGTTCTCCACTCTTAAAACTGGAAGGGTCAACAAAAGGAACGTTGCTGTTAGTTCGCCGTTAAACACAAGTCTAAGAGAAAAAAACAATGATTTCATGCAATGTCTGGAGTTCGAATCAACAAACGGACCGAGTGTCCAACATCTGATGTATCACGCCATCGCTAAACTATCGATACATCAATTATACAAGCATGAACCCTTTATGTATTTGTAGTTCATGAAAGTAAACGCAATAGAAGATACAAAAATTAAGAAAACAAAACTTATCCCATGATGATAATCTGATACTATTAAATTAATGTTTCCTGTTTCAGATAAAAGTACGATTATGTTTACGAAATACACAAAATATACGACGCATAATATATGTATACATGTATAATTGTAACCTGCGTCACCACGTCGAGGCGGCCGATGTGATAAAAGTACTAAGTATCAATAACAACTATCCAGTGCAAAAGGACGCCGATTTCGCAATGTTTAGTTGGTCTTAAACTAAGTGCGCATCACTTATAAAATAATGAACAAAGACATACACGTACTGGTGCTGCGGCCGTGTTCCAGTTGGTAGTGCGCTGGATTTGATACCATGAGATCCGTGGCTGGTCATACAAAATGTCGATTTTTCCACAATCATGCGGAGAGGTTGCCGTTCCCTTGTGGAAGGGTAAGTTAAGTACTGGGTTGATTACAGTCCATGACAACGGTCATGTATAACTTAATTATCGTCGAAAATTCCACTGAAAAAAATGAACGACCTGTATTAAGTCTTCAAATTCAGTTTAGTTTTGTATCCCCGACTCCCGGAAGGCAATTGTAAGGCTGTGCCGTTAAAATAATTTAAACTAATAACAGTATGCTTGATTTTGTTCCCTATTTCTTTGTGTTGTATTTAGGGTTTGTTGTATTTGGGGAAGGTCATAGTATGCTTTTTTCTATGAATCATTTTCCATCTGTATTCTAATATTGTACGCGAACATCCGCAGTTTAAAATTACACCCACGAACAAAATAAGGATTTTTTTCGTGCTGCGTTGAATAAGCCTGTTTCGGAGAACAAATTATTACTGAGTCAAAATATTTGTTTACTTGTTTGGTGAAACGAAATAGGTGCATGTTTTATGTCAAATACAGGTCATTTTTATCTAAATGATCGTTTTATCATGACAAACAAACAAATACACTTAAAATGACCATCAAAACTTTGCAAAACTTGATGGTTCGTCATACATTTTGCCCATGTTTACGGCTTGACAGATAACTTCAAGATTTTGTGAACATGTGACTATTTTTCACACACGTAATGTATTTGTACTGATTACAGTACTTTTTCTATTAACAAAGATGCATGACATTGAAATAATTAAACAATATAAATGGCATATAAGAGTGTGCGGAATGAAACTATCAATGATCCGGGAGTACAGGAGCATTTTCACAAAAAAATCATGAAAAAAACTCTTTTCTCTGAACCAACACAGTTTAAATGGTTGCGGAGTTCCCCAAAGCGTACGCTTGGGCTGAACCACCGACCTTCTTGACATGTGAAATTTAGCCCTGGGTGGGGTTCTAACTCACAACATCGATGGGCTTAGCGTACAGTTATTTACCTTAAAAACACCTTCATAATAATCGTTGAAATATAAGCATTTGCGTACATTTTGTCTGTTTGAAAAAAATATAGACATAGATTAATGAGAAAATATTGTTTATTCACTCTATCGAATCAGCATCAATTATGCCGTTTAACAAACCTATCAGCATCTACGTAATAAATTAAATTTACACACAATGAACAAAATAAATAGAACACCACTATCAACAATAGAACAATAATAAAATAATTTTGATATGCAGGCAATCAAGTTCAACATTTACTATCACACTAAAATCGTCTTTTCGGTGACACTTGTGGTCGGCCTTTCCCAAGAACGTCAGGAAGTAACAGTAAGCCAGCAATCCAGGCAAGAAACGTTGTTATGACAGCAAGACCAAATGAATAGGACACGATATAGGGATCAGGTAGAAACGACACCCAACATATCATTCCAACAAAACCGAAGAATGCTGAAAAATAAAACATGAATCTATTTGAAATTATTCTAAAGTTATCTAAATGCTTCATAGAATCTCAAAGCGTTTATGTTTTAATAAATACAATGTAAGCTGTTCTGAATTGCAAAGATCATTATCCATAGCCTAATACTCGTGGTATGAATATTAAACCATACACTACGTTACTGAATTGCGGACCTTTGCTCTGTTGTCAATGTTTTTACCCCAATCTGAAAACTACGTTGTTGGTATTGTTGTTTGGTTGATAGTACGACCAGAATCAGTGTAAATGCAACATAACTGTTCGATTTATTTATTTGTATGTTGTTCTAAGGACCTATGGGACTGCTATTGCATTGCAGAGCCATTCCAGAGAGAGAGAGAGAGAGAGAGAGAGAGAGAGAGGTGGGGGTAATACAGGAGAACCAGGTATTTATATCCCGACTCGTATTTCGAATAGTTTTCCTGAATCTTTATCGTGTCCGATGTAAAACACAAATACACGCCTCACCTTTTCCTGTGACTTTCTAAACACAGTACTGGCCCCGAGGTTATAAAACTTGAGAACGGTCTCCAAGCTCAAAGCTCAGTTTCGTTCTCAAAGTATTACAGTTGAACAGATACAGCTGATTAATGTTTGAATACATATTCAGATCAATTATACTGTCAGACTAATCAATCAATAATATCATTATTGTCTGATCACAATTAACTTAGAACCATTGAAAGACAAAATGTGAGATTTGAGCTCGGAGTCCGATCTCAAGTTTTATAACCTCGGGGCCTGGTCTCCGTAGTGGAGATGGAGACACTGAGAATGTATCCCTGAAATATCAGTGGCTGGCAACGAGATTCAAACCCATGACCTTTCAGCTGGTAGTCCAACGACCACCCCTCTTGTACATGTTACAAGAAGACAGCACATAATGATGGTAAGACGTACAGTAAACAATCTAAGAACATCTTACCGGTGATAAAACATATCACTATGGCTGTTGTCGCCAGCCAGTTCTGCTTTGCTGATGGAAGAAAACAGTATAAACCAATGACTATAGCACACAATATAAACAATATCATCACCATCACCTCCAGTCCTTGTGTTGCATTGAAGTTTGCTGGAATATAAAAGTGGAAATTACTTTTTTTTCGTTTTCACTGGGTTTAGCACCGTTTGTCAACAATCTTTTAGTAATATACGGCGGTCGGTTCACTTAACAAGATCTTTTTTGTTACCAGTACTAACTAACCTTTCCACAAGGAACTTCTCCAAATATGGAGACAAAAATGCATTTTTGTCAAATTGTCATGGAAGGGTATGACATTCGAACCCGGATCAGTGCCTCACAAGTCCAGCGCTTTTACCACTAACATGGCCTCGTCTACTTTATGACTTTCTAAGAAATTTCAAATGGATTATCTTATGGTACGTTTTTTGTAAGAAATGTGTATAATAATTGTTCTTGTTGTTGACATGGTGTAGATGTGGTATATTGTGACTTATGTTTTACCCCCAAACCCGTCACCAAGTGAAAACATACATACGAGTGAATGATACAAACCAATCAAGGGCGTGGTTTTACAAAAACAGTCAAAACTGTTACATCAACGCAATGCTAAAACCTTTCCGCTACATTAAATATATATTAAAATATAGTTTCAAGTTTATTGGTATTATCGGCATATAATGCCTCTGACCATTTACAATTTATATATATACATGTCAAGATGGTCAAGACAACAGTTTTTTTTAAACAAATAGTATAAATATACAACATAACAAACCATGGGAACAAATAATAAGATACATCGCCCCTCAAAATAATATTTAGTTACACAAGCGAAGTAAACTCTCTTTATGCATGTTTTAGATATCGTACAGTCAGAGTAAATGGCCACCTTCGAATAAAGTTCACCCTGTGAATAAAGGTCATTCTTTAACAACCAAATGACCACCTGATAAAGGGATAAAGGCCACCATTCATTAAAGGTCGTATAATTAATGTCTTTATACCAAGGATGGCCTTTGAATAAATTCTTTGAGTTAACCTTATATATATTGCACTAACAATCTTACACTTGGTCTAAAGCACGTGGTTTTAAGTAACGACACGGACTTACTCGGCCTCTATTGACAGATGACCCTAATTCGGAGGCTTTTTTAATAATAATAATTTAGATATTTAATGACAATAATTTAATAAATAATCAATAACGACTTTTTAAAAGAATGGCCTTGTTTATTCGGAGGTGGCCGCTAACACTAGTGTGACTGTAATTCACAATATGTCTTCATTTTGTGTTGAAGGTGGTGAACAATTTACGTTTTGTTGTATGAATGATTACATGCCTACCCAACATTGAAGGATCTTTATTCATTTGTTTGAAATCAGTTCTTTAATTGAAAAGACGATTTGTCATTCCTTTAAAACGACCATGTGGGGTAAATATTTTTTATAATTTTACATGTTTGCTTAAGATATTATTTCCATGAGACTGTACTCTTTTGACATACCCGCTCAATGCTACTAAAAATATTAATGTTTTAGAAATACTAGTAGTATTACCACATTATCTTTATTTATTTGTTAGTTATCCTAGATATTTTTATGTGTTTTACAACTCATTTTGAAACTTTTGTAAAAGTTGTTTCCATTGTTGAAAATTAACAAAAAGTGTTAATTTCTGAAGATATTGCAGTGACTATTAAATTATATTATTGTCGTGTTTTTTATCTTTCTACCGTGAGTTAATTAAAATGGATCTCCAAATTTCTTTAATCTTTGAAAAATAGGCTACTCTCACAAACAATGCATATTTAAAAGAACCAATAACTCAGCGGATTATCATTGTTTTTTTTTTAAAAATCTCACGGTAAATCATTTTCGATCATAGAAACCTTAGTTCGAAAATGATAAGGGTTCCCAAATTCTGTCCGTTCCATTTTGATATAAATATTTTGGACGTTATGGGTATAAGACCTTAAAAAAGATAGAACAAGATATTTTATCAAAGACACAAACACTTATATCAAAATAATGATAGATTAAGACACCAAAACAATAATAGAATTCTCAGCAACATCAATAGAGAACATGTAAGAACAAGGTAGGAGCATAAATGAGTTTGTCAATACAATTTTAAAGCATACATGATAACTATCAACGAATTATTTAATTACATAACTGAAATTAACTTTCAGAGGATTTACTGTTCATACTCAAATAAGTCAAAGATGTGATTTTCTTACCATCTTTCATGGTAGTTGGGATATTACTCTCTGTACAAGCATTGGTAACACAAGACTTCATCTTCCACAGTCCGACCTGAATACTTGTTGTTGTTGTTTGATAAATCATCCACGCTACTGTTGCTATGGCAACGATTTGCAATATCAATCCAATAATAATTACAACAAACGCAATCTTGGCCCAAATTGACGAGCCCCCGCCAATCGCCATTTTGACAATTTTTCTTGGAGAAATCCCTGTGTCACGTGACTTTATTTCCTACAACTTCGTCTCCATCTTCCAAGTTGTTGCAAAAAAAACCCCACAAATTTACTTATATCCACAGAACACTTTTCAGTCAAATATTTTTTTTCCAGATAGAAAGAATAAGAAGCTTAGAGCAAAGAATCAAATAAATAATTTTACAAAAATAAAAGAGCTTAAATTTCACTATCAATGACAACACTGGTATATCAATTTAATTAAATCGAAAATCGTTTCTTACTAAATGAAAATAAATCACTTTAATTTATTACATTATGAACACGAAAGCCGAGTGTTTATGCTGACATTTTCAACCGTCATTATTTAATCAATGCTTAAAATTTTTTTTTTTGAATGAATGTAAACGTCAATAACATTGAAATCCGGCAAACGTTTGTCAATACATCGACGAAAGTTGTTGACTGAAAGCATCTGTATAGAAAATGATATTCAAATCCCTGATTGATTGAGATGATTTATTCAGTCTTATATCAACAGCTATTTAATAGTATTTATTGGTCATGAACAACAAAGTTACGGAACCTAGTTTGCGCCATCATATTCAACGAAAATGTTAACACCAGTATTTTTTTGCTTTATTGATAAAGCTAAAAACACAACTTAACCGTTCGTTAATTATGAATATAGGTTTAAAAACAACCAATGAGATGTTTGAATTATAGCGATATATTTGAAAACAACCAACCAAGTGTTTGAATTATAGCAATATATTTGGAAACAGCCATTTAGATGTATAAACATTGGTTAAATACTTTAAGGTTAACCTGTGGGTTGAAGTTGAGGTTATGTTAATACTTGGGTTAGTTTTGGGTAAATGGGCAGTTTCTGGTTAGATCTAGTACTTGTGTCTGATTTTGGTAATTGAGTCACCTGGATCCTTTGTCTGTCTGCTTGCTCATCTGTATTACCGAGGTTCTGTATGGTTTGGTAAAGAAAGGTAGTCATTTTATTTCTGGTAAGCAATTTGATTAACCTTCGAGTTTAACCTACCATTCTTTATACAGACAGGTGTTATTTCAATTTTAAATCTAGGTTGGAACTGAAACAACAAGAAATGTGTTCATTATAACAGTAGGTTTTAAAAATAATCAGACGCTTGAATGGGTAAACCTTGATTGAATATTATGGCTAGAAATCTGTCTTCGAGATATAATCTAAATTCTATAATTTGAACACTTCGGTGATACAAGAAAGAATATTTCGCCTATAGTGATAAATGAGAAGAAGGGCCGGTTCAATATTAGTTAAAGCTCTATAGCATAATTCACAATAAACCCAATCTTTTTTCAACAAAGTATATTTTGGAATGAATGACGTACATATTTCAAGAGCTAAATATCAAAAGGTCGATGGCGAAAACTGTATTTCATACATAGGATTAATCAATTATGATATTATATATATTTTTTTGCTTGTTTATGTGTATAAATACGTACAAGTACACGTCAATAAATGATAGTTAACCCCGGAATGAAAAGAAATAGTCAACAAAAAATCAATTTCCATCAATCACCCATAATGCTTTATTGAACTTCTTTATTATATCGAATGAATAGAATTATATACGTATTTTCCATACATGTCATAAATGTTATGACTGACAGAGTTTTCGTCTGCTTTAAGAGATTAGTGTTCGAGCAAAAGTACAAATAATCAATTTATACATGTAAGTTAATTTTACTAAAATATAATATTTGTTGATAGACTTAATTAAAATATGACGTAAGCTTTCAAAAATTCAGTGTTTACTGGAAGAATGTGGCAATCCCTGTGGATCTTTATGTTGTGTGTCTTCTAATGGTGTAATTTTGGTAACATCATCATCTGCGTCATCTTGACTATGTCTGTCACTACAAGCACATCATGTACCTTTAGCATAAAGCTGACATTTATTACAATGTTGTATTTACTGTCGTGGTGTCATTAAAATGTTCTTTTCTATTCATCACGTGTGTTCAAAGCTGACGTTTAAATCATTCAATCGACTGAATTGAAGAGAGGGCACACATAGAAATATGCTAATGACGTATAAATCTTAACGACTTTGATGGAAACTTTAATCGAATGCCTCATTCTACCAAGTGTTAACATCAAGAACTGTTTAGATACATACAAATATTTTGCAGGGACCTCTGACCAATGTTTAAATATTATGCAAACATTTTCGTCAAGAGATTAAATGAAAAGTTTATCACGTTTTCACAAAAAGATTCCGCCATTATACATCATTAAATGAAATAGTTAAATGTTAACATTTCACACAATATACAGATGAAGGTGAACAACCTCTTAACTCTATTGATAAAAATGAATGCCACATAGCTTTGAGTTTAAACCAAATCACCATTGTACTAAGATAAAAGAAGATCTCGCTATAAAAGAAATTCAGTTTTGAATATTAATAGGTTATGATGAAAAATTGCGAGTTTTTATTATGTGTATCCTCACTGTATAACAATAGATCATGACTTTCTGTGTTTCGCTCACATATACATAACTTGACCTTTATCTGTGTAAATATTCACTTGACTGTATATTGTTTACTGTTGTAGACTATGCACTTTGTATACGTCTGAATAACGTAATATCTCCCGTCACAACAACGATATAATCGATCTTCGATTTCTAGATCAGATCGGATAATTAGATGTTGAATCTTCAATAAAAAGTGTATTCAATCTAATTATAAAGACTCTGAAGAAATCGACAGCTCAGTGTAATGTTACTTACATACCATTTGATTTTTTTACTAACGTAATTCATGTATTCTTTTTTTCATCAAAACAAACATTTTGAATCAATGTACATTGCATAAAATACCTACGTATACATGCACTCACAAAACTGAATGTATAAGAGCTTTTTTCATCACGACCAAGGATACAATACTGTCCCTCTCCTTGAAAATACGTTTGAAAATAGTTATTTGACCTACTGACCGTGTATAATGGGGGATATTAGTCGATACCAAGTACAGTGTAACTTGCGCTACTGACAACCTCCGAATAAAGGCCATTTAAAAAACAATCCCTGATCATTTAGAACAAAATGATCACCAAATAAAGCCACCTGTCAATAAAGACCACATTATGCCTTTCACCAGTGTGGCCTTTGTTCACAGGTTTCACTGCATTTATTTATGTTATAAAAACAAAACACTGACTTGAAATTTTGAATAACATTTATTGATTTAATAAATACATGAAGATGATTTTTAATTACAAATCATATCAAATAAAAACAATAGCAACAACATTATACAGGGATTAAGTAGTTAGTGTCAGATGACCTACGTTAAGTAGTTTCTGACTTAATCGACAATCAGACAGTACTTATTGCAAAATAATACGAGTACAGTGTGTAATGCATTTTTGTATTATGCGAATTTGAGTAAAATAAAAAAAGAATGGTAATTTTTCACAAATGTTATTACAGTTTTGCGTAAAAATGTCTCCAAAATTAGAATTAATGTAAAGGTAAACTTTATTTACAGATCGGCAAATACTTGCCTATAGTACAGATGTCAACTTTAGCAGAATTGAGTACAATGTTTTTGTAGACATCATTATGTTCTGGACCATTTTATATGGTAAGAAATATCAAATATTTCATGTAATGTCAACAGCATTATGAATACCAACCTTTACAACGACGATGTTTCTACATACGTAAGATAGTAATACGATTTCGGTCGAGGTGATATGAATTGCTTCGAAAAATCAAGGGAGGCAAATCTTTAAAATTCTTCATACCACGTATTTTTTTTGAATACCTGTTCTTTGCAAAGATCAAATACTTTCGACCAAGACGAATGTGAAAATTGATCGTAATACCATTAAGTACAAACTAATGTTTACAGTGAGACAAAAGATAAAAACCACCAATCTGTTTCTTCTTTCCCTGGATCTAAAGTCACAGCAACAAAAGCACATGACAACTTTAATCCCAGCTTTTACTGCGGAGGAAATCTTCCCAATGCATCATTATGACTGGAAGAAACACCAATGGTCCGTAAGCTAGCTGGATTATTTCCTCACATGTGAAATTTAGTCCCGAATGTGAAATGACGAACTGTGGGGCTAGTGATTACTAGATCACGGAGCTCCTCTCCAACACATGTCTGTTTTATAATGTTGAATTGTGTTCTGTTTAGCAGAATGCTCATTACTTGTTTTTTATTAAGTCTGTAAAATCTTCTTCTTAAACTCATCTATGAGATTAGGAGATCTTCATTTGATTTCAATAAATCTGATATTTATTTCCATTCTTTATCTATTACAAAGATTAATCCATTTTGTTTGGCAATTCGAACAATTATTTCCCACAAAAAATCCTCAGTTAATATTACTATTCAGTTATTTATAATGGTTCCACTTCTTAAATTATTTTTAATAAAACTTTACACACTGAATAACAATTCTAAGCTTCCGCGAATCAAACACCTTTATTATACAGTTTACTATACCACAGACGTTATCTATGTCTCTGACTATACATTACATAGGTCGACATTGCTCAAATCAATCTTGCAATAATTTACAACAAAAAAAACACCAAGAGCAACTTTCAGATTTTGAGATTTAGAAACGTACTTAAATCATGATAATCTCACACATCTAATCTCAAAACAATTTATTAGTAATGAATTAAATGGTACAAATATGGACGGAGGCTAAAACACAGTAACCAAAATCAAACCAAGCCAGTCCGATATGAAGAAACACACAACTATACAACTAATACTATTATATCAGTTTCAGTGCCCACCTCCAAATAAAGGCCACCCTGTGAATAAAGACCATTATTTAAAAGAAAAATATTTATTTCGAACAAAATAACATCCGAATAAAGACCACTAGGCAATAAAGGCCATTTTTTGTTTTTCCCAAGGGTGGCCTTTGTTTCCAGGTTTGACCGTACTATTGTACTTCCATTCTATGGTATCATCAAATATCATAAACAGTAAAACCTCACAGAGCGACCATCTCAATATTACAGCCATCTCGTTATAACGTCCACCAATGTTCGGATTACTATTCAATAACCTGTATAGTTTAACTCTATAAAGAGTATAAAGACTGACTTTAGTCTCTAAAGTTGCCCTTCAAATAGAATGCTTGAAAGCATGAATTTTTCTTGAACCTTTCTTGCATTTCATGAATAGTTCATGAAGAAAACTGTTTGACGGGGTGATCTTAATTTGGAGGTTTTACTGTATACATCGCAATGATAAAAGTAACATAAAAAAATATACAAATGGGAACTCGAACTACTTGCCGGGTGAAAATTGGTCCCAATAAAGCAAATACAATGAATGGGGGAATAAATTAAAGCGTCGTTCACACATGATCTAAATCTGTGATCCTAGTAATGTCAGTGTTCCTGATTACTTGACCGATGCTGTACTGTCGTATATCTTTATGTTTCTAACAGCAACCCCAATTACGAAAATATTTTTGGACGAATCGCACCTCTAAAAAACGAAACGTATGCTTGAAAAAAAAAGATATATAACACCTACTATTTATATTACTGACACAGGAATTCCTAAGTACAACCCCTACTAATTAAGGGTTTGTTTTCCATGACAACGAGGATTCGTGATTGTACTAATAACATATATATATATACATAAAACATACAGCAAATATGGCAAAATAAATTATAAGACAAATAAATAGAAGATCGGTTTACGATCCAATACAGAACAATAAAAAACGCAGCGTAGAAATGAAAGAAATGGCGTGGAACAAATAGAAAAACAGGAATGTACGCGAACACTACCCCAAAAGCACATTCATAGATACAGCACTACTAAAGTCCATACTGTGGCATTATCAACCAACTGACCAGTGTCAGATTGACAAGAAGTTACGTTCTATACTTACCGGTCTATAATTACATAATTAGTTTCTTAGATAGCAACAATATCCTAACTAACATCCAGGTAACCATGGTACCATGTAGGAATTAATCAAACGAGGAATGTCTTGTTTCCCCCTTTTCTTTAGAGTTTAAGGTTGCACCAGGTTATTTTAAGACTTTTTCCAACTTTATCACTGGAAGGAATTTCAGGACGTATACCTAGGTAGAACCATCGACATTCCGTATTAGCTAGCTGTATACATATTCCTCACATGTGATTCACAGGGGTTCGGGACCAGTGATTACTAGCCAGGGGCCGGAACCACTCAACCAAGGAGGCTCCCTAGCTCTCAAACATGTTTTATGGTGCAAAAATACTAACATAACGTGTTGCAGTATTATCTAAGTATCTAAACTGTCTGTGAAATTAATCAGCCTGTTTAGATTAGTTGGTAAAACATCCGACTTGCAAACAGGGGGTCGCAGGTTGGATCCCTTAATCGGGTTCTTTGCATTTCCTCGTCCTATTACAATACGTATCTATACCTTGGATATTGTCAACATTTTTATGTAAACACAACCTGACAATGATATGGACATACTGCATTGTTGTATGGAATGAAGGCTCACTGGGGAACAAGATAAACCATTTTTAAAGGAAAGCACAAAACGTCATAAACAAAACATTGAATTGTAAATAGATATAAAAGCTACGAAAGAAAAGATAGTAGAAATTCTTGTATAACATAAATCATTCATAGATTTCACACCGGAAATGAGGGCTCGAACTGAAATGAAAACAAAATAACTATTGAGTAACATTGCATTATGGATAATTTAATTCTAAGGATATTTCACAGTCTAATATTTGTCCAGTTCAACTTTACAGTTTATTCTTTTCCTACTCAATGACTCTTATGTAACAACTAAAATTTTTATCAAATGCGTCAACCAAAAACAAAACTGAATATTGTACAATCGAACCCTTCCATAAAATTTTGACAAAACGTCTTTTTTCTTCCGTTATGAGATGTTGCCTGGTTCCTTGTGGAAGGTTAAACTAGTGCTTAATTAGAATACAATCCAGGAATACTGGTTAGGTGAACCGGTTGTTGTGCATGACTTAAATATCGAGGAAAAACGACGTTAATCCCACTAAAACGAAAAGAGAAGGTAGAGGTTTGTGTACTAGAAAAATAAATGAAATTAAACTAAAATACCTTTCGGGCCAATTTCAAATTCCACTGTTTTATTTTCATTATCCAGTTCACTGAATGCTGCGCATGCGTAGGTCCCATCATCCTCTGGATTTAAATTTTCTATCAACAATGAGCTCGTCGTAGCGATGTCAGTCTCTTCAAGGACCATTGAAGAATTTAATACAACACTATTTTTGGTCCAAATTATCACCGGACGTGGATAACCAGATGCTATACACCTGAACTGGACACCGTGATCAATATAATTCGATGTGAAACTGGCAATGTATGCCTTAGCTGCAAGTAGAATGGTATAAACAACACTTTATTACTACATAATTTTAACGTTAGATGTGATACTTAAGAACAGCGTAAGCATTGTAATTCAAACTGTAAAGGCCAAAACAAACACGTACCTCCAATGTATGAAAGGAATAAAATAGGAAAATTGTACTTCCTGCAAATCCAAGGTCTTTGGTTTAACTAACAATGAACACGCCTATTGTTCAAGCGCAATTAAAGACTTTACATATATATAATACATCTTTATCACAATTCTACCAATAGCGCGAACATCACACTACTAATTTCATAACTAACTTCATTAATTTGCGATGTAATGTTGCACTACACATATAAACTAACCTTTTAAATAAACAAATGTGGATTTTCTAGTGGCGATTTCATATGTTTCACCCAAAAAGCATTCATATTGTCCAATATCGTTTCGATCTGAAAAAAACAACACAAAAATCATTAATCTAAACAGGTAACATTGTTTCTAAGAATTCCAAATATGTTACATCAAACATTTTAAGGAAAATAAAAATAAATAACAATGATATTAAATATATTTCTGTTAAGATCCACCAAGATTGTGAGTATTTACATAAGAAGTTTACATTAATAAACTGACATTCACAAATTCAAATTTTATGCTTTAACAATGTCTCATGACTTGAAGCATTTTAGAGACAATTATTTGTTTTCAACAGAGAGGTATAACTTAAGGCTTAATCTTAATAATCAAAACATTCCTTTTTAAAATCATAAAATTATTTAATTGGCATTTGTAACGAAAGTGACAAAAACGTATAAGCAAGGACTTATGTATGTATATAAGTCCTTGGAATAAGTAACGAAGGTAACGTAATGGTAACAAAAGTAACGTCCTTGTAATGAAAGTACAATGTGTACCCTACGGTAGCGCTATGCACTGACCTGTGTTCTATCAGGGCATGATGGGTATTTGCAGGAACTACTTTCAAAATGGAAGTTGTAAACAATAACATAACGTGACGTCCGTAGGGTACACATTGAATCAACATTGAAGTGAGACAAACGTAGTGACGTCACGCTATGTATAGAACGATGAAAGTAACGAAATTGTAACGAAAGTAACGTAGCGGTACGAAAGTAACGTAATGGTAACAAAGGTAACGTAATGACAACGGAAGTAACGGTGAAAAAAGATTCTGGAAATTAGCATACATGGAAAGTGAAGTCGATGGCTAATATATATATACTTGTTATTTATTGAAACATGTAGTTACCTGGATTTTTAATACGCAATATTCCATCAAAATCATCATTTTTCATTTCAATTTTTTTATCCGGTTGAAGAACAGCATTTTCATGCACCCACGTAAATGTCACATTATTTAATTTGTCCTCCGGTGGATTCTGAATACTACAAGACAAATCAATGAAATCCACGCCATCGTCAGTGAATTCTGCATCCTCTGGTGTAACTAGATAAACGAATATAATAATTATTCAAGCGTCAATCTCAAGGGAGATAAATTACTGATTATCTCAAGATTTTCGTCTGATTAGTCTCCCTTAGGCGCTTTTAAAACACGTAGCTCTACAGCCGGAGACATTATTATTATACCAAGAACGTGAGACATTTTCCGAAAAGAAAAAAGACTAGTGAAGTACAATGCACCATAATTTGGTTCCCGTTCTATGTTTCAGAGTCAACGAGAACCAGTTAATGTCACTCTACAAAGGGAGATAATGCAACAAAAGATTGGTATTCTTAATTCAAACATAAATACAATTATATTCAACGCAATACTGACGAGGTGATTTTCACGTGTTGATAGTAAATTGAAACAAATATGAACAGAAGGATAAATGAAGATAAAAGTAATAAATCATTAAAACAAACTGTCAATCTTTATCTTCTTATGTTCTGCCGTGAGGGCATTGATAAGTGTATCTTACTG
The DNA here is from genome assembly GCA_964023205.1 of Lutraria lutraria. Lineage (NCBI taxonomy): Eukaryota > Metazoa > Mollusca > Bivalvia > Venerida > Mactridae > Lutraria > Lutraria lutraria. The sequence continues at coordinate 6,240,417 of OZ026845.1, forward strand.
CTACAATGAGTTGAGAGCTACTCAGCTCAGAGATGGCCATGAAATTAAGACATCTTTAAGTTCGGTAACTGGTGAAAGAGTTAACATCATACGTATGTTACATAAACAAATAAGAAAAGTTCGTTGTCTTGTGTTACAGGCGTGAATTTATTCAAAACGTGATACCATTGTAAATAAATACTGAATTGTTTAGATGACGATAAACTTCCTGGTTTATGCCAAGAAACAGTTGCCATGACTTGACCGAGATAAATACCACCAGTAGCCAAAACCTACCGGATCAATAAAAACCACATGACATCAAATCTAAACAAAATTACGTTTTTTTATGTTATAATATGTAAATAATGTTTACGTAACAAACAATTCTCCGCTTCAAGTAAAGGTGTTCCTTCAGGAAAGATTACAAAAACACTTTGTATCAGAATAATATATCCTGACAATTAGCGAATTAAGAACCAGATGGAGACTTAAACAAGAACATCACAACCGGATCCAGCAGTAATAGTGGAAAACAAAGATGACTTATTTCATTCCAAGTCAGTCCAAGAACGACTTTAAAGGGGGATCAAAATGGAAACTTAAACTTTCGTCTGTTGGAAGAAGACCAAACACGGGGAGATAATCAGCCTATGGGAACGTTAAGGAATAAAACTGGTTCCTATTCAATGTTGCTGTACATCTGTTCAGTTAGTCAACTGGAACCAATGAACTGTTTCCCCTTCGATGTTGCAGTGTATCTGTTCAGGAACCAGTGTACGTTTAAGAATAAACTGGTTCCTGTTCCATGTTGCAGTGTATCTGTTCAGGAACCAGTGTACTTTTATGAATAAACTGGTTCCTGTTCCATGTTGCAGTGCATCTGTTCAGACAGAGTCAACTGGAACCAGTTAATGTTTAGGAATAAACTGGTTCCCATTCTTCAGCATCTGTTCAACCAGCTTACGTTAAGGAACAAACAATCGGACGAAAGACATCATCGTGAAGCCTATATTCGATTTCATAATTAACAACATTTTGATTTAACGTGTTTGGATTTCAAATTAAAGACTTCCTACCTTTTACAATAATCACAGACACGCTCGCAATGTTGGTATTTATATCACAGATGTATATCCCAGTGTCTTTAACAGTGACATAATCTTTATTTAAGGTTATGGTGCTACTCATTCCTGTATTTGTCACCTGCTTCTGCAGTGAAACCTGAAATATTTTAAAGTTTTTCATATTGAGATTAACGTAACAAGCGGGACTGACATAACAAGGACCCTAGGCTAAATACACGACTGACGATAAACCGCGACGCTGCACTTTTTCAATGGTGACAACTTACGTTTAGGTACTTTACTTTACGGGGGGGGGGGGGGGGGGCATTTTCACCAAAAATGGGGGGTGCGACTCTGGAGCAATTTTGATTTAAACTTTGTATACGCCCTGAAAGTAAGGTACACGTAGGTACATTAAGTTGGCAACAAAATAACATTACGCACTATTACGTATCACCTTTACAGTGACTAATTATTTTGCGATGTGAAACTTATTTATCACACCATAGTTAAAAGAAGTAATAAATGAGTAATATCGACATTGCAATCTTGCCTATCTAGTGATAGTGAAAGTTGACGTGCAGATAATCTCAGTCCAGAAATACGCTAAATCTCAATCAAACTAACATCATATCACTGTTAACTAATCAGGCCAAAAACATGTTTGTGTCTATAGTTACATGCTTCCAAAAAATGGGTACCGTAGGTCAGGAAAGTTTTATTATTGATTTATTTTATTTTGAAAAGTGCTTAGAAAGGTATAAAAAATGAGAAAGTGGATGGACCATTCCTTGGGTTTAATAAAAAGATTTGTGTCGTGGAAACAAATTATGGAAGATCGGGAATCCAGAAAAAAACAGCATATTTTTGCGCCAAAGTGAGATAACACCTTGCGGGGGAGTAGGTTGACACGTGAATACTACCAGTCTGCCCGCGGATTGTTATTATGCCAGCACGCCATAAAATGCAAACAATCTACCGTAATATGTACAACTATGCATACAATTTGTCTACAGTGGCTAGGTAAATAAATAAAAGTTTAGTCAAATGTCACGTGTACTTTTATATCAGGTAATAGGATGGTTCAACGTAAAATTATGTCGCACAATATTTAACAAACAAGAATCACATTCAACAAATATATTATAATCATGTACATGTGGCCATAAATAAAACAAATGCGGTTAAATCTCTCCGATGGATGGGGGCTTTTTTATTTGTTCATGCAGTGTGAATAGAATTAGCTTACGTATTAGGCCTATACTAACCAAACATTTTATCTGCAGGATCACTATGTTTGATAGTTGCTGCTTTGTACTCTAAGTTAAGTCAAAGTATTAACGCAATTACATGAGTCACACTTCAAGTCTAATTAAGACCCCGTTAATTCACAAAAAAATATCTTGCAAAATGGATCTGATGAGACATGTGCATATGGTAAACTTCTCAATTATGTGCAACAAAACAGTTGCACCCTTGTCGAATTCCAAAAATCGATTAAGTCTGCGACTCTACAAAAATCGAAATACAGAAAACAAACACAGAGACGAACATATAATTCCAAACTTTTTTGTAATACAAAGGCTTTGTGTTAGCAATTAGAATAGATTTAGGGTTAGCTAAACTTGGAAACCAGTCTACCCATACGAGCGTCTGATTGGTTATTTCAATGCACAGGCTGATATAAACCATTGAATCAAAAGACTCCATTCAGGGACTGGTTTCTACAGATTACATTGCAACAATATGTATGTACCCATTGTATACCTACACAAAAAAGAAAGTATGCACTTTTTATTGAGCATATAAATTGTTATAAAGAGTGAAGAAAAAACAATCTACAAACATTGCACCCAATGCCACAAAATATAAGCGCAAAGACGGCCTTCATGTTTTTTATGCAATTATATATTTTGCTTTTGTAGGTATAAGGCGAAAAAATAATTCACTGTAGCCAAGTGCATACTTTCTTTTTCATGTGAGTATAGTATACTTACACTGTAACCATTTTCGTTAATTACAGAGATAACTCTTCCATCTTTTTTAAAACCTCCCATGCTATTTTCAGATCTACGATATTCATGTTTACAATCAAGTCTTAGTTTGTCACCTTCAGCTAACACAATCTGGGACTCGTCTGGTTCTATCCATAACCGAGCTGAAAACCAAACAAATTGTACAGAATACATGTTTCTCGGGTAATAAGTTGACAGATACATACACAGTGGTCTCCCTTTACGAAATTAATAATACATCAGGGGAGATAATCTGCCGCTTTTTTTTGGGGGGGGGGGTCATTAGTTTAAAATAAGCCATGTTTAGCACATTCGTTCGTCTGACTTCATAACAAGCATGTCTAACTACCAGGAATCACATCTGCATTGTTACCTGTACTAATTTCTAGTCAATTTCTCTTCTTTAAACATGTCACACGCTATTAGATGAAACGATTCACTAAACGCAGGAGATGCGAATTATTCATGAATAAAACTGTCATTCATGGTTTAAGAATTGTTTTAGAATCGATGAACCAAACAATATAATATCTTAGGCCTTAATGGAACTTTTACAGCATAAACTATGCGCAGTCTGTCTCGAGTATCTTGTATGTAACAATATGTCTGCATTGGAATCCTGATGGTATTGTTGTAAATAATTGATTTGTCTGGAGAGAAAATCAATGATGTAGTTGTTGTAGTTAACGGCCCTGAGCAGGTAAAATGTGACACTCACAAAGTGTGTGAAAGAATGTTATTACCTTATTGATAGTTTTTTCACTATGCATTGCGTGTGTCTTATTAAACTGTACATTACCTTCAATGTCTATTATAATGATATAAGGAATGTTTCAGATCGCGTTATATTGATTTTCCAATTTGTCATCACATACAATGTACATGAAGCTAAATGCATGATTCATACAAAGAACAAACAGAAAATGTATTGCTGTTCGTAATGATAATGATCGTGATAATAGTGATGATGATGTTGGTGATGTTTATATTGATGATGATAATGGTGTTGATGATGATGTTGATGATGATGTTGATGATGATAATGATTTTGGTAATAGCGATTATGATGTTGTTAATGATGATGGTGGTGGTAATAATGGTGATGCCGCTAATCATCACGCTCATGTAACTAAAGCATGCAAAAAAGACAATGATTGGTATTGTAGATTGTAGACTCCGCCACACAGATCTGTAAGTTTTTTGTGTTTTTTTTTAGTAATTTTTGAGAGTCTCTCTCGACGAACATTTATTAATTGTACCATTGACTATCCAAAGAGCATGCTAGAATCTTTATTATCATTTTTATGAATATTCCATATATTCAAGGATATTTGTGATAAAATGCTAATTTACGATTGTAACGCTATCGTTTGATGAGGTTTGTATGTTTTTCTGACGATGTTAAAGAATACGAGCCAGTTTTCAGTTTTGGCTTCTGATGATGAAGACGATGATGATATAAACTGGTTTCTTAGACTGTCATGTAAATCATGTAGTTTCTTACAAATGCATGTATACACTTCAGAGAATTATGTGATTTCTTATTACACGTTTGAGGGAATCACTTGGTTTCTAATAAAAAATGAAGGAAACACGTGTATTTTTAATATACAGTTCAGAGAATCACGTGCTTTCCAGTTTTCCGCTTAGGGTAAAGAACAGTAATGAATGTTTAACTTATTTATCCCCGACAACAATCCTGAATGATGTCAGATAAAACAGCTGTTATAGAAGACTCATCATAGCACGTTATCTCTTGAAATAATGTATGTAATTTGTATATATTTATCATAAACGTTTTGTCGTATATGCACCGCTAGACGTTGAATTAACTGCATGCATTCATGGGGCAGCTGTAGGCGTAAGTCTTACTACATTATTCATACCAATGTGCATTGGTGTTTTATCATCGTTTACTTCGCAACTAATTCTCATAACAGATCAGTAAATCTGTAACATTTACAACAGTTACATAATTTATGAAACAGCAATATTATAACAAATCAAGGAAATATCTCTTCAAAGCTGCATACTATTAAACTGTTGTAATAATCTTGTCTCGCTGATAATGTAAGACAGTTATTTCGCGACTATCAGAAAAAGATGTGTTAATACATCGTACAAATGGTCACATGCAGCGAAGTGTATGAAAAATATTCCGTTCATACTTATCACATCAAATAACAGTTCTTACAAACTGTAGAATAACAGATTTTCTAGACAAATATTAGTTTATTATAGCTGTTTGCGAGTATATAGTGTAGTGTCTATTACTAGTTTGGCTAATCCTGGCCATTTGATTGGCTAACGGTGATGACTGAATTTATTAATAGTTGACACGGGTAAGATGCTGTGTGACAATTTGAAGTTCAATGTGGTTGTATGATAGTACTCAGATTTATGGTGAATTCGTTAACATTTAGGGTTGATTCTATTTGATTGATGTAGGGTATGATATTACCATGTGCTTGTGAACTATATACATGAATTTATTCATTTGTCAAATACTCATGATTGTCATTATTATGTGTATTCATGTCATATAAATATTTTATACTCTCCTTTATGGGGGATTGAATAAAATATACAGTCAATATCCTTTATGAAAAAAACAACTTCATACAAAAAACATAAACCAATATGCTTCTTGTAATTCGTCTACCTATAACGTTTTGTTGTACATGTAGTTGTTCTTGTTACTGTTTTTACTGTTTGTTTCAGTCAGTTTATGGGTGTTTTCAACAATTTAGCGTATGACGTCCGATTCACCTCACCAGTTTTCCTGGTCTGTATTCTAACCAGTACTAACTTACCCTTCAAAAAGGAGCCGGCAGCATCTCCACATATGAAGGAAAATCGACATTTTTTGTCAAATTTTCATAGAAGCCGTGTATGACCTGCCTTGACCGTGATTCGAACCTGGGTCGTCAGGTTACTTATAGTTCAGCACACTAAACACTGAACCATGGCGGCAATCCTACAAGATTTGAAGGCTAAGTGACTGACAATCTATATGTTTTTTGGAATGTTCTGTTGAAACAGTTTCAGAAAAAAGGTTAATTTGAGTATAAATCAGTTAGTACCACATGGTATGTCTATATTATCTACCTACATGAAATTATCAGCATCGGTTCCTAGCATGAAATCTATCATGGCGTTAGCCAAGCTTCAACCACAGCAAACATATAAACACTTAAATAAACTTACTCCAGTAAGCTGACGGGGTCAACAGTAACTGACATATTAATTTATCATTCAGTGATGAAAACAACTCATGTTACAGTGATTCTACTGCAATTACTACAGCTGTGTTAACATCTACAGAAATATGCTCTTGGCAAGGAAGACAAACATTTTGTTTACATTCGTATGTTATGTCGTAACTTTTCTGACATCGAAATAGGAAACGTGGAAGTACGAAGACATACTAATTATTACACATCCGGCTGATCGGAGACGTAATAGCTGTAACCGAAACTGAAACTCTTCTACTTGTTTTTTAACAAATTTTATTCACTAGTGATATACATTAGATCAATTTGCGTAATAATATTCATGTATACACAAAATATTATAAAATACTCACAGACGTGTTAAAGACTATACAAATAGTGTACAAGGTGACAATGTTGTGAATAAATCACTCAAAACCATGAATATAGAATTATCTATCTATATATATATATAAGTTTCTTGAAATTCTCAGATCTTCTGCAGAACTGTTCCATAGCCTCAGACCCATAGTTTTTAAAACTCCCATCACCAAACGTTTAGTGTGTACCCTAGGAGTTTAGTCTAGACATCACTCGCCCACATAATTTACGTCACAGAAACACTTATCAAAACTGTGGAGATTATATCCTGTATTTTTTTCAGAGACTTCTTATTAATAAGTTGGTGCCATTGACAAAGGTAAAACACATGTCTTGATGAATGTTATAGAGACTAATCAGGTGTTAAACATCATCAGATTTAATATCAGTGTTCGTGACGGACATTTCTACGATGGTATACAACATGTATTATGTTCATGGTGTTATTTACGTGTTAATTTAACCCACACACGCCGACACTGTGTCAAACTGTACTATAACTATAATTATGTACAACGTTAATGTCGTGTTTTTATTCAAAGAATGAGTTGCAGTCAGCCAGAGGGTTCTACGTTTAGTGACTAGAATAGAGCTCTAGATATTCCGGCGAACCCGGTCTTATTAGACAATAATGGTAATTGAACGAGTATGAAACCCAGATTTTCCATATATTATAGCGATTTTTCTCTACAACTTTCTATGAGTGTTCAAAAGCTGGGAAAGTCTTTGATTTGATTCGATGGAAAATCAATTTTTTTCGCCAATATTTAACGCTAGGATAAATATTACATAAGCACATAGGGTTGATTTATTAGATTCGATCAAATTTCGGAAATAAGACGCTTGTTTAGATTGCCTAAACCAAGGCAAGTGTATAAACTTAAGGAAATATCTACATTATTAACGACTAACTCCACAGCAATATCGATGTCGTCTGGAGTCTTCATTTCCAAACATGACTTGTGTTTTATTTTGTTTTCATTGGATGATCATATTTCACGTATAAAACTTATCAATACCGTGTTTTAATGAGATTAAACATTGATTTGCTTTTATCAGCAGTCAGATTATGATTCCTGCTGAAATATAAACGCTAAAACGTTAAATGATAATACTCGGCGTATTTATAAAACACTGGTCGCTTATACACAAGCATTTACATGTTTTTTTTCGCGCCGTTTAGAAAACAAACATAAAACACACAAGCAAAACTTTTATTTGCATGCGCCTATTACTATAGAACCGGCACCAGGTAACTAAATTTAGATAGTTATGTTTAATTTAATCTTAATCAGATGTTGCCCATTTATGTCAACGTAATAACAACTATCCTGAACACATATACCTTTCTTAATTACAATCATTATGTTAATGGTATTTTATACTGGCATTATGCTTGGTAATTACCATAATAATGTTCTTGGCAAGTGAGTTCACGTTCAAGCACGGCCTCTGCATTTTATACACACACACGCACTATTAAGTGGGCGAGTATATTTTTATTACTATCTCATTAACTTGCAATTTCTTCATTTCATGATTGTGCCTTAGCATACAAACAACTTTTTAATGAACCTATACGAGTGTTTCATGTAGATTAATCCTGTACAAGTTTTGAACACGTGATGTGGAGAGCCAGATTCTACTTGCAACTTATGTCATAAAATACCAGTTTCTTACAGGTGCCTGGTCGTTTAACTGGTTCTCATTCAGAGACACTCAAGAAAGAAACCAGGCATTTAATTCCCTACTCTTATTTAACAGTATTTTCTAGTTCTTTATCGTACCCGAGGTAAATCACCGACACACGCCTAATCCACGTCTTGTGTTTTCCTACATACAGTACACCGAAAAGCGTTCCTGAAGTACTGGAAGTTCGAGCCGAGATCGGAACCCACGACCTATAGATTGGTAGTCCAGCTCTTTACCACTAGACCACCGATTTACCACCACAGTTCAGTAGGAACAATCTAAAACCTCGGCGTTTCGTGTGAATGCGGTCTTACTTTGGACAAAGATAAGGCCTTCTATATACAAATAGCTATATATAAATTACATTGTGACAAGCAATACCGTAAGCTATTTTAGGCAAACTTTTAAAACACTCAAATAACGAACATGTATTACACTTTATCTGGACGGTTGTCAGTACGTAAACATATATATAATTATATATGTCGAAAATAAGCATATATACAAGTCATGGATATATATACAAAATGTATACATCATAATTATATTATAAATGAATGTAATAAATATACAGTAAAAATCCCCGAAAACCGGACTTCCTGAAAACCGGAAACGTACCATTTTTCAGAATTTCTCCAAAAATCTTTAAAAACCGGAATTCTCAGAATACCGGACTTATATATGACCCAGTCCGGTCCGGGGTCATGTTTTCAGGGGTTTTATAGTACAAAGTATATAGAAAGGTATTTTTATTTCCCTATACTTTCCTGAAGGATAACGTGCAACATATTTACAGCAGATGTTTACATGTACATATATATGTATACAAGTATATATTTACATCAAACAAACTTATCAATACAATATGACAGCTATGTATAATGATTAATTTCACGATGAACGAAATAATGAAATATTTACACTGTTTAGTGGAGTGTAAAAGTCACTTTAAGTTGAGACATGATAAAATCAATATTTAGATCGATTTGAACGCAAATACATGTAAATTACACAAGTGATTGGTTATATTAGTCATATGGTTTTACAACTGTTAACAGTCAACTATCATAGTTTGATTATTTGAAGAACGTTTATATAATCAAAGTACTGTAAGTACTCATGGAAACTGAACATACATAGACTTCGATAAACATAGATCGGGAACTAGCTTAACAATTACAATCATGTTTGTTTGTTTGTTTATATCGGGTTTTAGTCATATGAGGCGGACACTAGTTCATCTTACCATCATTCCTGGGAAGACCCAGTACTAGACTCCGATCCTCCGTAAGCAACTAACTACTCTCTCACATAAAGAGACATGGTCGGTAGTGGGGCTCGAACCCACGATCCTCTATCAGTGAGAGGTTACAGTGATTTGAAGTGATCGACCATAACCACTCGACCACGGAGGCGATTTACAATCATGACGGATAAGTGTGACAGCTATGGAGAGGTGAACTATCGTTCAGTTTCCAAAATATGAATAAACAATGTTCGGAGATTAATACAAAATCTACTTATGGGATTTTTATAGTTACTCTAAACATCTGAAACTGAAATTCATAGTTAACAAATTTTACATGGGTATTTTTGAAGTATCATGTAGCATACGTATATAGTTGTATTCATTTATAAATAACCCATGCTTTCACTTTCTTGATACGTGTACTTCTTATTTACTGAAATTTATGGTTAACAAATTAGATGTGCATGTATTTGAATTATTCATGTAATTTATGTACATACACATGTATTAATATGCATTTATAGATAACCCATGTTTTCACTTTCTTAATACTTCGCTACGTAATTTACGCTTCCTGCTTTAGGCTACGATAAGATGACAATTAACAACGTATACAGCTCTAAGATAAAATCATACTTTCATGAATTACAATACATGTATGTACATGTACTTCCTGATTTCTTAGTTCCGAGAATTTACTATTTAAGAGACACAAAACTTTAATGAATACCTAAATGAAAGCAAGAGTACATTGTTCATTAAATTGTTAAAAATTCCAAATCATAAATTTGTGAATTCATAAATGTGAAATACTTATGCTCAATTTACGATCATTCTGTCGTAATATGTACTTCTACGACACATTAATGAGTCGCATTACCAAAGATATCGTATTTACGGTGGATTGGGTAATTGATTAAAAGAAATATCTACATAATATGCATACAGCAGACATTTTTATCAGCATGATTTAAGTGCAGAGATATTTATGGTAACAACTTAAGGGCATGGTTTGTTTAATTAGATAGTCATTTCTGACCACATGTGCTTTGGTAAAATAAAACAGTATCATATATTTAAGTATTACGTCTGGATTGTGGTAAATTACAGTTGATTAAATTAAGGTTCGGTGAATTCTAAAGTTTAGGAGTGTTATATGTGCAAATATTGTTTTCAACACTTAGAAAATAAATCCTCCAAAAAAGGATCGTATATGCATTAGCTAAGACACGCACTCTTCAATGGAAATTTAATACATGTACTTTAAGACATTCACTCTCGTTTATATGACTATTATGGTTTTCACAGCAATTGTTTTGGTTGAAATGTTTAACTTAATATTTTATCGGAAATAAACACATGACTGTAAACAGTATGAAAATATGCCTATAAATTTAACAAGAAATACCGCTAGCCTTTTAGCGCGTATTAAATGAAAATTAATGTGAATTTTAACGACATTGATGAATATTGCATTACTATCGTTCATAACACGACAACACACCACTTATCCCATCCCTACCCACCCGTCAGTGGGTTTGTATCATCCCCTTCCAGAGTTCAAAGATTAGTTCATGTCAAAGTGTACTAGACAATAACTAAGGCCTGGACTATGTGTGAAGTTAATGGGAACTTGAAATGTTTAAATCGATGCTGGAAGTTGTTCAATGATCAATAATTCACATTATGTTATATAAAATCAACAGACAGATGATTATCAACGAACGAATTCGAAAAGTCCCCACAGATTCAAATTCATTTACTGGGTAATGATAACAGTTTTAATTTAATGGTTCTAACTCTGTCGATTCAATAGATCACAGTCTGGGCGCGGCGTCCTATGCTGAGTCACATTAAGTCACGTGAACATTACAACTGAACAGCTGTTAGCTTAGAGCCCAATAATGCCCTAAAAATGTTTGCTCGTATAGGCTAGCTGAAAGGTAAAGAAGGAACAATTATTGGCGCTGTAACGTTCCTCGGACCGAGGGAAGGTCTGGTAATCAGAAACAAACATTTCAAGACTTAGTACTTAAAGGGGCATACCCTACAACTGACAAACATTCTGTGAAAGTGTAAAAATGTTTTAGATGTATATGTAAAACAATATATAATGGATAATTGCAAGAAGAACAAGGTCATAAAATGGCTAGTTTAGGTACTAGCCGCACAAAACATAGCTATGAATAATAAATCACTTCCACCCAAAAATTTCCATGACTAAATGAATGTGTCACAAATACATAATTTTATGATTTTATTTTGAATTGGATGAATTTTTGGCTGAAACTTTCTTCGTCTGCTTTTTTCTTTACAAGCTTCTAATTTATCATCATTTTGCCTTAATTTTAAATGCACCAAGTTGTAGGGTATGCCCCTTTAATGATAAATCAACTTTGATGGACGAATTACACATGGCTCGGGGCAAGTCTATACTACAGGAACACCATCCTGGTAGAAAAAAATATTCATGCTCCAGATGAAAATCAATAGATCAGTTTCTCCCTCTGTTCCCTTTGAAAAAGTTTCATGGAGTGCGAACAGAACATAAAATAGGAGTTTATAAACATTCCTCGTACTTAGGTCAGCTTTGATATTTTCATCTCTTCCTTTCTGTGTATTGATCTATATTATAGGGCTGGGTCAATTTCTATGTGAAAGAAAACTTATGTTATTGTTAACATTATATTTCTATAACTCCATAAATAAACCTGGCAACAGCTGATGGACAAAACCAAAACAAAGACATACAGTCAGTAATCTATATACGTATATAATTATATTCTTTATTCATTTCTTTATTTATCTGTTATTAAGCAGCCCATTCGACAGCTATTGTCATTTCAGAGCTACCCCAGAGAGAGGGAATTCAGGATACAAGCCTCACCCTTTTCCAAGTGGTTGTCTAGAGACAGTAGTTGAATCGGTAGTTGGGATGAGGACACTGAAAAAAAACGTCCATGAAAAGCAGAGCAGAGAGTCGAACCCACGATCTACCAATCAGTAATCCAGCGCGTTACACATAAATATTATATGTATACATATATCTCTACTTGTATATTCATAACTTAAGACCATACTTACCGTATATGCTCGACTATAAGACGCATGCGCTTATAAGACGCACCTATAAAATGGACTAGCAACCTGAGGTATTTAGCATTGACCCTTCTATAAGACGGCAAACTTTATTGATGTGCGAAAGAATATACGTTCAACTTTAATAGTCAGACCGCTGGCGTATTCCGCGGTGTTTTGACGGAATACCGTGTTCTTTCCGCCGCGGATCCAGAGACAACACATATATTCATACATTCACGTGGCCTCAGAAATGCTGCTACGATAATCAGATCTAATCTTAATCCTTGGATTACAAAATTAATGATTACCTGATCTATATCTATCAAATGAGGTTAGATATTCCTAAATGAGTTTTAGAACAAAGACCTCGTAGAAACTAGAAAAGTCGTTCAGATTATAATGGCAGACTCCTGATTTACGGAGCTAGGTAAGTAAAGAAAATGGTTGAAAATCAACTCAAACGTAATAAATTATCTGTTTGTCTAATAAATCATTCTTCGTGAAATGGGCTTTGTTAGATTTACTAGTGGACTGGCTTGAATCATAAACAAACAAATCATACAATCATTAATTACTAAGGTATATGAGGTCAGTGGCTTTGATAATTGTTTTGTTTATTCGACAAAAAGGTCAGACGTATGTATACACGGTAAGAAAAAACGTTGGCTTTTGACCCTAGAAAATAATTCTAACATTGATTTATAACTGTAGTAAATTATAATAAAAAATGTGTGCCTGAGGGGTGTCAATTAACATAGTAATTATAATAAATGGCAGTCACTAAGTGTGTATAGTATAAGCAATATTGTAACGGTAGACAATGAAATACTTGCTCTACTAATTTACAAGCAGAAAGCACCAAGTAACCACTTGTCTTCCAATGGTGGGTGTTGAGACAATAGTATGAAAACTTGCAGATACTTAGTGCAAACTCATAAAAAATGTATAGATCGATTGAATAGAAGCAGGATTGGAATCAATGATAAATTACAGGTGAGCACAATAATGAGTCTGTCCTCTTCAAGACTTGACAATAAACTCTCCTAAGAGGAATTATATACCACGCGAAATTCGTTTTCATATCAAGATCTCCACAAAACCTCAATGGAAATCATAGACAGACAGTAGATCAGTTGCTATCGTTACAACTAAGGATACTGAATAAATCACATAATATATAATTAACTCTATCATTGATTTGTCTCAGCCTTTCAAGAGGGACGATGAACCGCGACTAAGTGTTCAATAAATCATATACATTAAGAACAATAAACATGCTGAACTGAAAAGGTCGAATATACTCTTAGCATCAAGTATGCTAGACACGTTTAACCTTTGTATGCACGCCCCCCCCCCCCCCTCCCCCTACAGGTCGAGAAACATAGATAGAAGCAGATGTAATCAAACTTTACCAGATGTTTCACTAACTATGAATTGTTTTCGCTTTATGTACGCCTCAAACTATAGTTTAATGTAGAAAACACTGTAATTGTATCATGGTCGTTAGGATTAAAGATTTTCATATCTTTAAAAGTACTTGAGATCGTTTTTAAAGTTCGTTTTACGACTTTAAAACAAAACTAGCGCATCTGAACGTACTTGTATGATGAGTAACGTGATGCAAAGTATATGTACACATACAATGAGATAAATCATATTTTAAATCGTTGAAACATAAAATAAATGAACCCAAATGTGTTACTTAAATAACGATGATAGTATGTCAAACAGATGTTTACTTTCAGTTCACAATATTTTCGCAGAAATGAACAGTAATATTTTCGGCTGAACAAAATAAGTCTTATTCAAGATTATCAATAAAAAAAATTAGGGAAGGAAGGTAAGCCGATTTTTTTCTATTTTTCCTTATAAACACTCATAAGCTCTCGGTATACGGCGTTCGTTTGACACCATCGGTCATTCATGCAGCGTTCTGTAGCAATATTAATGGCTAGAAAACTAAATGACCGACCAAGTCAAAGTAACTCCTGAAACCGAGCGCCTACAAGCAATTTTTGTGATAATAGGAGGTACGATTCATCACAAAATATTTTTATATTTCGGATTTTACTGTTAGAACCATAAAGGTCGTCGCCAATAAATAGGGTGACGTCGGTCGGGTAACCGTACACTGACAAGCTGATGTCCCCCCATTTCTTTTTTTAATTTTGATGAAACAATGTATTTATGCGTGTCAGCTCAAGTTTTGACATTTTATTAGTAATGTAAAATGTAATCAGCCTAAATAAGAAATAATGTGTCTAGACAATGTTACTGTCATCGAATGAAACAAAATCAAGTTAAGTGATACATTCAAAGCTTCAATACCTGATAAGCCAGAGACGTTTTAACTCGTATCATTTATAAGTTACCGGCAAACGGACCAATCCAATATAGTGACCATTTTTCCCAATTTCGAGAATTTTTTTTTCGAAAATACTTTTCATAATTATCGACTGAAATTAACAATCATTTCGCACGCAACTTTACTAGATTGGTAAAGTTAACATAGTTTCCTCCAAGTCGGTTGGTACTAACGTTAGTGCCACATTCCTAAAATGTAGAAACAATCTCTGTTTCCCAAAGTAGATCATTCCTTACGTGTTAAAAACATTAAAGTGTAGCTTGCATCACAATTCTTGAACAGAAAATATGGGTTAAGTGTAAATAATAAGCCTGTATTTTTTGTCTTACTTATGTAATAAAAGAATAAAAGTATTAATATTATCAAGTATGAAAGTTTATACGAACATCTTGGCAATAGATCTATTTCTGATGGTTTTATTACCTAAGTATCACTAAAGACTTCGTTTACCAGCACTCGGGAATAGTTACGGATTAGATTTTTCTGACAAAAGATCATTGTTATTTTAAGAGTTCAGCAGGTGTGGGGGGGCTTCCGTTGTCTAGTGGCTATAGCCTATGGTCGCCGAGAAGTTATAACTGGCTGGCTCCTCGCCACTGTGGGATCGAATCACACCCAGACCGGGAACAGACAGACTCCACATGTGAGGTGATGAAGTTGCACACTTAGCTTACAGATGGTATGGGGTTATACTCATGTAAATACGGGAATTTCCTCCACCGTTTAAGCTGGAAATGTCGCCAAACGACCCTGGCTGGCTGTTGGTGCGACGATAAACCCCAGTGAAAAGAATATACAGTACAACCTCTGCAGAGCAACACCCTGTGGAGCTGCAAATATTGGCCGGTGTTTAGAGGTTGTTGCTCTGCAGAGGTTAAATTTATAATAAATATCAGCTTACGGAAATTTTGAAGGTGTTGTTATAGAGAGGTTGTTGCTCTACAGAGGGCTGCTCTGGAGAGGTTGTACTGTACATGTATAAATCAAAGTACTGGAAGTACTCACTACTGTTCAGTTTTCAACAAATCATACGAAATCAATATAACACAGTCTCCACTTGATGCTTGTACATACAAGTATACTGCTTAATTACCAAATTATTTCATACACATGTTGTGCCAGATTATGAAATCACCTACATACCTACTAACTGTTAGAGCAATATGAGACAGAGGTATGTATAAATTCTATGTTTATGATAATGATACAAAACTATGTATCTGGATTCATTTTTTTTGCTCACATTACGACGGGAAGATTCACTCCTCTCATGTATATAATTATGAGGCTTTGTAAAACCTGCATTTACCGTGTTATCTCTCAATGCGCTACGCATTGTTACGTTAAGTACCAGAAAGGACGATGAATATTTAGTAGACATAACATACCTTATCAACTTATTACAAGCTTCCAAGATTAACGGTTCATCCCCCAATGGGTGAAAATTGAACATCTTGAAAAAAAAACCTGAAAACTATGCTTGGTGTCGCAGAAACGACGATAAAACCCAGTCCGGTCCGGACCACAGGACCAGGAAAATAGACTTTCGGGGACATGTCGGGAAACTTTCACATAGTTTCAGCTGAATGAATAATCAGACGTACCAAAAACTTGCAACTTCAACTGAAGAATACGTGGATATATCGTAGAATCTCATAATTTCAGGGGATCAAACATGTATAGCGAAAGGGGTGTGTTTCTCCTGACTGTTAACGATATTTTTACTAGCAAAAAAGGAAACAGGATCATATACTAACACTTTAATCTAATTTGGAAAAATGCTAGTCGAAATTATGCAGTTTTGTCATAAATGTGGTCTCCTTAGAAAAATATTGCGTTTGTGGTAACGCTACCTACTTTACCAACAAAAGGTCCTTACCAACGTTTTTTTTACCTCTCAGGTATTTTTATACCAATTAACATAGCACTCTGGCATGTATTTTGTGTTATATATAAAAGCAAATTGTAAAAAAACCTCCCGATACACAGAAAATTCGTCGGGTAGGGTTACCACAAACCAACACTGATTTAAGCATGGCCGTAATGCTAATATTTTCTGAAAATCTTTTTTATCTAAATTGGATCATTTTTCTGTGCATTTTTTCTGCTCGTGATTTTAAGATTTATTTATCAGCTCAGACACTTCATGGTGTTAATTTTACAGAGAGAGTACTTTGTAGAAAAGTAAAATAATATGATAAAATGGCGTGTTTATTAGATATAACTGAATTTATTTGATGATACTGTATTTTTAATATTATCTATTGGTTGAATCAGGCCCTACATGTACTATGTCACGTGTCGAGTTTTTAATTGTGTTTTTGTATTGTTTCTTTTTATTAAATTGAGAATGTACATTGTATTTGTTCGATTTTAGTATAGATAACATTCGTTCACTTGTCCTATATAAAGTTATTGTACTTTGACCAATCAATATACAGACAATTTACATATCTCAATGTTATTTCTGATACAAATAGTGTACAGTACGTATACAGCTATCAATTAGTGTTATACAACAATCACTATCTGTATTAATCAGCATTATTATCGCTTATACTAAACTTCAGACCTCACTGTCAGATACTACTGTATTTCGATTTATCACGATATTACATGTACTGTCTAGAGTTACATTATATACGATATAACGAGTACTCTTAATTGTTCGACTACTCTTAATTGTGTTTAATAAGACAAGTTTTAAAAACTGTTTCCTTTCTGGCCACACGCTCGTTTAGCAATAAAAAAAATCGTTCGTGACTTTTTGGATATTGAAAGAATGTGGAAAGGTAAGACAGACAGAGAGAATGGGTGCACCATTCCTCGGGCCTAATAAAATGTCTAAATAAGAGTAGGTCAGGTAACGGCCGTAACCAGAAACAAACCATTTTGTTTTAGATCTAACCGGGAGAATGTACAATGCACGTGTATTTGTTCTTCCTGTAACAGCCCTTGATGTCAAGTGAATTGAATTGTTTGTCGAGTGTACGCGGCCGTTCGTACACCACTCGTGGCCAAACAATGCTATCTAAAATAGTACATACGTATAACAATTGTTCATACGACACAAGCAACATACAAATCAATCATATGACAAGAAGTTCACCGACGGAAATAATGTGCCCGTTGTTCAACGAAAATTCTAGTCCACTAAATGATCGTATAACAAGCCATTTATATTGCGTTACAACGAAACATTATAAGTATAGTATGCAGCACTACAGAACACACACCAATCATGTATGACATTTTGATCGATTGAAACCTTCGCTACAGTACAGTCGTAATTTTATACGAGAAATTATTTACATTCGGTTCGACATCACAGAAAATCCATTCCTTACACACAACATGTCACAAATTTGTTTACGTTTCCCACAAATTCCGAGCACATAAAGCTAGTTCTGGTAAAGCTACACTCAGAAACGTTAATAAATTTACTCGAGTCATGTACCGTATGTTAATCTACTGTACACGCATTCTATATATACAACATAATTGAAAACAAACTAAATGATCAAATTATCTTAATAAATGGAACGAAATTTTACCAATACCCTCAGAATGAAGGAAAGAATATGTCTAAAAACTAACCTGTACATTTAATGTCTGTTATAAAGACAAAAATTAAAATTAAATCCGATATCCGCATGCTGACATGGACGAATCGATGTTTCTACACTCAGTATTATTATGTGACTTGCCGGTTCACATTTTAAATAACACGTTTTACTACAAACGCACGTGCGTATAAATACGTCATTAATTCATTTCCGGTAAAACCTTGCTTCAAATATGAATAATCCGTTTCGTTTTTCGTGAATCAAGCAATCGTTCTACTCGAAGTCAATTAATAAACGACTCACGGAAATCGTTAGCTGGCCGATAAGACCGTGTGTGTACTCGCTGTACTGGTTATTTTTACATGAGCGAATTTCATGTAGCTGTTAGCCTAGGCCAGGCATATCAATACAGAGGTTTCCACTCACTATGTAACGAGGTGCACGCTTGAAAATACAATGTAATTTGATGATAATGACATTGCGTTCGTTTCAAATGGTCTAACGCCGTTTTTCAACGATATTTCAATCTAACACCTTACCAGTTTTCTTGGACTATATTCTTATCCTTCCACAAGGTGCCGACAACTTCACATATGGAAGAAATTCGACATTTGTCAAATATAATTTCATAGAATGGTATGATCTGTCGTGACTGTGTTTCGAGCCCTGGTCGACATGTTACAAGTCAAACGCACTGACCGCTAGATTACAGCAACTTGACCACAGGCTGTCTCAATAAGTAGGTTCGCGAAAAAAATCGCGTGTGTACATGCAATGTTCTTGAATTTATTTTCATTCAACTTTATAAAATGTCGCTTCAGTGGAGCAATATGATCTAACTACTTTTTTTTCTAAATTCTGAGAAAATCACTCCCAAAGCTTATATTTCCAGCTTGGCGTAGGCGGGATCCTGTCAATGACGTCATAATTCATATTTTCTTGTCACGAGCATGTAGAGCAACACTGTGATATAAAAAAAAAATTGAAAAAAGGAAATAGAGCACTACATAAGAATCAGGCGATGTAGTGTTAATTGCATAAGTATAGTGTGCTTTGTGGTCAGCTAAGGAATATGATTTCATGGTGTTTTTATGACCATATTGTTCGATCTACATCAAGTATAACTATAATTATACTATTTGTGGCTTTATTTCTTGTTCATAAGAATCTTGTGAAAGTTGAAACTTAAGTGTTCCCATCCCAACCACCGAACCAGTGACTGCATAATACTCGAATATGTGTCTAGAAAATCACAGGGAGACAGGTTAGGCATACATCGGTGCTTTACACCGGGCAAGATAAAGAACCATGGAAAACTATTCGAAATAACAATAGGGATATAAAATACCTGGTTCTCCTGTATCTTATCTCCCCTCTCTCTGGGGGCGGCACTGATGTGACCATAGCTGTCGAATGGCCCGTTAAACATATTCAAGGGAACAATTAATACACGACAACTCTGGATACAGATTGGTGTTTTTTGTCACTGATTTGTGTGATTCGGACGGAGAAAAATTTGCAGCAAACAAGAAGTACTGACATAGAATTTGGAAACTGTAAGTTAGTTAAAGTTAAAAAAACTGAAAAAATATATAAGCTGAAACTTGCTCCTTAAAACTAGAAAAATGATCCGAATAAACAAGCTCTGTGTGAAACATGTGAGTATATAAGCAAAGAAGAAATCGAGAAAGTCCAACATTGTCGACGAAAATCTATCATCAGTTATAACAGAAGACTTCAATCGATGTTAAAGACTTGAAGGGATGACAAGAGAAAATGTTTCGATCCGTCTTGGTAATTACATGTTACGGACTGTACTCTTCCCCGCCCAAACATTACAATTGAATAAATGAATAAATGTTTTCTTAGATTTCAATTCGAAAAATAGTTGGTATGCAAATCATGTTCACGACTGTAAGTTCAGCTGAACTGAAGAATTCATGATGAATATATAAATCGCCGGGAAGTCAGTATCGACGATATATCGCCGGGAAGTCAGTATCGACGATATATCGCCGGGAAGTCAGTATCGACGATATATCGCCGGGAAGTCAGTATCGACGAATTATTGGTACCAAGGACTTATAAACATACATATGTACGTTTAATTGATATTTCTTAACGCTTATTTTCTCACGTTTTGTATAATTCAGTATAAATTTAAGTATAATCAAAATAATGCTGTTGTATTTAGAAAGAAACAAACAGTAAAAATGGTTGCGTTTTCAATATTTAAAAAATCAGAACATAAAAACTAGATACTGCCAGTAAGTGTTTATCTAAATAGTCCTAAAATATATCGTTTAAGAAATATCGATATTATTAGAATCGATGACAGTCCTATACCAAAGACCTATCTGGTCTTGCCAAATGATTTGTCAATTTAACAACACGTTTGAACTGACAGGTTGACGACTTTCTCATGGGTAACTAACTTGTCCCTTAATACTCGTACATATTGTTTGTTACAGGATCTTTTTTCTAGATGGCAAAATTATACATGGATGTTGAGAGACATATTTATGACTATGTAGACCGGTGGTGGTCCAGTTGGTAGTGCGATACTCAGTCGCAGCAGATCATACACGTCCACGAACATTTGGCAAGAAATAACGTCAAGATAAAGCCGCCGTATATAACAATTACTGTTGAAAACCAATAAATAAATGAATAATTTTAAGTGTTTTATCCTGTATTGGAGGAAATATCTAACTAACGCTACATGTATATAAATGGTAAAATACGGAAGTCATAAATCTCACATGGTAGTGATAAGAAACGGGCAATTAAGTCAGAACAAGGACAGAAAATGTTGCATTATGAATAGTTCATGCAACAGACGGTTAAGAAAAACATTATCAAGGGAAGTAATCCAAAAAATAAAATTAATAAAACCAGATTTGTTCCCCTTACCGTTAAAAAATTGATGAGTTTCTGAACCCAATCTACCCTAATTTTCTCCCGCAACCCTGGACTTTTATTAGGTCCTAGGAATGGTACATCCACTTTCCTTTCAGCACTCTTTCAAGAGCCTACCAACCCTATTTTTAATGGGTATGTTACCAGAAGCAAACACTTTTTAAGCCTCACTCATGTAGCAAGAGGATGCATGCTTTTAGATATACCTGCTTATAGCTGTTCAAAAATGTTCATGTTAAAAAAATAACATAGCTCAATTATGGTTCATTTCTTCTACAGCAACCCTGAAGATGATTTAATACACCAATGTTTTTATCAACCCTCATGTAAGTAATGATTACTAATCTTAACAAAGTTCTGTGACTTGTAATGTCTGAAGTCTTGCTATTATCTTGTAAATGTCACTAAATACATGTGCAGGCTCTATCTTTACTGGTTTTTATACTTTTCTTTCCATCAGGCTTAAAAAAACTGTTTGTTTCTGGTTACCTGACCGCGACCCTAATTTTTCCCGCAACTTTTAATTCCTTTGGTTTGCAGAACAAAACATCAACTTTCTATTTTTTTTTTACATTTCCACACACTTTTAATTATGAGCCAAAACAAGCTATAAACAAGCTATTAATGAGCGTATCACCAAAAAACAAACTATTTCTTAGGTCTTCTAAACCAATCATTTTCGTGTTTTTAGCACAAGAAAAAACAAGTGCAATTATTCAAGGTACCGTATTTATTAAAACATATTACATACAACAAAAAGGCAAAATTGTTCATTTGCATAAAAGATTTTGCATAAAAATCACTGCCTTAAAAACATGAGCACAGATAAAAGAAATAAATTTGCAGTAAAAATATCACAAATATTGCAGACATAAATAAAGTTTACCTAAGTTAAGTTTTCTCGCCATTCATTACTTATATCAATCTCTAAATAATTATTTTACAAATGTAAGAATTCGAAATAATTTTAAACATAACATGATGTGAAGGTTATCACCATGTGATGACCTGCTGAGTATACTCATCAAGTAATATATATATATCAATGGCAAGGTCAAACAGATATGATTAGTCAAATAGACAAAATCATAATTAAACAAGATAAATGGTTACATATACACATTGTTCCACATTAGACAAATTGTTACTGTGGCCTTGAGTGGTTAAGG
This sequence comes from Lutraria lutraria, assembly GCA_964023205.1. NCBI lineage: Eukaryota > Metazoa > Mollusca > Bivalvia > Venerida > Mactridae > Lutraria > Lutraria lutraria. Next base: position 6,263,112 of record OZ026845.1, read on the forward strand.
TCTACTAATAACTAGCCTCTCAGTGAGGCTGTGAGTTTGAGTCTGTTAATTTAAGCTGTTCCCCTGGTTTAAGTCAGGTCAGTGGTATATACCTTGGGTTACCTTCCAACACGATTTAAACTACAGAAGATGCCAAATAACTCTGCCCGTTGCTGGGACGTCAGACCCCAGTGAAACTAAAGACAATGTGTCCCAGACCAATCTAGACCATTCTCCAGATGATGTATGACTGCCTTATTGTTATTCAATTAAAGCGATGCATAGATAAACATGTATGTTTAAAGGATGTAAGTTCATCAAACAAGAACAATACAGATTTTGTACATTATTTACAGACTTTTTCACTAATTTCTATTCTAACAGTTAAGCATAACTTTCAAGAACTTGGCACATTTAGACTACATGACAGTAACAAAAAGGTTAAACTACAAATGTGTCTATAGAACATAATTTCATAACTCTAACCCTAATACTCCAATACCAAAATACAAATTCAAGGGCAGATAACTCCAGAGTCTTCAGTCTTTGACAGATCTAAATCCCTTATGCACAACATCATTTGCTGATAAACATTTCTGTATAATTTCATAAGTCAGCCCCTATTACTTTTGGATTATATACGTTAGACAAGATTTCATACGGAAAGATTGACCAACAAGGGTAATTCTATATGTGCCCCATCTTTCAGAGTGGGGGAACAAAAAATTCCCCCAAAATTACTTTTCACTAATACAGTATACATGTATCTAATGATTGCAATCGCCCATGGATACAGGTACAATAATGTACTACATCCTCTTAAAATTCATTCTGTGTATATACACTTTAATTTTAATACACAAACATTTTCAGAAGAAAAACAAAATATCCAAGAAGTCCTCTCCCTTCATCTGGTATACAATATACAATGTATATATCATGTGATGAACATATCTATAATATATATATATCTAGAGACGTATAGGTTGTATTATGCATCTCTGATCAACACCACCAATATAACAAGAGGGCCATGATGGCCCTGTATTGCTCACCCGAGTATCGTAACACTAAGGGATAATTTAATCAAGGAAAGTTGTTTGTCATATATAAATCAAGTGACCCCCGGGGCAGGACCTATTTTGACCCTAGGGCAATAATTTGAACAAACTTGGTAGAGGTCCACTAGACAATGCTATCACAAAATATCTAAGCTCTAGGTCCTCTGGTTTTTAAGAAGAAGATTTTTGAAGATTTTCTATGGCAACCAGAGTTCTGCATGGAATGGAATTCTTTGAACAACTTTGGTAGAGCTTCAAGCAAGGAACACACCTGCGAAGTTTTGTTGAAATTGACCAAGTGGTTTAGGAGGAGATGTTGTTTAAAGAAATTGTTGACGATGGACGGACAAACGATGATGGACGACAGACATAGCTCGATCCTAAAAATCACCTTAGCATTCTGTGCCAGGTGAGCTAAAAACTCAACAGGTATCAGGTCCCCAAACATCACAATGGCAATCAAACCCTGTCAATCATATACTGTCAACTATACCCTGTCAACTATACCCTGTCAATCATATACTGTCAACTATACCCTGTCAACGATACACAATTAACTACACATTGTAAACCACATACAATTAACCAAACATGTCAACCACAGTACATACTGTGAATGGAATACTAAATACATGTAATTAAACTATTATGAATTATGCATAAACATATATCAGGGGCATGTACTCAGTGATACACACACTTGCATGTGCAGAACATATTAATAATAAAGTGAAAATATATTACAAGTATGGCAAAAATGGCAACCAAGATGAAAGCCTAGGGGGTCAGGCCATAGTTAGATCTATCCATCTTCTTGCATGCATAATTTTTACAGATGATATCAGGGGTTTTAGGGCTTGTGCCCTAACCCATAATATGGGGACAAAATAACAGGATGAAGCCCCTTTTGGGGAAAAGATACTTGCCTGAAACAAATTTGGGGAATGAAATTTGAAGGAGTAAATTGGAAATTTGGAGAAAATTGCATGATTTTCAAGAAATTTTCAGAGGGGAAGGCGTCCTTTACAGACTACAACTAATAGTAATTGACCCCACAATTACATTACAAAGTTAATCAATTTTATATTTACAACACCACAACCAAACACCACAACTTTGTATATGATATGTAAGCAAGGACTTATATACATACATGTATGTATATAAGTCCTTGAAAGGAAACTTCTAATGTTAAAGAAAAATATAAAAAAAAGACTGAACAAAAATCTAAACCTGAAGGTTGATAGTTCCTTAACCCTAACTTTTTTGAATAACGATAGTTTTCTTTACACAAAAAAAATAAAAATAAAGAAAGTCCTTGATAGTGAAAGAACATACTTGTCAGACAGGCAAATTGGGCCAAATTTCAGACTCAAATCAGTCCCCTAAAACACTTTATTAGGAGGTAATGAAGAATTTTGCATTTTTAATGAAAAACATTTACAACATCTAAAGAGTTACAATAAGCTTTGAGCGTCATACATAAGTTATTCACAGCCTAATGGAATGTTTTGAACACATACTCATGAACAGAAACATAGCCGGTACTAAAATTACCTGTATATATAACTAATAGTTAATTACCAAATATTTTATTGACTAACTCATTTCTAAAGGGACAGGTGAATATTCATACTGAACTTTGGTTAATTTCTTTTTCATCAAATAAATAATTATAATCAATAAAGTAAACCCAAGGAGACAACCAAAGGTTATTGCAACAATTGTTGATGTCTCTAAAGAAGATAAAATTGCAGATATGTGTAACCCAGTGTCTTGTTTCGGTGAAAGACCACATTCCTCTTCTAGATTCCTAGGAATAGATGAGTTCATTATTTGAGCAAATTTTTTTAGTGGACAAAAATATTCACATGTTGGCAATTTAAGAGGATATGGCTCAGAATCAGTCTCATTTCTATAAAGCATAAGCACTTGAAACTCCCCAGCTTCAATTTCATGTAATTCAATGATAACACAAGCTGTGTATGGAGGCTGTCTTTGATTAAATACTCCAAGAGTCATTAGAAAATGAACCAATGTTGTATCATGAGCAGAATACATAAATAGTTTCATTGGAAATGCCTCGGTAGTGTGAATACTTCTATTAACCATATGATCAAGCATTTCACTCAGAAGGGGTCCGCCTCTCAAATAAACATAATCAGGTGGTATATCGGAAAATGAATAGATATCCATCAAATCATTAACTGAGTCCATAATTTGTGGGGTAACCCAGTCAGGAAGTCTATGGTCAGCACTTGCATTCTGACAAAATATTGGATCTAACACATTACAAATGCCATCCCAAGTATTTGGTTCACCAGAATTATCAGACAGATACACAAACAAGTCTTCATTTTCTGTCATGATTTTTTTTCTTTCAGCATTATCTTTAGAGTATTCTGTCCCAGCAGCTTGAAATACAGGGCACGATGGGTCAGTACGTAACAGATAATCCTCATCTAATGGCACTGTATGGACAGGTATTGGTTGCCAAGGGAGGTTCTCTCTCCAAGATTGTGATTCATCCAATGGAGGATATAACGCTGCTAAAACACAGTAAGCACTCATCAATGTCCGATCACGTGCCGTGCTACGTACATAAATTTCACTTCTTTGATAAACAGGATTCAAGAAGTCGCTTTCAACATAACGCTGGTAGAGATACTTTCCAAGAGAGAACTCCTGCGCCATTCCTTTTCTAGACAACTGACCATAACCTTGAGGCCAACTTGATTCATCATAAATATCATTGGCATAGGTGTGAGTTTGGCTTCTATCACCATGTCTGTAAACTACCTGAATAACACATTTAATACCACAATTCGGTAGTCGATAACATATAAATACAGTACATGATGGAAACTTTATAACTAAAGGCAGTACACAAAACTTGATTTACATAGAAGTTTTGATTTTGACTAAGTCAAAGAAAACTTTTAGGGGACATGCATACATATAACACTTCCAGATAAACATTACCAGCTCTTTAATACATTTAAACCATAACTACAATTTTATGACAAAAGACAGGATCAAGAAATGTCTTGGAGAGGGGAAAGTAAACCAACCATTTCAGAATGAATAACAATTAAGCTTACTTACAGCCTAATCAACAAAGAATGGTATAACAAGTTATCATGGTAATAATGAATCATCGCAGTATTTTACAAAAATCACAAAATTATTTTATAAACCTGTTTGTTGCTTATCCTTGGCAAATTTCAACAAGCAAACTAAGTTGTGTGATGATCAGTAATTCAGTTTAATGTACAAATTTTAGGTAGGGCCTATGCCAGGGCCTTTTTTCCTTCTGTAACAGAGGCCGAAATTCAGTGACTTCCCAATTGCAAAAAGGCTGTTTATTCCCAATTTGAGGCAAGAAATACCCCAAAATACAATGCTTTTCTAGCTCCGTTGTCTAACCTTCTCAAAATTTGGCCAATAATCGCGCTTGAATTTCCCAAAATGAAAGGCTAAGGCCCCTTCCAAATTTTGGAAAAAAAGGCCCTGTATGCGCTTATGGAAATGCGGTGCAATGCATAAATAACGATGAATACTTCCAACTTGACCATACAAGTCGGTCCAGGATGATATGTCCAGTAGGTCAAGGACTTATATACATATAAAGGGCTCAGCGCAACACTGTCATAACTTGTTCTTATTTCAATATGAGTTACAACACTGTTGCGCTGAACCCTCGGTTACATGGTTTCGCAACTGCTAAAAATAGCTCAAACAATATCATTAGATGATCCCACAATGCATTGCTATACACTCGGCAATGTCAGACAGCTGTAATCGGGTGTTTACGAATTTGATTATACTAAAAAACTCTGGCAATTGGGCACAGGAAATTGGTAAAGGATGCAACAAATTCCATAAAGATATTGAGATACATTTATAATCCAAAAAGTCTAAGCATTGAAAAATGCATTGATCAGTCAAACATTTTAAATTCCAAGATGGCGGACATCTATAATAATATAATCCTTTCGTCTCCGAGATTAAACATTCGGAATACCACAGATATTTTCGCTGTTATTAACATTTGGATCATCATGGATATTTTCCCTTTTGTAAACAAGAGCATGAAATCCCGTTGATTCACGTGTTATCTATATTACCGCGGGATTTGATTACTTTTAACTATTAATACGGAAGTTACGAATCTATGTATGTATATAAGTCCTTGAATATTATGCAAATTATGGCAGTGTCCCTGATTTGGTTGTGAGGACTGTTTAGTATCTGTGATAGAGATCTGTCATTTATAGAGACAGTGCTTGAAATAGAGACTGACTGTAGCAGTATGGTGTATAATATTTGTATTTGTAATTTGGCCGTAATAGCTCAGTTGGTACAGCATCTGACTTGCAAGCATGAGGTTGCGGGTTCAAGCACTATATTACTTTCCTCCCCCTATTACACTTGGTGCTGTGAGTGTGTGACTATCCTTAGGGAATCTGAAGGGTGAAGCAAAGGCTGGGTTAGTGTCAGTTTAAAGAGCCTGTGGTTGTCACAACAATTTACTTTGAGGAAAAGGAAGGAGGAATGAATTATGCAGCAGTATGGTGTAACACCATGTTTCATTTGTCTATACGCCATTTTCACAATAAAGTCTGCACAGCACTTTGTACACTGTTATACACATATTTTAGAATTATGCTCTGTAAAAATGACTTCTTTTATGTGTTTTTGTGTTGCTAGAGTGTTCTTCTATGAGAAAAATGATATATTATATGTCTATATGGGTTTGAGTTTATGTAACGCCAAAGAAAGTGTCATAATTTTAGCATGTTTTCAGCGTTATGCTGTTGCACTAAAAAAATCGTTAAAGTGCATAACAATTTTTTGTAAAGGAATTGAATACACCATGCTGCATTTAATATACATTTCAAGCTCGGAGACTCAGCTAACAGGTATTTTTTATTTCATTAAAATTGATAAAGAACTGACTAACTAATGAACATTTCTGTAAAACAATGCTTTGTTATGCTTATTAACATCAAAACCTTTTTACAGCCTGAAATTTCATAAAAATATGTTATAAATTCTAAAATTAGTTCAATGCATCATTAAATAATAACATCATTATATTGTTGAATGAAAAAAATCAGCTTTTTTACAAAAAAACAGTATTTTGACTAAATATGATTTTTTTACTTTTCAGGATCACTGGCATCACAGAAATGTAGTGTCCGCAACACACAAGATCCTGACAAAAGTAACAGCAAGAGGGGCAAATGAATGCTAAATACATAAAACATGATTGATGCTCATTATATGTGCAAAATTGTAAAACTGTTGTGCCTGCAATAAATCTTTTCCATCCCAGTTACAGCCTGTAGTGTCCGCAACGTTTTGTAGTGTCCGCAACATTGTTTATTCTCCAGATATTAAAGTTTGAGACTGAAAATCTGTTTTTTTAACTAAAAATGCTTCAAAGCAGAATGTTAAATCATGATTTAAATTCAAAATTCAAATAAAAATGAAACTGAAAGGTTCATATAACAGGTTTTCTCCTAAATCTTATAGATCTCTAGCAATTTTCATTATCATGGATATTGAGTTTTATAATGTGAATGTCAATAGGTAGGTTTAAAGAGAAGGTCATATGCAATGCTTTTAAGGTGATTTTACAGAAATATACTATAAAATAAGTGGATGAAGACAAAATTAAAATTAAACAGCTTTTGTAGTGTCCGCAACACTTTGTAGTGTTCGCAACATACTTCTTATTTACCTTTTATGTTGATATTTATTCTTTTCTTTCAATTTGTAATAATCAGACAATATGAATCTTAAAATAAAAACCAGAAATGTCCTGAAGTATGCTCATTTTTTAAAGTCCCATCACTCATTGATGAGTAGACTGTGGATATTTGTTACATCAAAGCTAAATCACATAAAACATTACAAATCTTATCAAAATACATATGACAGAGATAGTTCGTTAGAAATATAGCACTATATATAACTTTCCTTTAAAACTAAACTATTTTTTACTGATTTCAAATTTTGTTGTATTAAAAAACAGTGTTGTGGACACTACAGAACAATGGGTTTTTAAAAAAAACATCTATCATAAATATGTAGTCTATATTCTAGTTAGAATTTATGATGAAGTTAAATCCTAAATTGTGGTAGCTTTCTACAAGATCTTTTAGTTCAGTAATCATTATAATGTATCCTTGAAAAGATTGTATTCAATGCATTTTTTTTAGACTATGCTTAAAGTGTCTAGTTTTAAATATTTTGGTAACTTCTGTGAAAGGCATTTTTGGTCTTCTGTTATTGTGAATATTTGTGTAAAGTTAATTTGGGTGGCACTAAATCAGAAAAGGTTTTGTTGCACAGGTAAACATAATCATTTAAAATATCATGTTAAATTCTAGGATGTTTCTAATTGACTTAAATTAATTTTCCAGAAGCTACCACAATATTGTACATCAGTATTAATTCCTTTAAGTGACCATGTTAACAACATTACAATTGGAACACTTAATTTCTGGTCACTAACATTGACCCTTCAAAAGAAGAATTAGTCTGTCAACTCTGTTTTTCATCCAGATATTTCCTGGCAACTGCATGCAGGAGGCAAACATAGACATTCTGAAGAAACCTGTTCTACATGTATCTTCAAAAAGCACAAACAGGAGAAAGTACTTTGTTTCTAAATATCTGAGGACAAGGTTCTAATAAAAAGTGCCTGTATATGCTTGCAAAAAGTAACAGCACTAAATTTCATGAATACATCATTTTAATATAGTGTTTCAGTGCTTTAAGGTTAGCAAGTAAATATGAAATGCTGTCAAGAAAATAAACCTCTATATGTAAATGTATAGATATTATGGCTTTCAGTGAAGGAACACTTAAAGTTGTTAGTTTTTAAATGTTATTTTTCAAGTGATTAAATGTTACAGATTTAGGTATCTTTAAAAGTATTTCTTGAATAAATAGGTCAGTGGTAATTCACCCTTGTATACATACATGTATATAATCATTGTTTTTTTGGATAATAATGCAAAGTTGACATTTTACTTATAAGATTTCTTTGTTTACTTATGAATATACTTAAGTTTACATAAAAGTTCTAAAATTAAGGGATTTCTTTTGATAAAGATTATAGATACTTTATTTATAACAGCTAACAAGTTTAAGTTATTCATATACATTTGTAAAGAATAATATTTACTTGAGACTGTCCTTTGAAATACAATGACAAAATATGTAGTGTCCGCAACATGTTCAGACCATCTTATTCTGTGTTTGATTTAATAATTCTTATGATAAAAGCTATAACAAAATACTTATTTATTGACAGAAATGTTAGACTTTGAATAGGTCAGTGGTAAATCACCCTTTTATACATAAGTATTCGGTGATTCTTGAATGATATCAATCATATCATGCAAATTTGAAATTTGAATTATTAGACTGTTTTTTTTTTCAGACATATCTGCTGACATAATAGTTGTAAAATCAAGGAATCTTTTCATAAAGATGGTAGATACTTTATTTATAACAGCTAACAAGTTTAAAATATTTAGATAAATAATAATATTTACTTGAAACTGTCCTTTGAAATATAATGACAAAATATGTAGTGTCCGCAAAATTTTAGGACCTCTTTTTATTTTATGTCTGATTTAATAATACTTATGACAAAAACTGTAACAAAAGACTTATTCATTGACAGAAATGTTAGACTTTAAGTTAATGAGTAAAACATGCTTATAGAACTGAAATTAGATCATAGAGAGTAAACAATGTAATGGTATTATTTTCAGGATAAAATTCTACAATGATTATAGTGCAACTGGATCAAATTTTATCAAAAATAAATTTCTTGAAAGGCAAATGTGTTTTTGTTTTCTTTCATTGAACATAAAAACAGAGTCAGAAACCATTGAATAGGCAAAACATGTCTATTTATAAAAAGATGATAGGAGCATAACAAAAATAGTTGTAGTGTCCGCAACAGGCTGTACTAGCTGATATTAAAAGTGTCACAGATCTAGATCCACTCAAGCCTATGTTTAAAAAAATTAGGAATGTCTGCAGGAATGTTGCTGTAACAGATACACAAAGCCCCAACTTTGTCAGTGAAGGTTCATTTTTGGACCTGTAGTGCAACATGCTTGCAGACTTTATTGTGAAAATGGCGTATAGTATTTGTTAAATTTTGTATCCATAAATCAGACTTTGCGAAAGGCGACGGACCAGATTGTGTGTTGGTCCGATATAAATCTTATGTCATCAGACCGACTGGCCGGCAACTTATATTCCTGATGTATACACATTTATAAATACATGTTTACTTTTTTCGGTCCGACAGAATTTTCAAGCTTGTCAGACTGAATCAATTATCAATGAGGCCTAAAAAAAAAATAGTTGTGTTTCTGGTGGCATGGCCAAAAATAATAGGGTCGGTAGGTAGGCTTCTTTTTTTAGATATATAGAACTACTATTACTGACAGCTGCTATATATAAATGTATCATTCAGTTAAATTTTGTTAATCCTTAGGATACAATGTATATCTGTTGTGTCAATAAAGACATTGAACCTATCTTTTCTTAACCAGCAGGAAGCTGCAATATAAAGCAGCTGGGATGTGGATATGTGGATACATTGTATTTTTCTATCCATCACAGGACAAGTAGAAGTCTATGAAATGTTTAATATATAGATGTAAAATCTATATCTAGGCTTGAGTTTTAATCACATTTTGTTGCTCAGATTTAAAACAAATCTATACATCCAAAGCCAAAGGACTATAATTATACCAATGTACGTTTGGTATGAATTGAGATATATCTCCTTCACAAAATTTACAGATGGTAACTAATTTCTTTGGCTCTTACCCCTTTTATCTTATTTAGCCGCTATATTATTAAAATGCAAATAGAATTTTTGAAGTTCAGAATATATTTATAAACACATTAATAATTCAACATAAACTGAATTATGATTTTCATAAGACTAACACTGCTGTCCTGGCAAATTGAGAGTTCTTCATGAATATTTGCCATGCAATTAAATATCAATGGTAAGATACCACATTAGAGCAGGTTTACATGAAATACCCATTATAGATGACGTGTGTTTGCACCATGTTTTGCTGTTATCCGAACTTTGTTGTCCGAAATTTGAATGTATACTTCATGGAAATAAGAGTGTAACGACCATTCTTAAAATTAAGGAATCTTTGATATTTTATTGGTCATAATACTTCATTCAACATGATATTGCAGTAAATATTCCATATAATACTATCAAAGTGTGTGATTATCAGGTAAAGTGTACAGCAATTTTCGGAAAATACGACCCGGACTGTACTGTTTGGTACGGACTTTATTCAATACCAACGACGAAGAGGAAGAAAGAACTCACAATTAGTTTGATAAAATTGTCATCATTATGAATGACAGCTATGGGCAATTATAATTGTTGTTGATTATAGGTGCAAACAAACAACATATACATCGGCTTGGTAAAATTCTCAATTTAAGATATGACTGACAAGTTGCCGATCTTTGTTAGTATCACACAATATTCAGGTGACGAATCTTGATTGTACTGCGTTCATTAAGCATTAGGGAATTTTACGTTGGATTTTATTTCTATTTTTGCTACTCGTCCGCGGACAATACCCTCAAAAAGGTTACTCGTTCGACGGGAGAAAATCCCGTGTCAGACGAGTCGAGCATAGTGTTAACCTCATCGCTGAAACCGTGAATATCACTTAACACCTTAGCAACTGATTAACAGTAAGGTATTGTCTTAATTAAGTGCTGTTCAGGTCCATGCACGCATTTTTTTGACGTAAATGCTTGAGACAATGCTCGCCGGGTGCCGCCATTTTTAGCGACGTAATTCTGAGACGATTAACGGCGATGTCATCATCGTCATACATTTCACAATAAAAAAAATATGATCGGCTACCGGAAACAGAACTATTTTTTTTAGGCCTGACTGGCAGATTTATTTGCCTTTCGCAATGTTTGATAAATTGGCTGTAATATTAACCTGATTAGCTCAGTTGGGAGAGCATTTGACTTGCATGCAGGAGGTGGCAGATTCGAGCCCTACATCGGGAACATTATTTCCCTCCTTCTATTATACAGCAGTTCACAATCCTAACACTGACAAAGATACAATACAGAGTTCCTTCACGTAACCTTAAACTTACATTAGCAAGTCTGAGAGAATCAACATGCTGATTTTCATCTGGATCGAATACCGGACGATCAGGAATTTGAGTAGTCATATCATCGTCATCAGAATCTTGTTCTTGGCCGTAGTCGACGTCCTCACCAACGTTAGATTCCGAGTCATCAGAAGGTTGTAAATCAGCATTAACTTGGATTAAAAGACATCCGAAGATTATCGCATGAAAATGCATCGTGTTCTAAATAGAAATATCGTTACTTTATGTTGCCGCTTAAACAAATCGTCCATTACAAAATCATTTTTTATTCAGGACGTATTCAATTGCAAATGGAGTAATAAAATAAAGGGAAGTTACTCTGAAAGCACTGTGCCGGCTAAAGTTAGTTGCAAAACGGTAAGTTATCGATTCCTCCTACTCACGTTCGCCCCATAAGGATTCGTCCCACTTTGGCCACAAATTCCCAAACTAATAACATGATCTACATGTCTTCAGCCATTCACTTCATGACTTTTTATAGGGAAATATCTATAAAGCTAAAGGTATAAAGGCGGCCATTATTTGGAGGTGACCGTTAAAATCAGGCTTGACAGTATATTCTCACACGAAAAAGAAAGTGTTCATTTTATACTGGGCAAAACATCCTGATAATCATAAAGTCAGGACGCATAGTTTTCACTAGTAAAACAATGTTTTCTAATTATCAAATTTCAGTTAAAAGAAACGCATTGTGTAGCCAATGTATAAGCTCGTATGTTTGCACATTTCAATACCAAATTTGCCTAGCAATTTACTTAAAATCCTTCTATATTTATAATATTTATTGTATATTTAGTAAGCACCATTTTGACATTGAACGAGGAATGCGAGGCATGTGACTTAGTGATCAGCAAGACCCCTGTTTCCACAGTAGGAGATGATGAAGCAGACATGGCCATTGATAGACTATAGCTTCTGTTTACATAATCAGTTACTCAATGCTTATAAAATCAACAGGAATTTTGTCATACACTTTTTATCAACATAAATCAATAAGATTTACGATCCTACTTTTTGACTAATTTTTCAGTAAGTGTCGATCAAGTCTACAGACCATGACCAGGCAGGATTAATCTGATCCGGGGCAATAAAACAATTGAGAGATTACCCAATGTGGATTTTTTTGAGTGGGGGAGACTTATATAGTATATATATAGCCGTTCAGTGGAACCCAAAAAGTATATTTTTGGAAAATTGTGGTTATCGGTAACTCAGATATTGAAAACAATTGCAAATTTTTAATATAATTATGTAAATAATTTTTGTCTTTATAATCATCCGGTAGATCTGTGTTTTTTGGATGACACGTACATGTATGTTTGTCTGTTTTTGTACGTAACATGTATTTGTGTTCAAGGCTAGTTTTTATGTATGATTACCTTGTTGCGTACTGGTTAATGATCTATTATCCATTTTTGTATCCGAAATATATTTGTGTTTTGTTTAATTGAATTTTACCCTGATTTTATCATATCTTAGCACAATAAGTGAATATCTGATATCATATACGAGAAACGTGTTGCTTCCCATAGCCTGTGTAGGCCGGGGGCAACACTTTTTGCACGGAAACGAAAAAATCCAGAAAAAATATCTGAAGGAGTATGCCCCCAGACGCCCCTATAGAATTCGGCCTACACCAAGCTACACCACTGAAGGTGACCTTTATTTACTATTGGCAGTTAACTCAAGTTCTGCAGAATATTAGTTACTGTGTGGGTTACAAAAAGTGACTCTATAACGGTTATATAATTATTTATTTCCTAAGTAAAGACAATAAAACAATTTATATACAACTAGAAACACCAAGGTAAACTAGGTAAACAATAAAATAAAGTTCTGTTCGTTTTGCAGATATTCCTGAGTCATTGATACCAGTATATGTTGTACAACCATTCAGTTATCAATGCAAGGGACACTGTATTACATCTAGAGTCCCTGGTTCGACACACCAATCAAATATATTTATACAGTAACATTCCCGTAAAGTTGAATGTCATCAATGCCAAAATATCCATTCAGACTTGATTTGGTGGCTGTGAAGTCTATCTGTGAAGACACAAGCATATATTACATATAATCAGCAGTAAATGAAATAAACAACATTATATTCATGTAAGTCACTTGTAAGGCAACAAAGCAATACAGAATAGAATATACTGAACAACATGATTGTGAATTCATAACTATTGATAAATTGGTGGCTTATTATTGGTATATCTATATTGTATCGGCAATTCCTTTGAAATTCACATTATTGCTATGGCACAAAATTAATGAAACTGACGATTTCAATAATATGTTAACATAATGTTATAAACAACAGCAATAAATGAAAGGTAAAGGTTTATATATCACAATAGTATGTACGTATACACTTGTTATTTTTTTAAATAACCATGCAGTAGAACATTTAATGTACATTAACACGTTGGTGTATTAGTTTGATACTCTGTTAGCACTTGTCATGGACGATATCATACTACTCAATGGATCACTTAAATCATTGCATGTACAATGGTAAACAATGAGAAAGGTGATGTGCTGTTCCCCGGGCCTAATGAAAAGTCTAGGGTCACGGGGAAAAATAAGGAGGTCGGTCAACCAGGAACAAACCTATTTTGTTTGGTACAGGACTTGCTGAGTAACCAGGGTGTCATTAGCTTACTTTCATGTTAGGTTCCCCCTGAAACAGAATCGTTTCCTTCTGCCATCCACTCGTAGTTTGTTGATCTTTTTTCCACAGTAATTCCCTTTTGTCACCCACTTGTTTATATAAACTAACGGCAGCCGAATCTGACGGTAGATTGTACCAGAAACTCAGGCATAATTTACCAACTTCCGTTAGTGTTACTGACCGGAAGTGACTCGTCATTCCAAACTGTACGTGGAAATCATCTGTCATAAATGTCAAAAACAAACCATTTCCATCTGAAACGTAAAATTGATTGTTTGTTGTGTTTTAATTGCTGCGTTTATTTTGCATTTTGTAACTTTTATGAGTTAATACATGGACATTCTTATTGAATTACTCATTGACGACCAGAATTGAGGGGACGGCCTCAATTGTCGAGTGGCTATGGACTCTGATTAGAAATCTCAAGCCCAAGACCAATATGTGATCCTAACTAGAACTGCCACAGAGTGACTTAAAATACCCCCACATACCGCCTTGTCACAGATATATAGCTTCTAGTTGTACGAAATCCGCGGATAATCCGTGTGATTGCTTGTTATTATAATGATGATGATCAGCTAATTAAAATCCCACAATAGATAACTGAAAGACAAGCTAATTTATGGCCATTTTTGAGAATTGATATTCAAGTGTGACCATGACCTTGGAGATATTTACGTAATTCTATTGCATGACACACCGTCACATGATGGTAAACAAATATGTACCAAGTGATTTTAAAATCCCACAATGAATGACATAGTTATGGCCCCTACAAGTTCATCTTTTACCTTTGAACTCCAAGTGTGGCATTGACCTTGGAGATATTGATGTAATTCTTTCGCATGACACACCGTCCCATGATGGTGAACAGATGTACCCAGTGATTTTAAAATCTCACAATGAATGACATAGTTATTGCCCGTACAAGCTCATTTTTTACCTTTGACCTCCAAGTGTGACCTTGACCTTGGAGATATTGACGTAATTCTTTCGCATGACACACCGTCCCATGATGGTGAACAAATGTACTAAAAAAACCTTCAGTCTACAGAGAAGATACAGTGCGGACAAGTTTCGGGAAAGACCGACCGACCGACCGACCGACAAAGTGACTCCTATATAGCCCCCCCCCCCTACCAATGGTAGTGGGGGTATAATACTCGAGACATGAAAGTACACATGTCAATCTATCCTACGAACGATTGGTGGTTCAACCGAGATGTGCGCCTCTGGTCATTCTCCAATATAAGAGCTGGAATTAAGCTGGCTGACAAATGATCCTGGTTGTTAGTGCGACGTTAAACCCCAGCGAAAACAACGAGACAGACACACAATAATAAATTATTTGTGTCTTGCAATTTGAATACCGATGGCTTAATGACAATTAAGATTTGACTCATGATACGAAATACATATTATTGAATGAATGAATGATTAAACGAACGAACGAACGAACGAACGAACGAACGAACGAAGTGATTATCACCTTTGGAAGTGTCACCGTTGATTAATCCTAATGTTTTGTTACCATAGCTGTACCTAACCAAGTCCCATAAATGTGGATATATAGGCATATCATAGTAACATGAAGTACCACGATCAAAGTTACAGCTCCCTTCATCCACATACACTGTATTAATCAAATCTCTACATGATGGTTCTGAAGATAATACCATGATACATGTAATAGTAATAATAAAAAGAGCAATTACTAAAGGGGCCTTATGGGTGGCGTGATTGTGGCTTCTGACTCGGAATCACTAGACCCTCTCCGCTATGAGTTCGATTCCCAAAATACTCATGTGACGTTGCTGCCAAGCTAGCCAAGTTACGGGAGGTCGAGGATTCTACCAAGGTTAACTCTTTTGGTTTTCCACCATCGTTAAAGCTGCGACGTCGCAAAATGACCTTAGCTATTGGTACCTCATTAAACCCCAGTGGAAAAACACACGCACGAAATACTAAGCAAATATCTGTGTCAATGTTTATCTCTGAATATATTGAGCTTATTCTATTAAAAGCGCATAAATTAGAAAAATAAAGCGTTTAATTGAAAACAAAGACAGCATTGTTTGTGATGAAATATGGATGTGTTCCGTTATATTGCAGTACGTTTACAATGTTCATTTTCATCATTTACATTATTAAACACATACAAAAAGCCAATGAGAGATATAGAGTGGATGGTGTCATACCTTGTGGAGGAATTGGTTTTGGTGTCGTGTGACAATCGATCACGTGATATGGTGGACAAGTGCACGAACACCCGGATGTGTCATCTGCAGATTGTGCTGAACGAGATAAATGTCTTAAGGAACGTCGTTTTCTTCCAGTAGGTAATGTTATTCGGGGTTTCTCTGTAAGATAAAAACAAGCAGGCCTATTATTAACCATTTTAACACTTAATTTCATTCAGAACAGATCGTTAGGTCGGCTTCCAGTTGCGAGTTCAAAACGTTCTAAAACAGTATGTCTATTCCAATCCGCCCTTCACCGCTAGTAAACGTTGGGCGGTAGTTTTAGTTCCACTCTTTGCCCCCACATATGTACTGATAACATGTCAAATCCAGGAACCAGGAAAGGGCGTAACATTTATTCTGATTTTAAGATTAAATAAACATTTATATCTAGTAATTACTTACCTATAGATATTCGAATGTCGTCAATAGCAACAAAACTGGCAGAATTCTTCTTTATGGAACTAAATACTAACTGGAACAATGATAATAAACTGTTAAATAGGTGAGCGCAAAATTAGTACCATTCTATGGGATTATACAATAGAACACGATTATAAAATATAGTGAAATGTGCTGGGTACCCTAATTGTTAGCTCATTACATCCAAATTTCACTACAATGAAATAATAAAGGATCTGGTCGGTAAAAAGTAGCTAAGTTGTGTTGTTGTAAAGATGTTGTTGCTCAAGAGGAGGGTTGTCGTATATCATCGGCGCTACATGCAGACCAAATACCTTACACAGATATATATGAGTCCTGAACAACATTTGAAAAAAACCAGCTCCCTTATGTAAGTATTTGTAAGTATGTGAACTCGATCAACTATTGTTATGTCAGTAAAATATAAATAAATGTACAAAATATCAGGATTTTGTCATTTTTAATTTTAAATTATTCAAACCGACTATTTTCGGTCTTTTGAATCCACTTTATCATTACTGTAATAGAAATTAGCAATCTCTGTTCGCAGACCATTTGTCGTTCCAAGTCAATCACAATTATATATTATGTGAGTGATTAGGAACGACAACTCTTTATAGAAATTAGTGCCATGCATGTGTTAAAAATATCGTAACACAATGCCGAGTACCGAACGAGAAAGTTGCATTTTAATATTACTGTACATTACCATAAAAACTGAGTCTTCAAGTAGTGGTATCTTAGCTGGAACCCAGCCACTTGTCGCGCTACCGCTCATTTTCCATAACAGCAACCGGGTACCATTTTGGAATTCAGCAAATACTTGAAGCTCGGAAGCATTGTTTGGCATGTTGTACCAGAACGATGCGCAGTACTGCGTAAACGGAAGTAGACTTGGTGACCGGAAGTTATGTAAAGTATTGTTCTGCACGTGGTTGTTGTACGTGTTGAAGACAACATACCCGCCAAGTGATTCTTAAACAGATAAGGTCCATAATTGTACAGGTAATATTTGAATAATTAAGCAAAAAAGAGAGTTACAGACAGATATTTTGCTTTTCATGAAATTCAATATTTATGACAATATCTAACAATCGGGGGGTATATTCTTGGTAAATATTCACATACATGTACATGTACTAATTAAAATGATGTCACGTACCAATACAAAATCAAAATAACGTCAATTTAAATCGTAGATTTCACATAAAACAGGAGGCGAATGTCCCCGCTAAGAGCTAAGTCAAAAAGTGGCCACAATTCCTGTGCAAAATGTGTGGATTTTAACGGAAATCGAACTTGACTTGTATTTTATTACATGTACCTTCTTGTAAAATATGAAAGCAATCCATGAAATATTTCATTTTGTAGCTGAATGGCATTATTTGTTCTGATTAAAGACAAGTTCCAGAATAGATCAGACTTTTTTGAACGACAGAAGAGTTTCCAACATACAGGTTTGACAAATCAACTTGGCTGTTATAAAGTCGGTCTTACCTTTAGAGTGGTCTCCTATTATCTCACCAACACTGACGTCACCATAGCGATGTGACGTCCGTTCCCACAAATGTGGATAATCAGTCAGTGTGTATCCACAAATATCGTGGTCAAAGTTACAGCTGTATTGATCCAGAACTGATAACCGCTCGGATGCTAAATCACAGACAGTGCGTACTGGGTCCGGAGCTGAATAAATAGCATTGGTAGATTCGGTTGAAACTCTCTAATCCGGACTGGTCCGGACCAGACGGGAGCAAGTCCAAATTAGAATGGTTTAACAAAATGCAATGTATACACGAAGTAGTTTTTACAAAATATATCTTGATATACATTATTTTCGGATTAGCGGGTCCGAAATAGAAAATGTTATAGATTACAGTAAACTGAAGCAGTGATTTAAATGATTTTCTATTATTGTTACAGTTTGTCCTAATTTCTCGTCCAATGAAATGTTCGCATTTCACTTGAAATTTGAAAAATATATCGCATAAAATTTGCCGAAACCCTGATATGGAGAAAATAAGTCAAGTTTGTGCGCTACGTGACCAAACGCTGATTAGGGCGGTGCAAAATACGTCATCATTTACCGCAATGGCACAGTGCTCAATAAAATAGGCGGAGTTTAATAATCATAGACTTTATAAGAGATTGCATCATACTGAACCAAGTCGTATCTTTAGCATACGAATTCTCCATGCTTTTTGTTATTTTTGTTGGGTTTGACGCCCGTTCACGACAAAATTTCAGTCAAATACAGACGGGCCGTTCATTTTACCATCGTTCCTTTGTAGTACGTTATAAAACTGTTAATCAAATCTCATAGCTTGTCTTTCGATGTTTCCAAATTAATTATTACATTACTCATAATATTGATACACATGTACATGAATGTTACATGATAATCGACCTGAATATGTTTTTTTGTAAATTAATAATCAGCTCCATAATTATATTCAAACATGAATCTTACATCATCATAATCAAACTGAATGTGCATTTTATAAATCAGCCAGCACCTTATATGTATTCAACAATAATACGTTGAGAATGGAATGGATTTGATGCTCAGAGATCGATTGTAAGTTGTATAACATCTGGACCGGTGCTGGACACCACACTTGCAAGGTTTTCCGATCTAAGCCGCACTCGATGTGCAAGAATCCAAGAAGTTTGGAAAGAAACAGAACGGTCGAAAACTTTAAATAACGGTGCACAGGCCTAATTGTCCAAATTGAAAGAATGGTGAAACAGTAAGAAACATTGAAATCGTGCATTTCTAGGTATTGATTGTTTATATAATAACTAAGACAATACCAGTTCCTCGAGAATAAAACATGATAGATCTAGAATTCGTCGTAAGCTAAGGAAAAATCCATTGTTACAGGTAAATGTTGGCTCTTATTAACGCGTTTAAAGCACACTGAATGCCTCCGCTTTCTCTGAACTGAGGTACTTTGTGGGCGGTGTCAAACTAATCTATAGTGATGATTGACATTTTTTGTCGAGACAGAACCTGCGCAGGTGACATAAATTAGGACAAACTGTAAATCAGTTTATGGTTCATATTTTGAATTTTATGCGACATATCACTGCGCTCCGCTTCGCATCGCATCGGGAGGGTGCGTTAATCAGTTGAACGTCGTTTAATAGGGCATGTTCGGTATATTGTAAATAAACAATATCTTACTTGTGACTTTGTTGAGACTGCCTGCACATATGGTTTTAACTGTTGGACATTGACACACACAGTCAGTTGTTGTATGTTCTACAATGTAAGGGCACGACACGTTCATAATTTATATAACTCGAATATGTGTAAAATGATACGGAATTTTCAAAATTAATCTTTATTGATTTCGGAAAACAAAATGTACAGTAAAATATCGATTTTAGGATTATCTTATTGGATTACGGTCTAGATATTCATGCTGTCTCATTATCAAGGTAAAAATACAGAAAAGGGATAGAGAAACGGTCGAAAATAAGTGTTGATGGCCGTTAAGTGATGTCTCACTGTTAACAAATGTAATACCAGGTGCTTCCGAGGTCATAAATCTCGTAGTTTCAGTCGTTTCAATAAACGGTGTTTCAGTTGATGGTTCTTCTCTTTCCGTAGTCTGAGAAACCGTAGTGTTATCCGTTGTTGCTATTGTTGCTTCAGCAGTTGTAGGATCGCGGTATGGTGTTTGTGTTGTAATGATATTTTGTTGTTTTGTTGTTGTATCATCCGATGTTGTTTCTACCGTCGTGAATCTCGTTGTTGGCATTGCAGTTGTTGTTGTTGTTGAAATCGTTGTTGTTGTTGTTGTCGGTGGTGGCCGCTCTATTGTATAATATGGTTTTTATCGAAATATGCAAAAATTCAGTCATTACACACCAGAAGAAAAATTCTTATTATACTACGGATCCGGATATAGAGCCACAAGGATCTCGCCCGCGTCATTTTCACTGGCCCAAGAAAAAAATAACACAATACTCGTATTTCATGTTACAATCTGCCAATTTACACTGGAAAGCACTGCTATTTCGTCTTTTAAAGTTTTTTCTTGAGCCAGGCAAAAATGCGCGGAGTGAGATCGTTGTGGCCATAACTGGATTCCGAATTATACCAATCAAAGTGTATAATATAAAATCTCTTGATTCGATACACTCTCACGTGTATAACAATAATATTCAAATATAGTAACTGAACCAAAATTTCTCAAATTATATTAAGAGCAGATAAATATCAAAATACACTAAAATATCAAACTTTTAGTTAAAAAAAACAAATTTTGAAAATACCCATACTTTTGCTGTCTTGAATGTAATTTCAAATGTCCGCAAATTAATTTTCAAGATCGGCATACTATCATTTTTCAAAAAATATTTGTATTTTACAAGATTTATTTCCGAAATACATGTTGGCAATATGCCAATGGGTATACATAAATGATTTGACATAAATATAGTTAAGGTAATTAGGTCGGTGTGCCCAAGGTATACGTTCATAATACATATTCTGTTCTGTCTTCATTATCAAACATGTGGTTTTGCAATCGATCATGTATATAAACAAATTAATAGTATAAGAACCTAAGATTTTGAATTATTCATGTTAATAATTGTAAGTTATATACCTGCAAGAAAAAGCACATTGTCAACACCAACATATCCATAACCGTTTTCTCTTTCTGATTGAAATTCGATCTGAAATCAAAGTAAACATTTCTTAAATAAATGTAAATTTCAACATTTTTGGAAAAGTTTTCCATAGCCGTCACTCGCGTGGCGCACATGGCTTTTAATGCGGACTTAAGGGTGATCACTCATGAGCTTTTGTGATACAAAGCAGTCTAGCTAAATGTCGTAAAATTTCAAGTTGAAATTATTATATTTTTTATCATCTAATGTAGTTAACAATGTTATTTAAATGCATAAATAATTTTAAAGTTGCATTTTCTTCATCGCAAATTTTTACTGCTTTTACGACATCCGACCAGATTACGGCAGTCAATTTAGTTTGTCTGCATATATACAACAACCAAATGCCGTTTAGTATTTATCAGTTAAATTTTGTATGAATACATTTATATAACCTGGTTTGCAAATATATTGTTCTTAAAAATTGTAAAAAACATTGTTTATTTCTTTTTAACGTTCATATTGAAATATTTGTTGTTGTAAAACGGTGGGTGTGGTAAGTTTTCATCAAGTTCAGCATTATGAACACATATCCGTTGAAAAATATTCATCCAAAATTCATACAAGTCCATCAAATATTGTTTCTGATTATGCATATGTGGTTATTTATACAACATGCAGTGGTTTTGTCTTGAAAGAGGTCATTAACTAAGGAAATATCCAGCTTTTGCTGAAAAGAAAAGCTTAGAGACCTAACATTTCACATGATAACTTTCTTATATGAACATGGACATGTGCTTTTCATGTCATATTTTTAATTGGTGTTTAACCTACTTCAGCATAATCAATGTCATTCAAAATCCTTGTTACTCCTTCAATACGTAAAAAATGTATAAACATTATTCCTAACACCTTATTTTTTAGCCATTTTATAGATCTTAATTTGGTAAATAACTCAGTGTTTGAAATAGTACACAGTCAAGAAATATGCATAAAGTGGACATTTAATGCTTTAAGTTTCTTGCACATTCAGACTGTGATACAACCAGTAAATTTCTTAAGTGATTTGGTTAATATTTACTGAAATATTTTGTTATTTATCTACCCACACCCCTTTTTCAAAACCATTAAATTAGGAAAATTACCGATTTTGGGTATATCACTAAAAAGTAATTTTACGAAAAAGTTAAATCATGGGCATATACTTTTCATACTAAAAACTGAATGACAACATGTTATCCTTCAAAATTAAATAAGAATCGAAACATCCTTGTTACAAGAAATTTTTTCGATTTCACGAGTGATCACCCTTAAGTATTACGTTTATCTACATCTGCCATGCAATTGTTAAACTAGTTTCTGCTTCACGTTACATTGCAAGTCTATGCAAGTTTAGTTTCCATAAGTACTTTTAGTACTTTGATGATTATTTCTTGCCATATGACTGTGTAAATTTGTCTAACAATGGAATAATCCAAAATTATCATATTTGCCAGGCACCGACAACCTCTACATAGCGGCCCTCTCTTGAGGAACAACCTTCGACAACATCATGTTTTCCTCTTGCGTGATTTAACTATTGATTTAACCTCTCAACAAAAGCAACATAATTTTGCTACCAAAGGTTGTTGCTTTGGAGAGGTTGCACCGTACTTGGAGCCGAAGTTCTAAACGCTCATCCCGTATTTTATAGTACAGGAAGAAAATCATTGAACACATGATTGATTACTATGTGGACTTTTAACATATTCGATCCAATATTTACTTTAAACTCGGTTTATGTAGGTCGATTGCAAGCATTGCAAAATTTTCTGATTTGAGCGCATCTAAGAATCCAGTCCAGACGTGGACGTTTAGACATTGTGCTCAATGCAATTGTTGAAAGCATTGCAAGATATAATGATAAAATTATTTATTTGAACACATCTCAGAATCCAGTCCAGACGTGGACGTTTAGACATTGTGCTCAATGCAATTGTTGAAAGCATTGCAAGATATAATGATAAAATTATTTATTTGAACACATCTCAGAATCCAGTCCAGACGTGGACGTTTAGACATTGTGCTCAATGCAATTGTTGAAAGCATTGCAAGATATAATGATAAAATTATTTATTTGAACACATCTCAGAATCCAGTCCAGACGTGGACGTTTAGACATTGTGCTCAATGCAATTGTTGAAAGCATTGCAAGATATAATGATAAAATTATTTATTTGAACACATCTCAGAATCCAGTCAAGACGTGGACGTTTAGACATTGTGCTCAATGCAATTGTTGAAAACATTGCAAGATATAATGATAAAATTATTTATTTGAACACATCTCAGAATCCAGTCAAGACGTGGACGTTTAGACATTGTGCTCAATGCAATTGTTGAAAACATTGCAAGATATAATGATAAAATTATTTATTTGGACACATCTCAGAATCCAGTTTTTATGAAGTGGACGTGTAGAGATTCACACTGTCTTACAGTGTACATGGTTTTCAATAATAGATACTACCAACCTTAAAGGCAGAAGAAGATGTCACCGATAACTTCACTTCTTGCCATTGTGATATGGGACTATACTTATGTTCGAACAATAACATTGGTGTGTTACCATTACTTGGTACCATATATACTTCTAACTTGGAGTTCTGATTTGGCATGAGGTACCAGAATTTCAAACAAACAGGAGAACTGGTGATCTCAGTTGTTGATATGCTGGTGTTCTTTATGGTTGTATCATTCAAGCTTGGGTCATTGGACTGGAAGAGGGCGAATGTCTGCGCATCACCTAGAAGATAAACGTCTCGCATTAGCTGTTTTCAAAACAATTTTACGAGACATTGAAGTGAGAGAATAATATGAATTCAAGTAAACTGATCATTTCTTGACATTAAATAGTTAAAATCCAAACACTTCAATTATTGTCTTGGTCCGTACCAAATACGGATCTTCATTTAGTGAGATCTCTTTAAATCATAGTCCAACTAAAAATACAAAACATGATAAACAACTCACCTTCATAATCGCCTCTGACTTGTCCGTAAATAAGACTTCCATACTTTTCTGTGTGTATACCCCACACGGTGTCTGGAAACCCGTACCCACATTCACCATTGTTGAAGTTACATGAACCAGACAACAGCACCGTGTCATTGTCCGATAAACCACATACATTTGTACCTTTGACTAAAGGCACAACTGTGGACACCACTGCAAGGATACAATGTTGATAATTATCGTACGATCGTTCTTTCGTTGTTTATTATATAATATTATAATGAACAACTTACAACCATTATGCACTGATGACGAATATACATGTATAAATACCTATCAACTGACAAATGAAATGTTTAGTTAAAGACAACAAAGTAAACAACATGTTCTCGACAAAAAAGTGTTTTTCATGCTTTATTTAATTAGTGTATATAATATCATTTGGATAAAATATTAACGATTTTAGAATGTAAACAAAAGATTCTCTGGACATACTGCATGCATTAAATATACTATTTCCATGGTGGCAACAATATCTAGAACCACAACAGTTGTTACAGAAATGTTGATTCTCGGTTACTCGACCCAAACTAATAGCAGTGAGAAAGTACTAGTAGATAGGCATTTTTTTATTTTACTTTTTAAGTACAATGTATTATAATTATTACGCGTATACCGAAAACCGAAAAGCTGGAATAAAAAACAATCGATTTTTGGTAAAAAATAATAAAAGTTGTTTTGTTGTCGAGGGATGTTAAATAAGTCGGTAGTGTGGCTGGAAACTAACATTTTATAAGGATGACCTAACGTACACGCTTGTATAGCCTGAAATAATTTTGAGCGATAGTGATCATAAACTCATAAACTATCGTATCACAACAGAATTAGACATTAAACAATTAAATAACGGTTAAATTATTGAACCTAAAAAACCCAATACGACATAGTACGAGTACAATACATTAACAAAACGTCAAAAAAAAGCACTTACAAACAACCACGAATAAAAACTGTACGTATACCAGTATACTCATTTCTGTAATCAGGTAAGTTTAAGGTAGGTCACTCATAATAAATTATCATGATAACAATACATGTATTTATTTGTCCACGTGTTCTCACCGAAACATTAACAATGAAACATACATGCACGCACGCATGAGGACATTAGAAAGCTGTCCAACAAGTTTACAGACGGTCGATGGTTCTTGTTTCGTATTTGGGTTTAACGCCATTTTTCAACAATTTTTTAGTTTTATATGGCGGCCAATTTTTCCTGGATTGTATTCTAATCAGTACTTACTTACCCTTTTACTAGGAACCGGTAACTTCTCCATTTATGGAGGAAAATCGACATTTTTGTCAAGTTTTCATTAAGGGTATGACTTGCCAAGACCGGAATCGAACCTGACCGCAGGGTTACAAATAAGGATGAGTATTGCGGGAAATTTCGTATCGTATTTCCATACGCAATACGTATTGCGATATATTTGGAGTTTAAAACTCTTGATTTATTAAGTGTTCAAGCTTGGAATTTAATGAAAATATGTAGTTTCATTAATCATTTGGTATCTTAATTCAAGCTATCACTAAGAAACTAACGAAAATATCAGTGACAAGAATGAAACTTTATGTTGTAAAGTATACAACAATTGTATATATAAAGCTCTCATTGAGCAAGGCAGCACATACAGTCCTAATACAGTTACACAAATTAAACATTTCTTGACGAATTAGGCTACAGCAGATACAAGTTGAAAATATACTATTAAAAAACCTCGCGATGCGGGATGGAACCGTACCGGTACGTATTGCATTTGGAACGTACATTGTATTGCAATATACCGGTATACCGGTATTATCGCACATCACTTGTTACAAATCCAATGCAGTAACCACAAGACCACGGCCGCGGCCTCGATGGTTCTTATCTGGAGTACGCCCCAAAATGACCTTGGCTGTTTGGTGCGGCGTTAAACTCCAGAGGGATAAAAACAAAAACATCTCTGAAAACATCTGTTCGAATCAAATATTTCAAATTCAATTTTTCATAAATATAGATATACTTGTATAATATTATTAAAGATTTATTGTTATGCAGCTGTTGCAAACAGAACATAATTTTAAAATAAAAAAATACACAAATACAATGCCCACAATACTTTAATCGGGATATATTTTTCAGTCCTCAACTACCTTAACAAAATACTGTCACAAACAAAGTCATTTAAGTATGTATACTCGGTGTAGGAAACTTATGATTAGAAAGATATCAAATGAACCATAACAAAGTACGGACTGACATGATAACTGAATGATAATGAGTTTGTTATTATAAATAATATCAGTCGTATTGTAAGTTTCACAAGTCCGTTCATTTTCAATTTTGTATCAAAATACAGTAATTATCAATAGCGCTACACTCGTAATGATTTCCTACGTATATAAAACAACAAGTGCTTCTGAATTAGAAGGGTTCTCTTCAATTTACTGACCAATGATTCTTGTTCCGAACATTGAGCAATATAACGAAAGGTGCTAACTACATATATGTACTACTATTAAAAAGGATACTAAAATTCATTATTAATAATAATGAAAAAATATACCGAGTCCTGAAAGTCATAAAATACTTTGCAATCAAAAATATACTTAGCACTTTTTCTAATCGGTAAGGATTGGAAACTTTGTATTTCAACCTAATACCACTTAACATCTATTTGTATGAAATAATTGTATACTACTGTTGTGAATAATCTGAACTTTATATTACATTTCTGTTAATATATATTTACCACTTCCGTGTATGGCAAAATACAATACCCATCAAATGGTGGTAATTATATGTTAATACTTAACACAGTCCAATGTTCTTCACACGGGTATATAAGTCGTTCCAGGAAAGGGCGCTCGATGTGTATCTCAGGGGATTCTTATACTGGAAGGATTTGTATGTAAGTACAAGACATTATTCTTTTAAAACTTATTTTAAAAATCATTATAATACTCGTATAAAACTGAAATGTAGTATTAAATGTAGTATTAAATGTATGTATTAAATGTATGTATTAAATGTATGTATTAAATGTATGTATTAAATGTATGTATTAAATGGATGTATTAAATGTATGTATTAAATGTATGTATTAAATGTATGTATTAAATGAATGTATTAAATGTATGTATTAAATGTATGTATTAAATGTATGTATTAAATGTATGTATTAAACACGTAAAATTTCACGGCAGTTTAGTAACTGCAGTGTCCCACCTAACCAAAATGTGTAGCGAATTGATGCAGAAAATGCAGAACGAAGCTTGCAGTTGTCGTATGTTTTTTATTAGACTTGAATGATTTTGCACCGACTATGCACCGAACATATAACGAACTTCCCACCGAATATGTCGAATACTCAACGCTATTTCCATCTGATACGCCGAATTTGTTCCGAAACGCATTGTTATAGCTAATTTCAGATCATGTTCCAGGCAAATATTTCATTTTGGTGTTGTAGGGCCACTATAGGCAGTAGCAATTTTCTAGTTTTAATTTCAACATTTTAATGTGTACATGCTCAATGTTTTTTTAGATGACTATGGTGGCTGATTTCTGCCATTTCATATCTACATGTCTTCGCACCCAAAGCACCACGACACGAACATACGATAAATTGGCCCGTTGCCATATCTTCGCCTTTCGAGCCCAATACACGGAGACACGACAGATATAGGGCGCCGATACCAAGATTTCATACCCACCGACACAAAACTCTACAAAAAAAAAGATTTCGTGTGTTCGAAGTCGAAGGTGAAGTCACGATAAGTAAGCAGTTTATCGTGTGTTCGTGTCGTAGTGCTTCGACTGTTGGAGGAAAAACATGAAATGGCAGAAATCAGCTACCATAGAAACATCGACGAATGTCGACAGAAAGCTTCGAGCACAAACCGTTCGCGGGACGAAGCTTCCACGAATACACCAAATATAAAATCGGTACACGCACATTCGAAATATTTGCTAGGCAGGATATGGTAGTTTAGTTGAATCAAGCGGTATTCAATAATCAATTTTGTATCATAAAAACTTGTACTGCATTACTTTTGTTTTAACGTTTTATTTTTAATAAAGCATAATTACATGGAATCATCTATTTTCCTGCATAATATTTTGTTGAATAATCATATATTCGTATTATTGTCAACATATCATAATACTATTAAATATTTGATGATAATATTTTGTTGATCTAATAAGCAGTTCCCAAGAAAATATGTCTTGTTATTAAAAAAAAGAAGTATCTACTTAGTCCAGGGATTTCTATATTACAATATAGAGTAAATATAATATTTATAGTAATAATTTCATTGAGAACATATCTGTCGCGTCGCTTCAGTGCTACACGTTTATTTAGTTGATGAAGGATGAATTAATTCACTGAAATCAATTTTATCGGTTCAGTTTTTTAAACAGTGTAACTTCTGAATACCGATCTCACAAATCCGGAAACTTCCGAAAATCGAACAAGTTTCTTGATCATTCCCAATCGTAACTATTCGGGCATTTCCGTAACTGATAAATAGGCGATTTTCTTCAGACAAACGCCGAGAAGATCCGATTGGATGTGTCTCTCTAATTTCATTAAGTCCGTATTTCTGAATACTGAAACAACCGAATATCAAAGAGTTTTATGGGCATTTTTTTACTTTTCTAAAAACCGAACAGAGCATAATGGTCTGAGGCAAATTGTCATCGTTTATGTTTATTTTGACAGGCGTTGTAAACAATACGCATCATTTAAGTTACGTATATCAAGGGAACATGTATGTTTTTGTTTTACAAATTATAATTGTATCAAAACATGACAAAACGAAATTATGAGTGGACATGGTAATAAGCAATCAGCGGTACGTGATTATGAAATGATAAACGGATTATGTTTTGTGAGTATATCAATTTATCAAATATACTCATATATCATTGTAGTTCATTTCCGTAGCATTGTTATGTGCGCTAGATTTTGGTTAATACGGTTAATATTAAATTTAATCAGATATAAAGGTCTAACAATTCTACAAATTGTCGTCACCTAAAAGTTTGATACAGGCAAAAGTTCCTCATTTAGAGGACAAACACCTTGAACAAATGACATTTAGTGAAATAGGCAAACGAAGGATTGAACTATTCTTAGAGAACAAGATAAGTGTAAATCGTTTGTCTGTTTAATTCATGTTCACACAAAACAACAAATGACATTGAGTTTTAAGCAACTGATAAATTAAATACACCACCAACATTTTTCTATTTCCAGACAGACCATTGTATAAGCAATTATTTGGAAGTCTTCAATCGATAGAATGGATTCTTTGGTCAATTTTACAATGGAATATTCAAACGTCACGGACGTGAATAATATCACAGGTACCACCGCTGCTCCTGCGTCAAAATCGATTGATTGGAAGAACGTACAAGACGGGTTTTATACAGCAGGGTACGTCATAACACCAATATTCCTTGCAACCGGCCTTTTTGGTAATCTTGTCACTATTCTTACTATGGCAACGAAGTCCTTCTCTGGAATGACGTCACGATATATTCTTATTGCCCTGGCTATATCGGACACCACCTTACTGCTTACCCAGCCATTTAATAAGCTATTTGTGCGGAAGCTGATAGGATATGACGTCAGAGCTCTGTCTGATCTCAGCTGCAAGGCGTTCTTTCATATTTTTAAAACCGGAAAGATGACGTCGTCATGGCTTATCGTCATTCTTTGTTTTGAAAGATTCGTTGCGGTTGTTTTCCCGTTTAAGACAAAAACCATCATCACAAAACGCACGATACTAGCTTTGATTGCTCTAGACTATCTGTTTATGATAACATTCAATGGGGTTTGGACATTTTCCTCTATTATAGTTGACGGAACATGTAAACCGGATGTTACGTATGCAGACACCAAGGAAAAATATCGCGACTTCCTGCTTGCTGGTTCCTCATTTTATTCATTGATTCCCATGATAATAATGACAATCTTAACACCAATAATTGTCATTAAACTGATCCATCAAAGAAATGCTAGGAAAGCTATGACCAATAAAAGTGGACGAAGCGCTGCAAATGATGACGCAATTCGTATTTCTGCAATGCTGATTGGTGTAGTCGTTGCCTACGTCACGTTCATTCTACCAATCACAGTCGTTCATAATCTAGCGTTCTGGAGAAACGTCAGCGCGTTTGATACAAACACGGAGCAGTTTTTTGTTCTGAGGGAAGTTGCGCAAATGTTAGAACAGCTGAATTACTCAACCAATTTCATTCTCTACGTGCTCTGCTCGTCCAAGTTTCGACAACGCGCTTCGGAACTCCTCGGTATTTCAAGATGTTATCAGTCATATTTAAATAGAAAAGCGACAACATCATCTACTTCGTCGACTCGCGGCACCAATGTCCAATCGTCTAGCTCGAAAGATCAAGCTGTGGGTCAAGATGTACCAAAAGAAATCAACCAAGCCGCGAGTAGCAGTGAGCAAGCCCCATAAGACTATATGGATATTTGTCCTAAATGTGGTGTTGTGCTAATGTTGACTAGCGGATGTTGTAGGTTTCATCCGTCAATATGGGATCGTTTAATCTAACCTGAATTTTATTATCGAATATTTTGGATACCTTAGTATGCGTAGGTTAGAGAACATATTTGGTTGTTCGTCGTAAATCAGAAAGCTTAAAGGAGCGGTGGGGACTGTAGCTTTCATGTTACAAAGAACAGCCAAATATTCATTCTAACCATCTCATGCTCCACATCTGAGCATGCGCAGTGGGCATTAAGTCGTTCTTCAAAAATAAGAAGTTATAAGAACGGCGGTTGGGCGAACACTAAGTATAGTAAAAGCTTATAACATGACATATTGGAAGTTGACAATATGGTAAAAAACGGTGGTTTCACGAAGATGTTGTGATTTTTTTGTTGTTGTTCAGTTTCTGTTATGAATTCATTTCACTTTCAGATCATAATACTTTGATAAATGG
The DNA here is from genome assembly GCA_964023205.1 of Lutraria lutraria. NCBI lineage: Eukaryota > Metazoa > Mollusca > Bivalvia > Venerida > Mactridae > Lutraria > Lutraria lutraria. Next base: position 6,294,341 of record OZ026845.1, read on the forward strand.
AAAATCTAAATGTTGATTTTACCCACGAAAGATAACACAATGCAGAATATTTAGTATTTTTTTTATATCCAACCGGGTTGCTTCCCTTGGTTATAAACAAACAAACTAATATAATTATTCAAACACGTAACCATACCTTAAAATTGTAACATTCTTCATGTCCTATCGCCAATGAACTAATCATACACACAAGCCATAATTTGTTAATGTCCAAAAAATGACTTACGTCAAGAAAATTATATAAGGGATGATAAAAAGTATGCTTAAACTTCAACCATTTATTGCATTAAAACATACATGTTTTATAGCAATAATAAACAGTACTGTCTTATATTCTGACTATTGCCTTCATGATTTGGATGAAATTTTGTTCTTAGGTAGTTTTATACTTCATGTCTTATTGATATTGTATGTCACGTTTAGAGATTTCAAATGTATTACAACACATCTGTTATGGGCGTTAAACAAATGAATTACTCAATTAGGTATTTTTCGGGAACTTTTCATCCATACATCAGTGTCTCGTCAAAATAGGTAGAATTTGCAAAATGTGATATTGTTACATTTACTAATACTTTGGAATAAAAATACCTCCGAAATAAAATGCAAAGCTTAAATTATTCTCAGATAATTTAAGAATAAAATGTCTTGTAAAAATTACCAATAAATATTGTTTATAAAAACTAACCGTCTCAAAACTGTGTCTTGATTTAATCCCATTTTGCACTCCCACAATATTTGACACAGTGACAGTATAAAAATATTACAATATTGCATAATATTATTCTATATGTATTTTATACACCTATCGATGGCTCAGTGCAACACTGTCATAACTTGTTCTTATTTCAATATGAGTTACGACACTGTTGCGTTCAAAACACTCGCTATATACAGTAGGTAGAGTAATCTCATTGTTTTGTTGTTGTTTTTGGTCTTGTTATAATTGTTGTCTGCATGTTGTGTTGTGATGTATTATAGTTTAGTTTAAACGTGTATTGCCTTTTAATATCATATACAGTGTAAAACGGGCCAGAGGAGTTGAGCCCTGGTTATACTATACCACATTAGTTATATTTGTGACGGACATCCCCAAATAAAGAGTATTACCAGTAAACCTTTTTGTAGTTATTGGTTTGAGCTGCAGCCATTTGTTTTGCGTGTTATTGTGTATAAAGGAGGAATGGGTTTGGTGAATGATAATGTTCATACATTGTATATTGATTCTATCTTAGTATTTCACTCTATTATATTACTCAACATATATAATAACAGTGAAACATGTGTCACTGACCGTTTACCCGTGTTTAATCGTACATTTGTACATGTGTATGTAAATTGTACTCATGGAATTTAAAGAGTTGTACAGTTTACGTACATGCATATATAACAAATCTGTTAAAAGAATCCAAAAGCCTTATTGTGATTATTTGTGATTTTTTCAAAAACACTATAAATACATATTTATTGTGACTATTATCGAATAATTATCGTGCAGCAAAAAACTAGTATCGGACCATTCTTTATCCAGAGTTGTCGTTCCTTATCAATAACTTATTTAACGTGTTCCCGTTGGCTCTGTCTGTACAAAGAGCATTGCAGCATAGAACGTTTACCAGTTATATAAGCAACGTCCCAGCTTTTAAAAGATTCTAGACAAAAAAACAAATAAATTAAGCAATAAAAGTGGTCACTAATTGAAGGTATACTGTAGTTTTACATTTATCAGATCACGTGGTGAGAAAATCTCGGTGATTTATCACTTAATTTAATTTCTCACAATTATACAAAATGAGAACATAAAACGCACCGACTTGAATCATGAAATATGTCGTAATCTAATCCCACTTTGTAATGACTATTAATTAAATCTCGAACATAGTGTTGAGAGCTTATTCTTTCGTGGCGATCCTGTGATACTTCGTATAAGGTGAAACTACGGGTGTTCTCAGATAACGAGGGTTGTGCTCATATTCAGCAATCGTAAATAGAAACCGAATGAGAGTCACGTTGCGAGTTGGCCCGTTTGATTAAATTATCTTCTTCAAGCCATCCTTTTGAAGAACATGTTCTTCAATTCTATACTCTTCACATAACATCATAATTAGCGATACAAGAGAGTTTCAATAACCAAAAAGGTATGTGTCAGGGGATACAAATACATCGGGCGTTTTAAGTACATAAGCGTCATTGTTTCCTATTGAGAAAGACGTCGTTTAGTTGGTGAATAAATATCAATATGTCTTTAAAGGCGCCCATGCGTCTGTTAGTTTAAACAGTAGTCACTCCTAGGCCCTCCCACTTAAAAACCAGCTTGTGAAAGCATTTTAAACACTCATCATACATTGCCTTTTGATTGCCAATTTAGTTAAGACGCTAGTAGACAAATTAAGTGGTTATAAGATCGCATGTGTGTACCATCGAGTTAAAACTGTCTCCCATATTCAATACATAGAGTTATTTTGTCAATACCTTAGCCAGAACGACACTGCAATGTACCGGAAGCTAGGCTCAGTCTTCAAGTTTACAATCAGAAATGATTAATATTTTGGAAATTTCCATACAATGGTATTCTTGTCTGGGACAAACAAGGCTTTGATAACGAGCACGCCAATGTACATAATGATAATTTAATACATGTGTGCTCGTAAGTATGAAATCATTGCAGTAATCTGATGGTGATCACCGAGTGAAGGAACCAAGATGTTGGTCTCATTTTGTAGCAAGAATAATTATAAAACCATCTCAGGGGGGATTGGAGTATAAGATTATTTTATAAATTTAAATGTATGGTATGAGGACGGGATTACTCCGACCCCCTCATACCTATTACGGGGCGAAATATACATTTTGTACAGGGTTACCTACTGGACCTCAACAGAAGAAAGAAAATATAGGATGATCATTATATATGTTGTATCAATAAATGGGTGCTGAAGAGTTACCTCTGTTTCCAAGTGTCCATAATTGTTTGTGATTACTGTATTAAATGTGTTTGTTTTTGTGTTCGTTAGATAAACCAGTCTGGTGTTCTGTGTTGAAATTTAGTGTACCATCTAATTGTTTAAAGCAATTCATTTAATCAGCGAAAACAATATGAGTAACGTCAAATGGAAACATAGAACTTCATTTCGTTTTGATACATATAAACTGTCGATGCTTTCATTGTCATAGTTCTGTCTTTTCAACAAATGCGCAAAATTCGATTCTGATTTTTGAAACTACAAACAAGCGTAAGATATCAAGTTTTGAATGTTTTTATTTATACAAATATATTACTCAGTCTAGTTAGGCGTAACATTTTCTTTGTTTCTGGTTACAGGCTCGAGGAACGGGACACTCGCTTTCTTCCTTTTTTATCTTTCTACATGCTTTCAAGAGCAAGAAAAGAAGCTCCGACTAGCCCTATTTTTAATGAGCATGCTACCAGAAAAAACCGTGACAATGTTCACGCTTTTCATGACAAAAATACAGTAACAGAATGCAATTTATATTTCATATCATATCCTTCGTTAAAAACGAAACTACTACTAAATTGACAAATGAAATATTTTTTTAACATTTCGCCAGATTGGTTGATCATTTTGGTTTCTTAAACAACCGCCCTGACTTATATTTGAAATCATTTAAGTCTAACCTTTGAATAAACCGAGTCCACCAAATGGAGAGTGCAAACATTAACCTATCAGCTCACCTGTGCTCAGGGATATTTTTAGTTTATATAAATGAAATTGAGCTAAAGTGCATTAAAACATTCTCATGGTGGACCTTTTCATAGATGGCGGTAACACAGGCTTAACTACATTATATCAAATATTTTAATCACGCAAACATCTTATATAAATCTGTTATAAACCAATAAATGAATACAAAAAATGCATATAAATACACCATCAAAGCATGTACATATCATCAGCATTGACTTACTTGTTAGCCATTTACTACATGTACAAGAAAAATGCATTTCATCTTCCACAACATTGCACAGTTTGTCAAAATATAAACATATAAAATCAGCAATTTATGAATAATGAAGTGCTTGTCTTTGTCAATCGTGAATGTAGTATGGAACACTCTTTCATAAACAAGAGACACATATCGCCTGTCGAATAGTGCACATTAATCTAATATATCGTCAAAACAATCCTGTATTTCTGTGCCATATATGTAGATCGCCCTTTTGCGATGTTCCCGAGTTGAATTTAAGACATTTCAGTAAGAAATTATAACTGATATTTCCTCTCTAAATGTTCCATGTGTTCTCTTGCACGAAGTCGCAATGAAGCAATACTTGAATTTCTAGGATCGCCTTCTTCGAATCGCGAAATCCCGCCAAACAGGTTTTGAATTGCTGTGCTAACGTTTGCTGGCGATGTGCCAGAAAATGTTTGTGACGTCAGAAATTGGGCATACGCTGAGGCATTTTGATTAGCTGAGGATGACGTAATTTGCATGTGAGGTGGTGGGCTAATGTTATTGGCTGTCAATTGTGACGTCATCCACGGGTCCAATGGGAGGACGTTATTTGAAGTTCGGCTTGTCATTGACGTGAGAGGGAAACTTTCAGACAGTTTAAAGCCGGCGTTTTCCAGTTTTTCCTGGCGTCTCCATTTTGCTCGCCTGTTTTGAAACCATACCTAAAATACAAACAAAAAATCATCTAATTCACAGTTGGACCCAAGATATATTTATCAATGATACTAACTATAGTATTCATATCATAATTGTTGTATTATTTCACATTTTATTGTTTAACCTTTACATGTAGAAAAACATGATCAATCAATACTTTCAGAAGCCGGTGTGTTTATATACCATATACTTGTAATTCATGTATTCTTTTTCTGAGGCTAAATTATGTCCGTTAGTGAAAGATCCAAATTCATGGCCATCTACAGAATTTATTTACGTAAACGTCCTGTTATAATTCGAATAAGCTCGTCGAAATTTGTCGACTTTTTTAGCATATACATGTAGTGTTTATTATTCAAAAATGGTTTACCATATAATAATGTACATATAAACTTTGTTAAACATTTGCCCGCATTATTTACAAATAAAACAACACAAAGATGACTCAGAATTTCAAAAATAAATATTTGTAGAAGTATCTACAATAGGCAGTTATATTCATGCCTCCGTTGACAGAGTTGTTGGAATTAAATTTCATAATATTCATAGGAATATAGTAACATCAATGTCATTGTTGTTGGATAACATTCATCACTTTAATGGAATTGGTCAAGTAATTATTGAATATTTAACATACCAAATTATATTTTGAACGTAATAAATTAATACCAGTGCATGTTATAAAATTGAAAATGAAAAAAAAAGCATAATGCTCTTATGAGGTACTGTAATTGAACGGGGCCAGTTTTCAATTATTCAGAATTACAAGGCAACGAATCGAATTTTTGCTACATATTTAATATTTTGTTTGCATGCACTTAACACAGTTGCGACGGTTTCTATCAGCTGTAAAATACCATTTGTAAATTACGGTACCCTACTATAAAGCGATGTATAATTCTAACGCATATTTTATTGAATGCTAATGATGAACATTGGAGAATTCATTTAACTGTGGGTAACATGGTCGGAGTTAATTAACTATCTTTTAAAGTCGTTAGAAACTCATTATAACCTTTCAACAGACAAGCATCATTTTCCGAGTGTTTGCCTTTGAATGCCTAATTGAGACTCCTTCAAATACGATACGTTGTTAAGCCACCACCCCGCCCACCATTGTGGAACGGGAAAAATCGCTTGTGGCTATACCATGTCGGTCGTTGTTCGCAGATGTTATAATGGGACACTTTTAGTACACTGGGGCTTGTGGATATTTTTTTCGGACAGTAGGCACAGCTGAAGTATAACAATGCAAAGGCGAAACATCATTTTGAAAATTCGTTAATTCAATAAGTTTTTCGTACTGCATTTTCGAATGCATTGTACAAATACGTAGTAAGAAATTCTGCTGAGAAACCGTTAAAATATTCTGACATTGAATTTTTAAAGTTATGTACGATTAAATCAAACGCTGTATTAATTAGGACTTCAGTTTTAATGCCACTGGCGACCTAGGCCGAGGTTATACAATTTGAAAACAGTCCATGAGCTCAAATCACAGTTCCATTATCCAAGTATTATGGTTGAAAAGATAAATACAAGATTTATGTAAAAAATACTGTCAGAAAAATGTACTAATTATGTCATTATTGTTTGTTGATGATTAACTTATTACAAGACAAGATATGAGATGTGAGCCAGGAGACCGATCTAAGGTGACTTGTAGAGTATAATACCAAAAAAAAATGGCTTCCATCATACATAACAAAATTAAACATTTATATGAATTCGAATGTGAAAGTGCAATTTTAACCGTTCTTTTAATATTAAGGACATGCTCATTTAGTCCTGATAATCCTTTGTTTCACCATTAATATCGGTCAAAATATTAAAAGCATAATGTAATGTTGTTCAAAATTATCACATTTTATTTGCCAAACAAACGTACGCATTTAACTAAATTCAATATCAAATGGTAGCCATGATTTTTAACGCAATATTTTTTTTATTTATCTTGACAATTACAATACTTGAACCACCAAAACTGCAAACCTTTTAACACCAGGATAGAGCTATGCCAGCCTGCTCACCCATGTGACTTTTAATTTTTTATAGTGATATCCCTATAGTTGATAATGAACTGTTTCAAAATGGTAATTGGACAAGTCCATGCAGGAAATTCTGCAGGTTAGGGTTCAATTTCAATTTCAGCGAGACGAACTCCTGTGGCACATCACGTGTCTTCGCAGCGAGTTAATAAAGATGTTTGACGTAGCGAGTAAAGACTCGATTGTTGTTCCTCTGTGGATAAATTAGGGGGAGATTTCGCTAAATTTATATTATTACTATACTCAGTATTAATTTGGAATTTGAGAAGAACAAAATAAATTCTATTATCTCCGGCTTTTTAGTAAATTATTCCCTTCGAATCAATGACAGTGTCGCTGGGCTGGCAGTCAAATAGGGGCCATTGGTTGATGATTTGATGAAAGCCATTTTTCTATGCAGCTTTGTAAAGCCATTAGCTCGTTAAGACGGCAATCGTCATGTTGTCTGAATTTTTGACTTCAGCATTATCTTTCCACACCATTGGTTAATTGGACTGAAATCTGGTGTAAGGCGGACTGGTACTCTAACCACATAAATTTTAGTTTGGGTTAGTCCATGGTTTAGGCCTAAAATGTTTGTTTCTGGTTACGTGCTCATTAAAAATAAACTAGACAGGGCGGGGCTTATTCATTATTTCTTTGTCTCTTGAAAGCGTGGGGAAAGGTACAAAATATGAGAACGGGTATGTACCGTTACTCGGACCTAATACCAAGTCTAGGGTTGCGGGGAAAATCAGGGTATGTTGGGTAACCATAAACAAACATTTTTAATCCTTATTCGTTGCTGAACTCGGACTTCAGACAAGCTCGAAGTATTAACACGTTCTATCAACTTAAGAAATCATGACATGCTAAAAAGGACACTGAAGTGGAAGATGTAACGCTTAATTGTCGTCAAACTGTATCAATTTTATCTGGAGGTCTTTTATTATTATTTATCTATATTTGTAATTAAAGTGTATACTAGAGCTATAGCTGACAAGAAATACAACATAAATTCAAAATCACATTGCGTTCATAACCTTATAGTATTAAAAACAAACATTTTAACAAGAGCTGTCTCTGTTTTTCAACATAATTGTTACAAGTTATCAGAATAAAGTGTTCCAGAACATTTCATTCCACCGTTTAACGATTTAAGTAGCGTTTGCTGAATCAAAACATAACCCGCTAGCTTTGGTAAAAATATTAAACAACAATGTATTTTACCATGGAAAAAAGGAAAACTTTGCCTGATTAAATTTTGAAAATGTTTTTTTATTTCCAAGTTTAATACCTCCCTTTCATTACAAATTATTGTTGCTTATCAAAATTAACAGGTCGTTTCCAGTATTCATTATTTAAATGTATGTACTTGGGTATGATTCTTATCACATATAAACACGTATTCTGCCAAGATAGGACTGTCAGATATACAAATGTAGCTTTATATATTTTAATCGTTATCAAAGTACAGTTAAGAAAATCGCTGTAAACTGAACAGGAGTATGTATAGTATTATAAAGGCCAGTCAGTAAAAAACTCAGTATAAATGAAATAACCAATTTATGGCTATACAAAATTGTTAAATTGGATATTGGCGTTTTTATTTCTCTTGCTTAATTACGTTAATTATTATTTGGATTGTTCCTGGCGTATAATTTTATTGTAGGAGATGCATTTTAGCGGGTTTAACGTAATGTTTAACAAATTTTCAGTTACATACGGCGACTGATTCACCTTACCAGTTTTCGAGGATTATATTGTAACCAGTAATAATTTACCATTCTACAAGGATCTAGCAACTTCTCCATTTATGGAGACAATTATTTTGTCGTTATTGTCAAATTTTCATAGAAAGGTATGTATGACCTGCCAAGACCGAGAATATAACCCGGATTTGCCAAGTTACATGTAACAAGAAGTTGATGATTATAATATTATATCTTCTAGAATCATATTGCAAAAATCTCCGTCTGTGCGTATATTCTAAAGCATTGATCACAGAATACGACGTTGATCGGTGTTTATTTACGTAAGTTTTCGGTAAAAAGCTGTATATAGCTAATATTTATTGTTATATTATGAGCCGACTATAAATAAGTATTTGTATCATGTAAGCATTCCAGTTGGAATTTATTAAAATTCAAGCCGTTTGTCATTTATAATACATTGTATATGTTGATTGACAATCATTTTGTACGTCAAATAACCCGGAAACAGCTCAGTAAAAAACACATTAAGAGTTTGGTAAGAGTTCTTACATAAATATTAATTATGGAGATACCCTCTAAACACGATCACCCATTTTATCGTTATTCCATATTTTTTCTGAAAACCTCGTCACGTGATTTAGTCCAGCACACTAACCACTGGACTACGGCCGCGGTCCTAGTTGTGGGAATAATCCATATTGGTTTCGTTATATTTTCATGATATGATTTATTCAAATACTTTGAAATTACAACTTGGCGACAATGGGATTCAAACATTTACGTTCATATAAAGTCTTCATGATGTCTATGAGTCCTATGGCGTATCTTGACCATGCTATGAGCAGCCGAACAACGCTACATATCATATTATAGCATCAAACACTCAAGAATTCGCTACTCACCTGAACTCTGACCTCCGGTAGATTTATTTTCAATGCTAATTCTTCCCTGCTATAAACGTCAGGATAATGTGACTTCTCGAACGCTCTCTCGAGTTCATGAAGTTGATACGTTGTGAAAGTAGTCCGGTTCCGGCGTGTCTTCTTACGCGCTTCTGCTTCTGAGCACTCCACGGAATTCTTTTCTTTCTTTCTATGAATAGAATCTTTTGGTGGTGAGGATTTGTGACAATCTGAAACAGTGATCAAAAAGTATGTTCTAATTATGAAGTACAAACGGCACGTTTTAATGAACAACCTAAAAAAATAAAACGGTCTTGCACCGTCTTTTAAACTATCTCGCCCTTCTTATTGAAGAGGTCACCAAACGCATGTTCGGAACACCTTGACCTCTTCCGTACCTCCATCTATAAGACGCAAACGGCCGCAGTATGCCTGGTAACAAAATGCTGACAATTCCCATTTTAGATTTATTTGTATAACAAAAAGAAAATGGCGTATAAAGAACCAACGTTCTGACCTCAATTATTTGTTTTAACAGCTAACAAAATGTACATGCTCTTTTTTCTTTTGATGAAATCCTCTGTGATTCAAGTATATTTTTTTCACGTGTTTTCCATTGTTATTTGCATATGCTTGTAACAAGATATTTTGTGCATACGGGACTTAATAAATTCTGTTCTTAATTCATGGTCGTTAATTCTACGAACCAACTGGTACAGTACAACTTCTTGAAAACCCACTGGGAGTAGTAAAATCATGTTGTTGTTGAGAAGTTGTTACTCTAGAAAGGTTAGCTTAATAGTTAAAATGTAAATTGGGAAGAAACCATTGTGCTGTTGAAGAGAGGACCGCTCTGCAGAGGTTGCACTGTATATATCTACTGGTTCAATTGAATCAAATCACAAATAATTTAATAGCTTTCACTAGAATATAACCAATTACATAGCAGTGAACAATTCATGATAACAACTTATTTATTTATAACGTTATAATTAATTTCAAAAGTTATACATTGCCGTGGTTTATCTTTGATTCCCTAATTCCGGTTAGAAAACTTTTATATATACATATCGGTTGACATTTATAGAAATATCAAATAGGAACAAATTATTTGAAGTCAAAATAGTTTCAATAACTTACAGTCTTTTCTACCAATTATATAACTAGATTAAATTAGAAAGAAATTTCAATGTTATATTTTCATTAACATTAACTAATATCATAGAATAGCCATACACAATGCAACAGTACAATATTTTCATGATTATTTAAAAATGAAAACTCAGGTTAATACATTAAAACAGCAAACCATAGTGTTTCATCAAATTTTATTTTTTTAAAACGTTTTTTTTTTCAAAAATATTGAAAGCTCTTCCATAGTGGATTATCCTAAAGTCGAAGGAAAACAAACCCAAAATAGAAACGAAATTCATCAAATATTAGTTAAGTAATGAAGCAAACACTATAACTAAAATTAATTCATCAGCTTTGAATTTCGTGATTGAAATTTTAAGATATGGGTTAAAAAGAGGTATGACATATTAAATCAGTGCTCGCCCTACTAGTATCTTACCCAATGAGAGATAAGGATTTTTATTGTTTGGCTTTCCAGTCATAATAGAATATAAAACCGGTGTTCTTACTTCGAAGTTTCGAAGAACGAGACTTAGTACACGGAGCACATACGGAGCACTAACATTTTTAGGATGCATCTTTGGGTTATCTTCTTCATAAGAAAGCTACAGTCGCTACATGGCTTGTTTTAGCTTTCTTATTTACGAAGATCATCCAATGATGTACTCTAACCTATGCCGCGGCTTAGTACAGCATTAACTCCTTTTTATAAACGTCCAGTTACATTTCCTGAGTTCTAAATAATGACCGAATTCTTGCTATTCAACTCAATTCAAGATCGTAGAAGTATAGATTGATATATGCCATATACGAGAAGATGATGATCAAAATAAATATGACAAGAAATCTGAGTGATCACTATTGATAATATAATTAATTACAATATAACGTATATGTATAAGTGATTTAGACCGACAATGAAACATTGATTACAGCTATTTATTCCTTCAATATATTCAAGATGAGAAAGTTGTACAGTAGATTATTCATTGACAAGTAATGAACACAATGTTTTATTTCGACATTTTGGAAAAACGACTTTCAATAAAAGAAGAAATCTCAAATCTACATGGAGTTCCTTTTAGTAAATCTTAAATAACTTGCGATTGAAAGTTTATCGCATTGATATTGTATATCTTTTGTTGAATTCGAGGAGTTCAAAGAGCAATAATTAATTGAACAAATACTTATGAGTAGGGGGCGTGTCACGTCGACACTTAGACACGCCCATTAGTGAAATGGCTAGCTCTTAAAGAACAAATATTGGGAGTATGTCAATCGGTACCGTGATAATTTAATATACGACAACTACATTGTAGTTTATTAATACACAATTTGAATAAAAATCGTATCGGAATTCGATTAAACCAACGAGTTGTAGTCATTTTAAGACATTTCTGTTTTTGTCAAACTGTGTTTATAATTGATGTTTATTTTTAATTTCCATTAAATGCGTTGTCATTGTAAAGAACAATAGTTCTGAGCTATTTTAAGATGGAATACAGAAATATATGTCTCTCCTTTCACCAAGTAAGGATAAGTGAATAAAAATATTTATGTATCAAAATAAAAAATGACAAATTTGGTAGATAGTTTCAGTGGGTATAACGCCATTTGTAACGATATATCCATTATATACGGCGGCAAGTTCACCTAAACAGTTACCATGGATAGTATTCTAACCAGTATTAACTCCCCACACCACACGGAGCCGGCCACTTCTCGGCCACATATGTAGGAAAATTGACATGTTTGTTAAATTTTCATAGAAGGGTTTGACCTGCTGCGATTGGGTTCCGAATCTGGATCGCCGGGTTAAAAGTCCAGCTCCCCAACCATTGGACCATGTTTGCGTCCAAATAATTATTAAATAATGACAAAGAATGATCTCTGCGATAATATACCTAATTACATGTAATATTTAATCAACTTTGAATTGCAGTCTTTTTTCGAAATTATTATGTTAACGTCAAACAACATAATCATTTACTCCGATAATTGGTCAAATACATTTGTATATCATAAATCGTTATAAAACATTTAACGGTTCGTTGATTGGTGTTCTTCAGACTGTCTGTCTTGGATTTTGACCTATGTGAATTAATCATATAATTTCACACAAAAAAATATCTGCTCGTATTACATAAAAGTATAATTATATAAAAAACATTAACGTACTCATTACAGAAATTATAATCTTTCACGTATTTTAGTATAATTTTCATATTTTTGTTGCGTCGCACTAAAAGTCTGGATCATAGTTATGACGACTTCTTCAGCTATGAAGAAAGACCACAGAATCCCCAACCTGTTTTAATTGTATGCAATACTTTCAGTCCTATAGTTTAACTTTATCTGGGCTTGCTGTAATCACAAACAGCTTTAAATGAACAAACATTATAGTCAATCGGAGACAATGGCATCTTGTAATTGATTCAAATAACGGTGAATTCAATTCAGATGAAGTTACGTTCATATTCCAATACTGACACTAATTATCAATCCGCTAAAGCATTGATCACACCTTCAATTGGCAATGTCGTCAGTTTATGTATTCATCTGTTGTTTAAAGGCCCATTCGACAGCTAAGATCGTTTCAGAGCCGCGACAGAGAGAGAGGGGGGGAGAGAAGACACAGGATAACCGGCATTTATATCACTACGATTTTCGAATAGTTTTTCCTGGTTTTTTTTGTCATGCTAGGTGTAAAGCGCTGATACACGTCTCACTTATTTCCTGTGATTTTCTAGACACAGTACTTGAGATGGGGACACGTAAAAAGGTTGAGTCGAGAATCGAATCCACGACTTTTCGTTCAGTAGTCCAGCGCATTACCACTATAGCTTCTCAGTTGGCGATGCAAGAAACATTAAAACAATATATCACTATGAACGACCGAGACTGAAATAGGAGATATTTAGATTATATGAACTGCGATTTAAAAGTATACTCTGTAATATTTTAAAGCCAGGACGTTTAATGAAATCAGGAATCCAATCATTTTGTTTTATCATTTTATTGAAGAAAAAACAAAAACTTGAGTAGTTTTGTATGTGGTACTTTACATTAAAAATATTTTTTCAAAGATTATTCTGTTAATTTTTTGTTTCGATTTTAATACTTTGGAATACAAACTCTCGGATATTTTTTTGTATGATTTACTTGATTGTCATCGAACTACAAAGTATATTGTTTTGTGTATGCATTTGTTGTTCTTGGGCCCATGCAGATAGAAACGGCGACATATCGCGGTGATATATCGCTTTCCATAAACAACAGTACACCAAACAGTAAATGCGCAAATGGTGTTATTCAAACTGTTATTTTAGTCAATTGTATTTTCTATTAAAATTGCCTTTAAATAAATGTTCCAGTTATACCACTGAATTAGGACTTAACCAAAATATACGAAAATTGTATTTTTAATGAAACATAATCATTTAATGAGCTTAAAATTCAGTAACATCAAACAATAAAGAAGGCGCAAAATATTGCCATTTTTAATTCCTAAAGCCCTTGTATGACTGATTACCATTCGATTATTTAAAGACAAACCCGTCATCTTTTTCTTATAATGATAAACATACTCTTCAAAAAAAAATAAGTCGAAACTTCATTATTAGACTTGTAATTGAACGTATAGAAACATGTGTATAATACTATCATACTTACCGAATTCTCTCTTTGTTTTCATCGCCCCATCGTTTTGGTGTACCGGCTGAGAGCCATGCAAAAATTGACGATGATTCTTGAATTCCACCATTTTGTTTAAATGTGTTTTACCGTCAGACACCGGAAACCTTTTTAGATACTCAGGCCCGTACATATTTACCTCGGAGCCGCCAAGTAATGCGTCGATGCTGTGAAATGGTGTAAAATTGTTTCCAATGGTGGCCGCCATTCAAACAACTTCGAAGAATTTTTTAATACTGTTTTTTTTTAATCGCTTTCTGACTACAGAAAGTTTACGTCCCGAACAAAAGTACAGTTCCTGATCTTTCGGTCTTCTAGAAAATTTAACATCAATTCAAACTAACTCCGTAAAAAGAAGGCGCCTTTTCACTTGGCTTTATTGGCGTATACACTTAAGAATAAACAGAATGAAGCTAAGACAGATACGCTTGATATTCCACTAACAATATGAAATAAGTCATACACGACAACTAGTATCCTGAGACAAACAAATATGAATTAATTAAGTCCTCGAAAAACTTCGACAATCGCACTACGTCAGGTATTCTAGAGTGTCGTAAAATAATGCTTTGAACCAATGTTCGAACTAATTTTCTAATGACAACAACTGACTGTTCTCAACTAATCTGTCTCGTAGGCCCTTCTGAAATGATTTTCTCGTGATGTCTTGGATTAAATTTGACGTCTATTCGTCTTTCATTTACGTGACAGATAAAACAAGCCGACGGAACACGGAGCTCCGGTAATCAGTCAAAATACGCTTTACGATTCTCATATGATTCAAGATCCGATTATATGAACGTGTAAATCTCATAAAACATATTTGTTGATTTCCTTAGCCTGGTGGGGAAAGCCGCTCCGGTTTGTGTGCTTTTATCACAGTATGACAAAATGTTGGGCAGCAATGATTCGATGAGCACAAAAGCCGACAATATGGGGCGGGCGTGTATAAAGACCACATGCTGTACGACACAAACTAGTACGGACCAATAAGAACTCGAGTTAAGCGACAAGAGAAGTGTGTAATTTCATTGTTGAAATGGGAAATGAAATTGAATCAAAGAGTGGATTCGTCAACGAGTCCCATTATTGACAGCAAATTACTGTAAAAAGGTTAATCGTTATGATGTTATTTGTAAATGACAGTCGCAATGTCATAATGAACGGCACTATCCAAATATCTCCTGTAAAGCAACCACAAGGGTGTAGATTTTACAAGTTTTCTTGAGAGTTGAGACAGTTTGGTAAAAGGCCTTCGTGTTAACTGTGATACCGACAAATGACCAGTACACTGTATAGCGGTTATGGAGATAATCATAGCACTCACAATCCACGGCCAGCCATAATTGGGAAATGTAGTTAGTCCGATTTTGTAAATATCTTATTGCCAGGATTTATTAACTACCAACACAACCATAAGGTGACTCATCACCTTTTAGAAACCAAGAAATAGCCTTTTTATGTATAAAGTAGCCATAGAAAGAAAATGTTGTACATCCGGCTTGTCCAGGAACCAGCGGTTTGTTGTATTAAAGTGTTTAAATGTAGTTTTACTGTAAATAAGAAACACTCTAAAAGAATGTATAGCTTATTATATGTACCACAAAGGTATGCAATGTGGTGTTTTTAATTAACTTCAAGAGTAGGTGACCAATATTACATTCTGCGCGTTTACGTTTTTCAGATACTGCTCTATCAATTTGCAACATACCATCATGGACATAAACATTCGGCATTCAGCCGCATGTAAAAAACTGTCATATTTGAACACATATTCATTGATATACTAAACCTCTGAATAAAGGGTTCAAATGTGCATGAAATATAGTCTTACCCATCTTGTTGTTGGGGGCTCCGTTCGAAGATTTGATTGTATTGCTGTGACATGATGTGCTTTAGAATCGAAGAAAGGACATAAACTAACCAATTTCAATTAGAAAACACAAGGCGTACGTCCAAACCAAACAAACCAGAACAAAACACCAATTCCACAAGTATATGTGCTGTACAGTGTATACCTTCATTTCGGTTATAAATTTCAGTAGTTTACATAGTAAATTAAGCAAATACTAAATTAATGTCAACTTTTATGAAGACATGTTTTAATCAGACCTCATTTCGAATATTGATGACTTGGATTCATTTACAATAAAACTCATTATAACATCATATTGTTACTTTTACAAATATCTAGTAAATAAACCTTTGAAATAACATCGTCAAGAATTACGTATACAGAAATTATTATCCCAATAAAAGCGACGGAAAATCACATTTTGAAAAAGATTAGTAAAAATCATTCTTTTGGAAACAAAAGCCTTTTATATGGAGTACGTATATTTGATAAATGTAACAATTTGTACATAAATGTCTATGAATACAAATAATATAAAGCACGACCAATAAATCTTAATTTGGTAAATATTTCATTTTTCCCTCCCATGAAAGAACCTTCGAATTTTACGTCCAAATTTAATTTAATCTGATAAATTAAGATATGTCAAAAGATAACTATTCAGCTCGACTTTCAAACACACTTCATTTCTAGATTAAGTTGTAGCCAGTTTTTATCCTTACAAAACAAGATTCGTAAAAGAGCAATTGAACAAGTTAAATCGAATACAGAATGTGCCATTCATAGCTTTTCAGTGACAATGTTTGCAAATGGTTATTGCAACAGAATTGTAGTAACCCAATCATGAATTGCGACGTCTATACCTTATTCCAATGAACAAAAACAAACAATTGCGTTTGAAATGCACAACAAAGACGAATTACAGTAATACGATTGCTCATTTCTGAAGAAGAGACAATCGGCGCCATTTGACATCAGGGTATGTTTCGTACAAAGGTGGTTTTTGACACGATTTAATAGATTTCATAAAAAATATCTATCAGAAATTATTGCCTTATAACTATGGGTAACGTACGTCGTTCATTTTCATTGTGTAACATGGGCCACTATGTCACCACCTCAAGAAAAATAGCAGTCTGCATCTGTTGTGTACATGCCCAGATTTAATCCAACTTTTTATTTTATACTTTAGTGCATTTTGCCTTACTGCTACTTTTTGGAAACTAAACGATAGTAAACTTGCCATAACCGTCACTCGCTCGGCGTAGTTGAATTCTGGATGCGGACCAAAGTACAACGTTTTTCAACACCCAACATTCAATTGTTAAACTAGTTGCCATTCCATAGTGCAGTGTAATTCTACATAAGTTCAATTTCCATGAGTACTTTCAGAACTTTGATTCGCAAACTTATTATTTTAAAACTTCCAGAAAGTCTCTTAACTTATATGACACTAGTTGGAGGAAAATTTAAAACATTTACTTACAATTCACTCGTTTTATAGAATAATCTGATTATTGTATTTTGCGACAATTGATGATAATTATGAAATAATCTGATATTATGACATTAAGCTATTTACAGTAGGCCAACTAAATCCGCCGGATATAGCAGAAATCGTAAACACAAGAAAGCACAAAACACAGGTTCAAACCCAGAGCTTTATTTGTCCAGTATTAGTGCAAGATTTCCTGCTTATCACCAGGAGGATCAACTCAGCATCCAAAAAAGGGAACCACAAACTTAAATACGTGAAAGTATGACAATCACAATGTACTGGTCGTCTTTTTTGACGCCAAATGTTATGTTAAAGAAACACTAAACAATGTTTTATGGACAATCTTGTGAAAATCTAATGAAAACATCCCATGACGAATCATTCACTCTTTGTAACTAACAAGGAAAAAATGCTTCAGTTTCAAAGTATGATTTTGCGCCCATGATAAACAACATCTATCTAAGGTAAAATAATCATTAAAACGTATCTACCTGATCGCTCTGGTGCTCTAGTAAGGGTTCTCAGTGATGTTTTTGTCGGAGATGCATTTGGAGTTGACAGCGGGGATGTTTCCCGTGCTGTAATTGGCGGTGTTATTGTTGTTAGTATCATGGTTTTCGATGTTGATGTTGTTTGTGGTGTTGTTGTTGGTGTTGTTGTTGGTGTTGTTGTTGGTGTTGTTATTGGTGTTGTTGTTGATGGTGTTGTTGGTGGTGTTGTTGGTGGTGGTGGTGGTGTTGTTGGTGTTGGTGGTGGTGTTGTTGTTGGTGTTGTTGGTGGTGGTGTTGTTGGTGTTGTTGGTGTTGTTGTTGTTGGTGTTGTTGGTGGTGGTGTTGTTGGTGTTGGTGGTGGTGGTGTTGTTGGTGTTGTTGGTGGTGTTGTTGTTGGTGGTGGTGGTGTTGTTGGTGGTGGTGGTGGTGTTGTTGTTGGTGTTGGTGGTGGTGGTGTTGTTGGTGTTGGTGTTGTTGTTGTTGTTGGTGTTGTTGTTGTTGTTGTTGGTGTTGTTGTTGGTGGTGTTGTTGTTGTTGGTGGTGGTGGTGTTGTTGGTGGTGTTGTTGGTGGTGTTGTTGTTGGTGTTGTTGGTGGATCGAGCGTAGTTGTGACACCGCATTGTGGATGTCTAGAGCTTGCTGAAATAATCAAATGTTCAAATTAAGGTAACATGATACACGAAAAAAGAAACATTTATCTAAGCCAAAACAAATAAACATTTCCGCCTACAACATGACAGCAGACACATTGTTTTCGTCGCCAGTTTTTAACAGCATTAATCATGCAAACAAATTTGTGTCAAGTTTGAGAAGAAAAAGCGGATTTATATTTGGTGTGAATGTTTCTTTTTATTGTTACATTATAGTATAGTTTATTCAAGAAAAAGGCAAATTTGCCTAACATTCTACATTTTTTACACGTGTACACATATATACATTGTCGATGGCATCGTTTAATATATATGTAATAAGACATTGAATCATACATAATAAACGAGCATCATATAATTTATTCATATAACATTAAATAATAATATAGATCTTTATATTGGTTGTATACATTAATTAAATAAACATTCCAAGAAAGTTGTCATTAAAATCAACAAATAATCTCTTGTGAGAGAGGGAACAGTTTAATTGAAGTAATAAGTATTTTTTTCTTTTTTCAAAACTTTTATAAATGTAAACTGATAAGTTTCTAATTTCTTTAATATTCTCTGATTTCAAAAGATCAATAATTTTAACCATACTTGGATATTGCCAATACAAATGTAATATTTTTTTATATATGTTTGTACAAAGTACAAAGGACATTCTAGTAAAAAGTAGAATTCGTCTTCCAGACGGTTACATAATTGACATTTTCGTTCATTGTAAGGAATTTTGTTTGGCTTATGCCACCTACCAGCTTCTATTTCTAATCTATGTGCAGATAATCTAAACCTAGTAAGAAGATATCTAAATTTATTTACATGTATATTGTCCAAATATGTTTGAAAACGAAATTCACTGAATAATTTGTACGTTCTAGCTTTTGATGAATTATTTAATTCTGTATTCCAAATTTGTATATAATTATCTTTAACTCTTTGTTTAAAAAATGACATAAAGGTATTTGTATCTACTACTCCTTGGTTTATCCAAACTTCTGCAGATCCTAATGTTTCCAAAATATTTTTTACAGATTTTGCCCAAGTCTTTTTTAACCATTAAGTTATAAACACATTTAACATATGTGAAATCTGAAATTATAATGATTTTTAAAAATATTTAATAACATTGATTATGCATAGTATTTTTAATGGATATCTACCTATCGCTCCATGTATAAATGAGTTTTGAATCTGGGTTCTAACACTTAATAATTCCTTAAACAAATTTAGTTGAATTCTTTCTAATTGTTTTGTATCATAAACACCCCATTATCACTAATTTTTCATATAAATCTAATTTATCACTAATACTCATTGAGGGGAATTTAGCAAAATAATGTTTTAATTTATATAATGATTTCAGAGCTAGTCCAGACAGTGAATCAATTGTTGCTTTAAAAGAACCTCCAGTTGAAAACACTACACCTAAGTATTTAAAATTATTCACAATTTCCATTATACATGTATGTAAATTTCATTCTACATTTAAGTTTACCAGCTTTTATAAATACTATAATTTTTGTTTTTTTGCACATTAACTGTTAACTTCCATCTATTACAATACTGTTGTAATAGATTTAGACCATGTTATAAATCTGATTCACTATCTGCTACAATGACAATATCATCAGCATATAACAATAAAAACAATTTGAATATAGTTGTATCTAAGCCTTTAAAACCATTTAATATAAAATATTCCTCCACATCATTTAAATACATACAAAATAAAAAAGGAGAAAGACTTTTACTTGTCTTACACCTAGTATGTAAGAAAAATCATCACTTGAGAAGTTATCATATTTTACTCTACATATTGTTTTACAGCCATCATATATTGATTTTACAATGTTTAAAATTTTACCTCTAATACCTAACTTCAGCAACTTATACCAGATAATATCTCTTACAACATAATCAAAAGCTTTAGAGAAGTCAATAAAAGCTGCAAACATATTTTTGTTATTACTTAACAAATGATTAATCAGACAATTTAAAATAAAAACATTATCTGTAGTACTTCTGTTTTGTCTAAATCCTGACTGACATGTATACATTCTACTGTTCTGTCGGCGTGATTTCGACGACACCTTTGGCAAACATTATCTAAATCATTGCTAAACCAGTGTTATGTGCTAGGAAGAGCAGCTCTATAGCTGTTACAACAGACTTTCTAAATACATGATTATTTTTGTTTTGAGTTTTTTCGAAGGATAGTTGTAACTGTTAAGAATATAATTTCTTCCCTTGTTCAATGGGATCAAGAAAACGTTACACGTGCCTACACGCAGGTGATGGAAAATCATACTGAAGGGACATTTACGTATTACTCTGCAAACCTATACAAGAATCAGAGATCTACAGTATGTTATGTTAATTAAGATAGACATACAAGCAGTGCGTACGACGCAATAAAAGAGCCCAATCGTTCACCTAAGTTATCAGTGAAGAGTTGAATATCGTCTACAGCAGCGAGAGCCGTGTGAGTTGATTGATCAATTCTAAATCTTAACTGAAAAGATAAAATAATCAAAGTACTGAAAGTACTCATGGAAACTGAACTTACATAGAACACTGCAATATTGACAGGGAACTAGCTTAACAATTGTATTGCGGATGTAGAAAAACGAAGTACTTTGGTCTGCATCAAAATTCATGCGCGCCGAGCGAGTGGCGGCTATGGAAACCTGAACTATCGTTCAGTTTAAAAAAAACGAGATTTTTAAAACAACACTAAACGATTCCGAGTAAATGCTCGGTAAATAACACTGAATTATTGTACATGTTTTAAAAGCGAATAATGAAAATTAAGTAAAGGTTGTCTAAATAAAATGCTTCAGACGGTATGATCGTATTCTTACCTTGAAATCTGAATTTTCAGTAAAGTTATATGACATTTCTGTCCATTGTCTTTGTTTTGGTAGTGTGAGAACATTTCTGGATGCAACGTCAAGACGGAATTGTGCGGAAGTGGGTAACACGTACCAAAACTTGATACAATATGTACCAGCTAGTATACACGGAGATGTTACATCGAGCGGAACTGATGAAGAAGGAGACTGCCAAACAACGTAGTAGGCATCTGAAATAAATTATATAAACATATCTACAGTTTTTGCTGTTCGCTATTTCTCAATAGTCGGTCGGTTTTAATTTTTCTGCATACCGAACAACTTCCATTAACCTTCCGCCTACGAACATAGTTCCAATTTTTTAATTCAATGGCATAAATACGAATTCAAATATTACGTGCATTTAAGTCAAAATTAGATGGCTATGCAAAATCGTAAACGAGCAATACAAAACAGTCGTAAAAATTCTAAACAATCCTCTACCTCGGATTACTACAATATTTGCTATCAGTACACACGGACGACGTCATAATTCACGTGCTGTATATGCTAATTTAGTCTGGTTCCTATCTTCAATTGTAAACATATAGAGGTCATCATTGAATTCATGGACGATGCGATGTTAACTGTGAGTCAATCAGATATTTAAAAAAGTTCATCGGGTAAATTTAATCGATTAATCTAATGCTTATAACGTTTTCTAGAGCATGTCTTCATGTATGAGATATTACATTCTGCATAATTTGAGTATACAAAGGGGCAATGGGAGAAAACTTTAACAATTGCATGACGGGTGTAGAAAATCGTAGTACTTTGGTCTGCACAAGTTCATGAGCGAACTATCGTTCGGTATTCAAAACTCAGCCCAATACCTAACCCTATAAAGAATGCCCCGATTACTTTGTAGTTCCGAACAACAACAGAACCTTCAGAGCTTTGATTATTATACTTGGACTTTGGTTATTTCAATCGGGTTTGTTATGCTACTGTGGTTTTTATTTGCCATGTGACTTTTCCGCACTTATTGACCATGCCGAACTTGATTTCTTTGTACACGGTTATGTCGGAAGATTGTGAATTCAAACCTGTGGTATTTATTGACAGGACTGCATGGTGGCTTTTATTCGGGGTCATTTTGTTCTAAATAACCGATGACGGTTTTTAAAATACAATGTAATGGTCTTTATTCACAGGGTGGCTGTTATTCGGAGGTGGTCGCATACACAGGTTTGAGTGTCGTATATGGTGGTTCGTGCATGCTTATTTTATTGTTTCATTATTTCATCGTAATATTTAGAATTGCGGAAACAAGCATGGGTAAATGTGAATTGACCTGAGCGAGAAACAAAACATTTCGTCCCATGGATTGGTAAGTGAATTTTTTCTTAGGTCTGTGTGTTGTTAGACTGTGTAAAACACGTAAGTTGTTTTTTATAAATAATGTATGTAAGGTACAGTTGTTGATGATTACTAGTCACATTTATATAATAACTATGTGAGCTACTACAACGTACATTTGTATATGTTAAGGTCAATTACTTAAATATATGTACGTATAATCTAAGGGTGTATACCACACTGCATATCATATTGAATTCAATACTGAAGACCAATGATTATATTAATAAGATTTCGTCAAAATGGACATTTGTATTTATAACAGAACCCACGTGACCTAATCATTAATTCAGTCAATAGAGCAAGTCAATAGGCAAATATATCATTACAACATACAGGGGGGGGGGGGGGGGTTGCTTTAAAGTCATATGCTTTATCAGTTCCATCTTAACCCCCCCCCCCCATTTATCCGGGACGTCTTAGACCATACCAACAGCAAGATTATATTCGGATTGTTAAAGTTGAACAGACAGTCATGTTTTATCGTAGAATAATGTATGGGTTAATTTCGTCCATGCTTATATGGACTTTGTAGCTTATTGTGTAAGAATATGCTTTTCTGTTGGGTACTCCCTGACTTCTAAAGAAACTTATTCATTATAGACGTGTGTTGTACGTAGGGCATAAACAGCCATATTCCAAACTTGACCAGTCAGATATAAAACAACAGATGACCTTTGTTCAACATCTATTAGGACTTATTAGATTTTACGTAGCAAAAACATACACGCTGTCCGTAATACTCATACAAAAAATACTAGTGTTGTATACTTACCATTTTTTGGATTGTTGTCGAAATACCTGAAGGGTCTCCCATTATACATGAACTGACCTTGCTGAACATGTGAATCATTTCCTAGTGTGTAACCACATGTATCAGGCGAGGAAAATGGACACGTTCCAACAGTTGATTTGATGCTGCATGTATCTATAGAATTATATACACGACGCATTATATAAAGCATGAAGTTTCGAAGAGACATATAATGTGTATGACACAAAGCAGATACTGTCAAGCGTCCGAACAAAGGTCACCTTTGTGAAAGACATAAAGTGGCATTTACTCACAGGTGACTTTTATTTGCATTAAATTAGATACGGCCAATAGTGCATTGAACTAAGTCGCGTATCCATGGATACGCATGCAAGTACGCAACAGAGTCTTTCAAATTTCTTGATTGAGAGTCTGAGACTGGGTTAAAGCAGCGACTTTCAGAAAGTATCATATTCTGGAATCCAATTCAGTTTAGCATTGGTGCGCACCACTTGGTCTACCTGTAAGAAGTGTTCTATTGTCGTTGTGGTATCTTAATCAGTAAAATATTCCGGTTGTTATTAAATCATAGATGCTGTCGTAGAAGTCTTAAGAATTTATATGAACTGTACGGTACGGTACGGTACGAATCATACGATACTATAAAATACGATAGTCATTTACGACGACGAGAAGTTATTTAGAAAGCTGTTATCGCTTTAGATACAAGTGTATGATTACCTTTTGCTTCATAGTTTTGCCATAATGAGAAAAACAGACAAAGTACTGAAAATAGTAAAAAGGATGTAATTATTATGTACAGTCTGTATAAACTTTAAGTTTATCTAGAGCTTAGTCACTGGAGTGACGAGTGCCCCCACATGCCGCTTTGACACAGAATAATATGAAGCTTTTCCAGAAAGTTTTGGTTATTAAAGATGCTAACTTGATTTTGTTGAAGAGATAGTTGTATCCTTTGTCTTACGCATGACACATCATCACATGTTGGTGAACATTTCAAAATACCGAATATTGACCTTTAACCTCTAATAGTGACCTTGACCTTGGAGGCATGGACCTGGATCTTTCGCATTACACATTGTCACACAATGGTCAACATGCCTGCCAAGTTTTTGTGAAATTAGCATGAAAAATAACACCATTAATTTTGACATTTAATCTCTAAGTGTGACCTTGACCTTGGAGGTACAGAACATGGTCTTCATGGGACACATTGCCTAATATTAATGAACATTTTGACAAGTATGTTTAAAATCCATCGATGGACAACAGACTTATACAACAGGACAGACGGACGTGCACACACACGGACAGATGTGACTTCAGTATACATGCACCCCGCCAATATACCGTTTGTGCAGCAAAATACTGTTTGACTATGGTAGTAAAGTGCAGTGAAACATCACCTTACAATCACCCACAGTTACGGACTACCCAGTATTAAAGATAGTTTTTGAAACGACTGACATTTGTCTTCATTCCACTTAGAGCTCCAAGAACACTCCAACATAACCACAACAGTTACGTATGTGTGCATTGGTATCTTAAAGGTATTTGTAAAAATAATTAGTTGCAAAAATGCTTATATGGGGTTCCCTGCAAACTACATTTTATATACATGTATATGTTAACTTAGCTATAATTATTCGGTTTTCCGGAATAAATGAATTCGGAATGGCTCGCTGTCAGTCTAATTAGTTGGACTAATGTTAACTATAATACATGAACATAATAATTATTACGAAATATACAAATTAAACACTTACTTCCAAAACGTACTGACATAATTATTTATAATGACTAATTCCAACTATAATTTGTCACATATATGTATTTACACAAAGTGATAACTACATCTCACTGTAAGCTTAGTTAATCACAAGTACAACTTATTTATCTGTTTATCTTGCACCATATATTAATGATAAACAGTAGATAAACAATGGCTATGACATAAACAAATTTTGCTTGTTTCTGTTTACCCGACCTATCCTACTTTACCCCGGAACCCGAGATATCGTATTAGGTCAAAGGAATGATACATCTACTGTTTCACTTTTTCACCTTTCTGCATGCTTTCAAGAGCAAAGCAACGTCAAAATCGGCACAATCTACATACCCTATTCTTAATGAGTGTGTAGCCACCAACGAACAATTTTTTAGGCCTATAGAAATGTCTCGTAAATATGGATAAAACAATAACATTAATCAATCCAGGGATGAAAACCATTTCTTATATCTGGTGTCTCAGTCAAGTGATTTGAGTATGTCGTGTTGATGACCTCACAAATAAATACTTAATGTTCTGTTCATACTCCATTTTGAAAATTAATGGGGTTGTTTTGTGCATTTTTACAAGAATTTATACACGACAGTCAAACCTGTGCTCGCGACCACCTCCGAATACAGGCCACCCCATTTTAAAAAAAAACTTCATTGATTTTAAAGAACAAACTAACCTCCGAATAAAGGCCACCTGTTAGTAAAGGTCATATGACGTCATTCCCAAGGATGACCTTTGTTCACAGGTTTGACTGTATTTCAGTTATTACCAGCCTAACCTGTGTTCAAGGATTCTGCACCAGCCTAACCTGTGTTCCAGGATTCTGCACAAGCCTAACCTGTGTTCCAGGATTCTGCACAAGCCTAACCTGTGTTCAAGGATTATGCACCAGCCTAACCTGTGTTCCAGGATTCTGCACAAGCCTAACCTGTGTTCAAGGATTATGCACAAGCCTAACCTGTGTTCCAGGATTCTGCACAAGCCTAACCTGTGTTCAAGGATTATGCACAAGCCTAACCTGTGTTCCAGGATTCTGCACAAGCCTAACCTGTGTTCAAGGATTATGCACCAGCCTAACCTGTGTTCAAGGATTCTGCACAAGCCTAACCTGTGTTCCAGGATTCTGCACAAGCCTAACCTGTGTTCCAGGATTCTGCACAAGCCTAACCTGTGTTCAAGGATTCTGCACAAGCCTAACCTGTGTTCCAGGATTCTGCACAAGCCTAACCTGTGTTCAAGGATTATGCACCAGCCTAACCTGTGTTCCAGGATTCTGCACAAGCCTAACCTGTGTTCCAGGATTCTGCACAAGCCTAACCTGTGTTCCAGGATTCTGCACCAGCCTAACCTGTGTTCCAGGATTCTGCACAAGCCTAACCTGTGTTCCAGGATTCTGCACCAGCCTAACCTGTGTTCAAGGATTCTGCACCAGCCTAACCTGTGTTCAAGGATTCTGCACCAGCCTAACCTGTGTTCCAGGATTCTGCACAAGCCTAACCTGTGTTCCAGGATTCTGCACAAGCCTAACCTGTGTTCAAGGATTCTGCACCAGCCTAACCTGTGTTCAAGGATTCTGCACAAGCCTAACCTGTGTTCAAGGATTCTGCACCAGCCTAACCTGTGTTCCAGGATTCTGCACAAGCCTAACCTGTGTTCCAGGATTCTGCACAAGCCTAACCTGTGTTCAAGGATTCTGCACCAGCCTAACCTGTGTTCAAGGATTCTGCACCAGCCTAACCTGTGTTCCAGGATTCTGCACAAGCCTAACCTGTGTTCCAGGATTCTGCACAAGCCTAACCTGTGTTCCAGGATTCTGCACAAGCCTAACCTGTGTTCCAGGATTCTGCACAAGCCTAACCTGTGTTCAAGGATTCTGCACAAGCCTAACCTGTGTTCAAGGATTCTGCACAAGCCTAACCTGTGTTCAAGGATTCTGCACAAGCCTAACCTGTGTTCAAGGATTCTGCACAAGCCTAACCTGTGTTCAAGGATTCTGCACAAGCCTAACCTGTGTTCCAGGATTCTGCACAAGCCTAACCTGTGTTCCAGGATTCTGCACAAGCCTAACCTGTGTTCAAGGATTCTGCACCAGCCTAACCTGTGTTCCAGGATTCTGCACAAGCCTAACCTGTGTTCAAGGATTCTGCACAAGCCTAACCTGTGTTCCAGGATTCTGCACAAGCCTAACCTGTGTTCCAGGATTCTGCACAAGCCTAACCTGTGTTCAAGGATTCTGCACAAGCCTAACCTGTGTTCAAGGATTCTGCACAAGCCTAACCTGTGTTCCAGGATTCTGCACAAGCCTAACCTGTGTTCCAGGATTCTGCACAAGCCTAACCTGTGTTCCAGGATTCTGCACAAGCCTAACCTGTGTTCAAGGATTCTGCACCAGCCTAACCTGTGTTCCAGGATTCTGCACAAGCCTAACCTGTGTTCCAGGATTCTGCACAAGCCTAACCTGTGTTCAAGGATTCTGCACCAGCCTAACCTGTGTTCCAGGATTCTGCACAAGCCTAACCTGTGTTCAAGGATTCTGCACAAGCCTAACCTGTGTTCAAGGATTCTGCACAAGCCTAACCTGTGTTCCAGGATTCTGCACAAGCCTAACCTGTGTTCCAGGATTCTGCACAAGCCTTACCTTGTTCTCCACAAGTGACTGTCAACTTCTCAGATCTGCACAGATTTTGTCGAGTACAAATTGAATATCAAACATTGGCAAAACTAGAAAATCAGGGTAAAATTATCCTAAAATATAAAACTCTGCATAATAGTGAAGATAAAACATTGTTTCGCTATATTTTTTTTAAAAAGTGCTTAGAGGTAATTTGATTTTCTAAAAGTGTTGTTGAAAATAAAGAGACCATAAAATTATTTCTTGACACATATAAAGGGAACACACCCCATTTAAATTATGTTTCTATCTGTTTATTTAAAAAGCACAAAATTAACCTTATATCTAAAATAAGTCCATTAGTTATATAAAAAGAGACCAAAAATTGATAAAGCATAAGTAAACAATTTTCATTGAATCAGATAAAAAAACACAAAAGTAATGTTTTATTACTATTCATATCTGAGATACTAAATGCATTGTTATTAAAAATGGGGCGTAAATTGACGCGTGCTCTAGCAGTCAAATTGTCGCGTTAATAGAAATTAAGTTTGTGAATAAAAACATGGTAAATATTTAAACAGCTCTACTTATAAATTGATATATTTTCCAACTTTTCGTAACCTTTGAATGTAATGAAAATACCCAAATATAGAAGAGCAAGCTTTATACTGGCAAACTAAAATCTTATTGTGCAGTTAAACCTATGATAGCGGTCCGCCGCAGAATAAACGCCACCCCGTGAATAAAGGGCATTCTTTTAAATCTGCCATTGGTTACTTAAAACAAAATGACCTAAGAATAAAGGGCCACCTGTCAAAAAAGGGCCATCCGTCTACAAAGGTCATATTGTGTCTTTCCTAAGGATGGTATTTGTTCACTGATCTAACTATACATATAGTTTATGTATAGTCAATCGTATAGAATATGCGACGATGTAAGTATATGATATATCATAACAGGCAGTGGATATAATATATCTCATGATACGCCTTATACTGTCTTAGAGATGTCTAAATTGACAAGTTTTCAATACTTTCAACTTTAATGCAAATAAGAAATGTCTAAAAAGACAAAATTGATTCCACTGCGGATCCTGTACTTTCTACAAACATCTTACACCCCTTGTTTTCGGATATTTGGATAGGAGAAAAAATCCAAAAGATTGAACCAGAGGTAAGATAGTGAAATACCTAAGAAATGGGCCCTGGGTAATTGGAGAGGTATCACGTACATTAGTTTCAGTTCCCAGCAAGGTTTTTGCCAAGATCATCATCCCAAGATTTGCAGATGCTGTTGATGGTCAACTTGGACAGTAACAAACAGGTTTCAGAAGGAACAGCTAGGGTTGTACAGACCAGATCTTGGCTCTTCGAAATATCATTGATCAATGTACTGAAATGGCAGAGAAAATTATACATCAATTTCATTTATAGGCATTGATAGCATACCCAGAGGACCGTATTTTGGCATTTCTTACGGCACTGTGGTATTCCACACGAAATAGTCAAAATAATTAAGAGCTTCTACGCAGTGTTGGAGATAGCTAGCAAACTATTCTTTGAAGTTAAGATTGGTGTAAGGCAGGGATTCGAGATGTCATCTCTCCTTTTCAACTTGGTCATAGACTGAATTATGAAACAAACAACAAAAGAAAGAAAAGGAATAAGATGGACCCTCTTCCAAACACTGGAGCATTTGAATGTTGCTGACGACTTGGCTCTACTGTCACATACTCATAACGAGTTGGAATCCTGAAGGTAAGATAGGCCGAATTAAAACAACTTGGCAGCGAACAGTCGAGGAAGAGATGAGGAACATGCAAGAGGTCTTGAGGACCATACAGAGGAGGACCCAGGACAGAGAAGGCTGGAGGACCATACAGAGGAGGACCCAGGACAGAGAAGGCTGTAGGACCATACAGAGGAGGACCCAGGACAGAGAAGGCTGTAGGACCATACAGAGGAGGACCCAGGACAGAGAAGGCTGGAGGACCATACAGAGGAGGACCCAGGACAGAGAAGGCTGGAGGACCATACAGAGGAGGACCCAGGACAGAGAAGGCTGTAGGACCATACAGAGGAGGACCCAGGACAGAGAAGGCTGTAGGACCATACAGAGGAGGACCCAGGACAGAGAAGGCTGGAGGACCATACAGAGGAGGACCCAGGACAGAGAAGGCTGGAGGACCATACAGAGGAGGACCCAGGACAGAGAAGGCTGTAGGACCATACAGAGGAGGACCCAGGACAGAGAAGGCTGTAGGACCATACAGAGGAGGACCCAGGACAGAGAAGGCTGGAGGACCATACAGAGGAGGATCCAGGACAGAGAAGGCTGTAGGACCATACAGAGGAGGACCCAGGACAGAGAAGGCTGGAGGACCATACAGAGGAGGACCCAGGACAGAGAAGGCTGGAGGACCATACAGAGGAGGACCCAGGACAGAGAAGGCTGTAGGACCATACAGAGGAGGACCCAGGACAGAGAAGGCTGGAGGACCATACAGAGGAGGACCCAGGACAGAGAAGGCTGGAGGACCATACAGAGGAGGACCCAGGACAGAGAAGGCTGTAGGACCATACAGAGGAGGACCCAGGACAGAGAAGGCTGGAGGACCATACAGAGGAGGACCCAGGACAGAGAAGGCTGGAGGACCATACAGAGGAGGACCCAGGACAGAGAAGGCTGGAGGACCATACAGAGGAGGACCCAGGACAGAGAAGGCTGGAGGACCATACAGAGGAGGACCCAGGACAGAGAAGGCTGTAGGACCATACAGAGGAGGACCCAGGACAGAGAAGGCTGTAGGACCATACAGAGGAGGACCCAGGACAGAGAAGGCTGGAGGACCATACAGAGGAGGACCCAGGACAGAGAAGGCTGGAGGACCATACAGAGGAGGATCCAGGACAGAGAAGGCTGGAGGACCATACAGAGGAGGATCCAGGACAGAGAAGGCTGTAGGACCATACAGAGGAGGACCCAGGACAGAGAAGGCTGGAGGACCATACAGAGGAGGACCCAGGACAGAGAAGGCTGGAGGACCATACAGAGGAGGACCCAGGACAGAGAAGGCTGTAGGACCATACAGAGGAGGACCCAGGACAGAGAAGGCTGGAGGACCATACAGAGGAGGACCCAGGACAGAGAAGGCTGGAGGACCATACAGAGGAGGACCCAGGACAGAGAAGGCTGTAGGACCATACAGAGGAGGACCCAGGACAGAGAAGGCTGGAGGACCATACAGAGGAGGACCCAGGACAGAGAAGGCTGGAGGACCATACAGAGGAGGACCCAGGACAGAGAAGGCTGGAGGACCATACAGAGGAGGACCCAGGACAGAGAAGGCTGGAGGACCATACAGAGGAGGATCCAGGACAGAGAAGACTGGAGGGACTTCGTCGCTGCCATATACGTCAGGAGGCGCGATGGGAAGTATATAAGTAAGTAATTAAGTTATTCTACTGAATGTTAATTTTTTGTCAAGAACGTGTGTACATCTTTATTTCAAACGCCAGGAATACAGTTTCTTACATTTTTACTTTACAGATTTTACAAACAGAAAAAGTGCTAGAGGAAAATACTCAAAATACTCAACCAATATAAAGTATTTTCAAATCAAGATATTATAGGTGAAAACTAAGATTAACTTGCACCAAGCTTTCAAGTCCTATTTTTAAGAATTTTTCAAAAGTTCTCTGAAAATCAGAATTCTCAGAAAAATCAGACTTTTGGTCCATTCCTAAAGTGGTCCGATTTTCAGGGGTTTATTGTACTTTCAAACCTATAAAACCATAGGTCACATGAGAGAGAAGTTTGATGGCCATTGGTCACAGTGGAAGACTCCCTTTAGATATCTTGGCTAATGACCGACTTTCCATAAACTAGCTAGACAGTTTCCTCACATGTGGAATTTCTCTGGTCCGAGTGGGATATGAACTCACAGATTTAACACTGCATACTTTGAAAGTCAGTTATTACATACATTTGTAATACATTCAGTTCGATGATTCAAGTATTATTTGAGCAGTTATCAAAATTCATTTGATATAAAATTATTTTTGCCTGGGTCCAACTCATCTCACTGGCTATGACTGCTTTAATTGATTATGATTTACCTTCTGTTCAATAAATATACAGACATATTTACTGAACATTCTTGTGGTTCAAAAATATGGGCTCACATTACCAGGTGCAATTTTGTTAAAAAACAAAATTATGAGTTTATAATTTGTTGTGAACATTTAAGAGAATTTAAGTACCTTTCAAATAATTTCAATTAAAAGTATACACCAAAAAATGTGACACTTTAAACTGGTATTTACCACAACTCTAACCGTGCGTTCCTAAGCCCGAGGCTAACACCAGTTTCTATGTGGGCCAGTGTTAAAGAGGAAATTAAAATTTTACAATAGAATTCATTAAATTTGGCGACGGCATCATGTAGAAGTCTATTTTGTCAACTTTAAATCAACATAACATTTCCAAATTTCTCCTGTTACACAATTTCAGTGTAATATTACATATTAAATGATGAATAAGTCTTAATTGAAATGCAAACACTGCTTAACTCAATTAAAACGTTTACAAAACTTCCCTTCATGTTGTTCATTTCACTGCTGCTTAAGTACTTTTATTATGACATATACAATTCTGATATTTTTCTATTGTGGACAAGGGCGGGAGGTTTCCGGCCCATACGCGGGCGGGTGATTTCCGGCACAATATTCAACTTTCGCGGTTGAGTTTTCAACATTATTGGACAGAGGATGAGCTAAATGCTATAGTGTCAAGCAGTGAGTTTGAGCATATTTAAACAAACACAAGTCAAAATGAAAATAAACAAAATGACTCATATTTGCTGTGTGGTAAATTTGTTTTAGATGATATTTTCCAGTGAATAAGTACAGTTAAACCTGTGGTAGCAGAGACCTCCAAATAAAGGTCACCATGTGAATAAAAGTAATTCTTTTAAAAACTGCCATTGGTGATTTAGAACAAAATGACCTCTGAATAAAGGCTACCTGCAAATAAAGGCCATGTACATAAAAACCTGCAAGACAAGGAATTGAGACAGACACATGTACACACGTACCTAACATTTCAACATCCCCCTTATGAAGTGAAGAGGAGACAGATCACAAACAGACAAATCTCAGGAAGTTTTTTAATGCTTTATTGTAAACAGTATTTAACATTATAATAAAGATTACCAAATATTAACCAAACATAATTATTTAGCACTATTTTACAAACAAACAAAAACTTGATACACAAATTATATATATACACAATTATTTTTCTTCATTTTGAAACTTAACTAATAGATCTGCACAATCCCTTTTCTATGAAAACTAAACAAAATATTTTTTTTTAAATCAAGAATTAAATATACGGCATGTGGCCCTAAAACATGAATTTTGGACACAAGATGTAACATACCATCATTGTCATCTTATTTAAGTGTGGATAAATCATTGCTCACAAAGTAGTACGTACATGCCAGCACAAATTTTGTCATTATCAAACATACAAATCTTGATTTTAGAATTTGAGGAAGAATAGATATCAAGGTGTCAGGAACCTAAAACACAGAGGTCAAGGGTTCAAACCTAACACAGGACACAATGACAACAGTCCTTATGGCTTTCAGGAAACAGGCCATAATAATAAGTGTTTCTTCCTTTTCAAGAACTACAAGCCCTATGGGATAATGGACAAATAATGTTCTGTTTTGAGAAGCTGACAAGTGTGTGAAAACAAGTCAACATGTATCAAATAGAAGCTTTTTCAAAACTTAACATACCAACATCACTTTAAATCATGAGACATTAAATACCACAATGCTATTTTCTTTTTAAAACAGAAAAATGCCAAATTGCTACAATAAATAAATTAGTATTCAAGAAATATTTCCAGAGTACACAAATGCCCCCACAGTCAGATAAGTCAAAAAGGGGCCATAACTCAAACTAGACATGTATTTTATTATTATACACCTTCATGTGAAAAATGAAACCAATCCATGAGATATTTCTCAAGTTATTGCTCAGAAACCAAAATTTGAACAAACAGACAAACGATGAATGGACAGAGGTAATAATTTATTACCTTTCGCCATTTCGAATGGTGAGGGTATGAAAGTACTGAAAAAGTAATGATTGCTGTGCAAAAATAGCATGAGATGATGAATACAACTTTAACTGATGGCAGAAAATATGATAAATACCAAATTTACTCCAATAAAACATATCACATACATACTTACATAGGTTCAATAAATCACAAGAACTTCTCACAGGAAATTTAAGCCAATATAAAATTGTAATAGTACATGTACTGTATTTCATCAGAAAAAGCAAGCAAAAGGAAAAAACTTTGATAGTAGTCTTAGCATAAAAACTCCACCAAACCAGTCCAAAAACAAATGTGTAAGGATTGATCTGATACTAAAAGAAATAATATCAATCAAATCACTAAAAGTACACAAACTTACATAGACTTGCACTGCAACATGGGTAGGATCTAGTATAACAACTGAATGGCGGATGTAGAAAAATGCAGTAATTTTGGTACGCATTAAAATTCATGCATGCCGGTTGAGTGATGGTTACGGAAAGGTGAACTATTGTTCAGCTCCCAAAACTGTAAGCACTCGTCAAATAGAAATCCAGTAAGTGACAGATATATAGTATGTTACAGAATATCAGGAATTGTGGTGAACCTATTTTACAGTCAAACCTATGTAAGTGACCACCTACGAATAAACCCATCCTGTGATTGAATGCCAGTCAATTCAAACTTACAGCAGTGTAGGGCTATATTACTAATCAGAGACCATAAACATACAAATGTTATTCATGCTGACTTCGGTGTTTAGCAGCAAATAAATTGACTTCTGCATTGTATCATCATTGTTTTTGACATTCTGTTAACTACTGACAACATGGGACATTATTTTCTGTGAAATTCATTCCTGTGTTCACAAGAGAAAAACACAGAAACAGCAGAGAGACTTTACTGATATACAAACTAAAGGATAAATTCAAGCACTGCACAGTCAAAAAAAGCATTTACGTAATCAAAAATATCCATACAATAAATACAAACAATAATTATCACAACTTCATGGAAGTTAGTACTTTTTTTTATAACAAAACTAAACGCACTGAAAATTAAATGATCAGAATACAATACTGACCAACTTGGGTCTGAGAGTACAAAACTTAAGACTTATTACTAAGTCTCCAAGTTAAAATCTCATATCTTCTCTTTTACTGTTTGTAAGTTAATTATGATCAAGCAATAATGATCCTATTGATATATTAGGCCTAAAAAGAACTGTTTGTTTCTGGTTACATGCTCGTTAAAATACGGTCATTTCTGCAGCTCTTTAAATTGTGTGGAAAGGTAAAAAAGCGGGAAAATGGATGTTGTTCCATTCCATGGGCTTATAAAAGCCTAGGGTTGCTGAGAAAAATTTTGAAGAAGGTTTGGTAACAAGAAACGAACAATTTTTTATGCCTTAGCCTGATAGTATAACTGACCTCATTATGTATTTAAAGATGAATCAGATCAATCATAAAAACCTTCAGAATAGAATTGAGATTTGAGCTCAGAGAAAATTCTTAACTTATTGGGCCTGGTCTAAAACTTAAAATGATCACATTCAGTAAAGTAAAAATAATCACAAAATTCTTAAAAAAGAAAACAAATTACTGACAGAAAAGGAATTTATGCATTAAATCTAAATAATTTCTCAATAAATCTTAACTGAAAAAGAATCTCTTAAGCGAAAACAATGAACACTATTATGATACAAAATATAAATCAAAATCGATGCTATTTAACGAAACAAACAAAAATGCCTCTCATGCATATTTCAAACACTTATTACGGAAATCGGAGAAAAGCACCAGAACATTACTGAAGATTTAAATGATATCTAATAAGATGTTATCTCCTGTAAAAAGGTCTTCGCTTTAGTTTCTTAGCAACAAACAAAATATTTACAAAGCATTATTTCTTTAAACCTTTCCATCATTATTGAAGCATTGCCATAATTAGTCAAACCTGTGTTTAAAAAAGGCGACCTCCAAATAAGGGCCACCCTGTGTATTAAGGCCATTCATTTAAAAACAGTTATTGAATTTTTAGAACAAAATAACCCCAAATAAAGACCATCTAGCAATAATGGCCATATCATGTCTTTCCTCAAGGATGGCCTTTGTTCACAGGTTTGCCTGTATATCGGGTATGTGTCACTTTGTATATGGATTTTGAAATAATTACATGATTCATGAATGTAATATTTGTAGATAACTAAAAAAAAATAAGGTAGATCTATACATTATATAGCTAAATTAAACCTTATTATGTAACCAAGGCCAGATTCCTTCTGCATGTTTGGGTTTTGGGCTTAAGCCAGATTATTATCAGCTACATGGCATTAAAAACCATGTAACACATTAATCTCACTTTTTCTTATATACAAAGCACTTATAAATAAGATTTTTTCAAATCAAATATTATCTGAAGTCTCTTTTAATAAGAAGAGTTAGGATTCAGCAAGTCATATCTGAATGTATTGTACACTTGTATGGCAGAAAATCACTCTTCAAAAAATAAGAACGTTATACATATACATATATATATATATAATGGTTTATGAACAAGTGTCTTATTTTGCACAATCTTACTTCTGACTAAAGTTATTAGAACATTTTTCATACATAGTTGTCATGCTGGGATAACTCTGTCTAAATTTCTCTATGAAAAGATCAACTTCTGTCAGACAGAGAACATATTGAGATTTCTCCACTGAAAGTCCAGGGGGGAAGAAGTTGTCATCAACTGTTTTCAGGTGCTTGACGGCAGCTTTCCAAACACATAATGCTAATATTGAAGGTTGAAATTTACTGAATACATACTCAGGTAATGATAACTTCAATAAACAACGTCCGAATGCTCTTGCCACTCTGAAACAAACAAACATACAAACATTGTCTTCACAGTAGTATAATCCAATGTTTTATCTTATTAATATCGTTCATGAATATCAAGACGCTGCATTCTATAAAACTCCTATGCTGCCCATGGCCGCTTGAGTTCAGGACGTTTCGTTGCTACATTTTTCACATAGACATATAAGCATAATGAAAACTGTACAACAGATTTTTTTTAAACATTGCATGATCATAGCATATGATAACAGAAACATTTCAAGTGAAAGAAAATTAGGGGTCATTGATCTCGTTTTGAGTTATCTGCCCTTGAATTTGATTGTTTTGCTTATTATTATCCATCTTCAAGTAAAATATGAAACCAATCCATGAAACATTTCTTGAGTTATTGCTCAGAAACCAAACTTTGAACGGACGGACAGGGTAACAGACTTTATGCCCTTCCGCCATGCGGGCAAAAAAGGGCATGTACGTAGGAGCAGTAGGACATTGAACTAAAAAATAGCCAACATACGTCAATCTACAAATCTGCTCATTGTCCCCAGAATAGAAGTTGATGCAGAATGAAGCGTAGAATTCAAAGAATTGTTGTACAGTAGGAACTAGAAGATTAAACTTGGTTCGTATCAGGATTATCATCTCAAGCTGTTTCATCTGATCACGTGTGAACGCATCATCACACTTCTCTAAAAGTTCCTGAATCTCTGGTGGGAATACTTCATTCTGTAAACAGAAGTTACCAAAAATAAACCATGAACAACCCTTTAAATAAAAAATAAAAATTGCCTTTTGGTGACTGTAATTTCTTTTTGTAAAAAGTACAGCCACTTACATGTGTGCAAGCACTACATTAATTAAAAGATGAGTTGTTTGATTTAAAACGATCACCATATATGAGGAATATTGTTGAAATATAGCGTTAATCCCACTGAAACAAAAGATTTGATGTTACACCAAATGAGACTTTCATTTCTATATTGAGCAGGTACCATTCTCCTCTTCTAAGTAATAGTGACCTTGACCTTGACTCTAGAATCCCCAAACACAACCAAAAGCCAGGCATTTCTAACAAATTGCTCTATATTTCAAGTTTGGCAGCATTAGGTCATTCTAAACAAATAAATGGAAACCCTTTTCATATGGAAAAAAAATTGTGATAACATTTCCTTCTAATAGACAATGGGTTGCATTGATACAAGCCAAAAAGTGACTCAATTACACAAGGCCATATGATAAATCAACAAATAGGACTACTGACAAATATTAGAAAGGTGACAAATGGTAATCATTGCAGAATCAGCCATTGAAAGCTTAAGTCATGCGACAGTCAATACATGTATAGGAAGCAATTTCAGATTTGAAGAGATAATTTCAGATATTGGCTGTCAACAGGGGGGTATATATAGCCCCGTTTTATTTACCATTATAGCCTCCCACATCATGAGGGCCCTGAAAGTTATCACCCATGTGTCAAGTCTGGAATTCTCCATTGGTTTATTTTGTTCAATACCATCTGAGTGTGGTAATCCATAGGCACCCATTCTAAGTTAAGCTATACATTAAATCTACGCTTATATGGCAAGACAATGAAGTTTTGCTTGAGAATGCAACATACAAACCTGTTTACTTGCAACAAGAAGACAAGTAATGCCAAGAAGCTCTAGACAATCCCTGGCAACAGTAACTTCATTAAGTACACGATCCATGATGTTTACAGCCAGATATAGTGTGTCCTCCGACAGCTTCAGGTCATGATGGACATCTGTCAGCCATTGTATTAGAATGCTCCTAGTTTCCTCAGAAACCTAAATTAAAATAATATAAAGATAAATCACTGAAGTTTGAAATGCCACGCTACTTCTAAAAATGTCAAACTGTCCAACTTTCGCATCTTTTGGTTATGTCATGAACAGTAAAGAGAATAACAAAACTGCATCCAATGAAGTGTGATGTAGCATCAGACCTATATTGAACATTTTGAACTGTTTCACATTTCAAACTTTCGCAATTCAACTGTTTTAAATCTCCCAACTTAAGATGGTCTCAATTACATCAATTATTATTACAGTCAGTCTTCCAATATAGCACCAGACCTTGGACTGAGTCCACCAAAATGGCCAAGGGTCCAATCAATTTGAAAAGATCAGTGGTCCAACAGTCCAGTAAATCTTTTCATTGATAACTTTACCATGTTTCAGAACAAAAAACAAAATATTTTAATCACTCTTGAAAAATATGTCTTCTAGCCGAATTTTCTGAAATTTGTATGTACTCTTTTTGGTCCACTGAAAGTTCATTCAGTCCAGTAAAGTTAGCATTTTCGCTGGACTGAATGTCCAGTGCTTAAGAAAGTTTTTCATGAAGACTGATTTCATACAGTACAATAATTCTATATGCAAAAGTAAACGAAGTCCTAGATTCTCGTCCCTATCTATTAAAAACAGGTTTATCAAAATAAATTTTGTTAAGAACTCTGCGTCAAATTTTCAAATTATAGCAGACCCAGTAAGTCTGTTGCAAAAATTTCTAAGCATGAATCATGCATACCAAGTCTTGCATGTTTATTGAATTTTGAAGTCTATCTTATCAATTTAAAGTGTCCTGAGGATAAGCAAACATAATGTTTATACAGCTGTACTAATAATATTAAGAGTTAAAACATAAATTCAATCCACACATTTTTTAAAAATTTAGGTGAGAATCTACAAATGAATCTTCTTATGCCTAACGCCTAAAGAAATTGTTTCTGGTTATATACATGTGTCCATTAAAAATAGGGGAGGTTGGTTGGGCAGTTTTTTTGGCTCTTGAAAGCTATAGTCAGGTCAGGTTAAAAAGAGAGACAGCAGATTTTCCATTCCTCAGGCTGATAAGACGTCTGAGGGTCACATACGGGGGAAATTAGGGTAGGTCAGGTTACCAGAAACAAACAATATTTTTTACGCCTAATCACAAAAATTTACAGTCCAACCTCCGGCTGATGATCCAAGCATGATGGTTTGTGATATTTTTCTTCCAGGTCCAATCTATGCATAAATATATCATAGAGATATTCTTCAAATCCATCATACTTTGTACCGGAACAATTACACTCTGGCCCTTCACCATGGCAATACTTTGATGCACATTCTATACACTGGAGACTTCCAACTATAGATTCTGCAAACCCCGAGTCACACAGTTTGGAATGTTCTGGTAACACGTCTGGAGTGGTCTGAACATTGTTGTTGTTGTTATCAGTAACAAAGGCAACCTGAAACTAGTCAAGATAGAATTGATTTGTAGGATGTATACAACAGTAATACCCCTGTGTTCTTCAGACGCCCTGGTGGCCAACGATATTGCCTTCCTACTTGAAATTCCAGCACCAATTATCTTAATATTTTTGGCCAAGCTAAACGTAAATTTACACCAAACAAATGAATAATCTGTGAATAAAACCTGCTACAACTTAAATTAAGCCTGCCAGTATGAATCTTCTGGATAACACTGACAATTAGCTACAAATGTATTTATGATAGTTATACAGTCCGGGCTCTAAGCTAAATATGTAAGGTATCGGGTCTATGGGCTGACTGGGTTCACGAGTCCGAACTCTGGACACAGCACAATATAATTGCTTTCAAGCAAGAATTGATTTAAGGCAACAAGTAAATGGCTAGTAAACCTCAAATGCTGATTATTTATGTGGATAAGTTGGCAGTACTTGCAGTAAAAAAGATTTGTACTGAATCAAGTAACAATTATTTAAGGCTATCCTCAAGCTGTTGTACAACTGGTAACAGATGTAAATTACTATTTAAGTCCCAAAAAATCAGTTGCAGGAGAAGTAAAGCTTATTTAACCAAATGAGTACCATACGGAAAGGTCTTTGCCAGTGTACATATAATTCACTGCATGAGTTATCTCCTGTCTTACCACAAAAATCATTTGCATGACTGAGGCTGTACACACCTTACATCTAATAACAAATACAAATAAATTCTCAGTTGACTTTACGATTTTCTTTCATTGAGTAGCTTGCATTGTCAAACTTGGTCTTTGTCACAAATGCAAGCCAAGGACTAGGATTGGGTGGAATCAATGTAATATATATAGCCAGCATGTTATGTTTAATCAGAGGTTCTAGGCAGGTGTAAGTCTGAGATCTTCCCCACCATTAAAGCTGGAAAAAGCACTGTTGGTGCAATGCAAGACTCCTGGCCCATACAAAAAGAGAAACCTGAAAATGTATTATGAGAAAGAATTCAGGGCTTTTTTTCTAATTACATTATTTGAAAATAGTATCTTTTCTCGTACTAACTCTGCAATGAGTGGATCACTAGGCATGAAAATTGTGTCTTGCATATCTACATTTCATATTGATAATATAATATATATGTCAAGTTTTAATTCAATCCCTTGACAATATGTGGTCCAAGTGATTTGCTCCACAAATTTCAGACTGCCATTGTACACTGTATGGCTAAGTTCAAGGAATGAGTGAATCGCTGGGAATGAAAATTGTGTCTTGCACATCTACGCTTCATGGTCCTAACATTTTTCATGTTTCATTGCAATTGCTTAAAGAAAGTGGAAGTAGTTCGCTCCACAAACTTGTGATATGCGGACGGACGGTCGGACCAACCAACCAATCAACCAACTCCAATACACCCCTCTCAAACTTCGTTTGCGGGGTTATAGTAACAAAAATCTTTGAAAACAAGAAATGACTTGTAATGACTGAATTAAAAGTTCCCACCATGGACAGTGATTGTGTTCATTTAAACATTGCAAAATTGCAGTATGGCATATTTCCAAATTTTTAACAAAACTGTGTTAAAAAATATGTTTTGAATCCCATGGGTACAGGTCAGCTTCTCCAAATACAAAGTACTAATAAAAAAACCTGAAATTATAAACCTTATAGTACTTTATTTTCCCAATATGTTTTTGCAATCCTGAACAATTAACATTTTATAATCTTGTTCATTAAAACAAGAGGGCCATGATGGCCCTATATCACTCACCAGAGAAAAAACTCAGAGAGAAAATTATCATGAGCCTATGTAAAATCAAGTGACCCAGTGGCAAGGCCAATTTTGCCCCTAATGCAATAACTTGAACAAACTTGGTTGAGGTCCACCAGACAATGCTACATACAACATATGTAAGCTCTAGGCCTTGAGGTTTTGGACAAGAAGATTTTTTTTTCCTATATAAGCCTATATAAATGTGAACCCCGGGTTGGGGCTAATTTTCACCCTG
This sequence comes from Lutraria lutraria, assembly GCA_964023205.1. Classification (NCBI taxonomy): domain Eukaryota; kingdom Metazoa; phylum Mollusca; class Bivalvia; order Venerida; family Mactridae; genus Lutraria; species Lutraria lutraria. Next base: position 6,336,573 of record OZ026845.1, read on the forward strand.
GGGCCATACTTTTAACTGACTTGGAAGAGGTCCACTAGACAATGCAGGGATTTTTTTGGGCGATTTTATAGCCAAAATTCGGTCATATTCCCAATGGAAAATAGTGTCCTTTTTTTCCAATTCACAGACAAAAATTCCCAATCCCCCCCAAAAAAATTGATTTTATAAGTTCACTATTGGTAGTAAATACCTTATTCTGCTACTGTTCTATGGGAGAATAAGTAGAATAAGTTGAACATTGCAAAAATTGTAGTTATACATTTTCCCCAATTTTGATTAAAATACTGCGAAAAGTCCCAATCACAAGTGTATGGGTCATATTCCCAAAATACAAAAAAAAATTGCAATGCTACATACCAAATATCTTAGCTCTAGGTCTTGTGGTTTCGGACAAGAAGATTTTTAAAATTTTCCTTAATAGATTAGAGTAAATTCCCGGGCGGCCCGGGCAATAATTTGAACAAACTTGTTAGAGGGCCACTAGATAATGCTACATACAAAATATGATTTTTAAAGTTTTCCAATTGGTTGCCATGGAAACCAGAGTTTCTAATGAAATTAAATTCTTTTAACAACTTTGGTAGAGCTTCATGCAAGGAACATCCCCTAAAGTTTCGTTGAAATTGGCCAACTGCTTAAGTTAAAGCAATTGTTGATGCATTGACACACGCACATACACAGGCACTCACGGAAGACAGAGTTAAAATGTTCTCATCTCATAACAAGTTTTTACATGATGTTTTTCTAACACATTATTTAATGAAGAAAATATTAAAAGCTAATTTAACTAAATTCTGACCAGATTTATTAAACCTGGGTCTTTCAAATGAATTCTATTTGAGTGATCCTGATTAAACCAATAATTAATTTGCTGACAATTTTAATCACACCCTGAAACTAAAGGTAAATAACTATGTCGTGAAAATAATTATAGGTGACAAGAATTGCTTCCCCTGTAGTATACCATGACACCTCTTGTACCAGTGACAAGTGTACAAATTGTAGAAAAAACTCAGATATTTTTCTTTATTATCTTATTTGAGTTACTTGGGTTTGGTATGCAATGCACAAAAAAGAATAAAACTAAAGAAGGCAAACATACATGCATGGTACTAGTTAGATTATATGACAAATTATGTGTTATTTTATACCTTGGCATACTTATATAATTACAGTAGGGATAAAATTATATTCAAAACACCATAAATTGCAGTTCTGTAAATTAGCAGTAGCTAGATCAGCATTAATTAAAAATAGAAAATTCGTTTATTACAGACAATTTCGTTCACAAATACAAATTCTGGGGGTGCGTTTTTTTACCAAATATTTAAACAACACAGTTAATTGAGAAGGCGAAATATTTGGGTAAATTGTGATTGTCATTTTGCGGGGGACATATTCAAAGGAATAAACGTTAAAAATCCATTTCAGTGAGTGCTAAAGAAGTCCATGAAAATAGTAAACATCAGAATTTACCTTTGACTCCAAGGCGTCACACACGAACCCTTCAAGTTCGACAAAGGCTTCATCTGTTTCGTCGGCGGAACAAGTCTTGAAAACTGTGTCGTCTGGTATAACACAGTACGTATAAGATACCGACTCGTCGTTTCCCTCAGACGAGTCCGCCATTGTTACGAACGGACTAACAACTAGGCATTTGTTCCTCTGTGTAAACTAAATTACACAGACCCGTGTTTTTAGAACTGTTTATAACTTATGTCAACTTAGAATCGTCCACTGGAAGGGAGGGGAGGGTGAAGATGCAAATGCCGTTGTAATCGATAGATCATATAGTGAACACAATTACTATTGCAAATATACCAATGTAAAACTTAATCAGAAATTAGAAAGACCAGGCATACTTGTAATAACTCATGTGTAATGGTAAAACCCGTGAAACGTTTTCATACTCATCATTTCAAAATACCCTAATAATTTATGGCGCCGTCCATTCGATTAAGGTCAAAACGATTCTCTTTTGCGCATCTATAGTTGAATCGCTAAATGCCTTGCAACGAAAAAAACAATACCAACTTAAATTATTACATTGTCATAATATTAATTTCTACCAGTTTGCAGAACGCTGAAAAGATTTGAGAAGAAGACACTGAATTGCTTTTTTAACCACGTGGACATTCGCTCGAAAATTTCGTGCGAGTTTGTTGAATCTACAGGTATTTTGCATATGAGCACGCGCACAACAATAATCACACATTATTTATTGCATAGAGACGGTAGAGAATATGTAAAATGCTTAAAAATATGCGTCCTTCTCTCGTCATTTCGTTAAATTGGGAAGAATCGCGTGCAATCTGAGTACCGGTACGTACGTACATGTGCACAAACAGTAAAATAAAATTTAATGTATTAAATTTAGCATCCCTGATTTAGCGTAAAAATATGTGCGTTTCGTGACATGCTTGGGTAGATTGGGGCTTTTTGGCTCTTGAAATTTTGTGGAAGGGTAAACTTAGTGAGTGCGGAAATGTTCCTCGAGCACGGTACATTCGGACCTGATTCGGATACCGACAAAAAGATATAAAATTATATGATGTTATACTTTATTTTAGTTTTTCATAAATGTTTTTTGTTATGTTGAACAGGCTTTGACTGATGAATTACACTCTGTAAGTCAATGGTTTATTGACTACAAATTGTCGTAGCATTTATACTGGCAAAACCCAATCCTTGGTTCCAAACAAAATAATATTATATTATTGATTATACTTTAATTTGCAAACTACTCAAAATAAAACTTCAGTGGTTAGATTTGTACTAAATTTGAATCTTGATCCCAGATCTCATATTGGTTTTGAACATTTCAATAAATTTCACTGGTTACCTGTTGAAAAAGGGTCCATCATTTAATGTTGTGTCACGTCTTTAAGGCCAGGAACAATACGGCCCCTGGGTATATGGATGAATATTTTGTTACCCAAGATTATTTACATTGTACATTAATATAATACCAGACTCTGAAAACGAAAGAGGTTATGGTCTTCCTGAGGGAAAAGGGTAGGGTTCAAAATCATTTTGCTTTTTAGGTGCCAAACTATGTACTTCTGTAAAAGCTAAAATAAAAAAGTTACCTAACTTTAAGGTTGTCATCAAAAGTTTTTAGTTGGTATCTACTGCACTTTTATCAAACAACCTTTTTAAGTTTTGGCTTAGTTATGTTTTACTTTTTACCAAATCTTAATCATTTAAAGTATTAAACAGTGCGATTTGCAAATACATTTTGACTGGTATTACCAGTATAGTGGTGATTAATTATTCCTGTGATATTTTTTGTTCATTGATTTACATTGAATATTTATTTATGAATGTATGTTAATTTATTGATACTTTCAAATTGGTTTCAATGTGCTGTGCTATTATACTCAGTATATCTTTCAAGTTTGCCTCTCTATGTCATGCCACCAGTACAAAGACCACAATGCCATTAAGTGTTAGAGACTGTAGGATGCTTCAAAGTTTCAAGAGACAACTAAAAACCTACTACTTTTTGCAGGTCTACAGGAACTGATCGTTTCAATTACCAAATACATAATATGTTTTAATTTTTTCTGTTTTATGCTATAGGTTATGTGTAAATTTGTAAAGCGCTTTTGAACGTTACATTTCTACGAAAAAGGCGCTATATAAATATGGTATAATAATAATAATAATGGAAACAATCTACTAGTATCTATCTATATAATATCACATGACCACGCAATGATGAAACGACGCCCGCTAAACGTCACGTGACGTCACTGTATGTTGACGTTGTAACCAACACAACGGCTAGCTCTTCAATATGGCGTCCAATCTCTAGTCTTGCGTTTAGTAGAACTCAATTTTTCGGTGTTTATTCACACGTTAGATGCCACGGGTGGTACAAATACCACCCTCAGACTCCAGCGACGAATTGGAAGGGTTCGATATACCACGTGACAACTTTCGATCAGATTCGAGCGATAGCGAAAGCGATCGAAACCGAAACTTCAACCAACGCATGTCGAATGGAGTGACTGAATCTTTATCTTCTTACTTGAATTACGCTGTGAATTATTCGCTGTATAATGTAACATACAACGATACGGAAGGCGATCCATACTGTCTCACTTGTATTATTGACGGGAGGGAGAAGAAATTCAAGAAAGATGCACGAGTGTGGCTTCATAAATCTAGTGACAGAAAGAGAAAGCTTGAAACTGACGATTGTTATGCTAAAATAACTCAGCAAAACACAAACTCTGGAAATAGGAATCGCGAATTAGACTCAATAAGAGAACAAATACGCAAAATGGATTCAGAAAATGTCATCAGTAATTACAAACAAGTCGATCTAATCGATAATGAGGTGAAAAGTGAACTTTCTTCTCTCGCCGATTCTGAAGCAGAATTGGCTTATTCTGAAGAATCTTCGATGGGAATAGATCAGACTCCAGGTTACACTAACAGTGCGCATGTAGATGTTACAATTACTACATCAGCGACTAAGACCGTTAGATTTGATAATACAATTGATGTGTCAAATGATTATCGAGTGACAAAGAATTTCAGCAGCTCAGATGAAGATTGTGTCCATACAGTTGGCAGTAGATCGACTGTGAGCTACCGAAGTCTTTTATCAGAAGGTATAAGTCGGAAATTTAGAATTTGTTCATTACATGTACAATTATACTGCACAACGACATTATAGAAATCAATATAGAAATCAATATACTACAGTACCTGTATAATGACGGAATGCGAATTTCTATGCCCCCCTCCCCATTCGCGACTATGAACATGTATAATATTCCTCAGTGATTAGACAAAACATATGTGGAATTACAAAGTCTAACGCCTAACCAATAACTGATATTTCATTTAATAATTTAATTAAAGTTTATCATTAGTTATGTTGTGGTATAAAAATGGACAAGTTCAGCCCAGAACTGGCTTATACTAGTACCATAATTATATACACTATATAAACGTCAAATAACAAAATTATCAACCGCTACAGTGTGGTAAGTACATCGTATGTCTAGCAGTGTTTTGTTTGTTTGTTTCATCGGGTCACAAGTCTAACAGCCAAAAGAACAAAATATATGAATTTATATTGTAGATGTTTGAACGTCTTCTGTCAAAAATAATGACTGGATTCTTGTCCTTTTTATGCCAGACTATTCCTCCTTTAAACGAATACAATTTAGTGGTACTGCTTTCAACTTTGAAACTCTGGTCTTAATTTAAGTTTGCAAGGTTATCAGTGCTTATTGCGTACAGTGAAGTTGAATTTACCCAAGCTCGTTGGAACAATAACATTCATTTGTTTAGTTTAAACATATTTATTCCAAGTCATCCACCATTCACAGGTACATGATAAAACAAAACATATATGTATTATATAAGGAACGGATTAGAACGAAAGACAAAGTCTTATAGAATTCTTCTCCTTGGGCGGATAGTAGTAAATTTACATTGAGCTTGCTCTAATGTGATGAAGACATTAACATAGGAATAAACAAGGCAAACATACAAACAAACAATATGATGAGTGTGAGTTCAAAAATGTTTATGAGTATGTGCAAAAGAGAAATATGCATGCATATAATGGGAAGGAGAGAGAGAGACATACAGACAGGACATAGAATGGGAGAGAGAAGGGGGGAGGGACAGGGCTCATAAATAAGATAAAGGTAATATCCTGGGTCAACGGAATTAGGTTACTAACAAGAGTTGATATTACTAAGCTCAGATAAATCTCTTAGTGTCAGATATGTATAAGTTCTGGACATGACTGAAAATGGTGTTATTTTCCTGATCTGAAAGCGTTGGGTCACCAAATAATAGGAGACTCATTTGTTTTAAAGGTGCGAATGCTTGTTCCTTTTTGTAATTTACATGTACAAGTTAACCTTGATATACTTTTAAAGAAATACAATTGTTTAGATGTTTCAATTACTTAGAATGCTTTGTTTTTATGATATTCATTTGTAATTATATTGTATTGTATAAATGTATGTGTAGTTCACAGACTTTTGGAAAAAAAAGCTTAATACGCTTATATTTAATGGACTATCCTAGGGTGAACGTACAAAGTAAAACATGTTTTATTTGTTGATACATTGATCTGTTTCGCATTAACACAATTGTTAACTTTGTAAGATTGTTCAATTGTTGAGATAATTTAGTTTGTACATTTATGTTTAATCCCTGAATAAATTAAATTACACGTGTCGCTTCTTTCTATATCAGTAAAGTGCGGAGTTCAGTAGTTGAATCTAATAAATCAATTTTTCAGACGATTCCAATCAAATTGATCGATTCAGAGGCGATGTTGACCATTTCAATGAAAGCAGGAATAACTTCCGGTCCGGAATCTTGTCCTCGGACATGTCAAGAATCGCACCAGCAATAAGTATAGAGACAGAATCACTCAATGAGAACATGCTTGATTATGCTGTCAATTTACATAATAGACCTGATGACGTCACATCTTCGACCGGAAATGATTTCAAATCAGTATTCAGGTAATATATTATATTCACTTTAATGTGAAAATTTAATGTAATATCCAATACATGTAGTAATTAAGACCGTCCTTAAAAAGGGTGGTTTGCGGTTAGGTAGACATTCTTTGTTAACATAAGTTTGGACTAAAAACAAATAGCTGGAAAATCTTTTAGGGGTCGGCGTTTTGTCGCGGAACTGCAAAACAACATTTTTTAAGTATGGTCTAATGATAGTAGTTATAAATACAGCGAAGTTTTTATCTAGTATATTTAGTAATACTCGAAAGTCTGTCCTCGCAGAAATGAGCATATGAAATGATAGCGAGCATGCTGTCATGAATGTTAATGAAATTTACGAATTAACCTGTAGGATTTGAAGTTCAACAAGCCACCAAATGCTTGTTCCAATCTTACAGTTTGTCCTAATTTCTCGTCCAATGAAATGTCCGCGTTTCATTTCAAATTTGAAAAATATATCGCATAAAATGTGCCGAAGACCTGATATGGAGAAAATACGTCACTTATATTTTTCTTTATGTGCAGAAATTAAGACAAACTGTAAATCAGTTATCGTTCATATTTTGAATTTTATGCGACATATCACTACGCTCCACTCCGCGTCGCTTGTGATATATCGCATAAAATTCAAAATATGAACGATAACTAATACATAGACTTGGATTTGTCGAATGTTCACTCGGTTTAACGTCACACCAACAGCCAGGGTCAATTGCATGGCGACATTCTATCTTTAATGATAATGTAAGACCTTATAGTACAACCTGAGTGAGCTGGACAGCTTACTCGCATGTGAAATTTGATTATGATCAGAATCCGAATTCACAGCATTAAGGGACTAGTGATTATAACTACGTCATCCAGTTTTCATTCAGATTTACCTTTAATTAACTACATGACTATTGTATTAAAAGAAACATCACTCTTTACATTGAACAAAATCGACATGTCAAGTAATTCAGAGAAAATACAGACATTTTTTTCGAAAAGTTATTAGAAGAATTTCAGAGCTGTTCAATGTTCTAATTTATATACGTATATACAGTGATATCGATTTGAAAAGTGATCAATGATACATACACAGTCATGACTTGGTCTTTATAATAAATGAGATTTATTTTATTTTATCAGTGGAAGTTGATGTATATACTGTGAAACCTGTATTAGGGGCCACCTCTCAATACAGGCCGCCCTGTGACTAAAGGCAATTGAACGCCGAGTAAGACAACCATGTCATGTTTTCCCCGTAAAGTCGAGTGGCCTTTATTCTATGTTTAAATTTGACAGTATTTAATTGAGTAAGACGTACGTCTATTTTTCCAACTTCAGCACTGATATTGGTTATCGGATTTTACAAGCCTCAAAGACGACAATGTTGAAAATGAAAAGTAAAGCCAAATATAAACGAGGTAGAGTGGAGAAAAAGGTGCCTACTAGAACCTATGACCTACGGAGTACGGTACGTAAAATGATCCGTCAGGTATTTGAACCTATCAAAGTCCATGAATCCAAACGGTTAAAATCCAAGACAGGGCTTATTGAAATTTCTCTCAAACATGCTACAGTCATGTAACGTAGACTTTGTCTCTTATGAGAATAATATATTTGACACTGTTTGCCAAATTGGCAGTGTACATTGATTCCATGACCTTTAATATTTTTCCGCATTTCAATCTGTATATAAGGCGTAACGTTAAGGAATTTTTTATTACTCGATCCTGAAACTATGTTTTCTATATATTTAGAAGAATATCACCAAAAGAAATGCCAACAAAAGGAAAAGAAAGTCACGAGACAGAAACATGAAATTGTTGGAACAGAATACGACACCGGAAGACGTGGACGTTGACAGCGTTGATATAATTACAGAATGCTCAACAGATGACCCCAATTTTAGACAGAGGCCAAAATCGCATGAAGCAGATCAAAACCAAAACTCAATCCGCTCAGTGCCTACTTTATTTGTGTTAGCAAGTAGAGCGTATTATAAATCGCTAGTATCAGAATATTATGAATTAATAAAATAAAGAAGTAATCATGGAATTTAATTGCGTTTTGTTCACGAGTGTTTTTTCTGGTCGTGGTGAATTACTTCCGACATTCACTCAGTTTTTTTTATTGAACTTTAATTGTGTATTTTTTTTCTTCCCGAAAATCAGGGATTCTATAGATACGTGACATCAGGGACTCAACATGACATGTAATATAATATCCCTGGTAAAATATATTGGGGACTATTTTGTATTATCATACAATGAACAAATATGTGATATATTTTGTGCGATGGCCTTAAGTTGAGTCCTGGTAAAGGCGGGTCCTGGATTTCAGGCTAGCGGGGAGCGTAATACATGTATTGAGGAAAGTATAGGTATGCATGCAGTGGGGCTCCCGCGATTTTTTTTAAAGGAATGAAATGGTGAAATCTCGTGAGTTTTAGGTTCATTTTCTACTTCAATTAATCGGTTGCGGTTGTGCTAAAACATGCGACAAAAAAGATAGAATTGAACAGTTGATCGATATTTCATTGAATGATATTTTATTTCTATGGTCGGGGACTCAGTCAAGTTAGGGGACGCCTAGTCCCTTGATTCCGCCTCTGATCGGGTACGGTGACTAGTATGACTACCGAACAGCGGGGACTATTAAGAGTGATACGTGGGGAGGGAGAATATAAGGATCGATGTACAATACCAATTAAATGAGCAAACATGACTATATTTGTGTCATATACAGTTAATTCCATAAAACTGTCACCGTTTCATGACCACCCTTTAAATATATATATGGTAGTAAGTTAATACAATATATGCATTGTTACTTCAGTTTATTGTTTCATTTTTTTTAAAGATCAGAGAAGTATACGTCTCTGCAAAGATCAAGAGCCACACACAACTACTTCCTGCCATCAGATATTTCAGCATTTATTCTTTGTTAAAGACGAGCTTTGAGCACACATATATCTTTGTGAATTAAACGAGACCAAAATAAAAAAAATACCTTATACGGAAATTTACACTGTAACATATCCTAAACATGCAGTTTGTTCCACATACACTTAAATATAAAATGTTGATGTATTACATTCAAACCCCTATATACCATCAGAGACGTATAATACAATGTATTATACGTCGAGCTGATACCATGAATTAATATATATAGGTCTATAGTAGTTATATGTGTGTCATATAGGTCTTTGATACATAGTGAAAAAAATTACCCTTGTTTTATACGCGTGTGTGCTATGTTCTGTTTAAAGCCCCATTAGCTTTTTGGATTAAAGTAGGTATATTTAAATTCAAAAAGCTAATGGACCTATGACGAATTTCTACTCACCATTATGCTGAATAAAAATATACGCTGCCTTTATTGGTTCCAGACAAAACTTACGCTGATTTATTATCTGCATCATGTGGTGGCAATGTCTATGTTAAGGGTATGTGGCAAAAATGGGGCGAAAATATTTGAGAGCGAAAAAATAAGATGGCCGGAAATTTATCACAATACAGCGGCGAAGAGAATGTTTATATGAAGAAATACCTAGCACTGAGAAACAAATGCGAACATTTACAGCAGGTATAAATGACATGTTTCAATACGGACCCTTGTTTTGCTCAAACCTTGCTTTCATTTTAACAGTTGCATAGAGTGGTCAATGTAGTGATCATTTCGGATACACTAAGTTTCGGATAAACATGTATATGAAGATGTATGTGTCCTGCAACATTATTATTAATGGTTTAAAGTACTTGATTCTATATCACATGAATGAAGATGAGTCACAAACATGTGATATAGGAAGTAGATCAATAATACTAGGCTCTAGCTTCAGTCGGACTCTGTTCGGAGTCACAGTGTTCCACTGACTAGAACCAGAGACGTAAAATATAATGTATTATACATCTCTGCTAGAACTCAGAAGTATTCGAGTAGTAAAATTAATGTAGCAGTGTGGTATATTGTATTAGATTTTATGGATTTGCTGGGATATTCACCAGCCCGATTAACGTATTTGGTAGATCATTTGACTTGCTTGTAGGTCGTGGGTTCCAGCCCCAAATTTGGTTCATTATTTTCCTCCTCTTACTACATTTGGTGGTGTGAATAGCCTTGACTAGGGTGAAGCAAATGGCTAGGTTATTAGCGGTGTCGTATATTGTATTTATGAATTGGCTGGGATATTCACCAGCCAGATTATTTGAGTTGGTAGAGCACCTGACTTGCAAGCAGGAGGTCACAGGTTGGGTACATTATCTACCTCCTCCTTTTACATTAACAACTTTAAATTTCTGCATCCGCTTCGCCAATCGAACGTTCACCAATTAACACTCGTTCTATCATGATTATTGAAGTTGAAGGCTGCATGTATTTCTATATTACTGTAAGGGGATTGTTTTCATAATTAATCTGTTGATTTTTACTTTTAAATGTTTAATATCATCAATATGGTATTTTGCAGGGAAATGAAAGACTGATCAACAGACTTCAGCATGTAAAGAAACTTATCAGTAAACAAAGCAGGGAAAAGAAGTGAGTATTCAGACCCTCATATGCTGATGTATAAGGCTGTAATTCAATCCCTTTGCCCCCTCCAAAAAGTATGTTTTTTCACCAAAAATTGACGATACATTTTTTTTTGTATATTCCCCACTCTTCAAGTAATGCTTTTTAAAGGCCATGACCCCAATGCCCTAAAATGTAGAGATAGATTACTGGTTTGTGGAATATCTACCTTAAATCTATATAAGCCTTGGTAAACTGCACCTTACTCCAAATAAAAATGAGAACTACAAAACAGCAGTAAAAGTTCAATTTTTAAGCACTGATTCAGTCCAGTGAAAATGCAATCCTTACTGGACCGAATGAACTTTTAGTGGACCAAAATGAGTACACACAAATTTACTCGACCAATGGCCATTTAAGTGGCCTCAGTCCAAGGTCTGTTGCTTAGAATTCGAAGACTGATATTTCCATTCTTATTAAAAAATAAAATTGTTATGAGATCCATGTGGTCTGTTTTCAGATTTTTACAAGCTAGATTGGACAAATACAAAGACAATTATCGCGATGCTCAAGTTCCAGTTATGTGGGAAGTAAGTTTTGACATTATCTTTTAAGTTGCAAGATAATATGAATAGAGGGTTTTCTTTTAAGTTTAAGTGTTCACATACTGCTTAAGGTATAGATAAGCCTCTGGATTCAGGAAGATTCATTATTGATGGTATACTAAAATGTCTTGTGCAGTTTTCATCTTGTTTTGTTCGCTTTAAAGTATCGGGATTGGCTAATATCGCTAAAATAACGTAAAATAATATTATTTATAAAGATTATAAATATCATACTTTAAAACCAAGCAACAAAAAAATCAAACCAAACACTCAAAATTGGTGTTTTATTGCGATAACATACACCCCTTTATCAACTTTTCCACATCAGCGTTAAACATCTCTAATGTAATGTGCATTGAATTGGTATGATATGATACTATTAATTCACTAATGACAAAAATTTGTTATAAAATCTCTTACTAATACTAGACATCAAACCTGGGCATGGTTTCAATTATTAAACCATAAACATTGGCGATTTTGATGGGCTATCAAAATTGAATGGGGTGTGTCAAATTTGTTGATTTCATGAGACATTTTTTTATGCCCTGTATCGATAGATCGGGGGCATATTGTTTTTGGCCTCTGTTTGTCTGTCTGTTTGTCTGTTTGTACCAATCTTTAACCTTGCCTATAAAATCAAAACGCCTGCACCTACATCCATCAAACTTCATATGCAGGTTCCTCATGACAACCTCTACAGGACCTGTGCATTTTCAGGTCAGTATGTCAAAGGTCAAGGTCACAGGGTCATTGTGTTTTTAGGATACTACTGCTACATTTTTCATGGGATTTTGACGAAACTTTCACAGACTTGTTGTTACCAAGAACCACCACACATATTCCGGTTTTGTGATTCGATCATTTTTGATGGAATTATGGCCCTTTGTTTTTTTTGTGTGATTGTAACAGCGAAATACTCTTGTTTCCTTGTTTTCTCAAGGGATTTTGATAAAACTTTCATGGAATTATTGTTATTGAGATACCCAATGCATGTTGTAAAGGTTTTATGATTAGATAAATTTTGACAGAATTATGGCCCTTTGTTTATTTTGTGCATATATATGTAATATATAGAGAAATCATTTCTTTTAGGATACTACTCCTACATTTTTCATGGGATTTTGATGAAACTTTCACAGACTTGTTGTTACCAAGAACCCCCACACATATATTCCGGGTTTTGTGATTCGATCATTTTTGACGGAATTATGGCCCTTTGTTTATTTTGTGTGATTGTAACAGCAAAATACTCTTGTTTCCTTGTTTTCTCAAGGGATTTTGATAAAACTTTCATGGAACTATTGTTATCGAGATACCCAATGCATGTTGTAAAGGTTTTATGATTCGATAAATTTTGACGGAATTATGGCCCTTTGTTTATTTTGTGCATATGTAATATATAGAGAAATACTCTTTTCTTTGCAACTACTTCTGTATTTTTCAAGGGATTTTTACCAAACTTTGATAGAACTATTGTCACCATGTTCACCAGCACATATTTTTAGGGTTTTGTGATTCGATCATTTTTAGCAGATTTACGGCCCTTTGTTTGCCTGTACCGAAATTTAACCTTGCCTATTAAATCAAAACGCTACCACCTGCAATCATCAAACTTCATATCTTGGTTCATCATGACAATCTCTACAGGACCTACAGGTGCGTTTTCAAAAAGGGCAACCGGAGGGTGCACGGTGTTTATAAAACACATCTTGTTTTATCTTAAATCTCATTGATCAGGGATCTCCTATCAGCTATTCAATGTTAACAATTGAATTGTAACACTAACCCTGTATACCATTTAATAGCATGATTTTTAAGTTTAAATTTGCTATGTTAGCTAATGCATATCTATGAAATTGGCCCCAAAAGAGTCATCTAGGGCAATTTCTGCAGAGAACCCTCTGTTTTTTAATTTGTCCAATGTGGTTGATTATCGTAACCAGTTCAGTCTTTGAAATTTCTTTCAGGAGGATCAAATGTATAACCTGTTGAAACCTAAAACAGAGTTTCCAACAGAAAATATTGTGACCACTCCAACAACGTCCAAGCCGAAGACAGCCAGAAAAATCCGGTCAATACTGAATTCACCAGACCAGTCAGCAGCCAATCAGCTTCTAGCTAGTCAGTCATCACCTAGAACTGTTGCTAAGATACAACAAAATGAAGGCTTTGGTACAGGCATGACATCACCTGCTACTCCAAAACGTCCAACCAATGCCTTTCTCATGTTTTGTGATCAGTACAGACAGTCAGTGAAGAATGACTATCTTAGGGTTGGTAATAAATTATTTAAAACCAGATTAATTTTGTTCTTGAACATACTTACTAATCAACTGACTGGGAGAGAGAGAGAGGAGAATGAGAATATCTATAAATTTCTGAATATAATTCAATGGTTATGAACACAGGCAGTAGTAATGGGCCTTTGATAGTTAAATGGTAAAAATGTTCCATTTAATTTAAAACAATAAAGCTCAACCTAAATATTACCTAAATTGAAAAAAATACTGCCCAGAATACAAACTTGATGAAATTATTACAACTAAAAGCAATCGCAAGGACTGAAGTGTATGTGTTGCGACTGGGTATACATCTGTGACAAGTAGTGATGTTCTGATTAATCATTTATTTAACGAATCATTGACGAATGGTCTTTGACGTGACGATGATGATGCTCCCATTTCGTCAACGGATTGTTGATTTCTGTAAATAGTTGTCGTTTTTTACTATAGTACTGCAGACCTTACACGGTTTTACTTTAAAGATGATGCTGTTCAAGCTGTAACTGTAAATGCAGCATAATTCTGGCCTAGTGTAGTTTGTTTAATATTCAGTATATTTTGATGTATATTTTACTCAAACATCTTAATAATGTTAAATCATTTAACATTTCAATTCTTATTGATTTTGTGCTATTCGATTGGTGTAAAGGACGTAAATTCATGCAGTAGTAACATATTTGATTTTTATTATTTGATCAGTGTTAACGAATTAGTCACTGACTTTTGCCTCTGATTAATCAACAAAATGTTTATGGACTGATTACAATCACTAGTGACAAGGCAGTATGTGGGGGTGTTTTTAGTCACTCTGTGGCAGTTCTAGTTTGTTATTGTAGTATTTTTAGCTCATATGTTGTTGTTGTGACACATCTTGTCCCATTATTACTGGTGTCTTGATCATTTGACCATACTCGGTCATTTATTGTGAATGAAAGAAAATCGGACTCTCTTATTTAGTATGAAATAACAACACATATTATTAAGTGTGGTACAACTACTGAACTTATTCATAATGAGCTATAATATTAGTTGAATTATTTATTTCTATCATGGTTTTCAGGAAAAGAACGCACTCATACTACAGCCAGAGTTAACTAAACGGTTGGCTATGAAATGGAGTTCTCTTTCACATGAGGATAAAAAGGTTTGTGATATTTTTTGGTGACATAGAAAATCGGGATTTATTAACAGAAAGTTTATTTTCATGATTTTTTAATGACACAGCTGATTTAGATACCAGTATGTGTTTTCTTCTTGTAATAGAATGGAACATTCCAATCTTGGTTGAATTTTAAAATGTTGTCTCCAAGGGCCTCCATGGTCAAGTGTCTATGGTCTCTGAATATTTGCTTTGCTATATAAGTCTTCTTAAGTCTTGTTCAGTTCCTCATATTCTTATAGTATTTGTTTAATCTTTTTATCTATAGACGTACCAAGACATGTTTGATATTCAGAAACGACAACAGGAAAATGAAGCCAGCGCAGCATTCAGCAATGAGGCATCAGCTGAATCTTTGTATTTAGAGGCAGAATCTGCTGTATCGTCCTTACTGGCTGGCCAGGATTTAACATGAACAACTTTCTGTTAAAAACATTGTACAGTAATCTTGTGCTAGGTCGTTGGTTTACACTTTTGTTCAAACAATGAGTCTGTGGATAAGGAAAGGAATTATTCCCAACATTTAGAATTGAATGGTTGAAGTGATTTCCTACAGTAATGATAAGTAGGAATAACTGGTTAGAATTAGCGGCTGGACCAAACTCTGTGCTGTTATTTAACTCTATTCAGGACAAAATAGAAAATTACTAATTCCTTTAAAATAATAATAATGTATTTTATTACATTTGTACACAAATTTTAGATAATTAAGTACTGTGAATATGGAAAGTTTGTGTATTCACAATTGATTCCATAATTGAGAATAATAGACATTTGGGTTGTATAACAGAAGACCAATAATTTTTAAGGACAGCCTTATTTATTGTTTACTGGTAATATAAGTGTTGTTATTTATTATTCTGGTGTGATGATCCATGATTAATGTTTTAAGATGATGTTTTTTTAAAGATTAACACATACACTTTGGTTACCTGGTGGCTGTTTTCTGATAGGAGCATAGTTTCAATTGGCACTTAATGTTATAATCAAGAAAAGCTCCTTCATTCGGACTTGTCCAGATTAGACTTAATTAAGTAAGTTTACTGATTAGAAAGGTATTTATTTTTAGACAATAAGATTGCAGAAATGGAACTTTCAAATTTGTCCTGATTATGATGAATTCTATATTGATTAGGGTCTCCCGTAATTGTATGAAATATCATGTTGTTGAATTTTTATATGATGATACAGTTACGTTTGGTGAATGAGTGTTACATGAAAAAGACCAAACTTCATGTCATATGGTAGCTGATTGAGATATAATAAAATTGTTAAAGATATTTTGTCTGTGTTTTATTTGATTGTGTTACATAATATTGAGTAGTTGGTTTTGTACATGTAATATGATTTGTCTCATTGTGTAATTCAAATCCATGTTTTAATTTGAAATAGTACATCTCTACATCTGTGTGAAAAGGAGTTCTAAACTATTTGACCGAGACTCTTTCAGTTTCTATCAGGTACTTAATGCATGTTTTGTTTTTTGACGTGTTCATTTATCTTCATAATTGATCATGTTCAACTTCTGCATTTTGTTTCCATTTACGCCACCAGAGTTAGTAAATACATGTGTTCCATCAACAAATAGTGTGCTATATATATATCAATACAATAATTGTTGTGAATTTTCCCAATTGTAACATCATTCTCTCAAAAATAATGTACAGTACAAACTCTGTAGAGCAACACCCTGTGTGAGCTGTAAATATTGGCCGTTGTTAAGAGGTTGTTGCTCTTCAGAGGTTAAATTTACAGTAAATATCAGCTAAGGAAAATTTTGAAGGTGTTGTTATAGAGGTTGTTGCTCTACAGAGGGCCGCTCTGGAGAGTTTTTACTATACTTAAATATATATAATAAGCTCACCTGGTTTTACAAACTGTACCTTTTGATGCTTTTTTTTTGTTCTACAAGAATCTTGTAAGAGTTTAGTCTTTAGGTGTTGATAAGAGAAGTATCAGAGATATATCAAACAACATCTGGATAGAGATCGCCTCTTTTTGTGTGCATAAAAAATTGTAGACAAATTACTTTGAATGAATCATTTTCTGTCCTGTTGTCAAAGAAAAAGAATGACTTCACACGAGTTTCCAACATGTATCTTCTGAATCAAGTCTTGGTGTTCTACAGGCTGAGCCAACTAGACAGAGTAAGACAGGAGACAAACTTGAAACTACTGATAAACTAACTTGGAAGATTCCTACAGAAGTACAATTGTACATCGGTGTTATCTTAGACATAACAAGCGGCATATTAAATGTAAAAATTTAATACTAAATTCTTTCATACAATGTTTAAATACTTTACAACAAAAAATTAAAGTGTATACAGATATTGATGAAATACTTTGTATACTTGTTTTCTCATTTCTTGTTTCAAACCAAAATTACAATACCTTAATAAAGTCAATACTGGGATTAGATAGCTAGGAAACTTGTAAGAGAAAACAAGTGAATGATGAACAAATGAACTTTTCATTTTACCTATGACATCATTGTATGAAATCGGATACTTTGCACTTTCATCAGTAATGTTTTATACACAAGCACAATAAATGCAGTACAAAGAATTTAAACTCTTTTTACAAAATTCCAAGTAAAAATTTCAGTGATTTTAATATTATTTTGTTATCATATAAAGCAGAGTTTCTAAAATATGAGAATACAAAGACATCATAGGTTAAGTTTAAACGAGACTCAAACAGATTACATAAAAAATTAAGTATATTTCAACAACAGGAAACAACAAAAACATGTTCTCATAAAATTATCACAGACACACATCATTGTCTCTCCAATATTGACACAACAATATGCAATAACTTCATAATGAGTGGTGAAGATAGACATTTGACATTAAGTCAAATGCTATAAATGATATTTATGCTTATGGAAAATATGTAAAATTTGGTCAAGTTAGCTTTGGAATCTTATGCTAACAGCTTTTCAGCTTATCTACTCATAGGTATACATGACATGTGGTTTTAAAGACTTTTATTCCTTTCAAATAAAATAAACCTCAAATTTGATATTTACAAGTTATCTTAAACAATTTCATAAGCAGGTCATAGTTTGTAGACTTTTCAAATATTTTTATCACAGTTGCACAAAGATCAAATATTTAGTTAGAAATGTAGATAACTTTGTGCTTTTTTATTTCTTCAATGTCTCTCTCCAGTTGTTTCATTTCAGACTCCATTCGTTCCTTCCTGTTCTTTTTAGGAGCTGTGTCTGTTACAACAGACAATCCTTGGTATTGATCATGAATTTCCTCCCAGTTCTTCTCAAGCCCATTTAAGATATGTTGACGCTCTGCCTCAGAGAGCTGTTGCATGGCTCCTCGACGGAAATGTTCAGCTACATAAGCATTGTATTCTTCTTGAGCACGCTTCATTTCCTCTTGACGTTTTGTTAGATATTGAGGAGTTGAACCATATTCCTGATAGAAACAAAAAAATTAGATAGTAAATATATAAAAACATCCAATAACATGAACTTTACAGCAAAGATAAAAACAAATATTATGCTGTAAGGCAAGGGACTATTAACGTGTATTACATTCAAATGATCAACAAATATGATTAAGCATCAGCCATTATAGAAATCAGTGAAACTAAAAAGTAATATTTATATCATTTCTCCATCAAGAGGTTGCATTGATAAATGAGTAAATGAAGTAAGCCGGAAATCATTATAAAGGTTTACATAAGAAAAGGCTTACTTTTTTATGAATGTAAACAGGTTCTAATCCAGATGGTGTAAGGTAGTTTTTGTCTCCATTCTTTGTGTCAACAAACACTTTCTCTGGACGCTTGGGAACAGATGTTATGTTCTGAACAGCGTTTGTTGTGATGAAATTCTTAGTTGTCTTCAAACCCATCAAAGGTTTGTCATCTTGAGCTGGGACCTTTGGCCTTCTCCTTTCATCATCTGGGTATGCAAATTCTTTCTCTGTAAATGATAAAAGATACTAATGAAACAGTTGAAACCACAATAAGAATAAAGAGATCTGCATCCTCTTATTTCAAATGCCACTAGATAATCTCATTCCAACATTTGAACAATTATTTGCATCAAAACTTAAAGTTATTTGCCCTTTCAATCAGTGAAATTTTAATCATAACATGATTTAAGTGATTTCCACAGAAAAACAAATGACCCCATTTAACTACACAGTTTTCTTCATAATCAAGATATTTACTATGTACATGTACTCAATGATAAGTTTCTTTTGCTCTTAGCATGTAGGTATACTTAACAAACTTTTAACAATAACCGATAATCATTTCATTTTCATATGGTATTATATATAATAGTATACATTATACAAAGTGTAAAACAAACTTACTGTTTGGGAGTTGTGGTTCCTTTGAATGTTTCTTGAGATAATTATCTGTGGAAGGAACTGGAACTTGAGCTTGTCCCATTGTTTTGTGATCACCTTTGTATGAAAAATAATCATCTTTGACAGGCTCCCTAAATTTTGATGTGTACCTGAGATAAAAAAAAATATTATAATTTATTTATTTTGTCAATTTTTCATATGAAAATTACTACAAATCAGTGGAATTTTACTAGACATGAGGGTCAGAAGTTCTCTAAAACTCATCAAAAATTCTGCTGGGGGACTGAGGTCTGGCAGTCAGATCTGCATGATACTGATAGACACCATTCACACCAAAAGTGGGAGTTCACAAATTATTCAAACACACTCCATGGGAGTTTGTATCGACATATTACAATATACCATTTTTTTAAATAGTCAGTTGGCATATTAATAATTATAACATTAGCTATGAATAGCTACTGAGCCACATAATAACAAATTACAAATGTGCTGAATAATGCACAATTCATGAATCATATAAAACGTAATTTAGACAGTAAATATATAGACTACTGAATCAAATACAAGTCTACACATTGTTTTTTACATAAAAAGGTAAAAATATAAGCTGAAAACAGTACACAACAAAAGTACAAAGTCGGAATTATTCTGAAATTTAAACCGTCATCGATCACTATATTTTTTTTTATTGGTGATCAGTTCTGATATATTTTATGTTATCTACTGTAACTAAAGACTTACCTGGGTTGTTTTGACTTTTTAACCTCCGGTTGAGGTATCAAGTCATAGATGCTTGTACCACTCATGTCTGTTTCCTCGAAAATATATCAGAATTAGGAGATTTTGTCTTATTTTTCAGCAGTTTGAGACATGAATTGTAAACTTGACAACTGTAACCAGGAAGTACGTCATCCGGTGTCGTGTAATGATAACGCCTCTTATGTTTTGTCCTGGGTAACGTTTCGCACTCATTCACTTCGACCCGAATGTAATTATTTTCATACAGTATGCATTTTTATAAACTTTTATGCATGAATGCATTTATCGATACTAAGAAGTATGATATTTCTACAGTTTGTTTGAACACGCAGAGACACAACCGTGATTATGCACAATAGATGACATTTCATCACTAATGTTTTTCACAAATTTTGTTTCACAATTACTGTTAATTGGCTTTCAAGAGGACCTTAGTTATTACAAAATAAGGAAAACACAAACTGTTGTTTAGATTTATTCTTTATTTGAGTATCGACAGTGTGTACATCTAATGTATTCCTATTATTCATATTATATAAGTATATGCATTATAATTATTAGATGATAAAAGATATATACAATTAACATATGTTAAATAAAAACATCATCAACATATAGACAAATAATACAATTACTAAGGCGTAAAGAAATGTTTTTTTGTCTGGTTACCCGGACCGATCCTAATTTTCCCCAGGACCCTAGATTTCTTTATTAGCCAGAAAAACGGAGAACACTTTAACTTTCCAACAAAAAAACTCCCCGACTACCTATACAAATTGTATACATTTGTACATATTTTTAATGAACATCTGACCAGAAACAAACATTTTTAGGCCTAATTAGAATGATATGGATATTGTAAAGATATGTTTCGTTAACCAAGTTCATTTTTTAAAGTGTTAAATATAGTAATTGTTATACTGTACGTATTACTAATCGATTACTATTATTATAACTGCATAATTAAGATGCCCTTTATGGATATTTTTCAGGACTAAAAATGTTTGTTTCTGATTACATGCTCATTAAAATTAGGACAGGTCGCTTTTGTCAATATTATTCAATTCGGAGAGAAAAGACCAAAAACCCTTTAATCCATTCTTTTATTTTTTCAAGTTTATCCGGGCCGGAAGAATTGTCTTTGAGAGTTCTTTTTTGGAAACTTTCTACTTTCAATATTTCTCGGAAAATCCGGTTTCGGCGACTGATTCATAATTAGTCTGGGAATCTACATGTATTTTGTTTTCATATCCGATGAGAAAGGTTTCATGTCCGCTGAACTTAAGCATATTACGCGCATTCACTGTGCCAAATACAAAATATCCGATCGCTGAACCTGAAATATATATATTGTATATATAAGAACATGATCAGCTCTCATTAGAGTTTAAACGCAACAGAACAAGAGCGGACATGAATGGGAATGTCATGCATGTCGACCTATCGTATATTAAAATACATTATATTGCAAGTAGAAATGTTGTTTAAAAAGAAAAGGGCAATTGACGCATGAATAGGTGAGCTGTCCAAAAACACTAAACAAACAGTTTGGGATCGCGTAGTTTAAAACGTTAGCATATTTTTTCCATGAAAACTCATAATTATGTAACTTGTGACATATTGAAGAAATACGTTTATTATATCATCTTCCGGATTTGTCGTTATCCACACTGTATTCATATATCAACAATTTTATGAAGCAAATACAAGTTGTTTATTACAATATATACGGTATTTCTCGATCGTACCTACTACTACAGATATAAGTATGAAAACATCATAAGACATAACCGCCAACATAAGCAGATAAGCCAGTATCACTTCTACTGTTCTTAAGATGTAGCCTCCAACATGGTACTTCATCCTGAAACGAAAACAACTTTTAATGTATAGTAAGACTTGTGTTAGCGGCCACTTCCGAATAAAGGCCACCCTGTGTGTAAATGCGATTCTTTTAAAACCGTGATTAACTATTTAGAACAAAATGATCTCCGAATAAAGGCCACTTGTCAATAAAGACCAATTTTTGTCATTCTCAGGGATGACCTATAAATTGTTGATGAACAGTGATCAATTGCAAAGCTGGTGTTTTTGTTCAGCCAACAAACAATCGACGTCAGTAAAAAATACCAATTTACCGATAATATATTAAATCTTTTATTACACAAAATGTATACGCTCGCCTAGACAAATTAAAAACATAGAAAGCACAAGGATCAAACATCAGTTTGCAATGAAATAAAACATGATTTACTTCTGTCAATGAAATTGCGATCAGCTATTGTCGTGAGAAACTTAATGAAACAGTACTTTCATCAACACTTATAAGAACAAGTATCCATATTTACGAGTCCTACGTACGGGCAATACTTATATATAGTCACCATTTAGCAACTAGACACTGTCGTTTCATTTTAACGTAAATCGTTCTGATTTTATATCAATTCAGACAAGTACTTTATAGATAGATATTACATAGATATTACGGCATACATCAAACATAATTATATTCCCACTCTCAATGTAATACTATCTTTGAGCAGAAACTTACCGTAATGTACTATTAACGATCATCTTTTATCGTTCACTACTGGGCACACATAAAAGCTTTCGGTAGTTACTTAGGAATAGGTTTTTAAGAAAGTGACACGTTATAAATGAATACTTGGGCTATGTTTCTTTAGATTTCTCGCCGATGGTGTTTGTAAATCGATACTCAAACGAAATCGTTGCACATGCAAGTACATTTGTAATTTTGGCGGGTTGTCGCGACGTTACAATTAACGTACAGTCAAACTTGTGTTAGCGGCCACCTCCAAGTAAAGGTCACCCTGACCCTGTGAATATAGGTCATTCTTTTAAAGCCCGTCATTGATAATGAAGTACAAATTTACCTCCGAATAAAGTTCACCTGTTAATAAAGTCCACACTGTGACTTACTTCACAGGTTTAACTGAATTAATGTTTAATGTAGTATATTATATTTATAATTCATTAACAATGTATATACCGTAAAATGAAAACGAATATAAATGTCGAAGTGTAATTTCTCAAAGATACATTTCTTTAATTCATATTAAAATCAAAGTACTGAAAGTACTCATGGAAATTGAACTTTCATAGACTTGCATGGCAACATGAAACGGGAACTAGTTTAACAATAGCATGGCGGATGTGGATAAACATAACACTTGTAGGTCCGTATAAAAACCATGCGCATCGAGCGAGTGACGGCTAAGGAAAGGTGAAATCTCGTTCAGTATCTGGCACGTTAATTTGTTAGTATATGTAGCTATTTTTTCTTTTCTTAGCCTGTTCTCATGGATTCTGTACCATAATTAACCTTAATCATACCGTATACCCCGAAGAGCCGAACACAGTTGATCAGGCGAACACAGTTGCCGATAATTTTTACAGTTTCGAACGGAAAATAAGTATCGGCTTAATTTATAGTTATCTTGAAGGATCCGAACAAAACCAATCATGTACATTTATTCGCTATTGAAAAAGGAATAAATACTCCAAATTGTGAGGAAAACCGTGCATTTTTCAGCGAGAAATCGCTAGAAATGTCTGATATTTTTTAAAGAAAACGCGTAATCTGATGAAGCCAGATCCATAAATGCATTTTTACACAAAAGTGAACCTTTTTAAAGATACCACCATTTACTCCAATCTATTTTCTCTCAATATGCGAAATTCCAGCTTTCCATTCCCATTTTCCACAGAGATATTGATGCATAAAGTTGGCCTGTCCTCGTATTTTTGCGAACGTCAAGCACAGTTTATTGTAAAAGTTGCGAACCTCGAATACAGTTAGAACGTGAGATGTGATTGACACAGTCGCCATACACTTCTTACCGCATCCTTTTTAGACTTTTGAACCCAAAATTGTCGACTATCTGTGTTGTAAGTACATACATTTTACAAAGATGATATATTAATACTGTCGACCTAAGTCCAAATGAAGCGCGACTTTCATTGTGTTTTTCTTATACGTAGTATGAATAGACACATTTTTCTGATAGAAAAACTCCATGTATATGAAAACTGCCTTAGATACTATGTTTTAGGCATATCCTTTTATGCGTCTTGAAAGCTGAGTATATAGTCGCTGAATTGTCCGTTCTTCTGTCCGGTGTTTTTAACCCCACAAGTCGCACACCACAAGTCGAAATTATCCCCACAAGTCCAGTTTGTACGTATCTGAACCCCACAAGACCTATATGTACTATAACCCTAACTCTAACCCCACAACCACCCTCGCATGCGTGCGAAGAAATACGTGTATATAGGTGCCGCTTTGTCCGTCCATCTGTCCGTCATAGCGAACGGATGAATATTAGATAGCTATATGGATAATAGGTAACAGTAAAAATATTCATCTGTTCGTCTGTCCGTCACAGTCTGTCTGTTCGTACACACCAGAGGTTGGTTGTTGGGTTAGGGTTGAACATTTAGGTCTTGTGAGTTTCAGTTACGTTAAGTATTCAAGAAATTAGATTAGAAACCACAGTGAATGAGACCAGCGAAAGAAAGTGCAGTGCCTAAGGGCCGTAATTGTACAATGCATGGTCAGGTTGTAAATCCTGCACTGTAAATGTTGTTTTTATGAATGAATTTATGAACAGTTTCATTTTTGTCGTGTTCGGTGACATGTAAAGCATCGCATTATTTTTTATTGTATGGAATGTGCAATAAGTTATTCATTTGTGTTGTGGTGATGGAAACTGTAAAGCTTGTAGCTATAAAAACAAGAGAAAGTTGAATGTCGTAAGTGTTGTTTTGTTCAAATATTTGTCTAATCTATCAGTTTTTATTAACAAAATTAATGGCAATCTAAATAAAAAATATTCCAACAAAATTCAATATTTGGACATTGAAGGCCAATGTCATTTATGGTCTTCGTCCATTGGGTTAATGTCTCAAAGTATGAAGGCAGTCCATTCATTAATAACAACGTTATAGCAAATAATAGCAAAAGAATCGAGCAATATGACATTTGACAATTATCTGTAACCTTGACTTAAATAAAGTAAGCAACTTGAATGTATTATGCAGACCTTTTTGATATAGTTCACATTAAGCCAACTTACTTGAAAGCCCTCCGAAAGGCTGAAGAGTTACTTTATAGTACAGAGCGGAAGTAATCTGTGACAGACCGAGAGATAGACGGACGGACATAACAACAGACAACAATAATTCCCTCAGATCTTTTTGATGAAACATAATTTCAATGATTTTTCCCGGAAAGTGCCCAAATAATTAATGGCCTTTTCCTAGCGGTGTACTCGTACATATATGAGTATTCAGTGCAATGAAATAAAAAGTAAATTATATAGGGTCTAGCATTTTGTGAGTAATTTCATCACTCCTGTTAGACTGTTATATTCGACCGTCTATAAATATGTACAGTACGAATATAGTCCGGTTACCAAATATATCTTCACAAACTATAGTATAGACTTACCAATTATTGGCATTCAGTCTTAACTTGATTTATATATTTAAAAAGAATCCATTTCTAAATGCTATATGTAACGTAATTGTATTTCTTTTAGGTCTAAATCAATATCAGTAAATAAACATACATCATTAAACGATAGAAAAGGATGCTGTTAGAAGTGTTTGGGACAGTGTTAAGCGTTATCATATATAACGTTCTAACTGTATTTGAGGTTCGCAACTTTTACAATAAACTGTGCTTGACGTTCGCAAAAATACGAGGACAGGCCAACTTTATGCATCAATATCACTGCGGAAAATGGGAATGGAAAGCTGGGATTTCGAATATTGAGAGAAAATAGACTGGAGTAAATGATGGTATCTTTAAAAAGGTTCACTTTTGTGTATAAATGCATTTATGGATCTGGATTCATCAGATCACGCGTTTTCTTTAAAAAATATCAGACATTTCTAGCGATTTCTCGCTGAAAAATGCACGGTTTTCCTCACAATTTGGAGTATTTTTTCCTTTTTCAATAGAGAATAAATGTACATGATTGGTTTTGTTCGGATCCCTCAAGATAACTATAAATTAAGCCGATACTTTTTTTCTGTTCGAAACTGTAAAATTTATCGGCAACTGTGTTCGCCTGATCAACTGTGTTCGGCACTTCGGGGTATACGGTGTGTTAATCTCCGCGGGAAATGTCAACTTAATCACACGATCGAATAACTGGAGCCAGGACAAACGACACGTAGACCTTACACCCTATACCCATTGAGCTATAGACTACAGAGCCTCAGTTTCACGAAGGAAAATTGAGTAGATACCTAATACTGGACTCGGGTGTTTGGGGACAGATCTCGATTCATCAACATATTGATATAATAGATTTTGAATACTTGAAATACCTGTTGTGCGCAGACTTGCTTATTCGAAGATTTGTGTAATATAGACAAGACTTAAGTCCTTCCAACAATACTGTGCACAACGCACATACCACACAAGCTCCGACAATCCCTGAATAAATAAATACAGAACTCGTGATATATTCTTCAAGAAAAACCAGGTCCCTATGTTTAAAAGGTTTAAATCGGTCACCGAGCACAAATTGCATATCTACAACGTCATTTTAATGTTTATAAATTATGACCAGGCAATAATGATATTATTGATACATTAGTATGACTGCATATTTTGTATCAATATACATGTATATCTTAAATGTTACCCTGGAAATGTATGTATATAACTTATTGTATGATGAATATTGTTCAAATCCAAAAATAAATCTTATGTTCTGTTCTGTTCATATATCTTTTAAAGCTCTAACACGAAAAGGCTATCTAAAATCGCTGTGCAACAAACATCTAAATCAACCATTTCCGTTTTGAGAAAAAGCGCATATTAACCTCGCAATCTTTAAACAAGCTTTTCTCAAAACGGAAAATTAATGAAGTTATGCGCTAATGGAGTTAATGTCACGATTTATTGATATATATACTTCTGATTCAATGTAAAATGTTCATAAACATATACTTTTTCTCACATCATTTTGGTGTTTTTTAAGAGTTTGCAAATATTTACATATAAAATTGTTGAGCAAATACAGTTCTGTTCAAACGGATCACTGTTCATCATTTGCAAGTGGCTTGTCTGGTATATCATGTAACCATGAGACATTATATTCCAAGTTTTACAATTTCAGCAAAATATTTCTATTTTACGTTAAAAGTACATATATTACATTTTTGTAATTAAAAACAATCAAGTTTATGCTTGTTAACAGTCTACGTCAGAGTTTTATATTTCTGTCAGAATAACTTCCTCAATCTAGACTCAAATAATTGCTTCTATTCAACATGTTTACATATAGTGCATCGTATTTTCACAACGGATAATACCAGTCATTTTTATAATCCAAATGATAAACCATATTTATAAATGTCTGTACACACGTGCACACCTATTTTAAAATGAGAAATCCGTGTTCTCTCTCAATGAATAAATTTTAGCATTTTATGCATGGTCATGTTACGAAATGTTCGTGCATAAAACAGAAATAGCATTCACCCCCTTTATCGCCAAGAACTTCGGAACAAATTGTTTGGTGTAAAAAGTAAATACACGTATATACAACCTGTCGTTCCATTGATATCAAGATCTTCAAAAACGAAATTTGTCAATTCCTTTGAGATGAAAAAATATTGCTACAAAAGAAGAAAAACTATGTGTATGGCATATTTCAAAATAACAAAAGTAATTCAAATATATGAGGTACCAATAGTTCTGCAGACATTTTTATTTTTCGAAAACTAAACTTGAATACATTGATTGATTTTGATGGGTGAAACAATTCAGTATTTTTTTTCGAACAAGAGCCTGTGCGAATAATGAAGTAACGAAAATAAATTCAAGCGCAAATCTAACTAGACACTTTCTTAATTAACGCAGTAATCCAGAACAATAGAGAGAACGCACAAATATATATATACCTCCATGCTTTTGAAAAGGTCACTCACTCCCTTCGAATGTTTTAGTTGAATAAATTGTCAATTATGTAAATTGTGTCCAAATATGAATTTTTGTCCTGCAGTAAAATACAAATGTTTAAATAATTAAAAAAACTCAAATGACATCCACCATAGTCGTTTTTTAGGGATACGGTTTAATCAGAGACAGTCACAAAACGATACACAAATACTCTATCCTAAACATGATGTAAGTGTATTGATATCTGATGTCAAATGTACTTATAGTGGCAAGGAAGAGTTTAACCCAAAGTCTAGTCTAGTAAACATCCATTATAAAAATACCAGTACATACAAGTACAGTCAAATCTGTGTTAGCGGTCACCTCCGAATAAAGCCCACCGTGTAAATGAAGGTCATTCTTTTAACAAAAAAGCTACCGAATAAGGGCAACCAGGCCATTACGGCCACATTTAGTCTTTCCTAATGGTTGCCTTTGTTCAGAGGTTTGACTGTAATTGTATAGTAATACCTCATGTAGTGACCATCTTCCGGACTCCACAAAAACTGTTCGAATAATGAAGTGCTTCATAAATTTAGGTACAAAATACATTATACTTAGTATCCATAGAGGAAAACTAAAAAAAAAACAGTAAAAAATTGAGTGGTTCTTTTAGTAAGGTGGTATTTAAGTCAAAGCGATCCCTATAAGAGGTGTTTTATTGTATAGTTACTTAGTAATATTGTTTTTCCTCTTAATTTAATCAGCAATTTATCTTGTTATTATGCATATTTTCTTTAAAATATCACAGTAACTGTAAGTAATATAAAGTTTGGGCGCATGGTTGATTTCAAGTTATAATTAATAATACGCGTAGCACAATTGTTGTCAATGTTATTAAAATATATCTATATATCTCATTACATGAGCTGGGTTGAATGTATCCAAGTTATTTTCGACGTTAAATCTGGGGCAGCCTAAAGCCTCGATTTTATCACCTTGATGTAAAAACGTTTTTGACATTTTCAAGGTGTTTAGATATCTCTAAATGGTGAATAACTACGTTTCTCAACATTGTTGAAATATAATACTTATTGGATAGAATGGGAAAATCCAGCAGATAATTATATAGTAACACCTAAAATAATGTTTGTATCTGGTTATATGCTCATATGAAGGCTGGGTCGTTTAATTTCAAGTTTGCTCACGAAAAGCGTGTAGCAAGGTAAAAAAGTAGATGGTCTAAAGAAAAGATTATGGTCGTGGGGAAAATAAGGTAAGGTCGGATAATCAGAAACAAACAATTTAAAGTCTTAATTAAATATATTACAACAATACCTATATAAATGAATTAAGATTCACGAAGATCAAATCGTATCATAATAATGATATTTATTATCATATAATAAGGTATACGTCTTCTCCCTGAAGTGTATTTATGTATTTGATTTGTTTATGCTTGTATATTACACAATTATGTATGTTACCAGTGTATTTGTTTGTAAATATGTAGTCCTCATGGGCCAGTTGGCCTAATGGATCCGAAATAAAGTATCTATATCTATCTATCTATCTATCTACATAATGTGATGTAGTGGCGAGAGGGAAATTGCATTTATTGTGACCGAATAATGTAGGGGCTCATAATCGTAAATAATAAGTACATCCAAGAAATACATGTACTAAATATTTCAAATAAGACCTAATTCTCGTGCGTATTAGTTTTGACGTATTCTATGATAAACGCGTGAAAAAATAGAAGTCGTGTAACCAGAAACAAACCATTTTTATGCCTTATTTGGGATATTTAGTCTACAGGAGTAGGGGGGCCCATTGTCGAGTGGTTATGGTCTCTGGCTAGTTATTAATACTAGCCCTGTGTTCGAATCCATACCCAATCTAGAAAGATAGCACTAGCCCACAGGTCACTCTTCGTCGTTAAAGCTGGAAATGTTAAACAACTTGTGCTGTTTGTGCCACTTTAACCCTCTCATGCACTTACATAGGTCACTTTAGAAAAAATCAAGTTAATACATTTACGAGGTGTACATCTGTACGGTTTAATTTACCTATAGATAATTCTCAAATACATGTATGCATCGTATCATCAATTTTTTAAATGCTAAATATATGTTTTATATTCATGTAAATTTAGTTCATAAAATGATCGTGTATATTAGTTTTGATTCCATAAATATCCAAGCAGAACCATGTAAATAAACCAGACGAGGAGAATTCAATGATTTCCACGCAATTTTAAATTTAATTTTCGCACTAGTATTGCTACAAAATGTTTATTTTAGGAAAGTCTGAAAATGCTGTGTGGTAACAGCTAAAACCTATCGCAATATGGATTGAACAATTATAATACAAAAGACAGACTAGGAGAGGGATTGTGTGGTGTTGGCATCAGCACAAAATCTGGTCAACAAAACTGAAATAATTAGTAGATATAAATGAGTACTTATTGAGTTTGAATGTTGCTTTTGAATCAACAAAAATCTTTCAGATTGTCTGGTGACTCAATTCAACCTTGTTCTCACCTCCCTGGAAATAGGCTAAGTCATTTACAAACCAAAAATTAATTTTTTTTTTGTCCTCTGAAATGACCATAGCTGTCGAACAGGTTGTTAAACAACAGATAAACCAATCCCACTAACGCACAATCCTCAATCCTGCCAGGAATATACCAACAAAAAAACAACAAAGTCAAGAAATTATGGTACCAGTACCTATTTATTGTATGGACACAAATTATGTTAAAATATGAAGTAGCACGAATGTATGTTAATAACATTTCAATAACTTACAATTAAGTGGTCTCATGTTTTGTACAACAAAACAACAAATTATTCAACATGATTACTGGTGGCTGTCAAATACTGATATATACACTAAGGCCTTATAAAAACCAATTGTTTGTTTACGGTTACATGCTCATTAAAACTAGGATAGGTTGGTAGGGGAATCTTGTGTGTTCTTGAAGGTGTGTCTAAAGGTAAAAAGTGAATGTACCATTCATTAAGCCTAATTAAAAGTCTAGGATCTAGGGGAAAATTATATTAGGTCGGGTAACCGGAAACAAACAATTTTATTTACGCCTAACCGGACCAGAAAACTCACAACAAACATCTCAAGCGCTCATTCCAAGCAAACAATTCTATACAGAACTTAAAAATAAATTAACAAAATAACCCATATCCTTAAATCTTTTAAATTTTTAATACACAAAAAGTTAATACACATGTCTTTTACATAGAACAAAGACCTATACATTCATGTATAGGTCTTTGCATGGAACAAGTACAGAAAGCATTTCAGAACAGGCAAATATCAGCATGGTGCTTAGCAACAAAGATTAGGGCACTATTGGAAATCTGTATTCTCAACAAAGTTAAATCTTATTTAGAAGAATTAATAAAGAATTTATAGTGAATCATGAGTTTTCAACTGAAGGTTCAGGAAATAGTTCAGAGAACATTTATCAGTGAATATTTGGTAGCTTATATAAATTTCTTCCAGTGAAATTACACTCCACATCTTTTTATTTTACAATCATTAACACTGCAAAATGAATAATGAGAATTCAAACTAAACACTTATCTCGACATGCACGAATAAGTTCACTGGTAAGATTTAATTAAATTCTGGAAACGCTGATGTATATAGTTAACATGTCTGAGTGCACATTAGAAGAAATGAATTATTACAAACAGTGTAAAGTGTCACGCCAACCACAGGCAACTGGCAAATGATAAAGACCTCCCACAGACCCAGGAACTTCTTTTACATTTTCTCAAAAAATCACCATACATGCTATATAATAAATATTGTGATTCTTTTAACCTTTGTATTTTTGTTCTGAAACATGCTTTAAACATAATATTTAACAGTGTTACAGACTGTAAAAGAAATTTCTGGATAGTTGAGGGTCTATGGGGGGGGTCTATGTCATACACTAATTGCCTGTCACGCAAGCAGTACAAATTTTTTTTATATAGTTACAATACCTAGTGTAGATTTTGTGTTTAAAAACAACAATCACATTTAAATTGAATTCAAACAGGGGAACATACATTCAGTACAAAAATGCAGCAAATCAAAGTCAAATCATATATTATGCTAAAACAGTTAACAAAAGTCATTTTTACACATAACTAGCAAGAAAACTTGAAAATTGACTTAACAGTCAAACCCTGTAATTAAACAACCATATCTGTGTAAACAGCCATTTCATAGTACTCATTTGTTATATCAACACCCTACAAATCTTATTAAAATAACACTAATTTTGGAGAAATACTAATTCTCTACTTTTTCTTAGATGGCTGATGTGTACAACTCTGACTGTATTAATCACAATGTACTGGTATTTATATTTTATGCATGGGAAATCATTACCATTATCATCACTGGTATGCATACAAAATAAACATTATGATTACTTTATTACATTGCAAAAATTATGTTCAAAATGTTAAGTTGGAGAAAGGAAATAGACAAAAACTAGCTGTGACAAATGTATTTACTGACATGAGATATCTCCGTAGTTACATAACAAAATCTTGAATTATCTGAGCTCTAGTTTTGTGATGAATTCAAACAAAAATTTAAAATCCGATATGCAATAGTGATATGACATATTATATTACTGAAATTTATACATGAGGGTTAGGCGAACTAAATGATATGGAGCATTAGTTGAAACCAATACAAATTGTATATACATGTATTAAGAGAAAAAGTAAATTCAGTAGGGTTTAACAATGCACCATCAGTCAGTGACTTCAAGCTACAAATGCGAAAGAAGACAGAAGGTGCACAGCTAGGTAGAATCAACGACCTTCCATAAGCCAGAGGAAAAGCTTCATCACATGTAATTTGTCTGGTCATGGGTTGGGTATCAGCGGCATAGCTTGGATTAAATTGATGTGAAGGTCAAATTCTAGGGGGTTTGAGGTCATATCCCCAAGAAATATTGTTTGCTCTGGATCTTTTTACTTTCCTGGAAAAAGGTGTATGTACACCCTTGGATATTACAGCAGTGATTTCCAGTCAGAGACTGTAACCATAAGACCACACAGGTTCCCAAAAGCATTTATACTAATTAACTAAATCATACATAAGCAATTTGCCCATTTTTTAGACTTTCACTTAGAGCTATGATTTCTGCCTACTAGTTACTAACACAATAAAGAACC
Source organism: Lutraria lutraria (assembly GCA_964023205.1). Lineage (NCBI taxonomy): Eukaryota > Metazoa > Mollusca > Bivalvia > Venerida > Mactridae > Lutraria > Lutraria lutraria. Next base: position 6,369,854 of record OZ026845.1, read on the forward strand.
AGGAAATCTACTCAAATAAGCAGGGATACAAATATCCAGTTCTCCTGTATCTTTTCTCCCTCTATCTGGATGACCCTGAAATGACCATAGCTGTCGAGGTCCGTTCACAGATTAATGAACATGTTTTAACAGGTAACAATAATACTAAAAATATTTAAAAAATACATATGCTTGAATTATGAGTAATTTTTAAAATCCTCCAGCATGTTTAATAAAAACATTCTCTGTTATTTCCCTGGCCATTCATTAATTACCATGAAAAGTAAAGCCTAAAGTAAGGGCTGGTTAAAAAGTAGGCAAGTGGAGTATGTAAGTTACATGTACCCACTCTTTGGTCCCAAACCTGCGACATATGTTTCACACAATTCTACAAGATTTAAAATAATCTTCAATAAAAACAAAGGAAGCCTTGTAATAAAATGCATAAATTAATAAAATCATTCACTTTAAATTAGCAGGATTCTTGACATAGACCTAATTAAATATGACCTAATTATAATAATTCTTATGCTGAGATAAAATTGCTTTCAAGAAGTAAACACTAAGGGAATGATTTACCTAGAGACAGGAATGAGACAGGAATATGCTAGTTGATCGATTTACAAACTAATGAAATCAAAATATAAAAACTTGAAAATCATTTTAATGAAAAGTTAAAAACAAACATCAAAGATACATTCAGACCGTCATGCAAAACAAAACTAAAACAGGCATGCAAATAATTGACTTATCATGAAAGCTTTAAACAAGAGGAATAAGTTTAATACTAATTCAATGCATTAAACAAAAACTTTATCTAACATGGGCTAAATTCTAGAGCAGAAAGAACATTTCCCTCATCATTTTTTAGAATTCATATATTTACATGTTCAAATTTAAAAGTTCATATCATATTTTATTACAAATGTTTCAATTATTATTGCTTTGAAATTGAAGGGCTTTTTATTACTTCCGAAACACTGAATCAATAATAATGGTGGTGCAATTAATTAATTTTACAGTCCTGAACATCAACACCTCTATGATTCTATAAAACTGACACCATTTTATTATCAATGAATAATGACACAAAAAAGCATGATTGTTTTTTTTGTTTCCAGTTACCAAGCTGACATACCTGAATTTTACCTGACCACCCTAATCTTTTATTAGGCCCAAGGACAGTACATCCACTTTTTCATTTTTTACCTTTTCTGCAAGCTTTTCAGGAGATAATTTTTTTTAAACACCCGTCCTATCCTATTTTTAATGAGCATGTTACAAGAAACAAACACAGTTTTTAGGCCTATACAATTCAGAAATAACTAAAATATGATCAGTATGTTAAAAATTATTCAAAACAGTGAGTATTATTTCAGAATCATATGTTCCATTACAAAGACAAAAACATTTCAAGATTATGACAGGACAAACACAATACTGAAAGAACAAACACAATATATTTTCCAATCAGAATGAATACTACCAAATTTGTAATACATGTAAAGAATTAATTTAACTGGAACGCTATGAAGAGAAATAAAAGCAACAACTGAAATCCAGTTAACAATGAAGTTCAGTTGGTTCAAATTTCAACCGTTCTTGGCAGCAGAAAATTCAGATCAGGTTCTACGCTCCTATGTCATTAGACATACTCAATTTTTTTACACGATTTGGGGGCGTAAAAACATGCGTCTCATACATGAGTGATTACAGTAATGAATTTGAAATTTCCGATTTTTCTTTACTTTTTATCTGACTTTGTTTAATGGAACATCAATCCACCATAAATTCCCTTTTAAAAATACAAGAATAAGGTATCTAATCCTTATCAATGAAACTGCAGTACAACCTCTCCAGAGCGGCCCTCTGTAGAGCAACAACCTCTCTATAACAACACCTTCAAAATTTCCTTAAGCTGATAATTACTATGTATTTAACCTCTGTAGAGCAACAACCTCTAAACAACAGTCAATATTTGCAGCTCCAAAAGGACGTTGCTCTACAGAGGTTGTACTGTACCTTCACAATAAATTCTTGAATGCTTCCACTATCTGTAATTTACGATCAATAATGTTGAAAAATACAGGTAAATATCACATGAACAATACATTTCAAAGCTACATTTGAAAGCCTAACATCAAAATTTACAACAAAGGGAAATAAGCTATGCTTGCAACTAAAAATCATTTTTAGTATAACATCAATCAAAATATGCTAACTTGCATAAAGAACATAACTAACTTGGGCACATGAAAGGTGAAAGCCAAGAAAGATCTAAGTAACACCAAATGTTGAAGACCTTTTTTTCACCCTTCAACATAAAGAGGCCAATACTTTTAACGATTCACAAGTATTAATGGCGCCCATGAAATCACTCATACAACACAGACATGGTATATCACAGACAAATATCAGATCAAGTAAACAAATAAGTCCTTTATAATCCATTAGGACAGTCTTGTTTATATGACTTCTCAATGAGATATAATCAACATGGATGATTAAATGAATACAGTGCAACCTCTCGAATCTGGACCCCCTCTAATCACAATATCACCGGATTCTGGACAAATCTGTCAGCATCCAATTACTAAGTCTATACTTTTAACACAATACCATTGTATACTTCGCTTAAGATACTAATTTTTTAAAATTCAGAAATCCTATAAGCTAAAAATACCTAGTTTTCACGATCATCCGACTAATTCGTCAATGGGATTGCAAAACTTTTTTTTAAAGTATGCAGATGTAGTTCAAATGAAAATTTTGACAAGAAAAAAATTCCTGTGACAGAACAAGAGTCAAGTTTGACATAGAAAATAGGGTCAGTCTGAATTAAAGGAGTTTCACTGTATCCTAACACTAAGCATATCACATTCAAAGTGAATAAGACAAGCTGAATAAAGCATCAAAAATAAAAACAATACATGACAGTGTCCTTCACAATTAGCTCTATACCTCCTATAAGGTCAATGTAACAAAGGGCTCAACTCCAAAATTGATGTCAGGAAATCATAAAAAAATCTCACTTAGCCACTCAAAGGGTTATGAGAAACTGATAACTGAAAATTGTGTTCATACTCTACAGGACTGGTATGAAAATAAAGTTTGTTTCAAATTTTATTTGCAGTATATTCTACTGTTTGACAAAATCTATACTTGTTATCCCTCACATCTGGTCCCCATTTCATAGGTACCTATTTTAAACTTAGAACTCTTGTTACCCTTTTTGCAGCCAATGATCGTTTTGGGGACCTATTGTCAGCCGGTTTTTTTTTATTATAATTTTTATCAAATGGAAAGGGTTTCCCGAAATAAAAAAATACATATATCACGGAGTATAATCCCTAAAAATTCCTTATTGCATTACATATACATGTATATATGACAGATTGTATAATTCAGTTATGAATTTTTCATGTAAAGTGTACTGTCAGTCAATAAATTAAGTACAACTATCAAGTAAATACAAAAATCATGTTCAATTATTATCTTTATAATTAACAAATGTGTTTAAAATATCATTTACAAAGCTGATACATTGAGTATTCAGAAAAATTCATAAAGGCTCTAATCAAAGCAATATGAAAAGCATACATCAAGTATGCGAAAGAAAATTGAGACAGTTAAATTGTAATGCTACAAAAAATAACAACAGAGCAGTTTAATGCACAATAACTACTAAACACAGTAAACTGACACAATGCAAGTCACAACATTGAGAAAACTAAATAAATCTTTGGCCATGTGCTTAATGAATGATTTCCACTTTCAATTTCACTAAATCCTCATGATGAATAATTTCAAAACTTATCTTAATTCAGCAGCAGTACTTTTGTATACATGTCAATCTAAAATAATGATCACATTCATTTTGTAAATCTAAAATGATAATCCCATTCATTTTGTAAGTTTGAAAAAGAACTGATTTGGAAATTATGTTTGGAGGATGACAAAAGGCAAAACTCTTCATCTCTGATCAATACAATAAAAAATACTGTATCTTATAAATGCTGTTAAGCAAACTGGTTTGCCTGTTCAAAGTTCAGTGAACTGGTAAGTAAAACAATAAAATGATACACACAACTTTTCTTATTAATTCAAATAATTTCCTCCTCTGATTTTTCATTGCATCTGGTAAATTTCAACTGAGTAAAGATTATGTGTTAATAAACATTAATTATACCTGAGTGTGAATTTTCAGTTACACATATTTCTGCCAAAGCAGACCCGTAACTCTATTGACTTAATTCAAAAAAAAAAAATTAGCATCATTTAAAAAAAAAAAATCTTCCAATCAGTAACACAAAAATCTATCTTCACTTTTACTATATGATTTATATACAATATATATTATTATCATATATACATTCTCTATCTAATACTTCAATCAATGTGACACATACAAGAAATACACTAAATATATTAATGGAGCCACTATGGCAACTAATACCAGTATAACAAGTATAGTTCTCCATTCTAAAACACAATCTAAATATTTAGACTTCTGACTGACAGGATTAAATAAAGGTGCAACCGACTTTTGTGTTAACACAGAGATCACTTCATCTAGTGAATTTCTTTCAGTTCGAGTTGTCTTTAAAATCTGTGACAAATCTTTATCCATATTCTTGAGGAATCTTTGAGCTTCATGACTTTGGCTTCTTGCAGCTTTATTTATGCTGATATTTCTTATTATATGTTTCTGTGTTTCTGGATCACTGAAGTCTGCAGTATGATCAGTTTCAGAGTCGTAATGCATACTCTGATCATCACCACTGTCCATACAGGCAGCACCATTTGAAAGACTTGAGTTTTGTCCTTTAGAATTCATACGGGCTTCTCCAGCCATTCGATCATCTTCTGTAATTTTGTCAACAAGGAAGGAATGTTGTTTGACAGGAATTTTCACAGATGTCAAAGCATAGAAGTCTTGATCTCTGATCAAATTGTTCACTCTCTTTATTTCAGCCACCTACAATAAAAAGAATTATTTATAAATGAAATAGAAGTAATTAATTACATTGTCCATTTCACTTTGAACCTCAATTTCTACATTAAGTAAGAAAACTTAATTTTCTAAAAGTAACAATTAGCCTTGTTAGTTATTAATCTTTAACAGTTCCATCAGATGTCATACATCATAGTAGTTCTGGATCATCAAAGGTGATTTAGACAGAAAACAGAAAAAATGAACACCCAGGGAAGTCTTGTCTTACACAATTTACGGTTGGACTATCAGTGCAGTATGTGAGTATGTCACTATGTTGATTTGGAAACAAATGATATTAAAAGGTAAGGTTTTCTAAGGGATAGGGTAAGACGCTTGTATGAGGGGTAGGGAATTACAAGGTGATGTAACCATGTTCACAACTAATTATCACCTTTCAAGGTACTGCCCATTTGAACAATAGACACATTATAATTTGATTATTTATAAATGGAAAAGGCTTGAAATGGTACACAAAAACACTAGTGATGTTTCGATTAATAATAAATCATTTAATAAACGAATCAATGACAAATGGTCATTGACATGACGATGTGGATGCTCCCATTTAATCAACGAAATTTTGATTTGTACAGAGTTGTCGTTCTTGACGATAGTACTGCAGACCCTACACTTTGCTGAAAGGGTTTGCACTTTAAATACCTAAATGATTGATTTGATAAGCTATAGTGACTGGTGTAATGCTGTATTTGTAAATGCAGCATTCAGGGTTTTTTCTTGGTATTTTGGGAATATGACCCATACCCTTGGGATTGGGAATTTTCGCGGAGTTTTGATCGAAATTGGGAAAAATGTATAACTACAATTTTTGCAATGTTCAACTTATTCTTCTTATTCTCCCATTTTTTTTTTTGATTGAGATTTTTTGTCTGTGAATCGGGAAAAAAGATACCATTTTCTATTGGGAATATAACCGAATTACGGCTATAAAATCACCCCCAAAAAGTCCATGAGCATTATTCTGGTTCACCGTGTTTTTAACAGTAGAATTATATTTTATTTGTTATTTTATTCAAACATCTAATAAAGTTAAAACATTAATTTTTTATTGATTTTGTGCTATTCTTTTGGTGTAAGGGCTGTAAAGGTTATGCAGTCTTAACATTCAAGGTCATTTCTTTTAAATGTTTTAATTGATTAATCACTGACTTTTGCCTCTGATTAATCAACAAAATTTTTGACTGATTAGAATCACTAAAAGACACTAGTACATTTAGACAATGAATGGCACATAGTGTCCTGCACACGATGGAAAATTTTACACAGAACAACTTTTTTTGAAGAGGCAAATTTGGTGAATATTCATAATCATGCAAAAAGATTGCTTTGGTATCTGTGTCACTTATTAGGTGAAAAACTGTCTAACTCAGTAACTGGGATAGGCAGGGTTCTCATAAGTTTGAGGCCAAAAAGCTAGATTAACAGGGATTCGGGGCATTCATCCAGCAATATAAAAGTAAAGGTTTTATTAAATATAACATCATCCCTAATGAAAGGGCCAGCCAAGTTTGGCATATGAGACACCTATCTCTAATTCACACCTCCCGAAACCCTTCTCTTTCTGCTGGGCACCTGGCTGAGATGGACCTACGGTAACCATTAATTTTTTAACTAGCAGGCGCATACATGCCATATCTCACGCTGTGAGACTTTTTCTCACGTATTTTGACCCTTCCTCATGGTCTAACGCCATTAGATCGAAATCTCACGGAAAATCGTACCTCAGATAAAAAAAATATGCCGTGCAGTAAACAACTACGACAACATGTGTTTTAACGATAATAACCGAACTCTCCGATTGCAGTTAAAAGTTGACACTTTGTTAATTGCCTGTAAACGTGGCATATATTTTATATCACCTCGGGCGGTATGTTGTATGTAACCATGGTAAGTTGTATTTAATCATCATATTAATTGATAAGGTGATAGCCTGTTTGTTATATGTTCTCTGAATAGTAAATTAACGAGTGATTAATTTAGATGACCTGTTTAAACTAGTGGGTGGGGTTAAGTAATTAAAGTAAATTAGCGGTGTTGTATTACAGCTCTGAGTAGAGATTAATTATTCTGGCTACTGAATGTGTCTTTAATAATCAGATGACTAATTTTTCACAATTGTAAAATACTGAAGAATATAATGTACTTTAGTGCAAAGAATTTAAGTAAGAACTATCATGTAGGTTTTCAGATAGTGTTGCACTTCCTTGATGAATTATATTGAATTTATTTATCTTACAGAAATTTACTTTGTAAGTTCATTGTCATACTGTCTGTAACTGAAATTGAAGCATTGTTTATCTTGTTTCAGTTCTTAAACTGGCTGAGAAGTTGGCACCAGAGGTCAACTACTTGAACAAAGAACTTCTTGAAGAAGCAGAAGAAAATCTTTCACCAATGACACAGCTTTGAAAATTTGTCAAAGAAACAACACCCCTAGACTGTTTCTGGGATGAAATGATGTCAAAATAAACTATGCCCAGTGGTTAACAGCAATAAGACAATGTCATGACATTTAAGCATATATAATGTGCTGTAGATGAAGAGACTTAATTAATGCTGTGTTCTTCAGTATGATGATACTTTGAATATCATATGTGCTGCTTAACTTACTATACCATGTGCATTGTTAAATAAATTCTGTTTAACTTACTTTGTCTTTATTTTAATTAATAAATATCTATGAATGCATTTATTCCAATTCATGGGTGTAAATAAAGGTATTTTGCATGCAAAAAGCGCCATCTTGCGCGCTCAAAATAGTTTGAGAAAAAGTCTCACTTATTTTTACCCAAATCTCACTTAAAAATGACCCTTCAGAAGCAAATCTCACTTATTGACCCTCTGAAAATATGGCATGTATGCAGGCGGCACACTAATGGACCGCGTCAGCTCTTACCCAGTCTCCACTGGGGTTCGAACCTTAGATCTCCCAATCCATAGGCAGACCCTCTTACCACTCGGCCATGGACATATCTGGAACTTTGATATTTCTAAGTGGCCCAAACTCGCTTCTAAATGGGCCTGTGGACGCTTGTTATTGAGAACCGTGCATAGGTATTCCAGCAGTCCAACTAATTAGACTGCTTTGTGGCCCTTCCGAATTCGTTCACGAAAATCGGCCAACCCGAAAGCCGAATTAGTAGGGCTAGTATTGCAGAATCATTTGCTTTTGTTGTTTGCTATAATGTGCACTTATAATGCGAAGTTATGGCGTAAATTATGAAATTACGAGTACCGGGCATCCATACTGTAATGACACAGACTGTAGCGTATCGTCCTCAGTTAATCTTCTCTCGACGAACGAAGGCAGGTCACAATTTGATTTATTCACTGCTTTCTTTCCTTTTCTTGTACGTACAGTGTCCATCTCAAACTCGACAACGTCTTCTTCAGTGACATCATCGTCCCCAAAAACATACACTTTCGACTTTTTCACATTTTGAATTTCTCCTAGTCGTGTATATTCATATTTCTGTCCCCCGAACAAGGTCCGGGCAACTGTTCCGCTCATTGTTTTTATTGCTGAATTATTGTCATTATTGAAACCCTCCGATCTTAATAAAAAGAATACAAAATATATGAAGTAGAGTTAGAAAAATGATTAGCAGATCATTTTGACAAATAACCGGAAGTACATGGCAAACGATCTAGATCAGTAGACGCATGGTAAATATTTAGCCTAGTCTGGGGGCGCATTCGATTCACTGTGCTGTACTTGTTCAGAAGCTGTTCCAGAATCGAATGCCGCGGCACAGGAAGTGCTAAAACCAATATGGCGGCCAGTGATATTAAATTTGTAGTCAGTATTATTATTACTACAAAGTAGAAGTCACATTGATTGAATTTATGGTTTATCAGTTGTTAGCCATTTAATAAACAGATCTTAGAAAGGGGTACAACTGGTACGCCTTATACGCTTATAGGTTAATAAAATATTGTATATTTATTATATGTTTTTATATGCCAGAAGCCCAGATCAGACCCGCGATTGGAATAAAACATTAGTCCAACCTGTTCTGTACACGAGCATTAGTAAAACTGAAAAGTAATGAGGTATAAACGGACATTTTCTTTTATTTCACGTAGTCAGACATGTTTACGAAATTCTGAACACTTATATGCCTCTGCGGTTAGTGCTGTGGCGAAAAACATTCCGCAATTGCACTGCCTGAAAACATTGTCGGCCATTTTTTCCACGCGCTATGACGTCACTGTTCTCTCCACACCACCTCTTTTTCGGGCACAGTGGGAACTTGTCCAGAACACTGTTCCTTACCATTTTATTCCTGTTCTTTCAGTTCGGAACGTTCCGCACGGTGAATCGAACACACCCTGGAGTTCCTTCCCCTATCACTACGTTTTACGCCATTAAACTGGTTCCCGTTCCATGATGCAGTGCACCAAAGGCTTTGTACACACAAGTCAACGGGAACCAGTTAAATTACGCCATTACTGTTAAACTGGTTCCCGTTGACGATGGTGCACTGCAACATGGAACGGGAACCAGTTTCGTAAATTGTTTATATAGTACGCTGGGAAGTGGGAACCGGACTCACTCCGCCTTGGCTATTGACTCTCAAAACATTCTAGAATTCTCCAGTCTTACAATACATTCAGTTTTGTATCACCATGGCTGATCCAAGGATAAGAACCATTAAGATAAAAACTGGAGTTGTGAAAAGGTTAGTGGTATTTTTTCCTTTTCAGTAAAAGGATTTTTAAACCATTTTATTCAGAAATGTCATATGTTTCCGCGATATTATATTATTATACTTGTTAGGACTTATTCTGGACTGAAGTCGTTTGAGGTCTGAAAATTTGTAAACTACAAATGAATTGTTTGAAGCGTTTTAACTGTTAAACGTCAATTTATTGCATATGGTTTTAATATTATACACGTTATATTAATTTAGACTTTTATCATTATGTATACACATGTTAATATATTTGTATAGCCCTACTAATTCGGCTTTCCGGTTGGCCGATTTTCGTGAACGAATTCGGAAGGGTCATCCAAGTCAAAAAGTATCTCGTCGTCACAAACAGTCTTATTAGTTGGACTAATATTTGTATTAGTATAGCTAATTCATTGACACTGAAATTTGTGTTATCATTTTACAACGATATCAATAGTTTACCCTCAGTGATTGTACATTATCATTGATTTTATCATAAGGACATTCATTTGATGGTAATTATATTGATGTTTATAAATTAGATTATTCCAGACTTTAATGTTTACACTGACTCATGGTCTGTGCTATTTTTAGATATTACATAGCTTATAAATTATAATACGGGTCTTTGATCTGAGTCATTGCTACTTAAAGTTAAACCAATCTTTATTTCAATTCCTGCAAATTGAAATAAGAATGAAAATGCATTCATCTTCAATTGTCCACTGAAAATTTTTCAGTTATGTTTAAGTACATTGAACACGCCCTCGCAACACCAAATGAATCTGAATAACCGTAAGAAATATGTGTTAAAACATCAGGGACAGGAATGATAACCATAGATATTGCTAAAATGTATACTTCCAGTCATTCCACTTGATTAACAAAAATCTTTGACTTGCCAAGTTGGTAACTTTTTTACACGGTGCTCTAACATATTCAATGTTTCTGTGACTTTAACCATTCATTGGCTGAAACTCACAGAATCAAAATGGCTGTGAAAACATACAACAAGTTGATGATTTTGTTTATTATTCTCAATTCAACTTTGACATTGATGGAATTCAGTTTTCTGTTTATTTCCTTTGTCTACCCTAGGTTTGCCTGCAGGAAGTCTCCTGAGAGGCTAAAACTAAAGTGTATTACCAATTATACATGCACATAACAGCTTGTTAGTTTTACAAATGCTAAAGATTCAACTTTGAATCCTGTGTTTTTTATAGAACAATAAAAGAGAAAACTTCTTATGAGAAGGAAGCAAAAATTGAAGAACAGAGAAACGAGAAGTTTAAGTCTGAGCCGGAACCTGATGAACACAAAATTAGGAAACAGGTACTTGAGCCATAGTAATAATAATAAAGCCTAAAGGGCCTAAATTTTGAATTTATAACTGTGTTTTTTTAGGATCGATGAATGTCCGGTGTCCGGCCACAATTAGTTTGTTTACACTCTAGCATCCACAGCTCTTAACCAATCAAAATCGAAGTTGGTCACAATGTTTATGGCCACAATGTCTCGGCCAATATCGATTATGGGCAAAATTGGACCTTTCTTCACCAATCCTAATCATATTTTCAGTAAATCTGTTTGACCTAAAGATTGTGGACAAGATCGATTATGGGCGGAATCGGACAGGAACTTCAACAAGAGTTATGTGCCCTTGACTTAGAAAATTTGCTATATTTTAGCTTGTTTACACTCCAGCAACTTCATTTATTCATTGATCCTAATTATATTTACTAGTCTATGAATGTGTATGACCTTATAAGGTCTTGGACAAGAATAGTTATGCTTGAAATCGGACCACAACTTCTGGAGTTATGGGCCCTTGGCATAGAAAAGTTGCTATATTTGAGCTAGCGCCTTTACTTCTTCTCCAATCCTGATTATATTTACAGTGAATGTGTATAACCTAAAGGTCTTTGATAGTTTGATTATGGGTGGAATTGAACTAGTACCTGTAGAGTTATGGGCCCTCGACCTAGAAAAATGCTTTATCATAGCTTGTGTTGCACCTTGATTTCTTCAATAATCGTAATTGTATTTTCACAGAATGTATGTTGACCTGCATCCAGTGCTCATGAAAATTAGAGTTGGTTTTGATCAAAATCTATGTAGAAATGGGTTATACGAGATGAAAACTATATTACCAGGTCGTTAATTATAGTCTTTGTTCTCATGTGAGCTATCTATATAGGCCCTCTTGTTAAGTCTAGTGAGCTCCCTGTTTTAATCAGAGGGATCTAAGTTCTTTTAAGAATGTTGAGTCATGAAGACCCTTTTTGTATTTTCTTATAACTTATCAAGACTTTTCTTCACCCCTACAGAATGAAGTTATTGAGGAAACCTACCTAATGATTCCAGACACAGTTAGAAGATTAAAGAAAGCCAGGGATGATCTAAAGAATTGTTTGGTAATAATTCTATCTATCTCATGATTTTTCCCTGAATTTAAACAAGGACCAACTTAGATATTTATGAAATTTTAATACTATACTTTTACTTGACACTCTCACAAATGCTTTTCACTATAAATCTGTCAAGTTACCGGTAGCTCTGTGGTTAGAGGTTGTGAGTAATAACCCTAGGCGAGGCTTGCACTGTCCGTGACAAATTTGAAAGATATTACATCCTACGTTAAATTGTCCTCCACCTCCAAATTATGTGGGGTAACATGGGGATAGAATGTGGTTAGTACTTGTTAAGGCCTAAATGAAGTCTAGGGAAGCTGGTTAGGATGACTGCCCCGCCGCAATATAACTGAATCAGAAATGATATCGAAAGTGGCATTAAATCCTATGAAATGAATGAATAAATACTCATAATTGTGTTATTGTTTCAACAAAATATGAGCTACATGTGTGTTTTGTGTGTTTTTACATTTTAAAGGGCATCAAGTTCATAATTAATCTTCTGAGCCCTTTTAGCTCCGTTTGTTTGACAGTAAATGATTATAAAAGTAAGTCACCAAATTAGGTGGTTGTTTGTGCAATATTAAACCCCAGAAGAAAATAATTCATTAAAACACTGGTTCACTTCAGGAGACAGAGAGTGATTTAGCAGAAACCGAAGAATGTAAAGAGGCAAAGAATTACGTTGAAGAAGCAAATAAAGTGATCGAAGAACATGAAAGCCAGGCGCAACAATAAAAATACACACTTTATGTCATAGCTTTGTCAACATACATTCATAATTTTAATTTGTTGTATTAAAAAGCACTAATTTCTGGATTACTTTTATCAATCTTTGTTCAGTGTAGAATGCTCTATAATTGTATCATAGACATACAATTAGTTTTAAATGATTCTGAAAATTTTTCTTGGGTGTGGGTTGAAAGATACTTCAGCAGGTTGTCATTCTTAAAACTCTTGTCAGATTGAAATTGTGTGTGCTAACTGCATTTTTGTTCAATTTTGCTGGGTAATGTTATATAATCCTTGTTGTGACATGTCATACCCTTCTATAAGGTTGACAGAAATATTGACTTTTTCCATAATTATGTGGAGATGTTGTTGGCTTCCTTGAGGAACATTAAAGTTAGTACTGGTAGAATACAGTCCAGGAAAACTGGTTAAGTGAACTGCCAACCTTACAAACAATAACTGAAATATTGTTGAAAAACTTAGTATTGCATGATATGTATTTGTATGCATTAAAATTCATCTTCCATCAACCGTTCTTTAATTTGCAGAAATGGACCAATTTACTATATAGGGAAATTTGTTCTTTATTTTTAAAAAAAATTGAAATTCATTGAGTACATACATGATAGCTGTAAGAAAAGAATTTACAAGTATTTTTGTCCTATTTTATTGAACCCAAAGTATGATTATGATCTAATGCAATAAATTTTCATTGACAATTTCCCCCAAGGGGCCAAGTTGGGGACTTTTCCTTACTATGAACATATGCTTGGCTGATCCGTTGTTTTGACTTTTACTTCTGTTGAAACGTTCTTTCAGACAGCGATGCAACTATGTGCAATTAATTAATACCAATTAGTATGTTCAGTCATTTATCATATTTTCAAGTATGTTGAAATATTCCTGTACTAATCCACTTTTATTTTGTAACTTATTGTCTGTTACCATGATGAAAGTATGCATCATTTTTAGGATTAAAAATATGTGAATGAAAAATCCATGTTGAAATATTCCTCATTTATTGTGTTCTAAAATGTGATATAAAATAGCATTCTTGCTTTAATACAAACAGTCTTGACTCTTTGTTCTATTTTTTCCCACAATCACCGTTCAATTTGTTTTCTCAAAGGTATGCAAGTATAACAGGGGAGTGAATATAAGCAGACTATCAGATGTACAATACCAGAAGAATACGTCAGATCGTAGTAAAGGAACATGTCTGGCCGTACTATAGGAACATGTCCGACTTTGCATTTCACCCAATATAGAATACCTAGGTGTAGTTATTGGACCAATGCTAAAAACATCTTTCTGAAGGCCTAGGCAACCCTTCAAAAAAGGTTTGTTTGGGGTAACCATACCCTGAATATGTTCATTTAGTAGGAAGGTTGGAAAGTTTTTTTACTATTCATTTTACATTGCATCCAAAACACCTGCCAAATGAAAAAAAAATTCCCCAAGATAAATAAGTTGCACAAGGCTGTTCTTGCAAACTCTTTAGTAGTCCCGAACATTAGAGCTGGGTATCGGTCCTTAAAAGCGTATCACGATATATCACAATATTTCATGTTGTATCGCGATATATATAAATGGTAAATTTACAGAAAAGCATTAAAAATTAACATTTATATAATACAGACTATAGCTGACAGTATAGTTTCACACTTCAAATAATTTGTTCTTTTTTAGCAGTGTTGAAACTATTAATGCATGTGTATACATATAAATATGTATGCACGCACAGTCAATAATATTACAAGATTGGCCAGCATTCAGACATGAATAACACTTTACCACAATGAATGAACTATTCTTTACTATAATAAACATAAAGTTCAGTTATTTAAGCTAAACCCGATATATTGGTATGCTGAAAAAATATTGTGATATTTATATTGTCTAGCTGATTTCGCGATAAAACCTCCCAGCTCTACCGAACACAATATTTTAGGCTATGGGCTTCTCATGAATAGCAGCATATTTTTAAAAACACCAAAGACGAATAGTTTTACATTAAGTGATGAACAATTAAACCACTTGGTGACCATCTCACTATATGGTGTTTAAATAGCCGCATATAATGAAATTCAACTTTATAAATCTCTTTACATCTGTATTTAATTTTAACTATGAAGAAAGTCGGGAGTTTTCCATGTTAGCCAAAATTCCATCAATCACCATGCACATGACTTGAAGGTTATCCTCTAGACTGTCATCAACTTGATCAAGTTACAAGTGCTTAAGTGATCAAAACTTCACTACTGTATGAATGTATTTTTACAAAAACTATTGAATGTAAAACTATACAGCCTGGTGTCAACCACCCTACCAGGGTTCTCAATAACAGCAGGCCAATTAAGCCGCTTAGAAATGTGTTTGGGCCTGTTAGGAATTTAAAGTTTATAAAATATAGCTAGAAATTGCCCGGACCCCCCCCCCCCAGCAGGCCTGTTAGTCTAGCTTTTGGGCCTGTTGGCCACAAACTATTCAGAACCCTGCCTATGCTTCTACTTGGCGTTGACAGATCAAAAGGCTATTGTGCTGATGAACCATCATACTAGTAATAGTGTGCCTAATTTTGCATTATTCTGAAGATTCATGATAAAGATGCATTACTCAGTCCAAGCTCATAACTGCAACATGTGAAAATTAAATTATACAAAATCCGTTCTTATTTTGAATTAGAAATGGGCAACAAATGATAGTTGCACCCTTTTAAGTACATTACAAGAGGGCCAAGTGGTCCCAGGATGTTCACCTGTGAAACAAGTTATATGATTTAAATTTGCGCTACAGTAAGTAGAACATACATACTGGAAAATAGACCTCTGGGACAGTATCTTAGTCATTTTGAAAGGTCTTCTGCATGCTGTTACATGCAAAATGTGCTTCAGACAAAAAGAAATTTTAGAACATTTTCATTTAGAAGTCTTAAGTAAAACGTGACCCCTGAAGCTGGGCCAAGAAGGACCCAAGGGACATTATTATAGCAACGTTGTTAGAGGGTCTCTAGATGTTGCTTCAAGCCAAATAACTAAGCTTTAGACCACATGGTTTAGGACAAGATTTTTTAAGTTTCCCTTTTGGTCACCATGGAGCCTGAGCAAACTGAGAGCTCACCCGGAGCTTTGTAGATCATCTAACAATTAATATTGGTTAAAACCGCATTGCATTTGACTTAGGTCTGCATTCAAACACAAATACAAAAGAACACTGAAAAAGAACTGCAATGTTTGGTTCCATCAATATTTAATTCCAATATAAACATTCTCAAACAAATAAAGCCTACTATTAGTACATACTCTGTGGATGTTGTACAAATGCAGGCAAATGACATTTGCTCTTTTTATCAAAATAATAATATCCATGACTTTTGTATGGTGACCATGGTCATATAAGTCAGAGCACTAGATTCAATTATCACACTTGGTCTCACATCTATGCAATGTTTTAATAACACATTAAATAACCTAAATTGAGTCTAATCTCAACCACTCCATTCTGCCATAAAGGTGGTAACTACTTCCTTTAATTTGGCGTCGGACTCTTCAGTGATCATACCCTTTTCTCTGATGTCATCAAGGAGAGCTGTCTGTGAAGTTCTGACGTGAGCGAGGAAAGCTTCCTCAAAAGCGGTGATCTTAGATGGGTCCAATTTGTCAAGATGACCACGTACACCAGCATAGATGGATGCAACTTGTTCTTCAATAGCCATTGGTACTGTAAATACAAAATAGTTCAGTCTTAGAACAAAAAGACAATTTTAAGCTATCTAACTCACAGAATGTGACAACTGTCCTGATAACCTGCCCAGACAGATAAAAAGGATTTAAGGGTTGGCTAACTTTGGCCACATAGCAGTGTCTGAAACATATTTGTGATTATGAGAGAATATGACACATTCTCACTGCATTACATGACCGGCAGTAACAATCGTCAATAATTACCAATCAAATACTTAAGTAAAAATCTTCACTAATTCACCAAAGATCTTTGACCCATTTCCTTACCATATTGTCCTTGTTTCAAGAGCTCAGTGAGACGTACACCACGATTCAAGAGGTTCTGTGTGGCTTGATCCAAATCTGAACCAAACTGGGCGAAAGCTGCTACTTCTCTGTATAAAGCCAATTCCAGTTTCATGGAACCAGCAACCTGAAATACATTGCCATATGTGAATAGATGAATCTAGTACAAAAAGTGAGCATTATTTAAGCATTTTCAAACAAGATGTTTTTAAAACACAATGCCCCTAAGGAGGCCTTGACCTACTGACTTGAAAATGCACAGGTCGTGTAGAGGTTGTCATGAAGTTTGATGATTCTAGATGGAAGCGTTTGATTTTATAGGCAAGATAAGAGTTTGGTACAAACTGACGGACAAACAGGCCAAAAATAATATGCCCCCATCTTTCGAATCAAATGTTTCTATACAGGAGAGCAGTCTCAAAAACAACTCACTTCTTTAATTGATAATACACTAACTCTGTCCTTTTGTGGCTACATCCTTCATTATATAATGAGACCAAATCATAAGACGGAATAACGGTGCCTTCTTTCTATTAACCAACAATAGAGTATTCTAAGAAGTACAATAATCAAATTATCTTTAGTTAACAACCTACCTGTTTCATGGCTTTGGTCTGGGCAGCAGAGCCTACACGGCTGACAGAGAGACCGACATTGATGGCTGGTCTAATGCCCTTGTAAAACAATTCATTTTCCAAGAAAATCTGTCCATCTGTAATGGAGATCACATTGGTTGGGATGTAAGCAGACACATCACCGGCCTGAGTCTCAATGACTGGCAAAGCAGTAAGGGAACCACCACCATTAGCATCATTCATTTTAGCAGCTCTCTCAAGGAGACGAGAGTGAAGATAGAATACATCACCAGGGTAAGCTTCTCTGCCTGGAGGTCTCTTCAACAACAGAGACATCTGTCTGTAAGCTACAGCCTGAAAGTGCAAAATAAAAAAATCATCATGATAACAAACTAAAATGATGCAATGTATTCCTATGAAATAAATAATGTTTTAACATGCTATGTTTCTTTATAAGATTTTAAATACTTTAGCAGTCTGTACAGACACAGAGTCAAGTCAATGAAAACACTCAGATATATGTGATTCGGTGGTTGGGTTTCATCAAAGATGGTTTCAGCGTGGTACATGTTGTCATCATTGTGTTTTCACTGTTCAGCAACTTTTTCTTTAGTCAAGTCAAGTAAAAAACAACGAGTTAAAGAGATGAGCCATTAAAAACAAAGAAACAACACAAATAGTTTACAAAACATGTCAAAGTATGTTTGATAAATTTAAAGGATACAACAGTGTTACTGTGTTAGGACACAGAACATACACTGATGCATGATTCTTATAACATTGAAGAGATCTAATCAACAAACCTGTTTGGACAAATCATCATAGATGATAAGAGCGTGTTTTCCGTTGTCTCTGAAGTATTCTCCCATGGCACAGCCAGAATATGGAGCAAGATATTGAAGGGGAGCAGCATCAGAAGCAGTGGCGCTGACAACAACAGTGTATTTCATGGCATCTGAAAATAAAATGAGTCATGCAATAAATGTCAATAACTGAATCTATAAACAAACATGTTGAGCCATTAATACTAGAGCTTGAAAATCTAGGTGGGTCAATTGCTATTTCAAACAAACCTGTCAATGATGGAGCAGTATGTAGCAAATATCTTACGCTGTGCAAAACACTCAAAAACATGATATTTGGTTGAATTAGTTTCATCAAAGACAGTTTGGAGTAGAACATGGTGTAGTGGGGGTGCTGCATAAAAAAAACCTTTTTATTTTAATTAGATAAACAAAACCCACAATGCAACAAATGAAGAACTAATTTAAATACAACTGATGTCATCTGAGATGGTTTCAAAGTGGGACAGGGGTCATCAATATTTTTATTCACCAGCTACCACAACCACATATAAAGCACTGAGAAATAGTTGAATATACAGTGGAATTTATGACTTTACTCGTACAAATTAAATACCATGTTTTCAGATGTTGTATTCAAGTTGTTTTTGAGACCTTTATTTCTATGTTTATCAATATGCAATATATTATTTGACGTAAGACGATACTATAACCATGATTCAGGAATTAAATTTCAGCTCTTGATCAGTAAAAAGTTGTCAACATATGAATCTGAACGTTTACTTTTGAAAACATCATTTCAAGAGACTAAGTGTTATTAACACAAAACCAAAAATATCACAAATGAACAATACAGAACAGGTTGTTTTCCAAATCAATCTGCCCAATGCTAAAGGCTAGATTTTCTGTTCTGAAAGAACAACTAATAGAAACAATTCTAAATTCCATGAAAACACTCAGAAACATGTGATTCGGTGGATGGGTATCATCCAAGATGGATTCAGCGTGGTACATGGGTTGTCATCATGATGTTTTCATTGTTAAGTGAACAAGTTTCCAGTGGCCAATTTTCAACACTATATACAATAAACAGTGAGTTATGATTCAAGACAAAATTTAGCTTAAGCATTAAGAAAGCACTCAGAAATTACTCTAGATCATGAATCATCAACATACTTATGATGGTGGTAGTACATGATTCTGTCATCATAGCGCTAGAAAGTCTTAGCTTTCATCTAAATGCAGAAGGCCATCAAGATGCAAGAAAAAAGCACAAAGTCAACCAATGAGCAAAGACTACTTTTAAGTCCATGAAAACACTCAGAAACATGTGATTCGGTGGATGGGTATCATCCAAGATGGATTCAGCGTGGTACATGGGTTGTCATCATAATGTTTTCATTGTCAAAGTTACTTAGTATAAGGTTTCCTGTGGTAAGTTACTTAGTATAAGGTTTCCTGTGGTAAGTTTTCAACATAATATAACAAACAATAAACATAAGTGAAAGTTCCGAGTGTTTTGATAAAAACATGGAAAATTAAGTCTGGGAGAGAAGAAAGAATAATAAACCAGGTCAAGTCAAACCTTTCTCAAGCCAGAAACCAAATTTCCACTCACACCAATTTTTGATACAGCACCAAGAAGCACTCAGAAAATTATGGGTGAACATGAATCATCAACATACTTATGATGGTGGTACACAGGGCCCTCATTTGACATTTTTTGGGGCCGAAATTCGGCCCCATTCCCCTCCTAAAATCATATACTTTTTCCCCTATTTTTGAAAAAAATTCCCCTAAAAAAACAATTTTTTTTTTTTTGCTTAAATGATTCATATTAAGTTATTAACCTTTGATTAATAGTATATTTATGTATGTTGTATATTTAAATACAGCCATTTTAAGCTTAAAAGGCTTATTGCAGTGTTACACTGTAGGCAGTTGAAAAAGATCCCCTGAAATTCCCCTTTTTCCTCAAAATGAGGCAAAATTCCCCTACCTGAGGGCCCCGGGCCCCTTCCCCTAAAGTGCAGCTAGGGCCCTGGTACATGATTCTGTCATCATAGTGCTGTAGGGTTTTCTATTATTATTAGCTGATATCTAAATGCAGAAGGCCATCATGGCACAGTCACACAAAAGAACAGATTGAAGTTCATGAAAACACTCAGAAATATGTGATTCGGTGGATGGGTATCATCCAAGATGGATTCAGCGTGGTACATGGGTTGTCATCATAATGTTTTCATTGTTAAGTGAAGTTTCCTGTGGCCAATTTTCAACTCTATATACAATAAACAGTGAGTTATGATTCAAGACAAAATTCAGATTAATCATCAAGAAAGCACTCAGAAATTACTCTAGATCATGAATCATCAACATACTTATGATGGTGGTAGTACATGATTGTCTCATCATAACGCTAGAAAGTCTTAGCTTTCATCTAAATGCAGAAGGCCATCAATATGCAAGAAAAAAGCACAAAGTCAACAATGAGCAAAGACTACTTTACGTCCATGAAAACACTCAGAAACATGTGATTCGGTGGATGAGTATCATCCAAGATGGATTCAGCGTGGTACATGGTTTGTCATCATAATGTTTTCGTAGTTAATTAAACGAGTTTCATGTGGCCAATTTTCAACAATAAAAGGCAATCATGATGAAAGAAAGAAGCAAAAAGTCAAACAATGAGCAAAGACTACTTTTAAGTCCATGAAAACACTCAGAAACATGTGATTCGGTGGATGGGTATCATCCAAGATGGTTTCAGCGTGGTACATGGGTTGTCATCACAATGTTTTCAATGGCAAGTATAAAAGTTTCATAAGACCAGTTTTCAACACATAAAAATAAGCAGAGAATTACAATGCATGACAAATTCAGATTAAGCATTAAGAAAGCACTCAGAAATTACTCTAGATCATGAATCATCAACATACTTATGATGGTGGTAGTACATGATTCTGTCATCATAGCACTAGAAAGTAAATGCAGAAGATCATCAAGAACTAAGAAAAAGCCCTAAGTCATCCAATTATCAAAGACTACATTTAAGTCCATGAAAACACTCAGAAACATGTGATTCGGTGGATGGGTATCATCCAAGATGGTTTCAGCGTGGTACATGGGTTGTCATCATGATGTTTTCAATGGCAAGTATAAAAGTTTCATAAGACCAGGTTTCAACACATAACAATAAGCAGTGTATTACAACTCAATGACAAAATTCAGATAAATCATCAAGAAAGCACTCAGAAATTACTCTAGATCATGAATCATCAACATACTTATGATGGTGGTAGTACATGATTCTGTCATCATAGCGCTAGAAAAGTCTTAGCTTTCATCAAGATGCAGAAGGCCATCAAAATGCAAGAAAAGAGCACAAAGTCAACCAATGAGCAAAGTCTACTTTTAAGTCCATGAAAACACTCAGAAACATGTGATTCGGTGGATGGGTATCATCCAAGATGGTTTCAGCATGGTACATGGGTTGTCATCACAATGTTTTCAATGGCAAGTATAAAAGTTTCATAAGACCAGTTTTCAACACATAAAAATAAGCAGAGAATTACAATGCATGACAAATTCAGATTAAGCATTAAGAAAGCACTCAGAAATTACTCTAGATCATGAATCATCAACATACTTATGATGGTGGTAGTACATGATTCTGTCATCATAGCGCTAGAAAAGTCTTAGCTTTCATCAAGATGCAGAAGGCCATCAAAATGCAAGAAAAGAGCACAAAGTCAACCAATGAGCAAAGTCTACTTTAAAGTCCATGAAAACACTCAGAAACATGTGATTCGGTGGATGGGTATCATCCAAGATGGTTTCAGCGTGGTACATGGTTTGTCATCATAATGTTTTCATTGTCAAAGTTACTTAGTATAAGGTTTCCTGTGGTAAGTTACTTAGTATAAGGTTTCCTGTGGTAAGTTTTCAACATAATATAACAAACAATAAACATAAGTGAAAGTTCCAAGTGTTTTGACAAAACATGGAAAATTAAGCCTGGGAGAGAAGAAAGAATAATAAACCAGGTCAAGTCAAACCTTTCTCAAGCCAGAAACCAAATTACCACT
This sequence comes from Lutraria lutraria, assembly GCA_964023205.1. Classification (NCBI taxonomy): domain Eukaryota; kingdom Metazoa; phylum Mollusca; class Bivalvia; order Venerida; family Mactridae; genus Lutraria; species Lutraria lutraria. The sequence goes on from OZ026845.1 coordinate 6,392,160, forward strand.
CACACCAATTTTTGATACAGCACAAAGAAGCACTCAGAAAATTATGGGTGAACATGAATCATCAACATACTTATGATGGTGGTACATGATTCTGTCATCATAGTGCGGCAACGTTTTCTATTATTATTAGCTGGTTTCTAAATGCAGAAGGCCATCATGGCACAAAGTCACACAAAATAACAGATTGAAGTTCATGAAAACACTCAGATACATGTGATTCGGTGGATGGGTATCATCCAAGATGGATTCAGCGTGGTACATGGGTTGTCATCATGATGTTTTCATTGTTAAGTGAACAAGTTTCCAGTGGCCAATTTTCAACACTATATACAATAAACAGTGAGTTATGATTCAAGACAAAATTTAGCTTAAGCATTAAGAAAGCACTCAGAAATTACTCTAGATCATGAATCATCAACATACTTATGATGGTGGTAGTACATGATTCTGTCATCATAGTGCTAGAAAGTAAATGCAGAAAACCATCAAGATGTAAGAAAAAGCCCTAAGTCATCCAATTATCAAAGACTACATTTAAGTCCATGAAAACACTCAGAAACATGTGATTCGGTGGATGGGTATCATCCAAGATGGTTTCAGCGTGGTACATGGGTTGTCATCATGATGTTTTCAATGGCAAGTATAAAAGTTTCATAAGGCCAGGTTTCAACACATAACAATAAGCAGTGTATTACAACTCAATGACAAAATTCAGATTAATCATCAAGAAAGCACTCAGAAATTACTCTAGATCATGAATCATCAACATACTTATGATGGTGGTAGTACATGATTCTGTCATCATAGCGCTAGAAAAGTCTTAGCTTTCATCAAGATGCAGAAGGCCATCAAAATGCAAGAAAAGAGCACAAAGTCAACCAATGAGCAAAGTCTACTATTAAGTCCATGAAAACACTCAGAAACATGTGATTCGGTGGATGGGTATCATCCAAGATGGTTTCAGCGTGGTACATGGGTTGTCATCACAATGTTTTCAATGGCAAGTATAAAAGTTTCATAAGACCAGTTTTCAACACATAACAATAAGCAGAGAATTACAATGCATGACAAATTCAGATTAAACATTAAGAAAGCACTCAGAAATTACTCTAGATCATGAATCATCAACATACTTATGATGGTGGTAGTACATGATTCTGTCATCATAGCACTAGAAAGTAAATGCAGAAGATCATCAAGAACTAAGAAAAAGCCCTAAGTCATCCAATTATCAAAGACTACATTTAAGTCCATGAAAACACTCAGAAACATGTGATTCGGTGGATGGGTATCATCCAAGATGGTTTCAGCGTGGTACATGGGTTGTCATCATGATGTTTTCAATGGCAAGTATAAAAGTTTCAGAAGGCCAGGTTTCAACACATAACAATAAGCAGTGTATTACAACTCAATGACAAAATTCAGATTAATCATCAAGAAAGCACTCAGGAATTACTCTAGATCATGAATCATCAACATACTTATGATGGTGGTAGTACATGATTCTGTCATCATAGCGCTAGAAAAGTCTTAGCTTTCATCAAGATGCAGAAGGCCATCAAAATGCAAGAAAAGAGCACAAAGTCAACCAATGAGCAAAGTCTACTTTTAAGTCCATGAAAACACTCAGAAACATGTGATTCGGTGGATGGGTATCATCCAAGATGGTTTCAGCGTGGTACATGGGTTGTCATCACAATGTTTTCAATGGCAAGTATAAAAGTTTCATAAGACCAGTTTTCAACACATAACAATAAGCAGAGAATTACAATGCATGACAAATTCAGATTAAACATTAAGAAAGCACTCAGAAATTACTCTAGATCATGAATCATCAACATACTTATGATGGTGGTAGTACATGATCTGTCATCATAGCACTAGAAAGTAAATGCAGAAGATCATCAAGAACTAAGAAAAAGCCCTAAGTCATCCAATTATCAAAGACTACATTTAAGTCCATGAAAACACTCAGAAACATGTGATTCGGTGGATGGGTATCATCCAAGATGGTTTCAGCGTGGTACATGGGTTGTCATCATGATGTTTTCAATGGCAAGTATAAAAGTTTCATAAGGCCAGGTTTCAACACATAACAATAAGCAGTGTATTACAACTCAATGACAAAATTCAGATTAATCATCAAGAAAGCACTCGGGAATTACTCTAGATCATGAATCATCAACATACTTATGATGGCGGTAGTACATGATTCTGTCATCATAGCGCTAGAAAAGTCTTAGCTTTCATCAAGATGCAGAAGGCCATCAAAATGCAAGAAAAGAGCACAAAGTCAACCAATGAGCAAAGTCTACTATTAAGTCCATGAAAACACTCAGAAACATGTGATTCGGTGGATGGGTATCATCCAAGATGGTTTCAGCGTGGTACATGGGTTGTCATCACAATGTTTTCAATGGCAAGTATAAAAGTTTCATAAGACCAGTTTTCAACACATAACAATAAGCAGAGAATTACAATGCATGACAAATTCAGATTAAGCATTAAGAAAACACTCAGAAATTACTCTAGATCATGAATCATCAACATACTTATGATGGTGGTAGTACATGATTCTGTCATCATAGCACTAGAAAGTAAATGCAGGAGATCATCAAGAACTAAGAAAAAGCCCTAAGTCATCCAATTATCAAAGACTACATTTAAGTCCATGAAAACACTCAGAAACATGTGATTCGGTGGATGGGTATCATCCAAGATGGTTTCAGCGTGGTACATGGGTTGTCATCATGATGTTTTCAATGGCAAGTATAAAAGTTTCATAAGGCCAGGTTTCAACACATAACAATAAGCAGTGTATTACAACTCAATGACAAAATTCAGATTAATCATCAAGAAAGCACTCAGAAATTACTCTAGATCATGAATCATCAACATACTTATGATGGTGGTAGTACATGATTCTGTCATCATAGCGCTAGAAAGGTCTTAGCTTTCATCAAGATGCAGAAGGCCATCAAAATGCAAGAAAAGAGCACAAAGTCAACCAATGAGCAAAGTCTACTTTTAAGTCCATGAAAACACTCAGAAACATGTGATTCGGTTGATGGGTATCATCCAAGATGGTTTCAGCGTGGTACATGGTTTGTCATCACAATGTTTTCATTGTCAAAGTTACTTAGTATAAGGTTTCCTGTGGTAAGTTTTCAACATAATATAATAAACATAAGTGAAAGTGCCTGGGAGAGAAGAAAGAATAAACCAGGTCAAGTCAAACCTTTCTCAACCCAGAAACCAAATTACCACTCACACCAATTTTTGATACAGCACCAAGAGCACTCAGAAAATTATGGGTGAACATGAATCATCAACATACTTATGATGGTGGTACATGATTCTGTCATCATAGTGCTGTAGGGTTTTCTATTATTATTAGCTGGTTTCTAAATGCAGAAGGCCATCATGGCACAAAGTCACACAAAATAACAGATTGAAGTTCATGAAAACACTCAGATACATGTGATTCGGTGGATGGGTATCATCCAAGATGGATTCAGCGTGGTACATGGGTTGTCATCATGATGTTTTCATTGTTAAGTGAACAAGTTTCCAGTGGCCAATTTTCAACACTATATACAATAAACAGTGAGTTATGATTCAAGACAAAATTTAGCTTAAGCATTAAGAAAGCACTCAGAAATTACTCTAGATCATGAATCATCAACATACTTATGATGGTGGTAGTACATGATTCTGTCATCATAGTGCTAGAAAGTAAATGCAGAAAACCATCAAGATGTAAGAAAAAGCACTAAGTCATCCAATTATCAAAGACTTCATTTAAGTCCATGAAAACACTCAGAAACATGTGATTCGGTGGATGGGTATCATCCAAGATGGTTTCAGCGTGGTACATGGTTTGTCATCATAATGTTTTCAATGGCAAGTATAAAAGTTTCATAAGGCCAGGTTTCAACACATAACAATAAGCAGTGAATTAAAACTCAATGACAAAATTCAGATTAATCATCAATAAAGCACTCAGGAATTACTCTAGATCATGAATCATCAACATACTTATGATGGTGGTAGTACATGATTCTGTCAACATAACGCTAGAAAGTCTTAGCTTTCATCAAGATGCAGAAGGCCATCAATATGTAAGAAAAAAGCACAAAGTCAACCAATGAGCAAAGTCTACTTTTAAGTCCATGAAAACACTCAGAAACATGTGATTCGGTGGATGGGTATCATCCAAAATGGTTTCAGCGTGGTACATGGGTTGTCATCATAATGTTTTCATTGTCAAAGTTACTTAGTATAAGGTTTCCTGTGGTAAGTTACTTAGTATAAGGTTTCCTGTGGTAAGTTTTCAACATAATATAACAAACAATAAGCATAAGTGAAAGATCCGAGTGTTTTGATAAAAACATGGAAAATTAAGCCTGGGAGAGAAGAAAAAATAACAAACCAGTTCAAGTCAAACCTTTGTTAAGCATACAGAAGTATAATTACGTCATCATGCACTGGATCCTTCTCGATAATCATGCAAAACATTTTATTTTGTTTTTCAGTGGTGATACTTCTCCCACAACATTTTAGAAATAATATCATGTATTTAGAATAGTTTTTTTCCAACGCATTTTCCCAATAATTCGTGATAAACTTTCTTTCTTGGTAGCAATTTTATTATCTAAAGCATTAAATTAACAATTTCATACATTTATACCTCTTTTCATTTTGTTAATACTATGTTAGAGCTATATTGCCCTTATTGTCATGTAAAACCATGAATTGAGTACAGACATTCCGAAAAGTGTTTTGACATTACTGGACATTCGGTCCAGTAATCTTGGAAGAATCACTGGACCGAGTCAGTTTTCACCGGACCGAATTGAAATAATGACATGTTATATCCCTTTTGCAGAACAGGGATGCTACATTAATATTGCATCACTGTGTGGAAGCATGAACTTTAGAAGGGTAGGGTCGATTTTGGCCTTGCTTTAGCCCCTTCAAAATATTGCAATCAGCGGATTTTAAGTTGCATAAAGCCAAAAACAAACAAAAAAAATACCAAAAGTATCTATTTTTATGAGCCATGCAGAAAAAGGAGATTGCATCTTCTAAATTATTCAACTGGTGTTTTTGCTACTAGACCGAATTTTATTGAATGATATAAAACATGATGAAATTAGTTCCATTATTCTAATTTCCGTTAAGATCGTAGATATTGTTCGCTTACAAGTAATTTTTTTAATAATTACCATAATCACTCATGTATAGGTCACACCTTTGTAAAATGCGTGGGTAAAACGAAAATGAAAAAAATCCGCGCCATTTTGTTTGTTTGTTTTGGCGTCCGGTAATTATTACGAGAACGTGATAATTACTCTTGTAGAGTAACATCATTTGATTACTCAACGTGTCAACACGTACTCAAACTTCTAAACAAATCGATTTTTCATAATTAGCGACATAATGTCGGCGAACATTTGTTGACGATTTTCAAACTCGCATGTATGTCTGACTCGACACAATCCGGGAAAAAAACGGACCCGTGCTGGATTTTAGATAAGCATTACGAAAGATTTACTCCCCTTAGGCGTTAATATGCCATTTGCTAAGATTGTCTCCAATTTCGACCGTTTTTAGCTGAGGAAATTTAGATTGAGTTCATCAAAAATGTATACGACACACCTGATTTTCGTAGCCAATCTTGAACGTAAAATTATGCATCTTATACACGATTTATTTGAGTATCGGACATTCGGACCGGCAGGGACATAATTTTTCTCAGACCTAAGGAAATTTTACCGGTCAGGTCCGTCGGACCGGCACTTTTCGGAATGTCTGGAGTAAATAAAAAGTTTGAAGGTTGAAAAGTCAGAAACAGTCTGTCACATGCTTATTAACAATGATTCACAGTGCAACCAAACTACAATTCATACCAATTATTGATAAAGCACCAAGAAGCACTCAGAAAATTATGGGTGAACATGAATCATCAACATACTTATGATGGTGGTACATGATTCTGTCATCATAGTGCTGCAAGGTTTTCTATTACTATTAGCTGATTTCTAAATGCAGAAGGCCATATGATGAAAGAAAGAAGCACAAAGTCAAACAAAAGAACAGATTGAAGTTCATGAAAACACTCAGAAACATGTGATTCGGTGGATGGGTATCATCCAAGATGGTTTCAGCGTGGTACATGGGTTGTCATCACAATGTTTTCAATGGCAAGTATAAAAGTTTCATAAGACCAGTTTTCAACACATAACAATAAGCAGAGAATTACAATGCATGACAAATTCAGATTAAACATTAAGAAAGCACTCAGAAATTACTCTAGATCATGAATCATCAACATACTTATGATGGTGGTAGTACATGATCTGTCATCATAGCACTAGAAAGTAAATGCAGAAGATCATCAAGAACTAAGAAAAAGCCCTAAGTCATCCAATTATCAAAGACTACATTTAAGTCCATGAAAACACTCAGAAACATGTGATTCGGTGGATGGGTATCATCCAAGATGGTTTCAGCGTGGTACATGGGTTGTCATCATGATGTTTTCAATGGCAAGTATAAAAGTTTCATAAGGCCAGGTTTCAACACATAACAATAAGCAGTGTATTACAACTCAATGACAAAATTCAGATTAATCATCAAGAAAGCACTCGGGAATTACTCTAGATCATGAATCATCAACATACTTATGATGGCGGTAGTACATGATTCTGTCATCATAGCGCTAGAAAAGTCTTAGCTTTCATCAAGATGCAGAAGGCCATCAAAATGCAAGAAAAGAGCACAAAGTCAACCAATGAGCAAAGTCTACTATTAAGTCCATGAAAACACTCAGAAACATGTGATTCGGTGGATGGGTATCATCCAAGATGGTTTCAGCGTGGTACATGGGTTGTCATCACAATGTTTTCAATGGCAAGTATAAAAGTTTCATAAGACCAGTTTTCAACACATAACAATAAGCAGAGAATTACAATGCATGACAAATTCAGATTAAGCATTAAGAAAACACTCAGAAATTACTCTAGATCATGAATCATCAACATACTTATGATGGTGGTAGTACATGATTCTGTCATCATAGCACTAGAAAGTAAATGCAGGAGATCATCAAGAACTAAGAAAAAGCCCTAAGTCATCCAATTATCAAAGACTACATTTAAGTCCATGAAAACACTCAGAAACATGTGATTCGGTGGATGGGTATCATCCAAGATGGTTTCAGCGTGGTACATGGGTTGTCATCATGATGTTTTCAATGGCAAGTATAAAAGTTTCATAAGGCCAGGTTTCAACACATAACAATAAGCAGTGTATTACAACTCAATGACAAAATTCAGATTAATCATCAAGAAAGCACTCAGAAATTACTCTAGATCATGAATCATCAACATACTTATGATGGTGGTAGTACATGATTCTGTCATCATAGCGCTAGAAAGGTCTTAGCTTTCATCAAGATGCAGAAGGCCATCAAAATGCAAGAAAAGAGCACAAAGTCAACCAATGAGCAAAGTCTACTTTTAAGTCCATGAAAACACTCAGAAACATGTGATTCGGTGGATGGGTATCATCCAAGATGGTTTCAGCGTGGTACATGGTTTGTCATCACAATGTTTTCATTGTCAAAGTTACTTAGTATAAGGTTTCCTGTGGTAAGTTTTCAACATAATATAATAAACATAAGTGAAAGTGCCTGGGAGAGAAGAAAGAATAAACCAGGTCAAGTCAAACCTTTCTCAACCCAGAAACCAAATTACCACTCACACCAATTTTTGATACAGCACCAAGAGCACTCAGAAAATTATGGGTGAACATGAATCATCAACATACTTATGATGGTGGTACATGATTCTGTCATCATAGTGCTGTAGGGTTTTCTATTATTATTAGCTGGTTTCTAAATGCAGAAGGCCATCATGGCACAAAGTCACACAAAATAACAGATTGAAGTTCATGAAAACACTCAGATACATGTGATTCGGTGGATGGGTATCATCCAAGATGGATTCAGCGTGGTACATGGGTTGTCATCATGATGTTTTCATTGTTAAGTGAACAAGTTTCCAGTGGCCAATTTTCAACACTATATACAATAAACAGTGAGTTATGATTCAAGACAAAATTTAGCTTAAGCATTAAGAAAGCACTCAGAAATTACTCTAGATCATGAATCATCAACATACTTATGATGGTGGTAGTACATGATTCTGTCATCATAGTGCTAGAAAGTAAATGCAGAAAACCATCAAGATGTAAGAAAAAGCACTAAGTCATCCAATTATCAAAGACTTCATTTAAGTCCATGAAAACACTCAGAAACATGTGATTCGGTGGATGGGTATCATCCAAGATGGTTTCAGCGTGGTACATGGTTTGTCATCATAATGTTTTCAATGGCAAGTATAAAAGTTTCATAAGGCCAGGTTTCAACACATAACAATAAGCAGTGAATTAAAACTCAATGACAAAATTCAGATTAATCATCAATAAAGCACTCAGGAATTACTCTAGATCATGAATCATCAACATACTTATGATGGTGGTAGTACATGATTCTGTCAACATAACGCTAGAAAGTCTTAGCTTTCATCAAGATGCAGAAGGCCATCAATATGTAAGAAAAAAGCACAAAGTCAACCAATGAGCAAAGTCTACTTTTAAGTCCATGAAAACACTCAGAAACATGTGATTCGGTGGATGGGTATCATCCAAAATGGTTTCAGCGTGGTACATGGGTTGTCATCATAATGTTTTCATTGTCAAAGTTACTTAGTATAAGGTTTCCTGTGGTAAGTTACTTAGTATAAGGTTTCCTGTGGTAAGTTTTCAACATAATATAACAAACAATAAGCATAAGTGAAAGATCCGAGTGTTTTGATAAAAACATGGAAAATTAAGCCTGGGAGAGAAGAAAAAATAACAAACCAGTTCAAGTCAAACCTTTGTTAAGCATACAGAAGTATAATTACGTCATCATGCACTGGATCCTTCTCGATAATCATGCAAAACATTTTATTTTGTTTTTCAGTGGTGATACTTCTCCCACAACATTTTAGAAATAATATCATGTATTTAGAATAGTTTTTTTCCAACGCATTTTCCCAATAATTCGTGATAAACTTTCTTTCTTGGTAGCAATTTTATTATCTAAAGCATTAAATTAACAATTTCATACATTTATACCTCTTTTCATTTTGTTAATACTATGTTAGAGCTATATTGCCCTTATTGTCATGTAAAACCATGAATTGAGTACAGACATTCCGAAAAGTGTTTTGACATTACTGGACATTCGGTCCAGTAATCTTGGAAGAATCACTGGACCGAGTCAGTTTTCACCGGACCGAATTGAAATAATGACATGTTATATCCCTTTTGCAGAACAGGGATGCTACATTAATATTGCATCACTGTGTGGAAGCATGAACTTTAGAAGGGTAGGGTCGATTTTGGCCTTGCTTTAGCCCCTTCAAAATATTGCAATCAGCGGATTTTAAGTTGCATAAAGCCAAAAACAAACAAAAAAAATACCAAAAGTATCTATTTTTATGAGCCATGCAGAAAAAGGAGATTGCATCTTCTAAATTATTCAACTGGTGTTTTTGCTACTAGACCGAATTTTATTGAATGATATAAAACATGATGAAATTAGTTCCATTATTCTAATTTCCGTTAAGATCGTAGATATTGTTCGCTTACAAGTAATTTTTTTAATAATTACCATAATCACTCATGTATAGGTCACACCTTTGTAAAATGCGTGGGTAAAACGAAAATGAAAAAAATCCGCGCCATTTTGTTTGTTTGTTTTGGCGTCCGGTAATTATTACGAGAACGTGATAATTACTCTTGTAGAGTAACATCATTTGATTACTCAACGTGTCAACACGTACTCAAACTTCTAAACAAATCGATTTTTCATAATTAGCGACATAATGTCGGCGAACATTTGTTGACGATTTTCAAACTCGCATGTATGTCTGACTCGACACAATCCGGGAAAAAAACGGACCCGTGCTGGATTTTAGATAAGCATTACGAAAGATTTACTCCCCTTAGGCGTTAATATGCCATTTGCTAAGATTGTCTCCAATTTCGACCGTTTTTAGCTGAGGAAATTTAGATTGAGTTCATCAAAAATGTATACGACACACCTGATTTTCGTAGCCAATCTTGAACGTAAAATTATGCATCTTATACACGATTTATTTGAGTATCGGACATTCGGACCGGCAGGGACATAATTTTTCTCAGACCTAAGGAAATTTTACCGGTCAGGTCCGTCGGACCGGCACTTTTCGGAATGTCTGGAGTAAATAAAAAGTTTGAAGGTTGAAAAGTCAGAAACAGTCTGTCACATGCTTATTAACAATGATTCACAGTGCAACCAAACTACAATTCATACCAATTATTGATAAAGCACCAAGAAGCACTCAGAAAATTATGGGTGAACATGAATCATCAACATACTTATGATGGTGGTACATGATTCTGTCATCATAGTGCTGCAAGGTTTTCTATTACTATTAGCTGATTTCTAAATGCAGAAGGCCATATGATGAAAGAAAGAAGCACAAAGTCAAACAAAAGAACAGATTGAAGTTCATGAAAACACTCAGAAACATGTGATTCGGTGGATGGGTATCATCCAAGATGGTTTCAGCGTGGTACATGGGTTGTCATCATGATGTTTTCAAAGGCAAGGACATAAGTTTCATAAGGCCAGTTTTCAACACATAACAATAAGCAGTGAATTACAACTCATGACAAAATTCAGATTAAGCATTAGGAAAGCACTGAGAAATTACTCTAGATCATGAATCATCAACATACTTATGATGGTGGTAGTACATGATTCTGTCATCATAGTGCTAGAAAGTCTGAGCTTTCATCTAGATGCAGGGTTTTTTCTCGGTATTTTGGGAATATGACCCATACCCATGGGATTGGGAATTTTCACGTAGTTTAATCAAAATTGGCAGCAGTAGCACTGTATCGCGATATATCGTGGTACACTCTTGGCGTATCGTGACAGCCCTAGTATTTACTACTAATAGTAATGTTAACTAACTTTTAAAATTAAAGAAAACAAAAAAAAATTGTTTTGGATTGGGAATTTTTGTCTGAATTGGGAAAAAAAGTTACCATTTTCCATTGGGAATATGACCGAAATAAAATTGCCCCAAAAAATCCCAGACAATGCTTCAGCAGCTCAACCAAATTACCATTCACATCAAGAAGCACTCAGAAAATTATGGGTGAACATGAATCATCAACATACGTTTTCTATTAGCTGATTTCTAAATGCAGAAGGTCATCATGATGAAAGAAAGAAGCACAAAGTCAAACAAAAGAACAGATTGAAGTCCATGAAAACACTCAGAAACTTGTGATTCGGTGGATGGGTATCATCCAAGATGGATTCAGCGTGGTACATGGGTTGTCATCATAATGTTTTCAATGGCAAGTATAAAAATTTCCTAACACCAGTTTTCAACACAACAATATGCACTCAGCAGTGAATTACAACTCATGACACAATTCAGATTAAGCATCAAGAAAGCACTCAGGAATTACTCTAGATCATGAATCATCAACATACTTATGATGGTGGTAGTACATGATTCTGTCATCATAGCGCTAAGAAATTTTCTATCAGATTTTATCTTAATGCAGAAGGCCATTAAGATGATAAAAAAGCAAACTGTTGAACAAAACCAAACTGTTGAACAATCAACAAAGAACAGACTGAAGTTTTTACAAATTTACAATCAAAAGCTTCTGTTGCAGCTCCAAACAGGGTCATTATTAATATAGCAATAGTGTATGCTGTGGGCACTTACCAGCATCTGTCAATCTCTTAACAATCTGAGCAACAGTTGATCTTTTCTGGCCGATAGCTACGTAGATACAATACAACTTCTTCTTTTCATCAGCAGCATCGTTGAAACGCTTCTGGTTGATGATTGAGTCAATGGTAATGGCAGTTTTGCTGTAAAAAGAAATTTCAACTATCCAATCAATTTCTTACATAGGATAATGCCATTGAAATAATCATAAAAATGATCAAATACTGAATAAAAGAAACAAATACAAATATGGGAGTTTTCAAATTCATCTAATACTAGATAGAACAAGAACGCTGCGTTCAATAAACGCATATGTCCCCGGTGGCATGCTTGTGCAGCAATAGCCCATTTGAACAATGTCAAGGTCATAGTCGGTGTTTGATAATTATGAGTGGATTGAGAATGGTCATAAGCAACAACTGTAGAAGTATCAAAGCGTTCTAGCAAGCGGAGCAGTGCTAGACGAAACTGTAAAATCTACTTAACCTCCTACAGAATCATTCTAAGTCCAAATTAAGTCAAGGTGGGATTTCTTGATACGGGTGTATTGAGAATGACCATACGCAACAACTGTAGAAGTATGAAAGTGTTCTAGCAAGCGGTATCGGTGCTAGACAAAACGGTAAAATCTACTTAACCTGGTACAGAATCATTCAAATTAAGTCAAGGTCAAGGTGGGATTTCTTGATACGGGCGGATTGAGAATGATCATACGCAACAACTGTGTAAGTATCAAAGCGTTCTAGCAAGCGCTATTGGTACTAGACGAAACAGTAAAATATACTTAACCTCGTATGGACGGACAGGACAATCACTATAATTATGCCCCTACATCAAAGATGCCGGGGGGGCATAAAAACAAAAACATTGCCCCGTCAGTAATAAAAACAAAAATATTTCCCCCATTAGTAATAATAATTGACAAGTATAAAACCTGCTTTCAACAGTATCTGGACCAGAACATGCCTTTATCTCCACAATATCTGTCAACTTCCCTACAGGAATGATTGGTGATGGAAGACGTTGGCCTGATGAAACATATTCAACCAATTAAAGAACATATGCAGCTCATGAACTGAATGTCTGTAAATTAAACCCTTTCCCTAATGGAGACAAGCTGGCTCTAAGTTAATTGTCTCATCTTAATAATTAAACAGAATGCAACTATTTCATCACCAAGAAAAAAAAAAGAAAAAAATATACCCAGTCTGTCTGTCACCATAGATCAATTCACGCTGACCACGACCAATGGGTACCAAACTGTCAACAGCCTTGATTCCAGTCTGCATAGGTTCCTTTACAGAAATTCTGGGAATGATACCTGGAGCCTTGGTTCCAACACGAGCTCTTTGTTTGCAATCCAATGGGCCCTGGAATTACGTTGTAACAAATATGTATATTGTATACTATTCATCCCCCACCCTCAATATTTAACCTTATTTAGTACAATGTAAAATTCTGATATAAGAAATTCTATACAAGAAAAACATAGATAAATTAAATTATTAATTTATGACTTCATTCACAATTTAATATTTTACATACTTTCAAATGATGTCTGTGTAAATTTAATATAAGTTTCAACATGTTATTGAGACCTTTACACCTATGTTTATCTTTATGCAAATAGTAATAAATTGTTCTGCAATAAAGGACAGAAGTACAAATTCCTTACATCATCATTCAGAAAATGAATTTCATTATTTCAGCTCTTGATCAGTAAGAACTTGTCAACAACTTAATCTGAACGTTTACTTTTGAAAACATCATTTCAAGAGACTTAAGTGTTGATATATAAAAAAATAAAAATATTTAAGATGCATTACAGGCTGGCTAGATGACTTTAAAGAAACAATACTCAATTTCATGAAAACACTCAGAAACATGTGATTCGGTGGATGGGTATCATCCAAGATGGTTTCAGCGTGGTACATGGTTTGTCATCATTATGTTTTCATAGCAGTTAAGAAATCTGGAAGCCAAATTGAAAGACCTTTTCAATATTTCCCACCAGCAAGGACAAACAGAAACTCACTGATTGTAATGATCGATAATATCTCTTTTTGTCTACACTTTGGCATGATCTAAACCTATCATCCATGGTGACTTCCAAAATACAAACTCAATGCATGTTATAAGTGATTACCTTGCCGTCAATGGGGTTTCCTAAAGCATCAACAACACGGCCAAGACATTCCATTCCTACTGGCACATCTACAATAGCTCCTGTTCTTTTCACAATGTCACCTTCCTTGATAAGTTTGTCATTACCGAATACTACCACACCGACATTGTCAGGTTCCAAGTTCAAGGCCATACCCTACAATAAAAATCATTCACTAGATCTTAAAAACGTTAGCGCAAGCACTTATTAAAATGTGGTTAATAGATTAAATTATTCCCAGCCAATGAAAACACTCAGAAACATGTGATTCGGTGGATGGGTATCATCCAAGATGGTTTCAGCGTGGTACATGGGTTGTCATCACTATGTTTTCAAACAGGTAAAAATCATCAAGTATTATTATCTCACTACCTTTTATAAACAAATTAGTTTGAATGAATCTCAACAGTTCTAGGTTTATACGATACAACATGAGGAGTTTGAGTTGTAGAAAAAGAAATTTGCAAAAATAACCAGTAAGTGCTAGTCTGTGACTCATCATTATTAATATTCAGGATTTAATAATTAAGCTAGAAAACTTTTAAATACTTAGGCCCATTCAAAATTGTTAAATTTGAGAAGATAATTATTGAATATTTACTCTAAGACCACTGGAGAATTCCACCATTTCTTCTGCCTGGATGTTCTTAAGACCATATACACGAGCGATACCATCTCCAATTGTTAATACTCGTCCAACTTCTTCCAAATTAGCTTGTGTAGACTGGCCCAAAATTCTCTCTTCCAAAATTGATGAAACTTCAGAGCCTAAAGTAATTATTAAGTATGAAGTCTTTGCGCCAACTCACTAGCCCGAAGTCTTGGGCTAGCAAAATTTAGACAAGTGAACTATTCCAGAATTTGTGCGCACATTTTTGACAAAGGTTATTTTTCATATGTCCTCATATAGTTGGAAGCTAGTGATCTGAAGTAATTAGTTTTAAGCACAGTATACTAATTCAAGTCTATAACAACAAAAATTGATTGTCATCTTAACAAATGACTATGAGGTCAACATTTGTTCTACACTAACAAAATATTTTAATACAAACATGTGTAAGCTTTTCAAATGATCCTACCATATTACCCAGTTCGGCATTAACTATAGAAACCAACCCCCCTCTGAAGGCACCACACCAGTTTGTCCCAATACAGTGTAGAAAATGTCTTTATCAAACAAAGAAATTAATTTGACATACAGGTAAATATATTGTATACCTTTTGATGATGCCTTGTTTGTTTTTAAAGTGGTTGAAAAGTTCTTGGCTGAAACACTTCCAGCCCCCAGAGCATGGCGGCAGATCTGAAACAATCCAAATTATAGGAATGATAACAAAATATTCTGAATTTCACCAGATGCAAAAGATAAAGTTGTACTGTTCATTTCTCCATTCTTTGATAATAAATTCAGAAGTAATACTGAAAAATTAAGTGACATGGTGGTTATAATCAATGGAATATTATCCTGAATTGAGCGAGACAATCATTTTGTTTATTTTGCAAAACTGATAATTTCATCTACAGATTAAACAGCATTAAATCCAAATCAGCACAGTAAATTAATTAACTTCAGAGACTACTTGATGCATTGTCAATAACAAAAGGTCATTCAATATCATCAAATCTATATCAATTCTACATCAATGAATAACATGTACACTGAAGATTTTAAGATTCTCACTGCCAGAATTAAGCATGCATTCAAAACAAAGAGGTCTGACCAATCAAACATGCCTGTTAATACACAACAGCCCACTGAGCTAATGTGTATTGTTTGTTCTATAGCAAATGTTCCAATAATGGTCCTATGTACAACTGTTAACCGTCAATAAACATACTCAATAATTAATATAAATGAAACAAATAATGTTATTTTCTTTTAAGCAAGACAAAAATACACAAGACGTTACAGAGAACTTGAGTCTGACCTTCAACATGCCCAGTCAAAGCTAAATGAACTAACTACATTTGGTTCAATAAGTCAGTATTAAAAAATGAGAAGAGGCATATTAACTAATTGATAAAGGCAGTTCTAAAATAGATTGCATACAGTAATATGCCTGTTAATAAATAAATATACAAGATGAAAATATTGAGGACACCTTCACTATGGAAACTAAGTGGGTGGGGTAATGAATAACGTTTGCAAGTACTTTGCAATACAGGGGCAAATTAAATAAAATATGAACCGACACAATAATGAACGCATTCTCTTAATGTCCAGATATATTCTAGCTAACCAAAGACGAAAAAACACGACAATTTCGAAGTAAAAACGTGTGCCGCACGGGGTCAACTCACAAGGGCAACGTCGAACACAAGCAGAAATACAAAAAAATAATTAATTAACGTTACGACAGCAAAATAAATCAATGAAAAATATTACCAAACAATGTTTAATACCTTTGGTGCAGCCCTGGGAAGCTGCCTAACTAAAGATGTGGCTAATCGTGCTGATAACATTGTGCCGGTGTTCTGACTATAAGACCGCTATGGCCGCCTGCAAAAATCCGTGCGTTGCAAATTGTAGAACCCAAATCTGAAGACACTAACGGATAGATTTTACGGTCCAAAATCCGTACGGTATTCAAATTACACGAAAAGGGATGCAACGCAGGAAAAGAAGCAACAAAGTAAGGAAAAGGAGGCATTTGAAGACGTCTAAAGTTTATTTTTAGAAGATTTATCGGAAATTGGAGATTCAAGTTAACAAAACAATTGAACGATTCATCGATTTTCTTCGCTTAAAATTACATAAGTTTACATCGTGGCTTAAAGACATTGAACAGCTACTATATAAGTGACCCCCCCAAAATCCACATGAGGTCTAATCTCTTAATTGTTTTATTGCCCCTAATCAGATTAATCCTGTCTTTTCACGGTCAGCTAAGTGTCTGTAGACTTGACACCTAGTCATATAAGAGGGTCATAAATATTATTTTTTAGTGATAATTAGTTTATGGATAACTTCCTAGCATTTCATGTAATTAATGGATATGTCAAGGACTTATATACATACATGTATGTATATAAGTCCTTGGATATGTTAATTGTTATCTTTTATAATATTACCAGCTAGATTACGTAAGAACAGACTTTGACATATACTAAAATAAAACAGTTACTGTCACTACCATTTTATTCCTGCCAATGTTTTCTTCGTTATACATTAAAATGCAATGGAACGCTTCTTCTATTTCTAAATAAAATCATTCTATTTATATACATGGAAATATTTTTTACAAGATTCTTTAAAATAACTTGCAAAGAAACTATGTTTATACCAGTACTGCTTGAGAAAATATATTGGTTAGAAATATTTAATTTAACAGGTAAAAGTGTTAAAATACGTTTGTATTTATTTCTCAAAATGGACTGTACGTTTAATTTATTTATCAAATTCATCGGTTTGCAGCGAAGAGCATTTATTTGAGTAATTAATTTCTTTAATATCATATTACATATCTTATAATTATCATATTCATTTAATAACATACTTCTTGTTTAAAAAAAGTTAATTTATATTATTGATTAAACATTGAATCAATTTAAGTATCTATACAGTAGCTATATATTAGCCATATAGAAACTGATTATGTAAGTAGAAGCTAGTCTATCAATGGCCCTGTCTGTTTTATTGAGATAAAAGACACAGTCATTGTTAGGTTTGGTTACTACTTGGTGAGGTGCAGGATGCAAGAAGGAAAACAAAGTATGTAGAACGAAATAATTGTGTATCAGTCACATAATCACACATACATGAAACCTCTATGTACAACAAGTGTTTCATTGTATAAATATGCATATATTCATTTAATTGGAAAAGCTAAAAGTGGGGGTGATTTAAAAGAATAAAAAAGCTTAGTGGGTGCCTTGAGAGTCTAGTTGTTTTTTGGATACGGGTGGTAGGTTGATTGCTACTAAGTTATGGTATATCTTATTGAACATGATAAGTCTTGAGTCATATCTACGGTTTTCGAGAGAGCGCCAACCGAGATCTTCTAGCATGGCAGTTACACTAGAATATTGGGAATAATTAGATTTGACTCATCGTGCCGCTCTACGCTGATTTTGTATAGGGACATCATACAGAAGAACAGTATTCAACCTGTGGCCGGACCAAGGATTTGTATGCAAGTTCTTTGACTTTTTCATTTTTATAGTGATGTTTCTCTTGATGAAGCATAGGTATTTGCTGGCATTTGTTGAAATTTTTGTTAATATATGTATGTGATTGTTGAATGTATGAATTTATGCGGAAAAGCTATATTAAACATCCTTATCAAGGACATATATAATACACATAAGAGAAAAAATATTTTCTTTCGTCATGTAAAATATGAAAACAATCAAATATTATATCTTCTCCGACCCTTTTTAAAGTTACCCCGTAACTTTTTGAAGTTCAGTTAAACGATCGTTCGGCAAATCAGGTTCAGATATTTACGTCTGTTTACGGAGAGAATTAACGTGCATATTAAATTTGGCGAAGATTAGGCATACATGCAATCACAACATGATGTGTTAAACAGGGTAATAGTTAACATAGGACGTTCAATCGATATAATTTATTTATATTTAGGTATTCATAACATAATTATATACTACAACATGGATGAAAATAAAAGAATCTGTAAAATATTTTACTTTACTTCCGTTAAAAGGCAAATTCGATTTTTAAAACACAATTTGTTGATGTGATAAAAAATAACATGAATAAAAATATGGATTTCACTACAGTTCAATAGAATATGATATTGCAAGGAATTCTTTTATCAATTCATTTTCGTTAATCTAGATCGATATGCTAAATATATCATTTTAGCTTACGTCCAAATGTCACTTATCAAAACACGTCACGAAATAATATAGATTACTTACTTTGTATTTTTAGTTTTTAATGATGTGAAACAATAGTACGTTTATACAGTGTGTATAAAGGGTGGATAATAGAAACACACTTTTGAGGTCACTTTGTTTGGCTGCTAACTTATCTGCTTATTGATTTATCTAGGCATCTCACATGAAATCATCCACAATACAATTATTGGGAACACTGAGTAATACATTTTTAGATATATACATGTGTTTTATGTTCATATGCTTAAGACAGATAGAAATTGCCATAAAAATGCAGAAATTGATTGTACTGTTGTACACCAGGGGGGCGTTTTATCAACAAGGTCGGTCGTACACCGACGTCGGACATAATCATGAATCACAGACACACCAACCCGGGATGTATCCAAAATATTTGCGATAACAAGCATTCGTGCGTATCTTTTCCGATATGATATATTTTCTGAGATATGATATTGTACCATTTGAACATAAATATGATAATTCCATATATAATTCAGGCTATTGATATTAACTGACTGCAAAAAGATTTCCCAGCTTGGGTTAAAACTGATTGCAATGTAAAACAAACTCTTAATGTAAAAGCTAGTGTGACATGCTATTTTATTGACAGTAAGTCCTATTTTAGACAAGATATATTTTTAAGCGATCGATCCCTTAGTACAAAGTTGGATATCGCCTGACTAACATCCAAGGAGGTCCAGTTGTATTTCAATAGAGGACTTTTTTAGTATCTCTACCCCTAACTCTCCTGTAACTTCTCTCCCCTCTCTCTGGCTGGAGAGGCTCTGAAATGACCATAGCTGTCGAATGGGCCGTTAAGCAACAGATAAACATCATCAATTGATTTATTGTGCCAATAGATTTGAAATCCAAATAAGGCAATTGTTTCATTACGACAACTGATAACAGAACGGTATTCACTTTCGGTAACACGTTGACCTTAATATCCGGAATAGTATGATTGACTATTTCCCATCACAAACATCATTTATTCAGTATCTAAACATTTTGTACCATATTAAGTTACTGCAATACCAGTCCAATAAACAGAACATTTCCATGTAGCATTAACGAACGTGTTTATAATTATAATAAGTGATATAATTCGTTGATAAGCAGTCGAATTTTTGGTTCGTTTCGAATTTCAGTTACATAATTTTCGGAAGTTCAAGAACTCATTGCGTAGATACTATTTGGACAACGAAAGAATCTGATCGAGGCCAGAACCTTGGATGTGATGGCTTCATTACTTCATAGAAAGTTTTGGTGTATTGTCTTGTCGCACAACGCTAGGAAAATTGGAAGGATCCAGACGATTTCTAAATATTTAGATTTTATTGGACTAGATTCCGGAATCTTTTTTTTATATTTGTAAATAACTTTAGCGTGGACGATATTACAAGTAAAGGTAAACGCAGAGTGATACGGGTTTAAGTGCGGTATTTATCTGCAGTTAACCCCCCTGTTTGGGATATTTTTTCTGAGAGGTTAAACGTCGTATAGTCATCCGGCTACTCTTCCTGCTTTAACGCTGGAGAAAGACACCTGGTTAGAGTCACAAGTCTTCCGTTAGCTAACTGCACAGCTTCCTCGCATTTGAAGTTTGGTCCCGTATGGGATACAAACTAACAACTAGTGGTGAGGGGGCAGTTAGTTAGTCGGATATCATAACACTCAACCACGAAAGTCACACACTGAGGACC
Source organism: Lutraria lutraria (assembly GCA_964023205.1). Lineage (NCBI taxonomy): Eukaryota > Metazoa > Mollusca > Bivalvia > Venerida > Mactridae > Lutraria > Lutraria lutraria. The sequence continues at coordinate 6,412,742 of OZ026845.1, forward strand.
TTTATCATTCAAATAACACGTACACTTTTTTTCCGCTTCCACCCTTAGAATTGTGATATTTACAGGATATGCTTTAACAATGATACTGTCAATAATGCTGATGATTCAAATACTTGTTTGCGCATCACGATGTTACCAGTACAAAGATATGGAAAACCTGCAGAGGTATTTATTTGATGTCAAGCGATACAACAAAGATATTCGACCAATACAGAATCAGAGTCAACAGATTGAGGCAGGTATTTACACGATATTTAAACTTACCACACTTGTCTTTGATGGTTTTTGGCCATAAAAGACATTGCACGTCAATGGTTAGTTATAACTGTTTTTCCTTTTCTTTTTTTCTCAAGTTTGTCTTTACAATATAAACATCGTTAGCTCGAGCAAAATATTTGAATTTTCCTAAATTCAAACAGAATAAATTAGATTATGGAACATTCGCACTTCTGTTTGAACTTTAATACTACAATGTACTACATTTGTAGTATATATATAAACCCCAAAAGCTTACCGTGATATTTCAATACAAATTACATGTATGTAATATCAAACCAGTCAAGATAGCTCGCGTTTCATATTGAATGCAAAAAGTTATTTAAATACGAAGACGTTTCTTACTTAGTTGAATTGCTTTCAAAGTAAGTTCATATCGAACTATTTGTTTCCAACTATTTGTTAATTCATATCCAACTAAACGTTTGTTCATATCCAATTACATGTACATTGTTTTCGTTAATATAATTCATATCCAACGATTCGTTCGTTCATGTCCCTGTAGCCGTTATAGATTGTACCGAGTTTTATGTACTTTATGTAGTTCATCAGCAACATAATTCCAAGTACGAGTATAGACGTTTGAAATAACCCGCTTCTCTGGGTTACTTACCATTACTAACTACATACCTCGTGCTCAATAACCTTCTAAGGTGACGTGTCAGTCTGAGATGGTGACAAATCTTCAGACAAACTGTCTAGCTCGACATCAATTCATATCTCTTCTTTGTCTTCTCCAGATTCAGTATATGTTTGCTATGGATTCCGTAAATGACCTTGACGTGACAAACGGCCATTTAATGACGACATCGGTTGTAGTGTTATTTTGGCAAGACGAATTTCTTACATGGAACGCGTCTGATTATGGTGGTATAAACAAGATCTCGACCACGCCAGAGAAAATATGGATACCCCCTCTTTCACAGAAAAGTGGAGCCAGACAAGAAAAAACTGGTACCGTTATCAATCCGGGTTTTGCACCTGTACAACTTTCTAATGACGGTCAAATAATGCTAGCAACTGCTAACTACTTTCAAACTGCGTGTAAAATTGATATACGGCTGTTTCCATTCGACAGGCACGAGTGTACATTCATCTTTTTCTCATCGAAATATGACCTAAGTGAAATGATATTCCAATTGCAAACGGGGGAAGTAAACATGGATCACTACAATGAGAACGATGCTTGGGTAATCACTGATGTTCGATCTCGTATAGCAGACATGCCTAATGTTGCTACTGGTACTGTAATACCCACCGTGGAGTCTGTTGTTAACATCAAAAGGCGCCCCGAATTTCAGCTGATCAACCGATACTGTCCCATGTTGCTTATCACTCTGTTGAATTCAATTGGATGTTTCATACCACCAAATTCAGGAGAAAGACTGTCATTCGCCGTTACTTTATATTTGGCATTTCTATATCAGACAGCAGCCGTTATAGATGATATGCCCCAAAACGCAGTGGACATCGCTATCACCTCTTACATACTCCTCATTGCAAACGCGCTCAATACCATAAGCGTAGCATGGGGAATATTTGTGGTCAGAATGTCTACTTGGGATCAAAGCAGCGTACCTAATACGCTGAAAAATCTAGTACAGAAATCAAGAAAACGAAAGAAGGAAATGCATTTGACAAAGGTCGTTCCTGTTGATGAGGACCGGGTTCCATATGAAAAGAAGCTAGATCAAGACCATTCGAAACAAACTGAAGATATCCATCAAACTGAAAACGAAGTCGAGTACACAGTCACGTGGTTAAGGGTTGCCAAATATTTTGATTGGATATATTCGATTTGTAGCATTCTACTGAACACTATTGCCGTGTCTGCGTTGGTTTTTATGTGGACGGCATAGATATAGACTTACAGCACATCTAAATAATTAAAAGCGTGCTACAAAGATTATCCGATTCTAAGTGCACTTCTTTGATGTAATTTCTAATATTCTCTACCAAATATAATGTACATAAAAGCAACTTGATTCATGATTTGTGTTTTGTCTTGTAATCTAGAGACTCCTTCCATTTGGTAGTACATGTGATTATATTAAAATGCAAAACCACTGTGTTTCAAATATCTACATGTTGGACTGTGTTCAGTTGCAAAACACCAGTAAATCTTCGGACATGTAGAGAAAACACTGTAGTAAGAATGTGATAAAATGAAGTACAATGTATTGATTTAGCACATCATTATTATTATCTTATGATGTCAAGAACATCACTGTAATGAATGATCCTTACTATTAAGTATCTTTCCCTAAATTTATCATGATGCTTGTTTCCAATCTGAAGTATTGGGATGGGGTGGCCTCACTATCAAGTTGACATATAGAGCAAAACATTTAAAACCGGTCCTTTACATTGTAGTGACTTTTATTGTATCACTAAACATGCTTATAATGAATAATAGTGACAAAAATGTGTCTTGGTCGACATTTTGGGAGCGACATTAATATATATATCCTTATTGGCGGATATTCATACACTCAATCTGAACATTAGACTAAGAAAGCTCTCCAATAGATAAATATTACTTACTTTGATATAGCCTTCGTCAGCAACAAATATTACTGCTTCATCCAAACCTTAAATTATCATTATTGTCATATTATTTTGTATTGCCTTGACATGAAGTAGACAAGTTCCGTTACGAAATTAATCATATGTACTGTGCGGCCCTCTCTTGAGCAACTATCTTCCTTCAACAACAAACTTTCTCAAACTACACGATTGCACTATTAATGTAATTAACCTCTCAAGAGCAACAGATTTTCAACAATATAATTTTGCTACTCCGAAAGGGTGTTGCTTTGGAGAGGTCGCACTGTATATGTAATGATTGGCAAATATATTTACATGTATATTCTTACATATACAGAAACGCAAATTGTATACAATATAAAAACAGTATATGCACTACACTTGCGGTAACACGGATTAATTTTATGATGGAACTACAAAGTATTTGACAATATTTACAGACACCACATATATCTACCAAATCTAGTCACAGTTATACAGATATTTCCAATATTTCAAATTGCATCAACAATACCAATCACACAATATATGAACATTGCTGTATGGAAATGTTATTCATCGTGTGTGAATACTTTATTAAAATATTGAAATGGAACAGTGACAACACACTAAACGATTTCAGTAAGCATTAAGAATTAGGTCAAAGATAAATACAAGAATCTACAATTATTACGCCTGATTCTAATAAGTTATTGGAATGAAGTGTTCCCTAACATTTCATTCCACTGTTTAACGATTCAAGCAACGTTTGCTGAATTCAAACATGGTTAATTATGTTGATTATTAAGTTCCCTAACATTTCTAGTTTTCTACGTATAGTTTCTAGTCAAAATTTACAGGTTGCTTCCAACAATAACTATTTGAATTTAGTACTTGGATAATTATGATTCTTATCACATACAAACAATTATTCCGCCAATAATTTTATTGTAAATAAGTTATACATTATTTTTTTTTTAAAAATGGGCAAAAATGCTTGTCTACTTGTCACCCACATAGTCACGCCGACGATGTCTAATGACGAATCTCCATTCTAATTAAGCTATCTCAACAGCATTTGAAATGTCTTCGTGCAAACCAAACATGATTATATCGACTTCTTTACATAAAACGTAAAACTTCTACCTCCTCAGATTTCCATCTCGTAACAACGAGTGCTTTCTTTATTTGGTTATAACTGAGAGAGCAAGGCCTATTTCCGACCCTGAATTCGGTCACTAACTGTCCATTATGGTCACCCATGAGTACATAGATACAGTCAGGGTCAGTGGTAATAACGTACGCTCTACCCTCATCATCGAGTTTAATATCCCAGTAGCGTTTGATTTTAGGATCTCTATATTGACAGATCAAATCACCTGATTTTGTATGAAATCCAATGACACCATTAACAAGGTCTGATACAAACAGTTTGCTATTATCAGCGGATATTGCAACATAACATGGCTCGTCGAAGACCCCTGGCTTCGGAATTATTACTTTTCTTAAGAAACCGTCTAATGAGTATGCCTGAATCTGAGCATCGTTTCCTGTTCCACATGCTATATATAACCATTTCTCTACCTTGTGAAAGGCCATGCCATGACAAGAACGATCTGTTAGAATTTTACTCTCCACTTTCATATCTACACCGGTAGCGATAAGTTCAATGGAGTTGTCGTACGGGTAAGATACGGCCACCACTGTTTTGTAACAATATGTTACATTCCATGGTCTTTCCACTAAGTTTATCAAAGACAAAAACTCGAAGTCTCCGTTATACAATTTCAAATTCTTGTTGTGGTTGTCTACAAGGACAAGTCTACCATTGGGAAGAAACGCAGAACCGGTAACACAACACAATTCTGGATCTGAGGGTAACATGATTTCTTTTCTACCAAGGTAAGTGAGCTTCACGTTTTTGTTCGGACCGAACACAGTGCCGACTACTTTTGTCTTAGGGTCATCAATGATGTCATGCCGAGATCGAGTAGCTCGTGATCGATGTGGCGAACTTGAAGGAGTAACCGAGTTTGACGTGACAACTGATGGTTTTGAATTACCATTTAGTGTTACAACGCTTGGAAAAGTATCGGCGCTTTTACTGTCAACGCGCTTGTACCTCCATGGATCTTGGACAAGTTGTTCTTTTTCTGAAAAAAAAAAGAAATGGAACAAGGTGTCAGTAAAATCATAGGGTAGTGTATATGCATATTATACCTAATTAAGACATATATTTTGATTATTTCATAAATTATTTTAATAGAATTGATCAGCATAATAATATAATGTTACAAACTACAGTTTGATTCTTGTTTACGACGACTCCGAATTTTAATGTATTTGTATCATTCCTTTTACCAAACTAGCATTAAGGGGACTATATATTATCATAAAAAATCATAATGAATTTCAAGAACGTCATACTACCGGGCACTTTGGGCATTTTAGCGTAATTTATAAATGCTAATTTAGTAGTACATGTCGCATATTTTCACTACGTGATTGACATTTTCCTGATATCCGATGATCTATTATATTAAGCAAGTGAAATGATCTTTAAACACACCATTTAAGTCCTAGATACATCATGATTTTATCTCTTGTAATGCAGTTGTATTTATAAAAATTATCGAATGAATGAGTTTTATTTTTTAAAAGTAAGCATAAGACTAGACGTCTGTTGAAAACGGAATTTATAAAAAAGAGTGCCTACTCATCCACGGTAGTGTGAATGTTGATTTCTTTCCTGTCTTGGAGTCATCAATGTTGTTATTTAACGTCGTGTTGATACCATGGAGTCTAGACGACGTAATCTTAATTTTACCAATATTGTCCTGTTCTTCAAGCAAACCTGCAAGATGAATATTTGGAACAAACTCAAATTGCACATTAACCTTGTCGTTTTCCATTCCTGTAATTATTTCATCGTAGTGAGTTACAAGACGTTCAACTTTCTTCAAAGCCACCCACATATCTGCCAAACTTCCGCTACGATACACGTCATCCAATTGTTTGGATGCCACATCGAATATCGGCGTGTATGACAGACATTTTTCGACATCCTTGTCTATAACTACACTTTCCTTTTTACAAAACTCATCTTTCTCACTAAGAATAGCGGTCAACATTTTGTCAAACATAGCGATCACGTTATCTTTCATCTTGCGTAGATATTTTTCAAATTCATCTGCCTGTTTCGCCATGTGAATAATTTCTTCTTTCTTGTTTTTCCCAACCTTTTTTGTTCTTCTGTTTAGGTCAGCCAATTCATTGCGCGCTTCTACCATTTCTGTATCTTTATTAAGATCTTCACTCATAATCTCAACAGTTTCAACGGTGCAATCAAAGTGTCGTTCATTTTTGCAGTCTGTGCAAATAACTTCACCGTGGTCAATACAGTATCCTTTTATATTCCTTTTATGGTGTTTCTCGCACTTTTTGATTGATGTAAAGCTATGAGGCTGTTCATAATCCTGTCGGATGCGCTTAATTTTCTGTGCCCAATGTCCAGATTGTTTAGGCGTTTTCTGATGTTTTTCAGAACAGTTTTCACACATAACACCACAATGTTTACAGTGGAAATCGCCATCTGTGAGTACTTTGTTTTCACGACATATTGTACAGCGGATGTCATACAGCTCTTGATCGTCAACTCCTAACGCCTTCGGTTGGGCTTGTGGCTTTTTATCTTTACCCATCGTATAGATTCTAATTAATGTTACATTTAACTAAAATGAACAGAACATGTCGCTACCATTTTAAATGAAAGTATGAGAAGTATTGTTAAACACATAGGTATTTGTAAGTCTACCGTGTAAAATTTCGATCTCATGTTTCACATTATTGATTTTGTTCCTAGGCGCTATTTTTGTATCAATAGTATAGTTTACCAAACTTTGTAGTGGCTTTGTTTTTTACGTTTGATAGAGTATTTAATATCATGGTTAAGCAGTGTTTTATGCACAGATAGTTCAATATGTGTCATTCACGCCTGTCAATAATGTGATTGAAAGAATTCACGAGTATTATTGTATCTATGTACGTTCTGAATTGATAAGGTGATATAGTTGTGCATTGAAGTTTGATATTGTATTGTTTGAATACATATATTATCCGACCTCATTTCAAGCGTGACAACTGGTAATATCGTTAAAACTAGAATGCAGTGATACCTCGAAATAACGACCTAAATTTGGTTTAATATAGAGGCAGTCTCAATTTCAAGTTTAGTTTTGGAGGAATTATTGAACAACAAACAGAAAATTTATATTCATGATAGTAAGGTGGTCCGTACACTGAGGTGATCCGTATATAGCCTGGTTCCCGGCGTTTACACAAAAGTACCTCTGTGTAGCAGTTAGTGGCAGTTAATCCAGACTAGTCCGTACACTGAGATGGTCCGTACAAGAGACGGCCCGTATACTGAGACGGTCCATACCCATATACTGACATGGGCCGTAAATTTAGAATTATTGTTGGTCCATAGTGCTAAGCCGTCAAGTAAAGGAAATGACCTTCAATGCGATAGTTCCTATATAAGAACGCTAAGTTACAATTCTCAAATGTATACTAGAAATTATGCGTTATAGCAAACGATTTATCTAGGGTTTCAAAGTTATTTGAAGGTTGGTTATTCATTAAAAATGCATATCGTGGGTTCACCGCAACAGTGTCGTAACTCATATTGAAATAAGAACAAGTTACAACAGTGTTGCACTGAGCCCTCGATATGTTATCGATGTATACTGCTATCAAAACATTTCAAAATAATCAGTAAACATGTACATTGTATTTAAATAACATTCGATATAACAGTGATTGAATAAACAGTTTGATTTCAACATTTTGTATTAATATCGAAAAGTATAATGATCTTTCGTGGAGCTTTTTATATTTATAAAAAAGATTTCATCGTGTAAAACTCATTGAATACTCTATTTCAATAAAATATACATATACAATGTACTTATCATGAAAACAAAAACGTCACTATTGTTTTAAGCCCATATTAAATTGTGCCATTTCATTCACATGCCTAATTTTTACATTTCACTTACTACATTGTATTTTCAGAAAATAGAGGTATTAGGATTCTCTTATGATCAGCATGATGCATATTAAAATTACAGCTGAACATTATAATCATGTCAAAGAAAACGAAGTCCTAGCATAAATACCTAGTCATATGAGCCGCAGTTAGTATTTGCTATATATAAGGCATCTACACAACATAACATAATATATATTTTATTAACATTAAATTGTATACATACAATTTACAGTCAAACAATACAATATACATGTAAAAATAAAACATGATATCAACTTCTTATTTGAGAAGATTCAGCATAAATTAGTCAAGCTCTAAATATTATATACAGTATATTTCTATTATTTGTTAGTGTGCAGCTTTATTTGTCATCCAATGAAATCGCCGTATTTCTGCCTTTTTCCTAGCTCTTAATTTCATAGAACGCCAAAAATCGCTACCGTATATCCATAGTACGTTACTACGCCTCATAGTGTCGAATCTAAGTTTCGTAGAACGCCAAAAATATTTACTACGCTCGTAGTATCGACGGTTCTATAAATGTATTCAAAATGGGAGGAGACATTTTATTGCGCATGCGTATTCACCGCTTACGACACGGCCATCTAATTAATATTTATACCAGGAATTGAGCATGCGCTCTTCTCGTGTTAAAATCAGTTTAAATCACGTAGACACTAGGGAAATAGACCACGTCACTTCATACGTGCAAACTACAAAAAACTGGCCAGAACAGCTGACTTTTTTTTAAAGAGGCGCAGTAATAAAGATATAACCCCAAACTATGGAAGTATCCAGAATGTATAAATTTGTTCCCATTACATGTTGCAGTGCATCAAAAGGCTTTATACAGACAAGTCAACCGAATGAAGAGCTAAAAGGGGAGACAAATCGTGTTTACCAGTTTACTCATCCCTAATGTCTTCTCTCCATCCGTAATCAAAGTAGCTAAAATTATGTCAACCGAAAACCAGTGGTAGATGTTATTTTCGATAATTAAAATATCCTATCGTCAGAAAAGATGTTTAATTTAGTTTTTAAAAAAACACGCAGACTAAATATATTCAAAGCAACTTATTAACCGCCAATTCGAAACTGAAATTTCTCAGAAATTATGCGGCAGAAATGTATGAAATTTTGCATACAATAATTTCATTCAAATACCCGTAACTTTACACTATTTGATTGCATATTCTCTTGTACATTTTTCCAGTCGAAACGTGTTCTTCACTATTGATTATATTGCTCGTGAATCCCGTGCATTCAATGAAAATTAGGTCATCATATATTTTAATCGGTTCGGTTTTCTATACGCTATCTTACAGTTTGTCCTAATTTCTCGTCCAATGAAATGTCCGCATTTCATTTGAAATTTGAAAAATATATCGCATAAAATGTGCCTTGAACCTGATATGGAGAAAATACGTCACTTATTACGCTGTCTGTACAGAAATTAAGACAAACTGTAAATCAGTTATCGTTCATATTTTGAATTTTATGCGACATATCACTGCGCTCCGCTCCGCGTCGCTTGTGATATATCCCATAAAATTCAAAATATGAACGATAACTAATACATAAAAAACATAAAACATGGATAACATGTCTGTAGTTAATATGTGTCTTCACATCGCGGCGCTCACAGACTAAATGACCTGACGAAGGTGTAATCAATATTTTCCCGCGCGCTTAGAATGACCTTTAACATTGCATAGTAAAAAGGTCAAATAAACCCGCCCACTAAGTATATTAGTATTCATCCTGAACTGTTCTATGAAAATTAGAAATGTCTCCGGTCGCTACGCTCCCGTCGACATTTCTAATTTCCATAGAACAGTCAGGATGAACACTAATATATACATAGAAGTTTGTGTGATACTACAACTGAAGTAAAAAGGTAAAACATTGTTGGATTATCATTACATTTAGACCACAGTTGACTCGAACTGACCAATCACAGGACAGAAAAGACCACAGTTAGCCGTTGTAAAAACATTCAGTATTACCTTTGGTCTAAGTCAGATAGATCTCTCGTAACTGTTTACTATGAAATTTACGGCTCGCTGCGCTCGCTCTAAATTTCATAGTCAACAGTTATTCGTGATCTATCCTATACCACGATGTCATGTTTGTTTATATGATTGAACACGAAATTATTGCTCTCTCGCTGCCATTGTATAAGTAGTAAGAGAACACGTGGTGTTGTTTAGCACGAGAATTCACTGCTGTTATAGCGATTTATGAATGAAAGTGTTTTACGCGTTTGATATTTACTCGTAAATGTCTGACCACGTGGTATTGTTTTGTTCGATGACACAATGCATGTAAGCTTTGATATACATGTATGTGATATTTGTGGCATAATTTTAATACGGATATAATGCTTAAAGCAGCTTTGATTTGTATTACGTCTTCTATGAGCGATATCGCCCAGCTCGGGATGCTGTTGGACTCGGAAACACATTCTGTGGCTGCATACCTTGCCCGACCAGTGTATATTGACCATTCATATTCATTACTGGGGTTGGCATAACTGAATCAACATAATCATGGCTACTCGTGTAAAAGTTCGACACGTTTCCCCCGGTGATTTCGAGTTATCTGGTGTGTAATGGCCGCTACGGACCAGATCTGGCGAGCCGCTTGCCTTTCTCTTTACAGCTTTCCTACGCCTTTTTAATTGACTTTTAGATAGGTTCTTACCTTCTGACATGAATGCTAGTCCCTATAGGATACTTCTATGTAACTATAGACCGAAAATACTTTGTTAAATCCAAATTACATGTATTTGCAAATTTCCAGGAGAGAAATTACACATGTCTTATTGCTTTACATACCACGTGACTATACAATCATGGTCATTCTGATTCTCTGTGACGCCTTTAGAATTTATCAGGGACGCTTTTTTCAGTGTCCCCATCTCAACTACCGAGCCAAATACTGTGTCTAGAAAATCACTGGAAAAGGGCGAGACGTGTACTAGTGCTTTACACCGGTCACGATAAAGAACCAGGAAAAATATTATACATGTAAGTCTCCAATTCATCATGCAATAGCTTTACATTCCCAATAATTATGTTCCTTTTTGCAACAAATGATACAAGTAATGAGTTCGTGAGTCAAATTTAGTTCAATCAAATGGAACAGAACTGAAATATACGTTCAATGATCAGAATCGACGCCAACGAATGTCCCAGCAATCAAAATGCTGATTATTATTGGGTCAAACAATTTGATAGGGGTCAATGGGAAGTTTCATTACGTCATGGTTTCGGTTTGACCATCATCTTAATTGCAATATAATAGATTCGTGACTCAAAGTTTTCTTTCAAAATAAACAAATATATCAATCAGAATTAATTTGCTCAACAAATAACAATAACTCGAGAAAGAGTAAATGCCGAAATAGATTTTGTTTATATCTGGGACCATTTGATATACACGTGTACATAGTTTATAATGGTCCAAGATTACATCAATCATACTGCGTTGGTTGATTTTGGAATTTCCAAAAATAATTCTAAACTTCAGTAAGCTCATGACCTATTTCCAAAGATAAACTTATATACGCAGTTAGTAAACTACATGTAGTATTAACTGGAGACGGTCATAATATTATGTAATTTTAAAGTGAAATGGAAGTTAGCTTTACTTGACTCGACGTGGATTTACCTAGTTCATTAAACAAGTAAGCATTGTTGTTACTGATTTTAGATTAGAAATTTAGATTTTGTCTTCATTTGATAGACTTAATATAATTTTGTTTGGAACATTCGATATGTAATTTTGAAAGAAATCAGTAAATTGTCTGATACGGTAAACTTCTGCTTAGTTTAGGAATCGTACGGAGCTTTGCTATAGTCTGTTGGAAGCGGTACCCCCATCCCCCGGGAGACTGTGTAATGTTTTCTTTTTTTGTATGTTCCTATGTGTTGGGTAGGTTTTTAATGGGACTTTTTTGTATGTGTTTTGTTTCTAGGAATCTTTCTTATCTACATTCGCACATTTATCCATGGAAACAATGATAAGCCAATCAAACATTCTCTAAACAAACAGTAAACAATAAGGGTGATAAAGAAATTGGTTTCAAATTGCATGTAATTATTATTAAATATATTAATGTGGACCATTTGCAGTTCGCCACTTCAATTGATTCTTGTTTGGGCTCAGCAACACCGAGCTATAAAAACGAGGCATAAACATGTGGATTTCATATTTTGTTTTACACGTAATCACCACTTAGCTTAAAAGTATACATTGTGTAATACACCTCATTTATTGATATCATTTATATCATTGAACAGATCAATATTGGAAAGAAAAACAGACCTTGATAATATGCACCGAGCTTGAGAGGTCAAGTTTAGTAAACCAGCGATAAGAAACACTAACATATACTTAACTTAATATACAATATATCAGGTTTGTCTAAATCATGAATCTTTGTGAACGGATCAATATAGAACAAAATGACACAGGGACATTTCTTAAAGAATGAATATTTCATATTTTCTGTGGGGTAAGGTAGAACCTGAGTACACCCAACAACCCTTCATTAACAAGCTGGACAGCTTCCACATATGGAAATTTTCGTTGGTTCCCTTTGTGATTTGAACTCAAGGCGGTGAGGAGATAGTCAGTGACCAAAACACTTCGACTAAGGATTGAGGCCCCGAATATTTCAAGTGTATCTTTATCAAAAGCATGGACAATGTTGAGTTTATTTTACTATTGTGTTACCTTTTATTTAATGTCTAAATCATTTGCTTTAGCTTTAGTTACATTATAAGCGAGACTCTCATAAGTATTCCCTTCGTTCATAAACTACAAGAAAATACAGTAAGATATACATTGTACTTTTCAAAACTTTCAAAATATCACATAAGATTTCCAGTTGGTTTAAAATACTAGTACTTACTAATAGTTGTTGTTAGACAACTATGTAAGGATATATTATTGTCTCTTAAATATTTAAAATTGATTTTACATGTATTTGTAACAAGTGTATTCTGACAGTCATCGAATTTGTCTCGCTGTTATGATGTGGTGAACAGCATTCTATCAATTTAAAGAGCATATCATCTATCTGTGACAACAGAATGTGTCATCCAAGATTTTAGAACATAATTACAGTGACTCAATTAATTACTAATTTTAGGTAAGCATGGGTGACACTCAGTTAAATACTGAATTAGAAGACGATTTAGAATCGTTGCTTAGCTGTCCTATATGTATGGACGACTATCGAGATCCTCGGATGTTACCCTGCCAACATTCATTCTGCGAACATTGCTTAACTAAGTACATTAAAGATAGTGCTAAACTCAACAATGATACGGGAATTAAAACGTTCCGTTGCCCAATGTGCCGATGTAAGACAAAACAACGGAATGCTCAGGATTCTGAGTCCGGTTTTCCCAGGAACCAGACAATTCATGAGCTTTTGGAAACAAAAGAGAAAATGATAGAAGAGAGTGGTTTATCGTCTGATACAACTGATGAAAACGATGATGATGTGGAAAACGGACGAAACAACGAAGGTAATAGTGATACATCTGAACATCCAGGGAGTCCATGCCCCAACAAGCTCGCATTTATATACATGTACAATGCTTACTAGTATTCATTCAGTCATTCACTGTGAATGTGTAACATATGTACATGTATGTCATAACCTCAAACATTATTTAACACAATGTTCAGTCAGATTGTTGATATAATACATATATCTTTAAAATGAATTCGTCGTGAATAAAAAAAATAGTCGAAGTTGTATTTAGTGTCTAACTGTTCATCGCACTTTTATTTTACGCATTCTCTTAAATATTATTATATCAAAAGAATGCAAGTTCTGAACATAATTGAATTTCTGCAGATATGGCCCGAGAAGAGCAGTCAACGACCAGATATAAACCAAAACTTCGTCTTAAACGTCGAAGAACACTCGCAGTCAGGAGACAAAAGGAAAAACATAAATATAGAAACAGTCTTGCAGGCATGCGGAAAGAGAACAGGAAAAAGAAAACAGAAGACCAACAAGCTATCGAAACACAAAATACGCTGGATCAGTTTCTAATTGATATGATTCCAGTTTCGTTCGGTGATGTGATTTTGAAGTACATTGTTACACCAATATACGTAGATCAACTCAATTACACTTTGCACGCTCAGCTGTGGATGTTCATATCATGGACGATTTTTCTATGTGTATTGTATATCATGCCATACTCCACATCATTTTTGTCCATAATATACATTGCGATTGCATTTGCCTCAGCAAGGAAAATAGTGAACGAACGTGTACATGCTGAGTGTGAAAAATCCATTTCAAAATTTATTGTCATTGCTTATTTGGTTGGACGAATGGTTTTGGAGCTGATACTGTTTATATTAAGTATTTATTTTTTTGTTATAATATGGACACTTCAAAACACTATGTTGATTTCTGCCCGTGATACTAGTTTATCGACATCATTACATGTATAAGAAAAGTCCCTTGGCACATTCACTGAGATGCTTCTCTCATGCCCAGCATCCAGGTTGGAAACCTTTTGGCATAATTGTGTTCTACTTTTACTAAGTTTGTGAGGAATAATAAAACATAAATGCATTAGAAAATCTAAACTGTTTTCTGTTTGAAAAAACATGAAATGTATGAATGTATTAAAAGCAAACAGTATTTAACTTTGAAAGTATGTACTGTCAAAATAGGTGATATGTATAATATTGTGTATACAAAAATGTACTAGTATATGCAAATGTATATACGAATATATATACATTAAGTGAAAAACTGAAGTTTACACGTAATTAAATATTTAATTATATTTGTCGTTACGAATGTATGTTTGCGTTTTTAAAAATTATACTTAAAAGTTAAAAGTATACTAGTACATGTATTAGTTTGCACCAAGGCTATGGACTAGCTGACTGTCAGTAACTCTGCATAATAAACATCTGAGTGTGTAAGCTTGTTGCCACATTACACTGAGACGAATTTCTAAACGTCAACCTTATAAAACTCGATTATTTGAATGACGCGTGCAGATGAATTAATTATACTGTTTTACAATACGTCCAATCGTTTAAACAAAAAAAGTCAATTAACTATGATAGTAAATGTTGTTTTGAATGGTATGGAAAATTCTCTCTTGGCAATCATGTATAATGATTTTCTTTCAGTGCTATAACATACAAGGTGGACGTTAAGAAAATCCGCTCAGTATTTTATGCTAATGCACGTGTACGTTTGTATATTTCTGGTCTACTTACTTTGTTTTTCCATATGTTTTAAATGTTTTTGGCCATACTGATATACCAATAATGACTGAATGCGGGGAATTTCGATAATATTTTAGAAGCGTTTTATGACCCATCTCAACTTTCATTTTATCCGCTTTAGTTCATTTGTTTTCTCTTTACAATACGACCTGTGATGAGATTTCATATTGCTCATTTTGATTTTAAATAACACAGATACTCTATAAAATGAGGCTATCTGATGTAATTTTATAGTGGATATGGCTAGTACAATGCATTTTATTTTGGAACTTATTCTGAATGTTGGCAAATTTGTTGGTCTTTTACAATTAATGCTTTTTGTTTGGAAATGTCTACATTTGAAAACAAGTATCATTTACTCGAAGACTTGTATTTAATACTGGGAGGTTAAACTGTTATCAGTGACATGTCAGTTCAGTTCTTGTACAATGATGTCCCAGAGAGGGATATTGTACAGTAACCGACAGAAGAAGAAGAAGTTAACTGTGGGTCACGGAATCATTAATTGCATACATATTCGTCTATAATACATGTATATACATACATTGTATAAGAAAATACTGAATATAAATGAAAAAAGGAAAGAAATTATTGCATATAAATAAGAAAATATTGAATATAAATTTATAGAAGTACAAATGTATTGAACAAAAAATGAAATTTAGCCTATATTGCAACGATTGAAACGCCATAGAAATCTGTTTGGTGTACGTAGTTTGTGGCAAAAACACTGCACAAATTCATTCGATTTCGGTTCCATCGAGTTTAATATAAGAAAGGTATTCCTAGACAAGTACACTTACAAAAATAACCCACCTTCCCAAAAATACTATCCTCCAACAAATCCCCGACCTCAAACCCACCCGACACACAGGACAGTACAAAAAATACAGGACAAAACACAGTCTCTCGGAAGGTACTTCCACGGAATTGTATATATAGCAGAAAACTAGTTTGGAGAAAAGGTGCGAACATTTTGTTTTGTTAGTTGGCAACGTAATTGTTTCGAAATAGACAGTCACTTTATAATACAAAATTTATGCTCGGGTCTAAATCTTCTTCGATAATTATATGAAAATATCGAGAACAATGCATTTGAAATACGTGCATCTTTTTTCTATGTAAAAAGAAGGATAAAATTCAGGACTTTATCTTTACTAAGTGTGCTATAACAATTGGTATATTTTGCTTAAATGAGAATTCGGACATAATTTGAGCGACTCGACCGTTGGGTAAACTCTGAAAGAAACTGATCATGTGAAACAATAGAAAGCTTGTGTGGAAGTCTAGACTACAAAACTAGATTGAATATGTAATGATGTTTGTTTTCTTTACCTGATTTTTGGAACTTTTTTTTGTGTTTCATAGATACGTACTAAGTCATAACCCAGTCTAGCCGCAGTGAATAGATCAAACCATAAGAAGTTCTTGAGAACATTTCTAAACAGCTTTGTATTTTGTTTTGTTAAGTTGTTTGTATTTTGTGTTGTGAATAGATGCCTTTCATAAGTACGCAAACACACATACACGTACTTTTAGCATGATGAAACAAAGCGCATAATGGAAGTTTTAAGAAAATAACATGGGTGATCAATTACATGTATTTTTGCTTTTCATTTTGGCATTTCAGGACAAATACAATGGATCCACCTGAGAATGTTATTGCGCATTGTTCCTTGTGCAAGAACATTTACAATACTCCGAGAATGTTGCCATGTCAACACACGTTTTGCGAAATTTGTTTAACAGACTTCATAAAGGACCATACCAAATTGCGTAAAAAGAAGAAACACAGCTTCCCTTGTCCTTTATGCAATCGGAGAACAAATTTAGAAAAACAGCCAGACGAAAAGTATGCGGCTTCGCAATTTCCGAAAAATCTTACAATGCAAGCCGTATTGGAATCGAAATCTGTAATGAAACAGTTGGAAAAAGTGGTGAAGCATAAAGCAAGAGCCAAGAAAAAGACTTCATCTGTTCGAAATACTAATACTCCCAAGGAAGGTATATGTATTTATTTGAATAGTTTTTTATTCTATTTTAAAGTTGTTTACATATATTATGTGCATTTTGTACCATTCGTTGCACAATGTTACATGTTTACGGTTTCCAGTCACAAAATAGCGTGCCTTATCATATCTAGATAAGAAATGTTCTGCCTTACATATGCATACAAAAACGTAAACTTGCGTTGCAATATCTCCGATAGTACGAGTATGTCACAAGAAAAAAGAAAAAAATGTCTCCACTTCTTATCGTACTGCTCTTAAGGTTTTAAGCAGAAAATCCTACAAAGTAATGAACATTATTGTAAATCATTTGAAAAAGAATGCTTCTCAAACGTTTACAGTACAATCTTATAATTTATTACAGTCTATAATAATTTAATAAATGATAAGATTGTACTAGCTGTGAACGTTTGAGAAGTATTATTTTCAAATGATTTACAATAATGTTCAGAGCTATTAGCAAACCCTTTGCTAAGATATTCTGCTCCTCTTTGGCGAACAAAAAAACTTTTTTTCTGATGACATTTTGATAACATAGGTTAAGGAAGTTAAAGAATTTTGTTTGTTTCTGAAAGCGTGCGAAAGGGTAAAAAAAGTAAAAAATTGAATGTACCCTACCTCAGGCCTAATAAAAAGTCTAGTGTCGCAGGGAAAATATAGGGTACTAGATTGGGTAAGCAGAAACAAACTTCTTTAACGCCTAAATGTGGACACTGTCTAGTACTCGCATACGTGTAGTAACGTTGGTGAAATTATGTCAACACTTAATGCATGGCCTATAATCACGTGATATATTGTTTTGAAAATGTTACTGCCGTAGTTTGTGCGTATACCCTGCAGAGAAACTTGAAATGGACAGACTTTTTCATTATATTTTATTTTCAAATTTCTCTGCGGGTCTAGGGACAAAATGGAACATGGGCTACTTGAAAAACTTTCGACGAAAAGTACGACTTACCTTCGAACTCGTAGGCGCAGCCCTGTGTTTTTTTCAAAACAATATGTCACGTGATTATTGACCTTGTTAATTCCGAGGAGTGAGATCAATCAGTAGAGCTTCTGGCAAACTTCAATGTAAGAACACAGTTATTTGTTGTTAATATCATATCAGTTTTTGTTTGTTTTCAGCAGAGGATATGACCTTACGTGATGTAAATGACCGTAAAGAACAGACAGGTCTACTGAATGAACTAGTTTGGATCATTTACTACATGTACTTGATTATATCGTTAGATAGTGAGACCAGTTTTAACCACTCTCTTGAGTTTTCCTGCCCATTCGGTCTACTCATTGTCTTGAATGTTATACTGATACTGACCGCATATTTCGTTCCAAAAATATTGATAGAGTAAATCAAGAAGACGTTTAAAGGCTATACGTTGCCTGCAAGACCATGGTTTGTGGCAAAAGGGATGGGTACACTATATCAAATTTATTCAGATGGAGTGGTTGTTTATATTTTCAGTTTCTGTTGTCGTTTACACGTGCGTGCATGTTGTATCAAATATATACGAAGCTTTTTTATATAACTTTGAAATACTAGTACGTCATCCGGGCGAACTGATTGTCGAGGTTATTACGCACATCATAGAAGTACTCATTTCATTTAATTTGCTTTTGGAGAATAGCTATGTGTTCGCCATAATAATGACAGTGACAATAATATATTCGTGTTGCGTTTTGAGTAAGAACTAAATTCTTTTATTTAAGATTGCTTTACACGTTTAAGCACACAAGAGGACCATATTGGTCCATCATCGCTCTAATGAGTCAGCTGCATGAAATATTGCAATTAATATGACCAAACAAATATGATTTCATACCATTGCTCACACTCACGAACATAGTTAATGTTAAAATGGTTTAGTTTTGATGGGTAATGGCTTGTTAATGTTATGATAAAACCGGACCTTATTAGCTAAAGACTAGCATGAAACAAAGAATTATTTGGGACTGTCGAACTACAAGGTCTTGTCGTATTACAGATTTTGTTCAAAATACAGTGTAGTACATTTTTGTATTTGCATTTCCAAAGGAATTCAAGGATGTAACAAGAGTGCCAGGTCACAAAATACGCCCGACAAGGGGCATAGCTCATGACCATAAACATTTCCATCAAGTTTCGTGAGGATCCGAAATAAACTGTTTAAATTAGAGAGCGGACAACCTTGTGGACGCCGCCCGTCGTTGGTGTTCCCATAATACGACCCGTTTAATTTTTAACGGGCGTATAAAGATGTGCTGAATGTGTTTATAATGGAAATGCTGATTTGCCTATCATGAAGGTACTTCAGTGGTATTAAACACATGATGCTAACAGTATTCCAATGATCACAATCGAGATATGTTATGGATAAAATAAAATCGTTTGTATTGGAATGTTAATACATGTATTATTTGACCGTGCAAGAAGTAAAATGAGTAAACATGCCTGTTTTATGCAATGAACCATTTGTGTCTGTCAAAAGATGATATGATTATGTCTTATTTACAAGTATTCACAATTGAAATTCACATTCTTTCAATTCAAAAGTGGTTTTGTGTTTACAACTGATGTTTTTTTTCTTTGCGTTTTAGCTCACAAGCACGTAGTCAAGGTGAATTATTGTGATCGTGTGTTGTCCGTCGCCCGTCTATTCGTGTGTGCGTCAGTCCGTCCGTGCGCCAACAATTGCTTTATAAACAACATCTCCTTATTAAACAGTTGGCCAATTTCAATGAAACTTTACAGGGATGAAAGTCTACTTAAGTTGTTAAAAAAAAAATTCATTAAAAGCTCTGTTGCCATGGCAATCAATAGGGAAATGTTTTAAAATATTCTTGTCCGAAACCACAGCGCTTATGCACCAGTCGATATCTTGACAACCCGGGGGGCGGCGGGCCGACCCAAGGGAATTTCTAAAATTCGTATTCGTCTAAATCCCCGCCCTAGAGCCTATTTAGTCTATTAAATGCGAGCCGGGTGTAAAACCCGGCCAAAGTATATTTCCCGGGACCCGGACCGGGAGTCATTAAGTTTATCAAATTCCCGCCTGTCGGAAATGGTCTTCTGTCTAAAGTCCCGTGTATGCCAGCCACACCCCGGGCGGGCAAATTTTTGACAGGTGCATTAGAGTTTAGATATATGGTGTGTAGCATTGTCCAGTGGACGTCTACCAAGTTGTTGAAATTATGGCCCTATGGTCAAAATTGGCTCCGCCCCAGGGTAACTTAAAATTTTACATAGACTTATATAAGAAAATCATTTAAAAAATCATCTGGTCAGAAACTATATAAAGCATTGAACTTAGATATTTGTATGTAGCATTGTCTAGTGGACCTCTACCAAGTTTGTCGAAATTATGGCCCTGGGGTAAAAACTAGCCCCGCATCGGGGTTTACTCTTTTATATATAGTTTCCAATACTTCCTGGTAAAAGGACATGACGTATACATGTACATGACGTCATCATTATAATTGACATCTAATTATAATGTTAATTATCTATAATTTAAAAAATGTTCGGAAAAAGCCGCGTGTCCGGGAATTTGCCGACCCCGCTAGCTTATATAGAAAAAGTAAAATAAATATCTTCTTGTCAGAAACTACAGAGCTTAGATATTTGGTGTGTAGCCGTGGTGGACCCCTGTCAAGTTTGTTAAAACCATGGCCCTGGGGTCTAAATCGGCTCAGCCCCGGGGCTAATATCTCAAATAGGATCATTATATAGGAAAATCAAAAAATCTTACTATCGGAAACCTCAAGTATTGAGCTATGATATTTGATGTGAAACACTGACTGGTAGACCTCTACCAAGTTTGTTCAAATCCGGGGTCAAAATTAATTGACTGTCCCCAGGGTCAACTGATTTGCAATTGGTCTTTTTTCTGGTGAGCGATATAGGGCCATCATGGCCCTCTTGTTACACAAAAATATATAGAGGCTATCATATAACATTTAAACATAATACTATTAAAATGTAGATTCTTTTTTTTTGTATTTGGTATTGTGACTTGAACCAAAAAATGTCGTTGCTAGTTTATGACTTCTGTTTGTATACATGCTTGAATTGTCATTTTAGTTATGAATTAAATGAAAGGTTAACAATAATAAAGATGTAACTCGTAGTTTATTAATGTTTGTTGTACTTGTGTTTTGCGTACATACGAGCTGCTGTCATGACATTATATTTGTAAGCGTTCCTTTTTGTTTTATCGTATTCCATCCATTATTTGGATAGTCTGGATTACCTGCCCCTAACACTACGTGATTGGACCTGATAATCTACATGTGTATTATGAAGGGAACCAGAGAAATTTTGTAAATAGCGAATGCGTCATCAATTTAAGCTAACACTAACCCAGAGCTACCCCAAGACGTATCACTCACCTCAGATATCATATCCATTTTGGATGCTTGATTTAGTTTCTATATGAATAATCTTGAATCAGCTAAAGATTCTCCCGGCCCATACACCCTTCATTTTAGTGCGTTTTTAACTTTTTATCATTTTTCTATTTTTTTACAGTTTGAATAAGAACATACGTTAGATCCAGGGGCGTAGCTTGCCCTAAAGAAATCAAGTGTAGGCACCATGCAGTCCATTGTACGGTGGGTCCAGGGCATGCCCCCCCCCCGCCTAAAAATCACTGTATATCGCCGGAGACGCATTCTGGGGCACAGATTATTTAAACTTTAAATCTTCTAGTGGGCTATAGATTCTCCCGGCCCATACACCCTTCATTTTAGTGCGTTTTTAACTTTTTATCATTTTTCTATTTTTTATTTGTCAGAAAAAAGTGTAGGCACGTGCCTTCAGTGTCTAAATGGAAGCTACGCCAGTGAGATCTAAATAATGATATGGGTATGAATATGAACGCGGGGATGGACTATATTTCTATATGTGATCAACCTTTTGGATGGCGACTCTCAGGACCTCCAGTTCTATAAAAAGATTACAAATCGAGGGCTCAGCGCAACACAGTCGTAACTTGTTCTTATTTCAATATGAGTTACGTCACTGTTGCGTTGAACCCTCGAAATGTATTAATTTTTAAGAGTAGCTAGCACGTTGTGTTGTTTTTATGCGTATGTTGTATACATGACGTCATCAACGCAATTTCGTGACGTCATTTATGACTGCCAAATTGCCATTTGACGATGGCACTCACAGATAATTCAGCGCAGCAAATTAAAGGTAAAAAACTTTCAAATACATAGTATAACGTTATTTGAAATGTACGTGTAGAGCTACTGTTCGAAGCGTTTACCGCTCAAATAATTTACATGTAGGCCCTAAATGCAATAATCAGGGCCGTAGTATCCCCTCGAGTCCCGGCCGCGTCCCTATTATTTTTGTCCGCTGAGACCCGCGTCTCTCAACATTTTAAGGGGCTAATAACTACCACTTCACATTTAAGTAGAACACAAAGACATAATATCGAACATTTTCAGCAATTAAATCCAAAAAAATGAGCTAAAAACAATAAAAACAAGCATTGAAATCGTGTACAGGAGTGGTAGGTCCAATGTTGATGCGGATGCACTCTCCCGCTTGCCCATGACTTCCGCAGTAATTTTTCCGGATGTGGTTAAGGCTATATGCATAGGCACTTTGGCTTCTCCACAGGAATTACCTGCTATAGAATGTATGTCACACTCACAGGCTGTGCTGGATATTGCTGACAGGGATGAACCTGTGGTCTCTGAATTCAGTTGTGTCGATTGGGTAGTGGAACAGAGTAGGGATCCTGTCCTGGTTCGAGTGGTTGAGTTGGTCCGAAGGGGTCACAGGCCAACGAAAAGGCTTTGTGCCCTAGAGCATAGTGAAGTTAGGAAATTTCTCAAAGAATGGAAAAATCTTTTCTTTAAAGAAGGAGTGTTGTTTAGGAAGGGTGTTCTGTCTGGTAATCCTGTAGATCAGCTTATCTTACCAGATGTTTATCGAGACATTGCATTCTCTGGTCTACATGATGAAGCTGGTCATCAGGGTAGAGACAGAACATCCAGTTTGCTAAAATCCAGGTTCTTTTGGCCTGGTATTGATGGTTATGTTGACAGTAGAGTGAGGAATTGTTCTAGGTGTTTGTGTAGGAAATCTAAGTGTTTTGTTTCAGCACCATTAGTTCCAATAGTTTCTACTTACCCGTTGGAGCTTGTCTGTATGGATTTCTTGTCGTTGGAAATGTCCTCTGGCGGATTTGAAAATATTTTGGTCATAACTGACCATTTTACTCGTTTCGCTCAGGCTATCCCAACCAGAAATCAAACAGCCCGCACCACGGCTAAGGTTTTGTTTGAAAACTTCATTGTTCACTATGGATTTCCGGTTCGTCTACACAGTGACCAGGGCAGGAATTTTGAGGGAGCGGTGATATCGGAGTTGTGTAGGATTGCAATGTTGGCAAATCACGCACAACTCCATATCATCCTCAGGGTAATGGTATGGCCGAAAGGTTCAATCAAACATTGTTAAACATGTTGGGGACTTTGGAGGAGGAACAAAAAAGTAATTGGAAAAATTACATTCCCACCCTCGTCCATGCATATAACTCGACCAGACACGAAAGTACAGGTCTGACCCCTCACTATTTAATGTTTGGTAGGCATCCGAGATTGTGCATAGACGCATTTCTGGGTATTAAGCCTGATAAAAAAAACCATAAAAAACATTCTGAATATGTTGATAACTTGAAAAAACGACTTGACTTCGCATATCGAGCGGCCAGCCGGGAATCGAAACGTCAGTCCGAACGTCATAAACGTCGTTATGACCTTAGAGTCAGAAATGTCAAACTTGTCCCTGGTGACAAGGTATTAGTTCGCAATGTTGGCCTGAAAGGTAAAAACAAGTTGGCAGACCGGTGGAACAGGGACATCCATGTTGTTGTATCTCAGCCAGATTTGAGCGTTCCTGTGTTTCAAGTAAAGAAAGAACAAGGGAGGTGTGGTGTAAAAACCCTCCATAGAAATTTGTTATTGTCTATTACAGGTTTGCCGGTAGATAGGAGGCAGTTAAGGGGAATTGCTGAGGACGCGGATCAGCCGGTTCAGACTGACAAAGGGACATCTGCAGAGATAGTACCCAGTGGTCAGTCTCTACCTGACTGTGCGCCTCCTCAACCTTCCTGTGCCTCTTCGGTGCCGGCAACCACAAATAGATATGTAATCCCCCAAAGGAGACAGTCAAGTCTGAATCCTACTGCTATTGAGTTTGCACCCAGGACTCAAAGAGTTAAACGTAAACCAGAATGGTTAAATACCAATGACTGGGTTACAAGTTAGCATATTCCTCATGTTGATTAAGTTAATCAGTGGATACTGTGATGTTGGTGTAGTAATTAGCGCTTGCATTTATATTATTTGTTATAGCTTTTGCTCAGCATAGCTATTATACACTTGGGTTTGTTAGTGCAATTCCTTAATAGATTTTGCATTAGTAATTTATCACTTCACATTCTGATTTTCAAAGCTGATATCTGAATGGTATTATATATATACAATTGTATTAGTGTGAAATTTATGTTGGATGATTTGTAGCTAATGCTCAGCATAGCTATTTTATACTTAATTTATAAGTTATCTCAATTGTAAATTTTGCGTTTATCAGATGTTCAAAACTGATATCTGAATAGGATTTTATTATGCTATTGTATCTAGTACTTAGATTCAGTTTCTGTGGATATTGTGTTCTGATGGAACTACAATATACAGGTTGAATAAGTATTAGTATTGTTTTTATGGTGTTGTGATATTAAGATGTGAGTAATTGTATTACATGATGGTCTGCTAGCGCGCATCTTAGTAATTGTGTCCTTCTGGCATTGCTGTTAAGTAGTTGTATTTATAGAAAATATGCTGTAGCATTGTAGTTAGTTTTTGAAATGTCGGGACGGCATTTTTCGGTGAGGGGGAGAATGTCGCAGGGCGACTTTATTATATTATTATTTATTGTACTTTATATATTTGGCCACTTGTACATCATCTATCATTAACATCATCGTCATTAACTTTGTTCCAGTCCGGAATGGTACGGTCATATATGTTTTTTTATATACGACCATACCATAGTTCACTGCACTCACGCACTTGCCGTTTTGCTTTCGTCGCGTGAAGACGCACGAAATATTTATTAAAGGTTCAATGCATAGCGTGTTATTCCTTCTTTCAGGTAATATTTGCATTGTGTTCTTTATGCCATTTGCTGTTGACTGTCATGTTTTGTATCATTTTATAGTTTATGTTTTGTACTTGTGGTCAAGCACTTGCCGTTTTGCTTTCGTCGCGTGAAGACGCACGAAATATTTATTAAATGTTCAATGCATAGCGTGTTATTCCTTCTTTCAGGACCAATAAACCAGACCACATATATAACCTACGACATGTGTATGATCCCAAAAGAAGCTGTTTTAAAGATCTAGATCATAGGCACTCGATTCCGTGATTTTTATACGTTTACAGACGTTCTTTTGCAATTTCACCCATCAAACAATGCAAATCTGTCGAAAGAAAAATCTTCATTTTTTCCCTTATTGAGTGTATAAGATACTCCAAGGTAGTGAACTCGCAATCTTTCGTTTGACGGAAGTGACGAAAATAAGCGTGGGTCCCGGCTTTCCTTCTTATCTGCACGTGCTTTCCGGGAACCTTGCTTTCGTTGTAGTGTGCCCCAACTTTAAACGTTTTGACAGCTTTTAGAAGGAAAGCCGGGACCCACGCTTATTTTCGTCACTTCCGTCAAACGAAAAGTTGGCGAGTTGACTATCTAGATCTCCCTGTTATATAACAACAAATTCATGCTAGGTCACCAAATGGCCGCAATAAATATAGAGCTATATTTAATTGTATGATTCCAGATTTTTCAGTAGAAGACCATAGTGATGATGTTATAGAGATGCGTAGACAATATTGGAAACTCGAACAAGCTAGACAATTGATCACGAACGAAAATGAGGTATAGACTACCGTACAGTAACTGTTGTTGCCAAACATGCTCATGATTTTTTTTTTGTACAATATCATTGTTGATTTGGATCTTAATTAGTTGATGCGGGCTATTACCCTTTTCGGTGCCCGGAAGTGTCTAATCCTACTAATTAGGATACACGTGACCATGTACTAGTATTAGGATTCTAACTCCCATTTCTTTCTCAAAATTGGGCGGACAGATATCATATCGGAAATGTTTCCAAGTATTTATAGGTTTCCATGATAGAAAATGATTTAATATGTGTGATAAGATGATTTATGGAACTGATGTAAGTTTTACATTGAATTTAATAAGACACCTTAAAGTAGCATTGAATATGCTGATGCTACAAAAATCATTATTTTCAGACAGTAGAAAGCGAGGAATACCTTGGAAGACCATTAACATGTTTCTTGTATCCAGATTTAACTCCAGGCAGGTTATATGACCATTTGAAGAGTCGTGGTGCTTCAGACGCTTGCATTCTGGAATGGACAAGACGCTTGCAGATTCTGAGACGAGATACAGATAAAAAGACAAAGGCTTATGGAATCAAAATGTTAGCAAAATAAAAATACATATCAGTATCCGGGTATGGTGAAAATGTATAACATAAATGTAAAATATGTATTCCTTATTAAACTAAAAGGTATAGGAACATAGCTGGTCTTGTTAATACATTACATGTAGGTAATAATATTTGTGTAATTGCTAACGGTGCATTGCCATGTAAATACATATACATTTGTACTGTTATACTCGTGTGATAAAATGTGTTCATAAGCATTGTTGTTATGTACATTAACGTGGTTTACTCATCAAATAAGGCATGACAAGTCCGTTGACTATTTATGTATTGCAAAGTAATTATGTAATTTTGTGATAAAAGATCAGAAAAAGTATATGTTCATGAATATAAAATTAACACACACAAATTCGTCATGCTACAATTTACTCATATCCACCATAACATAGCCGGGGGCTTGTACGTTGTTTAAATGGTTATTAAGGCCTAAATCAATCGGGCATACTTCCTGTTTGGGAAGTAAATGTCAAATCCTTCCCAATCGCGAAGTTTTTTGGTCTCTTTTGACGTAACCCAGTTGAAATGGTCTGTGTATAAACAATTTTAACCAACAAATATTTGAAAATCATTCTTGATGCAGAAAAATGCATGATAGGAACATCCTATATATACCGAGTCATTTTCTTTTGTAATGCTACAATCAAAATAATTCAAATGAAATTGAATATAAGTGAGATTTTCCCGAAAATAGCCATTTCCCGTTTTGGATCAAATGCCATGATCTGTAAGCAAGTTATATTATTTGGTACATGTAGTTGTATATTTGCAAAATACAATGTTAGCTATGGCAAACTCTGGTCAATTTTTTAAAGACGTGTGGCACAGAATTTAAACAGGAAGAATGGAATGGTAGCGCTGGTGTTCCAGTAAACTTATTAAAGCGAAATATACCTGTCAAAATTTTGCATGGCAAACAATACAAAAAAAATCATCATTATGAAACTAAACGGTTTCATACTGCAAAGACTGTATATCACAAGTTGAACATCAATGCACAGTGTGTAATCCAACAATTAACAATGTCAATCAGCTCTGATAAGCGTACAAGCTGTTGACTCAAGCTTACAGGAAGACGGAGAAACTTGGAAGATATTATTGGAACGTAATATATATGATAATTATTTTTTAAATATTTTCTTATCGACATAATTTAAGATGTGTTTTGCGTACTATATTTCTATGTGACTTTGTCACATTTCAGCTACTTAATTAATATACAATATTAATTTAAAAAGTAACACGAATATTAACGCATACATTAAATACATGACAACAAGGGAGTAACCTTAAATTTATACTAGATTTGGAGGCCCCGCAAAAAGAAGAACTAGCATATTGGCTTGTTATTAAGAAGAATCCAAGTCAATACTTGGAGACTGTCACAAGCTCTTATATACCTATACACCATATAGTATAGGATCTTGATTAATAAACGTCAAGATTCACGTTTATTAATTGTTTGAAACAAAACAAAGTTGTATTGGCCTTTCTCACTAATAGAATCTCTGAATATACAACAATGATAATTGCATAATGTGCATGTTTTTCATGGAATTCATAAATATTTGATATTGTACATACTTATTTAATTATATGTATACATTCGTGATATGTTTATTGTTTTGTGATATCAACAGCTATAGAAGTCGAGAAGAGCACGTGTAACAAAATACACGTGAATGATTATGAAATGACAGTCGGGTATCTATCCCTGCAGGTACGCATCTGCACTACCTGATCCATGCATGTAGAAGTCTATATTCAGTTAGTTGTAGATGGATATACATTTTGTATAGATATATATATTTAAAATTAATTTCGATGTTATATTCTCTGAAAACTACTCTAAATTGTCTGCATTTCAAGCAGTCTCGAAACTTGACTTCGCGAAGTTATTTCAATTGACATAATTAAAAGGATTATTGGCCTAAACCATTTTTGTATATTAGATATACATATGTATATATAGGGCATCCCTGTCTAAACTCACACACAAATGAAGTGAAATTATTATACATTTCATTGGAGAAGACTAAATTACTAATAATAAGAAGTAACATTATGACCACTATGAAAACAAACACGTTATTTAAAGGTTATTGTACGTGTATCTACACACAAGAGGTCCGACAGTTCTGTGTGTCGTTCCGGACATCCACGGCTTTGGTACATTGATGACTTTCACGATGTGTACATTGTCCGTACACCGCCCAAAAGCCCGCTTTCGTTGAAATTTAGTAACAGCATAAATGGAATGCTTTCAAGACGTCTTTTGGTGACATGCTCTGTGCGTACAGTGCATTTATCAGCATCAACACTAATGCCCAAAAAGAAAATCAAACGGGTATGAAACGCTTTATCTGACTGTGGTAAAAAAACTGTTGTGATAAAAATGTCTATATTTCGGATATTTTAATATTCGGATAATGGTTGAAAAAAATGCGATGTTCAAGTTGCCATGGAACCTCGCGTCCAATTCTAATGACATTTTATATTGTTTGTGTTTAACGATTATCTTTCCCATCCACAGCGAAATATGGAAAATAATTCAATTTCCTAATATGTACT
This sequence comes from Lutraria lutraria, assembly GCA_964023205.1. Classification (NCBI taxonomy): domain Eukaryota; kingdom Metazoa; phylum Mollusca; class Bivalvia; order Venerida; family Mactridae; genus Lutraria; species Lutraria lutraria. Next base: position 6,441,988 of record OZ026845.1, read on the forward strand.
AAAACATTTAAAGGGGCATGCCCAGGAACTGCTGTGTCTTTTTTTTCGTACACCAAAAATGCGTTTATCACTTGTAAAAAACAATTATTACCGAAAAGTCAAAGAAGAATGTGCCTTCAAAAATGGCCCTATAACGCACGCGTGGGTATTTGAATGTCGGTTTAAATAAAAGGCTTACAAGCCTTTTATTGACGACAACGATATTTCCGATTCGTCTGAGAATTTAACTTAGCGTGCGCGCTGCCTTTCAAGCAGCAAAACAGTGATATTTACCTATAATTGATCGATAGATAAGCTTTATGTCGCAAACAATGAACATGACATGAGCAATACTTACCATTTCACAGTTTGTTGACATTTTTTTCCGCTTTTGACAGATCCCGAAAGGGTCGAGTTATGAAAATGACGAATATTTTCTAAGGCGTAATCGGCAGGTTTGGTAAATCTTGAAATGTGTATTTTGAGTCAAATAGCGGGACATTTCTTAAATATTTTACAGGACTTTCATTAATTGATTTAGGCATTCAAATGATACCAATTTGATTTATATTCGAGACGCTTCAGTTCCAGGGCATGCCCCTTTAAGCAAGTTTGGTTCCATTCAATGATACATTATATTTTGCAGAAATAATTGCAAACTTCAGTTTACAGTACCTCTTGGTGCTAGCCCTACTAATTCGGCTTTTCGGTTGGTCGTTTTTCATGAACAAATTCGGAAAGGCCATCCTCTCAGCCTGTGCGGGATGGAGCCAAGTCGAAAGTGTCTCGCCGTCACAAAGCAGTCTAATTAGTTGGACTACTCTTGGTGCTTGCATCAAATTGTGGCTCTGTAGTCCAACTAATTGGACTGTTAGGGTCAGTATGACACTTTCTATTTGACACTATCGATTCATCTGACTGAGAGGATGGCCCTTACGAATCCATTCATAAAAACGGCCAACTGTAAATCCGAATAACTTAATAGTAACTTATAAAAGTAAGGGTAGAAAATTAGAAACGTTATACCATGATAATTTATCCAAGATAAAGATTAATGTCTCAATAAAAGCTGTATAGATAATCAGGGTTCTCAATAACAGCAGGCTGCAGGCCAATTTAGACGCTTGTGTTCGGGCCTGTTAGGAATCTCAAAAGTCAATAAAATATTGCTAGAAAATGCACAGACCCTCTCAAGCAGGCCTGTTAGTCCAGCTTTTGGGCCTGTTGGCCACAAACTTATCGAGAACCCTGGATAATTACTGATTTTAATTAGTTACTGCTGACTAAAATACAGTAAGTTCTGTGCTGAAATGATTTCAGCAAATGGTTTATAGATATATATTAGATAGATATTAAACATCCATTATTGTTGTACTTCCTCTTCCTGGTTCAAAGCCTACAGTAAAGCTACTTTTGTTTCAGGCAGTTCGTGATTCAGACAACAGTGCCACTGCTGTAAAGCAAGAGGAGGGTCCAGTGCGTAATTGTAGTTCTGGTACAAAGATACAGATTCTGGCCAAACCTGGAGCTAAAACAAACTCAGTGACAGGTATTATCACAAGCGGTCTTCTTCATTATTAAACGTCTTTAGTCTGCCCCTGACAGATGCTTAAATTACCATTTTCTACTATAAGTTTATACTTGTAGATTATAAATTAATTTCTAAAGCTTAAGTTTCATGCTGCTAATGTGCACATGATGTTGACCTTTGATTTAAATTGTAATGTAGATCAAATTGGTGAAGAACATTTCGAGGGCTCAGCGCAACACTGATGTAACTTGTTCTTATTTTAACACGAATTACGACACTGTTGCGTTGAGCCCTCGAATTTTACAGACAGAAGTGTTTGGTCTACAAATGGTTCTAAACATTCTATCATCTTGTTGACAGAATAACAAGAAATGTTTGATTTCATTGGTAAAAAATTGGATGATTACTGACTTAAACAAGATTTATTTATTTTATTATATAGATATCAGTACTGAAGTTGGAATACAGATCGCTGCCCCTCCTGTTGATGGAGAAGCTAATTCTGAACTTGTGAAATATTTATCTAAAGTTCTGAACTTGAAGAAATCTCAAATCAGTATTGATAAGGTAAATTGCCATGTGTTTGTAATTTAATGTCATAAATTACCTTATGCTAAGCATTGCCTTATAACCAGGGTTCTACAAGAAGCTGGACAAGAAACTAAAATAGCAACTAGCCCCTTCCAAAAACAATGAACTTTCCCAAACTGTTATCTAACTGATAAAATTACTGTCAGAATAAAAAGCTTTCTGGATTAAAATTAATCAGTCTGAGTATAAAAGGCTGTTCATACTGGTAAAAAAATGTGGTCTAGTTATAAATTGGCAATTTTATTCTGCCTATTGGAATATTTTCACTTGCCATTTCAGACAACATGTAACTTGTACTGACCTCAAACTTGGTTGCCAAAACCTATCGGACTACCTTTAAAGTAGAACCCTGATAACATTGAAAAAGAAATGTCAGTTTGTTAATTGACTTAACAGAAAACTCCCATGGTTTGACTTGTTCATTTTATGCCCCGTGCATCTTCGATGTCGTAATTTTGTCTAGCACCAATACCACTTGCTAGAACACTTTGATACTTATACAGTTGTTGCGTATGATCATTCTCAATCCACCCATATAAAAAAAAACCCACTTTGACCTTGCATGTATACAATTGTTGCTTATGACCATTCTCAGTCCACCCATAATTACCAAACACCCACTTTGACCTTGACTTTGTTGTTCAAATGGGCTATTGCTTTACAAGCATGCCATCGGGGTCATATGCGTTTATTGAACGCAGCATCTTGTTTAAGTTCGATCTTTGCATTTGTGGAAATTTTTAATTAGCCTGAAACATTTTAGTTTGATTTCTTTTACTGATTATAAAAATGTGTACCTAAATTCCAGTGTTGGCACAACATTGACTTGCTGGCTCTTGAACAAAAGCCACCAGCAGTGTAATGCACATAATGCAGATGTGAAGTGAACTTTTGATGCAGCACCTTAGGTACAAATATATGACTAAATTTATGTCAGCTGTTAATTATTTCCAGGGATCCAGATCTCGCAATAAAACTGTGATAGTTAGTGACAGCACTACAGAATATGTGTTACAAAGACTTCGTGAGGAAATGGTATAAGCATTGAGTGTATAGTAGCATTTGTTAAAACGTTTTTGGTGTTCTTAAAATTAACAATACATGTACTTGGTGTTCATATTAAGGTGCCAGTAATTTGTTTTTTAATCTTAAAAGATATAATTATCATATGCATATATATATCTGTCAATGTAACTTTCTATTTTAAATTGTAATTAAAAGTGCATTTCTTTTCAATTCCTTATAAAAACTCTTATTTAGAATCATTGATTAATATCATACATCATTACCATGGAGACTTCCCGTGAAAGATACTATATCATGAACACAATGCTATGTTTGTTGAAAACATTGGAGGGTAAATGTACTTCTGTTGAATTGAGAGATGAGAAGGAAGTTACTGGTCAGATTATAAAGGTGGATGGATTCATGAACATCACAATGAAAAATGTGAAATGGAAATCTTTGAGTAAAGAACAAACATTTGAAGATTTTTATGTGTCTGGAAAAATGATAAGATATGTGCATATTCCTGACGAAATGGATATTAAACAGTCAATGGAGGGAAAGCTGAAAGCCATGTGTCCGCATACAGCGTCACTAAAAGTAAGGCAAGAAATAGCTGACCAAGCTTGGAAAAAAATGCAGAGAAAACATCAAAGAGCAAAAAAAGAAAGTGCGAAAAAACAAGACTGATGTTTTCATCTTATTTGCCTTTATATTTGCTTGGAATGTATTTGATGTATATTTTTTGTGTTTCAAAATGTTTGGTTTTACATTGTAACATACAATTTGATTTTTGTCATATTTTGAATTAGTTACATACATTTTTCCTGACCCTTAAGGATTTATGAAGTATATATTTTGTAATTGTATCAAACAGTTGTCAAATGCTATCATCCTTTTTATCTGTCAATACTGGCAGATTTACATGACATAGTTGACGATAGGCCAGATTTTGATTGACAAAGGTCAAAGCAACCAATCAGAAGCAAAACTGATAAGCCAAACTGCCAGCAATAATTTTGTCAGTCAAACTTCTGTCGGACCACAGTGAATATACGCATGATAGGTTTTATAATTATTATGATTAAACGACCTAAAACGGTAAACAGTGTTGCCGGGGAACCTTTAAAATCCTATATGCAGTATCCAGACATAATAAGCGGTGTTATTAAATTATTTCTTACGCTTTTATTTCTTTTCCAAAAGTGTGTGAAGTCAGAATAAGTTGATCGTTCATATTTAAACGGCATGACCCATTGTAATTATAAAATTGCTTACACGAGTATAACTCCCGTATATCTTAAATTTAATGAGAAAAAACAACACTTTATGAATACATGAATTATATATACATTTATTTAAATACAGTTATTGTATCATTTCTAATGAAATATATAAATAAATAGATCATGTACGGATACGTAATGATGATACAAGTATGACCTTAGTCTAAGTTTTAACTTATTTACTTATATATTTAAAGACATCGAATAGCTAAGTACTATATAAGTGACCCCCTAAATCCTCATGAGGTCTAATCTCTTTAATATTGTTTATTGCCTCTGATCAGATTAATCATTTCTGGTCATGGTCTGTAGACTTGTCACCCAGTAGGGATTTTTTTTTCATTTATGGTGATGATAAGTATACAACTAAATTCCTGTTGTTTTTATAAGCATAGAATATAATTATGTTAACAAGAGTTAGTCTATCAATGACCCTGTCTTTTTTATTACCCGCTTCTATTGAAACTGGAGTCTTGGTGGTCCATAAGTCACATGTCTCGCATTCCTGGTTCAATGTCTTTAAAGCATCGCTAATTCTCTTCCCTAACATAATGACATCTGAGACCAGTATGTGTGTATGACTTAACAAAAAATGTACACAAACCAATATACATGTGAAAATTGGTCCCAGTTGACATCAATGTTAATGATGTGGGGACTCTGACTTTATCATATATTTCTTCGCACAGCTATTTTTGTTAGATCTTTACTGTCATTATGCTTTTATTATGCGATATTCATGTAGTATACATGTACTCATTTTAGGGTTTGAATTCCACAGCCCAAACCCATTGATTTTTGATGATATCATATGAAAGTAAAATCGTTCAATATAAAACAAATATGTTATCACAATGAGAATTGGTGTTTTTGAATACTTCAGACGTTCATATAGTCCTTGCTGAGACGTATAATACATATTATATGTCTCTGATATAGACTCATAAAAAATATTGCATTCATATATAGATTAATAAAAAAAAAAAAAAATTCTAGGCCTTAAGGTCTTATATTTCATTCTTCAATACATTCTTGTTATTTTGACTTGTGTTTAGTATTTATTAGTATGTATATTAACATAGTTATGTTAATATTTTTGTCGGATATTTTTACGCCCGTCTTTTTGGCTCCATTAAAATAAGAATAAAGGCACTACATTCGACAAGAAGTGTGTTCAAGTTTATATACACGTCAGACACTAGTATAATTTAAATACATATTATATGAAATGGAATTAGTTTTTTCTACTAGGAATATTAATTCGTATTAATTATTAACAGATCCATAAGATATATACAACTGATGTGACATTTATGAAAGTAGTCATATTTCTATTATGTGCATCATTATAATGATGGTGAGTTAAGAACAAATTGCATGATTATATTGTTTTCTAATTAACATAACTTGGCATTTCATAGACAAAAAAAAGTTGTTTTCTTTTTTATAAATGCCGTGTATTGTTTAATTCTTTGTTGACAGACTAAACAAGAGTTACTCCCCCTGAAATTAAGTGGGCGTGGCTACACTCGCTCTGGCGTATCGTCAGTTATGATAAGAAAACTTGTTTGTGTCTGGTTGCATGCTCCTTGAAAATAGGGTAGATAGGTAGGGAACTTTTTGTTCGTCCGGTTGAAATTCAGATCCTCACCAAACTTGATGGAAATGTTTATGGACATGAGATCTCAGTCAAGTTTGATAACCAGCCCAATCGGCCCAGGGACTTCTGAGTTATGCCCCTTGATGTTTTGAAAAATGAATTTTGATGGGCGTATTTTGTGACCTGACACTCTTGTTTCTTTAGTGTACTTGTAGAGGTGTGGAAAGGTTTAAAAGTGAGAAAATTGATGTACTGTTTGTTGGATCTTATCAAAAGTCCAGGGTCAGGTGGAAAAATTGGGATAGGTCCGGCAACCAGGAACAACTTTTTTTCAATGGCAAAATGACTAGATACACATAAGTTGTTAGGATTGTAGTGAAACTAAGATTTCTCTAATTGATTTAAGAATGCATGATCTTTTACTGTTTGATAGTACTGTGTACTTTGTGGTAATTGTAACTTATTTTGTCTGATTGTTGATTTGTTACAATAAAAATGATTTACTGAGTGTTTGTACAATTTTGTTTTGCATTTCATAGGCTTCAACATTAGGTTTATACACAGTACTCTCCAGAAGCATGAGAAGCTGGCAATATCGCCTTCTACTTGAAATTCTAGCCTAGGCTATTCTTTTTCAATCCGAACAAACATTAACACCAAAAATATGAATTCTCTGTGAATAAAACCTGCTACAATTTGAATCTAGCCTGGAGCTATTGAATTTAAAACTCTCTAAATTGTGTATGAGGTTTAAGGGGTTATTTGTTTAATTTCATCAGCCAACTTAAATTATACTTTGTGTTCAAGTTCTTAAAAAATAATCCTTTTCAAGAATGCTGTAACTATAGCGCAAATTAAATCAGAGGCACTTTCGATAAAATCAGTGACATTTTGTACACGCAATAATTGCTTACGAACAATGTTGTACACGCAATAATTGCTTACGAACAATGTAACATAGTAATCTATTGGTAGTACTGACACAATCACTTTTAACATATTTTGTACTTTATATAGGGATGCTGTGTTACAATATGTATTAGCATCTGAGACACCGGCGCATGTCATGATCAACATATATTTAATGTTTATATATTTGTGTAAATTTAATTCAATATTTTTATTTCATCAATGAACTTAATAAATCATTAATCAAAGTACTGAAAGTACTGTCGGACTTGATTTTTACCATACGAGACAAAAGAGAGAAATGTGTACCCACATCGTTCGAGCCCATACAAATATTTTAACATTTAAAATTACGGACCAATTTTTCATTCATATTGTAATGCAGGTCATATGCATATAGGTAAATGACATAAGCTAGGGCTTTACTATAGTCCCTTTGCTAAAATTTTAAAATGAAAAAAGCCTGATATTGGAAAGTTTAATGATTAGCACATTAATTGAGGACAATTTAATTGCATTAAAAACTCTTTATTGTACAAAACTAGTAAAAAACACTTCAGTAACAGTAAATACAAACATTGATTCTTCTGGTTTTAACACAACAGAACATCGTCGCATTGAACACATTCAGGGTCACTCAAATCAAAAAGGTCCTGACACAGTAGAGTAAGACCTATATGACCTATAGTTAACCCGATGTTGCATGAAATTCAGACGTGATTATGTAATTCTAAATAATCTGGCGTAAAAGGAACTCTTAAACAGTAAATTTTAAAAGCACGTATCCAGTAATTTACGTTCGTATTTAGCGACTCGAATTATTATTCTTAAGCCGCAGTTTTAACATTCAACCTTCGATAAATCAAACTCCCCACATCGGTTACGCTTTGCTACTAGCCACTGCGGGGTGAGTCTATAAATAGCGATTCCGTCATCAAACTAACACTAGTTGGTGTGAATATCACGGAATACCATTAAATGAGAATTCGCTTTGTAATATTAAGAAATGTTAGAAAGCCACAAAACACACACATCGATGGTAGATTGTTGCAAATGCATGAATACGTCCGTGGAGATTTTTCTGAACTATCGAACGAAAACCGAAAGAAGAACTACTTTTACGGCAAGATATTTTATTGGACAGTGAATACCCGGTTTTAATTCTACGCATTTGAAAATCTCATGTATCTACCGACAAGCACTTATTTAGATACATGACTCTTTCCATGTAGTTACAATAGAATGATTTGAAATGTATTTAGATCTGACACACTTAATTGGGGAAAGATTCCAGATACTTCTATATAAACATACCATTTAGTTGCGTACTATTTCCTTTATGTGGCATTCTTTTAACCAAGCTGTTATGGAGTCCAGCGACAAATATAAGTCAATGATTACAGAGGACTTGATTTTGATAAAAATCAAGTCCATAAACCAATTTTTAAAATACCTATTTCAGGAAAGAAAAGTTTATTATGATCAGACTTTGGAAATACACATGTACACAGGTTCATAATTGTGATACTCTACAATCATAACCCCCAAGTACGTGCACACACAAGACTTTGAGTGACATACACATGCTGCGAAAATCAATTGCTCGTTTAACGCACATTTAACCACGGTGCACGTGAAAAAATAAACGTTGTTATCCGAGGTAGCACGAATGCGCGTTCCTCAAAATGACGTCATTCTACAATAGCGCACCTGGCGGGCGCGTGGGAAATACACACGAATTACACAGGTAAATTTAGGTCACCGGCATCTCCAATTCAAAATGGTGTAATTTGATTTTCGTCTAATGATTATTTGTGTGGATATATTTCGAGTAAGTTATTTTGCTGTGTTTATCTGTTGCCATTTTCACAGAATTCGTTTTGTTTACGCTGCTAATTATGCATACCTGAGCGTCCCCAAGTGAATTCAATGATTCATTATCGATAAATTTAGTTTCGTTGTGGAGTGTCAATAAACATAATCTCGTTGACTCAACAAGTGTTTTTACCTTATTTCGGCAAATATTGCGTCTACTGAAACAAGTTTATCTAACTGAAGTATATGGTCGTACCTGTGAAATTGACAAGGTGTTAATTGGTACCCGGTAATTAACGGTATGTCGTAAAAATCCATGTCATTGTTTTTTAGATGCGACAATAGTGAATCAACATGGGCGAAAATCAGAAGATAATGCAAGTTCGCTCGTCCCGACAGGTACCTGTCAGGGTGCGATTGCTGGATGATGATACGTTAGACAAGAGTGTTGATGTAAGTATTATTCATACTCGGTAATTTACGATCATTTATTAATCAAAACCATTCGATTTTCAAGGTGTAATGTCGACCGTTTAAACACGGAAGTGAGTATTTCGCACGTTTTATTAAAATTTGAAACCACATGGGCGATTATTATAAATTAATGTCTGATGTGTAGAAACTATGTGGTTGTCCTTCTTACATATATAGATGTGGTTACACCAGCACACCTTCGATCCACACCTGTGATTTATTTGCATTGATGTCCCATTGATAAGGTTTTGATAATTAATAAGATGTCATTGATACATGCCTATATTCACAGTTACTTATATATTTTAATTGTAAATGTTGATATTCCAATTGGTTCTTAAATGCTGATATGCCTCTGTGTAAGAACAAATAATAAATAACAAAATACAATCAAAGCTGTGTTAGCAGCCATCTCTAACAAAACGGCATTGAAAAAATACCAATAGAAGTTAGAACAAAATTACCCCAAAATTAAGACCACCTGTCACTCAAAATGTTTAAAGCTAAATGTAGCATTTTTTTCACTGTCACTCAAGTCACCTAAGTAATTTCTGAAAAATATTTAGTTCTTCAAAAATAGTGTCAAAATTATAGGGATTGGAAAATATGGCACTGTGTATCTGTACACCCTATGGGCTTTTTCATGGTTCAAAATAAAATATGTCCTAGATAACAGCATTAAATTTCTAAATCACTTCAAACCATACGATTTGAAAATCGTTTTGCAATTTGTCTTCGTTATTTAGAAATGTATTATTTATATACTATGTGCATTTTACATTATTATTATATATATTTTTATGTTTTTTTTCTCTCTTTTGTATGAATTCAAAACTCTGTGCTTATAAACATTGAATTTATTAAAAGCAAACTATGAACTTACAGTTTACAACTACAAGAGAAGTTGTAAATCTTCAACAATCATGTTTGTTTACATAAATCAACATTTTCAAATACAGCGCTGAGATAAGTTGGTTTATTTTATTGTTTGAACAATGTTCCAGTGTCACGATGAAGGAATGATTTATTTTCACTTTGTTTACAGTCAGTGCATGCTAGAAATGTATTCATACCGCAAAATGCACTATCTTCTATTGTGGTTGACTATACAGGCATGAAAAAATGGTTTATTTGGGGTTACCAACTGACCACAGAGGCGGATCCAGGATTTCAGGCTAGGGAGGGGAGATGGGGGCCCCAGGAGTATTATTTCAGAAAGTTATAATTTCATTAAATGATATTTCATTTCTATCCATGGATCAGGGGCTTTTAGGGGAGCATGCACCGGTTACGACCCACTTGAATCCGCTATTACTATGAACTTTATATGAAGTCCATTGTAGACTTATCATTTGTAATACACACATTATTGTAATGTACTATCATAATTAGGCCAAAATAAAATATTAGTTTTTCTAGTAATATGCTGATTAGAAATAGGGTGGGGGTGATTTTATGCTCTTGAAAGCGTGTGGAAAGGTAAAAAAAAGTTAGAAAGTGGATTGTCCATGCCCAATATCTCTGGCTAATAATAAGTCTAGGGTGGCAGGGGAAAAATAAATTATGTTGAGTAACCAGAAATAAACAATTTTTCAACACCTTATTGATATTTAAGTGTGGGGGGCTGAATTAGAATTTTACATCTTCTTGTATATTGAGGTGATTATGGTTAATTTTCTTTTGTATCTATTTCAGAAAAGAGCGGTTGGTTGGGTACTGTTTGATTTGGTGTGTGAACATTTGAATGTCATAGAAAAAGATTATTTCGGACTTAATTATGTAGATCCTACAGGAGAAAAGGTAGGCTATGTGTTGTATTTGATTACTTGTAATAGACTGACATCCTCTTGAATCAGATAAACCTTATTTCTCTTCACAGTGTTTAACATTGCATCATCAGCAGTGTCATCTGCTGACTTTCCAGAATAATTTTGTTTGGTCCCAGGTGGATTTCTAATGCACAGCATTGAGGGGCCTGAGTGACTATATATGTCCGAGACCTTAAACTCTACCAAAGGGGATACACTGTTGTTCTGTGTTGATTTTTAACACATAGGTTCATGGTTGAGATTCAGACACAATGTACATATCATGAACGTTTTTTCCTGTTTCATGAAATGAATCTTTGATTAGATAAATAAATCTAACTTCAATATTTTTTGCCCATTTATAATAAAAAATATGGAAGTATTAAGTACTGGCCGGTTTCATTAATCTCATATCAATTTTTTAATTCAGTCCAAGGGCTCAAAAAAGTCCATTTAATATCTCATTATCATTGTAAAGGGGCTAACTTCCTTATCATGATATGCAGCAATCATATACCCAATATGTATTAAATTCCTTATTTAGACTTTGTTGTGTGGTGCCTATCTATCATTTTGCATAGTTGGTGTGTATTTTTTCGTAGGGTTTTATCTTTTATTTGTTTAAGATAATACATATAAAAGTGACATATTTATCGCTAAATCATCCTTGAGTATTTCCAATACAGTCATTGAAAAGGGGCCATCCATGGGGCCTTAATTAAAATGTTTAATTGGTGTGCTAACTCATTCTTAGTTTGAGTGTGCTAGTTTGATGGCCTTCCATCACACTGTGGCCATTGATTTAAGCGTAATTCACTGTATTATAAATTGATTCAAATATTTGTCTTCATGCAAATTCATCTTCCATTGTTTAGTTTACATTCTTGCAGTCTCTGTTTACATTATCTGGTTTGCGTAATGAATGAATAATATGTTAAGTAAGTCAAGTCATTGTAATGTTTGCTTTACAATTGCTCAAATGTTGACCTTGAAATTGTTTATTCTCTTATCCTTTCTCGATAAAAGATATTAAATAAACAATCAAACCTGCATACAATTGAAGGACATGACCAGGACTAATATTTATGTCCTGTATGGACAGTTGGCCTTTATATGAGATTTATTCTCTCAATAAATAGATCAATAAATTTGTGCTAAAAATTGACCTTACAATGCTTTATTCAGAAATTTACTCTGTCAATTAAATCAATAAATGTGTCCTAAAAATTGAACTATGTTCACAAAGTCATGTTGGTCTGTTTTATTTTACTTGTGATCAAAAGACTTGATGATATCAGATATCCACAAAAGTCATAAAATTTGCATATTTTGTTTCAATTCAATGTATATATTGTGGGTTTATACATTTTCTTTACAGCTTTGTAGTTTTTGTCATGAATTTGTTTCTGTGACATTACTAAAGGAGTTAGGATCACAAAAAAACATATCCTTAGATCAATTCAATTTTACTGTTTTATGATTGTGTTAGAATTGATCAAATTAGAATCAAGTGCTTGATTATAAACCTCTTCAAGATTTGTGACTATTGTGTTAAATTTGGAAAAGAAATTCTTACTACTAGTATTTACCATTTTTTTGACATTATCATTGACAGAAAAATGGGAAAATAGTTAAGATATGTTCTGTTTAAAACGATAATAAGATACATTGCGTGATGTATTAATTTTGGCTGCTTCAGGTCTAATCCAAACACAAAACAGATTTAAACTTTTTATTCCCACACTATGAAAGATTAAACCTAGTCCTGAATGAATGTCTTATAGTTTTATTGTTAACTAACTACTTTTATCTTTCATTTATAGTACTGGTTGAACAATGATAAGAAGATAGCAAAACAAATGAAGGGTAAGCATTATATGTTGACTTATGGTGTAGTGCGGCGGGACTTGTAACAATGTAATGGATTATAGTATTACATACTTTTCTGTAATGCTTCTGTAATTGTTGGAAAAAGGATTAGTGACTCTGGTACATGTGTATAACAAAATGAACTTCAAGGCCATCATTAAAAAATTGTTGGCAGCAATGCTGCCTACTCATTACTCACCAGAAGAGCCCTTAATCCAACTTTTATTTGGCCATTATTTGAACCAGTCGCTGTATATTACTGAATATTGTAGAAAAAACAGTGTTTATAAACCCTTCTGTGGATAATTTAGATGTATTAGGACTGCTTAGTAAATTTAGCTACTTAATTAATTACTAGAAAAAGTTATTTGTTTAACTTTTCTTTTGATTTTGAATTGATAATTTAACTATTCTATCACTCACAGTCTGTACATAAAATCATTGCTTTGAGAATATGGAAATCTTTTCCCCAATGTATATACATGAAATTATACCTACATTGGATGTATGAATGTGCTTAAGATAATATCATAGATTTATAGGTTGCTATGCAACAGCTGTTACTATAGAAGAATACTACATGTATAATGTAATTGAAGCTGTTCTAATATACTATTGAATCTATATCACAATATCAGCAGGTAATTACCACACATAGAACTATAGTAATTGATTATTATTGTACTGTTCATACATGAATCATTATCAAAACTGACTTGCCTATCTACATTTCTTATAACAATGTAATTTCTAAAGCCTATTTTTGTCACTGTCATGTGAAAATTATATTATTTGTAGATGTTCACATGGGCCAATGGCTTACTGAAATTTGAAATAAACTATTTATTTATATAATTGATTTCTCACAAGCAATAATTGGTATACTTATATGGTCATTAAATGGGTATGTTTGGCAAATTAATATTGACCATTTTTGGATGTATTGGAATAAGCATACATAACAATAATCAAGACTTATTTACAGAGGCAACACAGTTAAACATGCCCAATCTTCCGATTGTCGCATGCAACACCCATGGCTGTAGCTTCAAGGGCCATGCAGCATGTAGGGTTATTTTTCACTTTGTGACAGCTCTAGTTTTTGACGTCCAAATTTCAAATCCTTTTTAGGTCAAAACTGGAACTTCAATTTCGAGGTGAAGTTCTACCCTGCAGACCCTTCACAGCTGGCCGAGGATCTTACACGATATCAACTGTGTCTACAAATAAGGAGAGATATCGTCAATGAAAGGTAATAGAAATAATTATAATGATATTCAAATGAATGATTATATGAGTATTGTATCATGGTAACATTCATCTGTTGCATATTTTTAGTGAATGTATGAATTAACATCTATTGCTTTGACTTGCACTAAGACTTTCAGTTTTTCTGCTGTATTGTATGCCTTACAAAAGGACCACTTAAAACATATTTTCATACAGTCCTTATTCATTGTTATTTCTATTGATTTTACTCCTTGTTTGAAACTATTTTAATGTGAACTGTATCTAACCGTGTGTGTTAGGACACACTGTAATAGTACATACATTCTCTGTCTAGATATTTATCTGTAAGATTCGTTGAAGCGTAAATAGTTATTAATAAAACATGTTTGTAAATTAACTTAAAAAGCCTTTCACAATATTGCAATTTATTATTACCAGTATTATGTTGTGAAGCATTTTAATTCATGCAATCAATTTTAACCATTGACATGACTTCTTAGATAAGATAAATGATTTTTCCATGAAGGTGTTTCCACTGTTTAGTTGTTCAGTTTTGAGTGAGAAAGTATCTTTTTTCTTGTTGAAAAGTGATTTTATCTATGATTCACTACTTCAGCTGTCATTCACCTTTGTTTATGCATTGTTAGGAAGATGCCATTTTTAGTTGTACATAATTATGATGTCAACTTGTGTATTGAATAACAAAGGCAATAAATGTTAATCATATACATGAATGGATAAATCAATATTAGGCATCAATCAATACTCATACATTAGTGATATTTTCATTTCAGATTACCCTGTTCTTTTGTTACCTACACTTTACTGGGATCTTACACTGCTCAGTCAGAATTAGGTGACTATGACACTGAGGAATTTGGCAGTGGGTATAAATATCTCAAAGATATACAATTTGCTCCACACCAGGACAGGGAACTCTTGAATAAAATTGCTGAATTACACAAACAACACAAGTAAGCTGTGAATTTTACGAACTTTAACAAATCGAGGGCTCAGCGCAACACTGTCGTAACTTGTTCTTATTTCAATATGAGTTACATCACTGTTGTGTTGAACCCTTGAAATATTTTCAGGGACTCACTGTAATAAAAATCTTTAAGTCCAAGATCGAACTGTGAGTCACATTATTTGCAAGAAGCACAGACATAAGAATGAATGTTTATTTATACACTTATTTCACACACTTATAAAAAGACTGATATTGATTGGCTTATCTGCAGTATCATGCAATCAGTTTCGAGTTTACAAAGACTTGTCATGCAGTGCCCATATAAAAAATTAATATCAGTCTTGATATGTATAAATGTGGCAGTCAATGAGATTTAATTTTTATTGTGTCCTGTGAATATGCATATTTCAAGAATAAATGCAATATTTGCGCATCTACAACCTAGCACACTCTCATAAAAAGTATCCTAAGTAAGTCATGCAAACAATGAAATAGTAAATATCTTTACTATGATACCTCAATATAACGACTATCTTGGACACAATTAATATAAGTCTTTATATTGTCACAGCAGACAATTACAAGTGTGTTTTTTTGCAATAGCTGTGAAAGTCATTAATGAGGAAACATGTTATGGTCAATATTTCATGTTTTTGTTTTGTTTTAGAGGTGAGACACCAGAGGAAGCAGAAACCCACTTTTTAGAGAATGCAAAGAAACTTGCTATGTTTGGTGTAGAGCTTCATCCTGCCAAGGTAAGTTTTCAAGTATTTTAGTTACCATTAAATTAAATGATGTAACAAATTACTGTGGGATCTTTATGTTCAATTGGTTATAGTTTCTGACTATGAATCACTAGCCCCTCGCCATTGTGAGTTTAAATCCTTCCTGACCTGACAATTTTCTTATGTGAAGAACTGTCCAGCCAAACATATGTCTGGTGTTCTGACCTCCTAGTTACAGTTTCAAGTTGTCAAATGGCCCAGATTGTTGATGACTCTTTAAAGCACATTAAAATTATCTAATATGTAATTTCTTTACAGAGATAGTTTTGAAGTTAAATGATTAGTTGAAATTATGTGTTGTTAGTCAGCTGTAGCTTTATACTGGAGTTGTCAGCTGTATGTATATCGCTGAAAATACTGCAGGTTAATGATGTTAAACACAATGAACAAAGAATAATGTTAATATTAAATGCATATATTTTTTTATTATTGCCCTGATGAGTCAAAGGACAAAAGCGGTTGTCAATCTTAATATAAATACATGTATATAATACCTATGTAATGTTAATAATTTCCATATTATTTATATACATAGGATGCTGAAGGAAAGGACATACAGCTAGGTGTTAGTGCTAGTGGTATTACTGTGTACAAAGATAAACAACAAGTGAATAGATTTGTCTGGCCCAAAGTGCTCAAAATATCCTACAGACGCCATAAATTCTACATAAAAATCCGACCTGGTGAAGTGAGTATATTATCTTTTATCTATTATAATAATCTCCATTTTGTATTTGTTTACTTCTGTGTTATATCATAGGATTTCTGCCTGGAGGAAACTTGAAAAATGATGTGTCTTGTTCACAAACTCATTTAATTTTTTGTTGAAAATAATATCATGCTTGTACGCTCTTGTACAAATTTTACCTGTTGCTTCTTTAGTCCCAATGGTAGGTGTGTATTTATAAACTAATGCTTGAGCTTAATTTTTCTAACATAAACCTTAGATACCAGGTAACACTTAGTTAAGTATTAATTGTGATTTCTTTCTTGTAGTTTGAGACATTTGCTAGCTTGATAGGATTTAAGCTACAGTCTGTCAAGTTTGCCAAGAGATTATGGAAGATAAGTGTGGAACATCACTCCTTCTTCAGGTATAACTTTCATCATGGTTTCTTGACATAAAAGATATAATATATACAAATATCATAGGACTATGAATTGTTGGGTTAGTGGTGATTCGATCCGATCAATGACTGAACTTTTTCAAATCGAATCACAATTCTTTTGTCATTAAGTAACCCATCTAAAACTGAAACATTGCAGTTTCTAAGTTAGATAAATTATGGAACTATGAAATAAATCAATATAAAGTGGCTTAAATTTATATATATACTCCCTTTCAATTATGTATGTACAAAATATGATCATTTTTGAAAATCAGCTTGTTTAATAAAAACACTTGTAGATGCTATAGAAGTTATTTATGATAATTTTATAGGTTGTGATATTTTTCTATCCACAGATTCAGGGAACCAGAGATACCAAAGTCAAGTAGTTTATTTCCAAGGTTTGGTTCCCGTTTTCGCTACTCAGGAAGGACTCAGTTCCAAACACGCCAAGTGGTTGCTGAAGAAAATCGAGATTCTCCTTATTTCGACAGAGTGCTAAGTAAAAGAGGGACATTTGCGGGAAGAACACAAAACCAGAGAAAACGAGATGATGGTAATGATATCTTAGTCTACTAATCTTATGTTAATTAAAAATTAATTTGAATTGCATTATTAATGGAAAGTAAATAATTAGCGGCAATAAAAAGACAAGTTATTAAATGTGTTGCAGTTTTTATTACTTTAAAACACCTTGATATTCTACTCATCTTTGTGTATAATATTATATGGTATTAAATGTTTGACAATGTGAGGTACAAGTCAACTAATATGTTGGAATATGAGAAAATACTAATTTAATATTGTATCATTCTCTAATTCAATGTAATTTAACCATTTGGAATTCTCTTCTGATATCAAACTTTTTTAAAGCCACGAAGGGTATGTCAAGTGAGTTTTTACTGTAAAAAAGTGAATCTTTTGTAATGACATAGTTTTATTGTGGAATTATTACAGAAAAAAGCATTCATTATTGTAGCAAAGAATACTTATAGGCTTTTATTTCAGTACCTGTGGAAATAAAAGTTCCATCATATCGATTCAATGATTTCATTTAGTTGATTTTATGGTGACATCTTTCTATGATAATATATGCATGTATATTTATATATATTATCATGTGTTGCAGATCGACAGCATAAGAGAGATGAACTCAGACGGCAACCTTATCCTCCACAACCCAAAGCTCCTCCTCCGGAAACGAGGAGAGAACCACCAGTAGAACATAAAAGAACACCACCAGAACCAAGACATGCCCCACCAGTTGCTCCAAAGCCAGGTGCTGCTAAACCAAAACCATCTCCAAGATCTGGATCTATGGATAATGTTTCAGTCGACAGAGAGCATACAGAATCTCTGAATGATTCTTTTGATGACATTCCAGATAGAAAAAGTAAAATGGAGAAGATGCATGGTATAGCTACACCTCTAGCGGCTGTTATGCAAAGCAAGCTGGAACATAAGAAACATGAGGAGGAGTATGAACACGAGAGAGAGCAGCAGCAGCATCATGACGATCGTGATGATCGTTTTGAACATGAGGTTGGTGACACTTGTCAGACTAGTAACCCTAACAGAGCTTTATATACCGATTCTAACAAGGTGAAAGTGAATGTAAATACTCAGAGAAATTCTGTTAAGAATGGTGTAAGTGGGAATAAGAATATTAAGGTTGATAAATTATTTTCGTACCCTGCTTCCTCAGTTGAGTCCATTCTCTCACACGGTACTTATGATGCTAATATGGCTGTCGTAAATGATTTAGGTGATAGAAGAGCTAGTGAACAAAATCTCCTTGATAATGAAAATGGCCATGCTGGTAATAAACCATCTCCATTATCACATAGTATATCTGTAGATGCTGTTTATTCAGAAATAGCACCAACGCCTGTGGAACAAGATGTTTCATTAAATGAAAATATTTATGCAGAGATAAGCGAGGTTAAGAAGCAGGTTAAAAGCAATCTAACTGAAAACACTAGTAAAAACACAATTTATGATGTTATTTCAGATGTAAGAGATAGTAATCCTGAACCTCCAGTTCTTAAAATTCATGGTAGGAAAAGTAAATTTTTCAGAGAAAATCAAAATGTAGGTAAGGATGTAACAATAAAAGATGTTAAACATGATGAAAAAATAGTACCATCCACAAACATTCCAAGCAAAGATGAGGTCAAAATGACTGATAAATCTAGGGTAAATTACTTAGGAGCAAAACCTAAAACTGTTGCTCATACTCCATTGTATGCCAAAATAAATAAGTCTAGAAAAACTCAAAAGAGTCCAGATTTAAATGATCAAGATGATTTGTCCCCCAGAAATTTAAAAGAAGAATTAAAAATGTATATTTTAACACCAGAGAAGGTAAATGAACAAAAGTCTAAGCAGAAATTTAATACACCAGTCAAGTCTGATGATTTGCAGCTAAAGAATGATTCAATTCCTGATGCTAAACTTGTTTCAAAACAATCTGACAGTTTGACTACTACAAGGGATCCTAGCAGTTTAAAACAAAAACTCACTGATTGTCCCTTAATGGATCCTGACCCAAGATTTCTAAGTAAAGAA
Source organism: Lutraria lutraria (assembly GCA_964023205.1). NCBI lineage: Eukaryota > Metazoa > Mollusca > Bivalvia > Venerida > Mactridae > Lutraria > Lutraria lutraria. The sequence goes on from OZ026845.1 coordinate 6,461,517, forward strand.
CTTGGTAAAGTCACTGATACTGAAAGTAATGACGTTTGTTACACAGAATTTAATCACAGAGATGTTGTTGACTCTAAGTATGTTGAAGATAATGCTGAAAATAGAGTTTTAGCTGTGAAAGTTTTATCATTGTCATCTTTAGGTGATAATGATTCTGTTCATAATATTTCATCTGGTGGCTTTGATTCTGCGAATGATATATCAGCTCTAGAAATTGATGGTAATGAAAATGTTACTGAAGATTTTAATGATAAAACAAAAATTCCAATGAGTACTTCCCTATCAAGTTTATATCAGTTGACTTTTGATTCAAGTTTTTCTTTTAATGGTGGAGAGGAAGAAAGTTCTATAAAGTATGAGGATAAACCAAACCTTGCTGTTAATAATTCTAAAATGTCTGACATATGTGGTCCTAATTTGATAAATGTTTGTGCAAAGACTCAGACTAAGACATTGAAAACTGATTTTAGCGATGATTTTAGAACTCCATCAGATTGGGTTGTTGATCCTGATGAAATCTTGGAACAATTCAGTACAGTCTCTACTGATTCTAGTGACTTTGAAAACACAAGTCCTGCTGATGCAAGCTGTTCATCCAGAGCAAAAAGAAATAACATCAATTTGCTAGAAGTTCCAAAGTCAGTGAAAAAGAAAATAGGAAAGAGAGATGGTGCTGTAGTGATCAAACAAGAACACAATTATTCTGAAGATACTCTGTCATTTGGCCATTGTCGTACCTCTGAAAATATTACCATCAAACAGATGAAAGATCCAAAATATGAAACTAAGGGTAAAGCCAGTGAGACTTTTTCTCTTGAATGTTTTAATGAAGAACCATATAAAAGACAACTCTTTGTGCAAAGAACAAGCAGTCAACCAGCAGAAGTAATAACTTCGAGAAATGAACCTATCAAAGATATTGAAATGGAATTTTTTAAACCTCCGAAGTGTCCTGAGGATATTCAAGTTACATCTCAAAACAGACGTGGAATAGTTGAATCAAAAACATTAACTACAGAATCTCAAATTGACTCAGTAAAAGACATTTCTCAAGGCAATTCTTCTAAACAAGATGCATATAGTAGTGAATTTGACAAAGAATCAAAAGGTCATGGCTTAGATGTTCCTAAGGCTTATGACACAAAAGAATCTGATTTAACTCCACGGATGAAGCTTAATGAAACATGTTCTTCCAGTTCCAAATCTCTTAAAAGTGGAAGTTTAGTGAAACGTAAACTTGATTTTACTGACCATGTTACACGTAGTCATGATCAGAAATATACTCCAATAGTTAAAGGAAGTAAAGTGTTTGTCCCTCATGGACCGTCTTCTAGAGGCACCACACATTCAAATGTCTGTGATGGTGTTACAAGTAATGACTTCAGAGATCTTTGTGTTGATGAGTTAAAGCCTGAAAAGACAGCTTCAAATGACATTCCAAACTGTGATAAGAGTGGCACGATTGAATGTGGTTTAAATGTTAAGGACTCATACAAACAGAATATTTCATGTGAAGAAGAAGAAATAATTGCTGGAAATATTAAGTCCCAGTCAAGTAACACAACTCAATCCAGTGTGCCGAAGCCTTCTGATGGTGTCTCCAAGATTTCTGTGCTGAGTCAAGAAAGTACTAAAGAGGACTTACAAAGTAATCACATTCTGAAAGCTAAAAAAGGAGAACCCATGAAGAATTTAGGTTCTAGGCAAGAGTTAAGAAGTTGTAAGCTTGATAGTTCATATGATAGTATCACAAGCTTGTCATCTAACAGTGAAACATCATCATGTCCTAAAGGTAAAAAGAAAGTATCTCCTGGAGTTATACACATGCTTAATCCATGTCCTTCTGGCTGGATTGAAGGCGGTCTGAAACCCAAGAACGCCACTAGATTAAAACCAGATAAATATAAAAGGAAAGAAAAGTCTAAATTTACTGTGTCTGTTTTAGATTTTGAACCAAAACCTGTTGATACTTTTGCAAGCACTTCAATGCATCGACAAAACATTTCATGTTTAGATTCTGATTTAACTAACCCTGAAAATAATATACAAAGTAATGGAACTAGTCAAACTATGACAGATGAACAGATTGCGGCTCCTAAAGTTGAATTGCTCTGTCAAAGAGTTTGGAAATATCCTAAAGGTAAAACAGATAGCAATGAAGATTTAGATTTTTTGAATAGAAATGAGCAGGACCCATCAAATATAGATAAGAATAGTACTTCAAATACTAAACATAACGAAAATTCTAAACCTGAAAATTCCAGTAGAGAGAAAGCTAAGCAAAATAATGACACCAGTTTAAAAGAATGTTCTGATAAGGGAACTGTAGATGAGCAAATGGCAAATACTGACATTTCTGTTGATAAATTATGTAGTGTAGAAACTGCATATCTCAAAAGTGTAAAGGATGACACAAATGACAATGTTCCAATTGACAAAATAAAAACTAATGATTTAGATGTAACAGAATTAGAACGTGTAAATAATGTTTTTTCTGATTATAAAGTAACAGAAACAGATCTGAATGAGGATACATTAGTTGATAAATGTAAAGCACTGAACACTGATGACAGTTTGAAAAAAGAAACTTTACTGACTAGTTTGAAATCTGAACAACAAAATTTGTGTTCAAAATTAAAGTCTCTTGGATTAGGTAATATCGCATTAGATGAAAATGCATTGCAAAAGCAGATGACTGAAATGTATTCAGTTGATTATGAACCTAGAAACAGTTCTGAGTCTGATTCAGACTCTGAACCCACTGACACTGATTCTGATTCAGGAGATGAAATAGAATTAGCCTGTTTTGAAATGCCTGGGAGGACTGCACCTATAGATCCTGACATTTGTCAGACAAATGGTAGTTATATTTATGGTGAGTGTCAGAGTGATTCTACTGATGGAAACAAACATTTTGCTATTGATTGTAGTTTTGAAGATGTAACATCATACAGTATGAATGAGTCTAAAGAAACTGATAATGCATCAATATTATGTGAATGTAATTTTCAAAAATCTGCCAATGGTAGGTGTAAATTACATCCACATCAAACTAAAGGCAAATTCTCTGAGAAGGTACCTGATATAATTGATGAAACCCCATATATTCCTAAAAGGTCAAATTTAAAAGGTAGGTCCAAAAGTGAACCCTACCTACTGGGAAGAAAAGTTAAATTTGAAGAAAATTTACCAGTTTACAAATCAACAAATAATATAGATCAAATAAAATCGAAAGAAAAAGATACGAACAAGAACAGTGAAGAAGATGGTATGAAATACATTGAAGATTTTATTAATGGTTTGTTTTCATCAAAACCATGTGAGCTAGAAAGACCTGTTTCTGAACATTCTGATAATAGTGAAAATGGAATAAATGGTGGCATGAATAAGCCAAGAAGAATTGGAACTGGAAACAATGAAGTTAAACTGAAAAAATCTCCAAGAATAGCAAAACCTGTATTAGGTAGAAGGTCACATTTTGATGAGGATGAAAATGCATCAGGAGATATTGACAGGTTTAATCCTCCTGATTTGAATAATTATGACAATATCCCTACCATACTTCTTACATACCCGTCCAGTTGTGCAAGCGACTCTAACAAAATGCCTGGGGAATTCAAGTCTTATAATGCTAAGCAAACTTTTCACCAATATTCTAATTTGGGCTCTTCCAATTTTCAAACTCACTCAGATGAGCAGTTTGAGCCTGATAAAGAAGATGCAGGTTCAAAAGAGTACACTTCAACATGTGCTGCAGAATTGAAGCAAACATTTGATGAATCTGTGGTTGGAAACAGTTCTGTACTTGCTGATTCAAACCCTCTATCTTATACAACTGTCTTTGCTCCCAGTTCCACTAAAACTCCTGTCTGGCCTGAGTCTCAAATTTCTCTCATAAGTCATGACCTTCCTGTGAATCCAAGATCAATTAAATTTTCAGTAGCCAATGATGAGTTTCCCCATTCTACAGATGAACCTCAGATTCAAACCAATATGTTAACTTGCAAATCTTCTGCACAACTTGATAATCACCACAGAAACAATGCTCCAATGCCGTCTGAAATGCCAGTAGTCCATAGAAGGCCTTATGAAACTCATTCATTTAGTGATAAAAGTGGTGAATGTGATCCCAGTGTTGTCAGAGATGTTGCAACATTACGTGGTGATGGAGACAATAATAGGTTTGATAAACCAGTCACTGAAGAACAGGCCCCTGCAAGATTTGGTTCTAATTGTATAAATGATGTAATTCCATCTACTACCAGAGCTTCATTTCATTCTAAACCTTCAGAGGGTGTAAGAAAATACACTTTTACATTAAATGATGACTCGGATCCTGAATCTCCAACCATCAAGTCTGTAACATATGAATACGTAACTGAATATAAACTAAACAATGTTAAAATTCATTACCAACATAACCGTAAAACACAAACTGATCCAAATTTAGAGGCGAGTGAAAGCCAATCTGATAAAACTTTATATGGCAGGCTTAAAGATAAACTAAATGATGATAGATCTGATGTTCCTGGTACTAGTATACCTGTTGAAGAAGTGTTCCATAAATCTGTATGTTATCCTCTTGGTCCTATTCAAGGTTGTGATATTGCTGAGACTTTTGAAAATGATGTAAAGGATTATGTTGAACAGGAAATTATACAAAAATCTATTAACATTATTAGAAAAAGTAACAATTCCAAGACTCTGACAGGTCAGGCCACACAAGGTCATTATGAATGTTATGAAAATTCTTCAAAAGAAGAAAAGAACACTACAGGTTTTGATGATGAAATTATGACTGTTGCAAGCAGTAATGGTACAAATGCTTGCACTGAGAGTCTTGTTCAAAATACTTATGTTCCATATGACAATAAGTCTGGTTGTGATAGTGATTTTAAAGGTGAAGATAGCGACACAGAATCAGTGAAGGGAGAACCTATTAAAATGTCAGAACACAAATTTTCTTCAATAAATTCATCAAATGCATCAAATGATTTTCCACAAGCAAAGGTTGCTAAGATACCACAATTTAGCTTGAATGGAAAGCAGATTATCGAACATGACTCTAAAAAGTATGTTTGGCAGGCGCTGAAAACAAATATACCGTTTCGTTATCCAAAGCATATAAAAGAGGAAAGTTTCGATGATGAAGCTAAACTTCAGAAAAATTGGACTCTCTGCATGGAAGGGGTTGACAAACTATTAGTACAGCAACAAACAAACCAAGAAAAACATGTCAATGCTAGCAACGATAAGCCATGTAAAAAAGTCCATGAAATGCTTGTAAAAGGTAATGATATTATGCCAGCTGACTTAGATGATGAGGTTGATGAAGGTGAAGATGAAGAAGATAGATCCCAGTTAAGTGCAGAAGATAATGTTTACTCTGCTATTATGCAAGAGCAGCTTCCTTCCATTGACCATCTGGACCATTCAGATGAGGCAATGATGCTTGTACAAACTGTAGCAGCCATTGCTCTTGGGGCTGTGCTAGTCTTCATTTTACCATACATGGGCTAAACTCTAATCCATGTATGAATTCCGTTCACGTTGAGGTCTAAATCTCTGTTCTAACCACATCAGATTCTGTTAATTTCTCAGTAGAGGATAGATTCTCCAATCACATTTTGTATGTTTGGGACAAATATAGATAAAATTTAAATTTTATAAAGATAATATTCACAGTTAGTAAATAAATAATATTTAAAACTCCTGTCAGGTCTTAAAATTGTTAACATATCAGATAAATTTTCTGTCTAGCTGTCTTTGATTCAATTCTGTGTTACCATGATAGTCCTATAAATTTTTAATTTCTTAAGATGCACTGAATGATCGGCTGAGATATACCTGTTATACTGTTACCAATATTGCCAAAACCATTTCATGGATGAATTGAGATTCTCAGCTGACTGCTGTAATATGATGAATGTAGATTTCAGGAAGTGCCCTCTGTTAGTAATATAATGATCTTAATATTTACCGGTATACTTTCCAATGAGTCAATTACCGGTATTATTAATCATGCCTATAGGTTTATATGATAAAATTAGAATCAAAGTTCTTACTCATGATTATAAACTGAATGAAAACTTATTGATCATTAATGTGATCATTACAGAATGTAATTAATTGAATTTATTTTCTTTTCTTTTTCTCATTTCATTATTTCTTGTATATAATAACTAAATATTTCACTCTTTTGTCTAATGCTCTAAGTCTTTCTTTTCATTGTCTACACCTCAGTGATATTGTAAAATTATGTATTTATTTTAGTATTAATGCTTTTTAATGAAAATCCATTTTCATCTATATCTTGTGCAATATTACAGATTTTTATTTCATACATTTAAGCTATATGTGCTAACAATATTTATACAAATGTATAATAAATATTTTATTTACTTATTTATCTAAAATAATGCATCTAAATCCTTACAGTTGTGATAATTTTAGTTATGTACTATACATGTGACCATGTGAACTAAATATATTTACTGGTACATAACTTTATGACATTATAATAACATAAACTTTGTGCCACATAATCAATTTCAATTTACAATATTTGTATGATTTAACTAATTGATATATAGTAAACCCTGTTTGTACAAACCTTTTTAGTGAGAATGAAAAATTATCTATTCTGAAGCTGGTCTTTATGAGAGAAAAAATAAAAAACAAACCAAATTCTTTAGAAACAAGTTTAGTTTGGTTGGATTGAAAATTAAAGAATTGGGATGTTTAGCCAGGTGGTCTTTTAAAAGTTTTTTTTGGACACAGGTTTGACAGCACAGTGAAATCTGTGTTAGTTGCCACCTCCAAATAAAGGCAATTCTTTTAAAAATCATCATTGATTATTTAGAACAAAACAACCTCCAAATAAAGGTCATCTGTCAATAAAGACCATCTTTTGTCTTTCTCATGGGTTGCATTTGTTCACATGTTTGACTGTATATGATGTAAAATTTAAAAAAAACGGTACTATAACAGTGATGTCCCATTCTGATTTGAATAATGATGTAAAATAATGATTTCATTTTATATTCGTCACAAAATTTTCTCGTCTCAATCTGTGATTTCTTGCGCACAAAATTCATTTATAATTTATTTATTGTGTTATAATATTATACATGTCATCATTTCTGTCTCAATTATTTATTTTTTATGCTTTGTGATACAGTTATTTGAGTTTAATGAAATACTTATCTAGCTAGCATTTTATAAAAGTTTTCTGTAAAGAATATATTTTAGTAATTTACTCATTCTGCTGTGAAGTAACTGTGAGTCATATACTCATAACAAAGTTATGTGTAACTTGAACAAAAATTTGATTCGGTTAATAAACTAAGTCATATTAAAAAATGTTACAATTTAATACAGGTATTATTCTTTCAACCTTAATCTAAATATTATACCTGGTGTTGACATGATAGTTTTATAAAAATGGAAAAAGTTTTACATAACTATTGTCTGGAGGAAATAATCTTATTCATAAATTGTTACATTTTATAATAAATTCATATCACAAATTCAGGCCAAAACTGATTTAACTCAACTTTAATCATTCAACAGTTACCTTCATATATTGTCAAACCATTGGTCTACACCCACTTGATAAAATAAAATGCTTAAAATATGCATATCAAAATAACATTTTGGCTTATTTATTGTGCAGTGGGCTACTGCACAATCATAAATAGTGCAGATTTTCAGATAATGAAAAGATAATATTCACAGTTAGTAAATAAATAATATTTAAAACTGTCAGGTCTTAAAATTGTTAACATATCAGAGCTGTATTCAATGTGATACATGTATTAATCATGTCATTATGTGTTGTTTGAAATATAATGTTGTGTCAGTTGAATATTAATATTAATTTACCATATATCAATGAATCATTCCTGTTAAGATGTAATTTTCATTTAGAGTGCCCTTATATTTGGATTTATGATCCTAATTAACAGTAACTGTAAAGGCTGTGTTAGGGGTTGATTGGTGGCCCAGTGGTATATGCTGGATTACCGATTGAAAGGGTGCGGGTTCGAATCTCGGTTCTGCCTTCTGATATTTCAGAGATGCTTTTTCAGTGACCCCATCCCATCCACTGAGCCCAGTACTGTGTTTAGAAAATTACTTATTTTTAAACTTTTCACTGTTAATACTTACCTAAATTCACATGATGTGTGACTTGTTTAAATTATAGACTTTCCTTTTTGAAAGTTAGATTTGCACAAATAATATTTTTTTGATAAATTGCACAGAATTATTTACTACAAGTCCTAAAACAACGTTTATATGTACTGAATATTTGTTCAAAACAATTTACACTTTTATATTTAAAAGCACATTTATACATTCAGTCAAATATTTGTCATAATTGTACCAGCTACTAACTGAAAGTCAGACAGATGTTAATTGATAGATGGATGTTTTTGAAACACTATAACATATTGTTCTCATTTCACTTTCGAGAAAAGCATGCATTTTCATACTGTACAATCATGTGCTTACTAGATTGAAACATTCATTGATAGTGATACAGAACCTAAACCGTTAAACTGTTATATCTAATTAACGCTACTGTCTATTACTGTGCTTCTTTGCTTTACAAGCACTCAGATCACTTTTGCCATCAGTCCTTTTAGGAGTTAAGGAGGATATAGGAGTAGAATTTACTAATATATGAAACATATATTTCATGATTGGTTAAATTTCATAGAAGTTAACAGATTAAGTTAATTGTTTAATCTTGTATAAAAATTGAGACAGCCTAGACTCAAGGTTTATTAGTAACAGTGAAACCTGCATATAAACCCTTTTGGAGTCTGAACAGTGGTATTTGAATTATTATCAGTCATAGGGTTAAAATGAACTGCAAATTCAAAAACAGAAATTGGGTTTTTACAGCGAGTTAAAGGTGCACGATCTGAAGCACAGAGTTGACTGTATTTCTGGTACATATTTTTAGCCTGAGTTGACCCTCAAACTCATTTGATTTGAGCATTAACTTAATCTAAGTAGTTTTATGAAGATTAACCAAGATCATGATGATGGATTTATGAGATTATCTTGTATCATGTCATGCTGACAACTAATGTATGATACCTAATTACCAATACTAATATCAACAGAACAACTGTAGATTTGAAGAAAAATGCTTAACTTTTTCTGGAAAGTTCCATTTTGATATCACTTATTTTTTCATTAAACATTAATATTTCACCATTTTTCTATTCTGTTAATTATGTCCATGTTGTTCTGTTGATATGGATTTATTTAGTTGTTTGTTCTAACATCTGTATCTTGTAGATAGTTGTTTGGTTTTGGCTGCTTGCTTATAATATATATTAATTAATGCTAATACATGAAAAAATGTTTGTTTCTGGTCATTTTCTTCATTAAAAGAAGAGTAGGTTGGTAAGGGAACTTGGAAGGCATGCAGAAAGGTTAAAAAAGTGAGAAAGCTGACCTAATAAAAGTTTATGGTTGTGTGTGGGGGGGAGATAGATCTAGTTACCAGAAACAAACAACATTTTTTTTGTGCCTAATGTCTATGTCTTGAAACAATCCCAACGAAGTAGGCCTAGTCTTCAAATACTCAATACTAAAAAAACACTTTTATTTTTTTGTTTGTCGTAGTCATATACATGTATCTTTCATATAATTCAGTAAATCTTTGTTCTGCCTGTCATCTTTACTAATTGTTTCAATATGTCTGTGCATTTGACCTCATGACCTCTCTCATATAAGTCTAGTATGATATTAATTATGTCTGGTGAACTTGTCTTTATGACAGTCATATAGTACATATATACTGTACATTATTTATAATTTAACGAAGGACAAAAACTGTTTCCCTTTTTTGGAAGAAATTCACTCATGCATACTGTTTATTGCTTACAGCTTCTTGAAATATGTTGGTCAATTATTTATCTGCATTTTGAATGAATGCTTTATACATGTGTTCAATTAAGCGCCATTTTCATAAAACTAATTCTATTTATTAATTAATTTTCCCTAATTTTACGCACCCCAATATGCCAAACATTTTAATTTATCTTACAGCTGTCCCTTTTCTGAAATGTAATGAAATTTGTAAAGTTGAAGTTAAAAGTAAAACCATGATCAGTGTATTAGTCTTAGTGGGTAGTTAAAGATAGTTATAGCTTGCTAATTTTATTATGTTTAGTCCATTCGGAGTGCATGTTTATTGTGATGCTTCCCCCTTTTTGTTTTTGTTTTTTTTCATATCAAATACTAGAAAGCCACCTTTTATTAATCCTTGATGCAACGACTGATATTGACTGTTAAACTTTTATGATGATTATTATTATAATGTTTCTATGGTGTTCAATAAAGTTCTTAACATACTAATATAGAGTCTGTAGTTTATTATAATCTAACCTACGAGCATGTACAATCATAATTACAGCAGTAATATACACATATATACTGAACTAATCATATATAACCTAAAGCAATAATATTTTTACTAATCACTAATATTAACATTGAATCAATATATTGTATATGATTAAACATCATAATATATATGCACATACTCACTGGACTAAACATGTTGTTATTTTAAGTTCTATGCTGTTGAAATGTATTATACTCATCCCCTTGCCCCTTTGATAGAGCGATTGTTTTAGCTTTCTGATCCTTTGCAGTGATTATTTCTTTTGTGATCTGTTGATTCCTACTGCCACAACATACCATGTGATGCTGGATAGCATATTAAGATAGGGGCCTCATTGGTAATCACTAGCCCCTTACAGTTGTAATTGGAAATCCCACCTGGTACCAAATTTCACATGTGAATGCGGAAGCTGCTCAGTTAGCTTAGGGAAGGTCAAATGACCATGGCTGTAAAAAAACATGTTAAGAAGAAGTGTTTATTATGCAGAAAGATTGAATGAAATATTCTGAAATTTCTGCTGTGGCAGTGGTTAATTTATTCTAGTAAGGGAGACAAATCACTGTTTGGAATACTTATTTCAGTGGCTTGAAGCTTGTATATTCAGCCTTTCCTGTAGAAAATAAGTCCGGCATAACATTCTTTTTTGTGCTAAAGGGGCACTTTCAAACTAGAGGCTCATACCTTGCAGGGCAAGTTGACTGGTTTCTCATTATGTAAAACCTGATCTTGACAACAGTTGTATTAATAATACAGCAGTTCTCAAGATTAGGTTTTACATTATGGGTACCAAAAAAATTACTGAAGATAAATATGTCATCTTGCTGGGCCAATGCAACATTGTATCATAAATTAAGAATGCTAGACTGACCATTTGACATATAGGAGTATTTTACAGATGATCTATTTTCATATATACGTTAGCTGTGATATCATCTGTTATAGTCCCTCTTGCCTTCAATGCGGAACAAGTAAAGTTTGGTCTGAACTAGGATCATGTAATTTCTTGTTTATTTAACATATTACTGGGTTTGTAATAAAAGAGTTGTGCTATCCCTTCTTTTGACCATCTCTTCAAGGTGTGTTCCTTATTGCTTCACTGTTTACTTCTAGTAACTGTTCTATTTCTACTTAACTTGTTTCTCTAAGAACTATTATGGAAGTTACTACATGTATACCTCAAGTTAGTTATATTTTCAAACCTTTTATCTGTATATATTTCAACAGCATAGGACAAAACATCATTGGTTTGTTTACATACTCATAAAATCACCATAGGATGTATAAATGGAAACAGTGCTGTTCGGCATTGGAAAATATATACAGTCAAACTTATGAACAAAGGCCACTCTTGGTAAAGACAAAATGTGGCCATTATTGACAGGTGACCTATATTCAGAGGTCATTTTATTCTTAATTATGGCTAACAGTTTTTAAAAGAATAACCTTTATTCTTAGGATGGCTGTTATTTGGAGGTGATTGCTAACACAGGTTTGACTGTATACACTTCCATTAACAAACAGAATGTTCCCTTTTATATACACAAGTGACATCTAATCATAAATACATATACTGCTGGATGCATCAGCCGTCTAGAACATACTCCTGACTGCATGGCTATTCTTGCACTAAGTGAGCCATACAGATGTCAGTCATATCCGGCAATGTGATTTTCACAGACAGACGCTATCAAAAGATTCAAAGCATTACATCACAAGGTTAATAAACAGATTATGAATTAGTAAATTCATGTACACATTTGTACTGAAATATTTGAATCAACAATTAAGTGAAAAGAAAATAACTTTATGATTGCCAATGGAAATTTTGTAAAAATGCTGCTCACAGATGTGATTCATCTTGCAAGTATGAGCTAAACCAGGAAATGTTGTGGTCTTTACTAAAACACCACTAACAGTGCACTCTAAGTGTTCAATTACTACACTAGCTTATGCACAAAAATCTTATCAGGTCTACAAAAAATGCAATATCTTTTCTGAACCCAGACAAGACACTATGTAACACAATATAATATCATACAGTACTGAATAACTTACATGCTATAGTACTAACACACCAGTATTGGTAGTAAAACATTAGTGCTGAAATTACATGCATTCATTAAATCCATGTATAGGTTAGAGTGCATATTTGGGTGTTCTTTGTAAATAAGAAACCAAAAGGAGCGTTATAGCAACTACATGTGTACTGAATGATATATATATAACATATGTACATGGTCTATGTATATCTACAAGATCTACGTTTTGTTGAATTTCCCTGTATTACCAATAAACATGATTGTTTGAAGGAACAAGATAGTCGTCCAATGACACCTGAGGTGATTGACCAAGACTACACTGTTCTTCCATCTAACAGACCTCCACCTTCGGCCATGTCAGATAAGGAGAAGAAAGCTTTTGCTAAAAAAGAGAAAGAAAGGATAAAGGTAAAGTATATTTGTTATAGTAACAAAAGGTGTGGTGATTGTGGTTTTCAGACAAGTCTCAAAATTCAGCCATCTGATTGGTTACTTTGAAATCATTTGACAGATTGACCAATAGAAGCACTGCATTTTTTAGATAGATTTTCAAAACTCAATAAAAAATATCAGAAATTTAAATGTCAGTTATATATGTTTAGACTTTCTAATTTTTTTGTTGAATAAAAATGGATATTTTTGGGGATGTTTTATGACCAAGGTTCACTAGATTATTATAAACATGTTTAAACAAGCATACCATATTAGAATTGTGTTGTTTTATTTTACATGTGTTACATGTAGACATGTGCAACACATAAACCACTTGTTCCAGTGTTGATTCAACTAATGATATATTCTAAGGAAACTACATTTCTGTCAAGATGTAGTCTTCATATCATTGTTTAAGAGATATTTGGAAGTTCAAGTGTGGTGATATAGCTCAATTCAATGTCTTTAAACATTTTTTTTACAATCTCTGCTTATTTGAGAATAATATCCTAATAAGCTCATGAATTGATCTTTTTTCTTTATTTATGTAAAGTTTTACAGAATATTTCCTAATAAATGCCCCACCCTAATTTCAATTAAGTCACTATGACTGCTGTTACAATCAATTCTTTTTCTAGACAATTAAAACTCCTTTGAAATGTAATATATTAGATGAGCTCCCAGGGGCATTAATGAGGGAATGTTTGGTAACTGAATTGAATAGGTAAATTTTGTTGGAAACAGTATCTCAATGACATAATTATACCGGTATTCTTTGATAGAGAGAAAAAGAGGAAGAAAAGAGGAGAAAGAAGGAAGAAGAAAAGGAAAGAAAAAGACTGGACAAGGAGAAGAAAGCAATGTTAGATGAAGAAAAGAAAGCTGCTAAGCAGAAGTCTAAACAAAAGGTAGGAAGTCTGCCAATTTCTCGAAAGATTTAGTTAAATTGACCAGTAGAAGTTTTAAAGCATCGGACCCTGGTCTGGATAGCCATGTGGTCTCCATTTCATGGTTGTTTTTAGCACATGTACGATTGTTATAGTTTAACTATGTTTTAGTGTGCAACCTTAAAAATAATGTCAGCATTTGTATATTTATTCTTTGTACACAATTATTAACAGTGTTTATGAAGCTTTACATTAATTGGTATATGTAGAATTTTATTAGTAAAATTAAAATATTTTATGATTTATTGTACAATAGATTATCAGTAGGACATTATATCACAATGTTTATCAGGCTTAGGTGAAACTGTCATACTGAAGTATCATAATTTATATTTTGTGAAATGATTTATGATTTTAGTGAAAAACTGTTTTATAAACTCGCTTTAGATCAATATGCTTCTATGTGTGGTTTCAAATGTCTTTGATTAGCTAAAATTTTGTTGCATTAAATTATCAATCAAATATATGCCACAATTAAAGGGTTCAAGGAGTTTGACTCCCGATCGAGATGCTAGAGAAAGAAGGGACAGCAGGGGAAGCAATGACATTGGACGAGATTGGGACCATGCCAGATCTCAGGATGAACGTGGACCTGTGACACCAGAGAGAAGTAGGAAAAGACTGAGCAGTTTTGAGGATATCAAGGTAATAGAAAGACAGCAGAATCACTAAACTTCCTGTTTCAATTTAGGCAAAAAAAGTTTGTGTTTATTTCAGGATACCCGACTTACTCTAATTTATCAACCCACCCTGCAACCCTAGACCATTTATTAGGCCTGAGGAATAATACATCCCCTTTCTAACTATTTTTACCTTTTCACACACTTTTATGATCAAGCCAAAAAAATAGTTCTGACCTGCCTGCTCTATTTTATATTTGCATGTAACCGGAAACAAAGAAGTTTTTGATTCTAAGTGTAGTAAATAGAAGTTGAGTCCCTGGGCTGTCTAAAACATGAATAAACAATATAGTGGTAATAGACCTGTGATCATAAAATTGTTGAGTAAATCATTTTGATCACATTTTTACTAAGACAGAAATTTTTTAAATAATAATTTTTAATTGCAAAAGCTGCTGTGACCTTAATATATGTAAGTTAGACTCAAAATGATTTGTTTTCCTTAGGCTTAAAAAATACTCTAGCGATGTTGGTGTGAAAAGTTTAGGAAGTGGGTAACCAGAAACCAACATTACTTTAATGCCTTATTGACATCACTTCTATTTGTTATCTCCCCTTACTAAGCTTTTGATATTGTGTTACTGTTTTCTGGGCATGTGTGAATCTTCTCTTGTGTCTTTCATCTCTATGTTGGTCAACAAATTTAAGCTAGAAAGCTTAAATGCTCTGATAAATGAATTATTTTGTGTTTGGAAACAAATTGCTACATTAATGATCTTACAACTATTGGAAGTGATTGAGATTATTTCATTTTTCACATGCATTGATCAGAAATGTAAGCATGTGATTCAAGGATGATCAGTGGTCGAGTGGCATGCTGGACTACTGTAGGAAAGGTTGTGGCTTGAAATTTCTCGGGGATGCTTTTTCAGTGTCCCCATCCGAACTACCAAGCCAAGTACTGTGTCTATAAAATCATATGAAAAGGGCTAGATGTGTAACGGTACTTTACACTGAGCACAATAAAGAATCAGTAATAATTAATTGAAATAAAAGAAGGAATATAAATGCCCTGTTTTCCTGTTTCTTCTCTCCCCTCTCTCTGGGGCAGCCCTGAAATGACCATAACCGTCATATGGACCGTTAAACAACAGATGAAGCATGTGATCTATGGCATTATGTTAATATCCACTGCATGCATGATCATTAACTTATCATAACATATCATCTACTTTTATTACACCCTACCTTTTCAGCATCACCAAAGTTCTTTTAAACAGGTAAAAACTAAATCCAGCTAGCTTTGCTTCTCCCCATAAACAGCTTCAAGAAAATCATTTAAATTGTACATTGTGCTTCTGTCTCGTTCTTGGTTTCCATGACTACACCATTTTTTTAATGTATGTGCATGGTTGTCATGGTTACATGTATTTGTTTTGTTTGTATTTAAGAGCTTCTCATATGAATTCATGAAAAATTAGCCAGCTGCAATCAGACTTGGGGTGATTGAATTTGTAATTGCAATTAATTGCAATTTAATTACAATTGGCCAAGTAATTGAAAGTAATGTGTAATTGGATGTATTACAATACTGCAATATGAATTCATGGTAAAATTTTGCAGATTATTATAGTTTTTGATTATCATAATTGTACATGTATCATAATTGTGATAAACCTATTGACCCTTTCTTGTGTTTTGCAAAGAAATTCCAGAAGATATTCATGGCTATGGAATGCCATTTATACTTAAATTGTTTTGGAGCTATGATTCAACTTATGTTTGTAATGATTTGCTGCGAATGTTTTGATTCACATAAGACTAATAAGCTTGCGTGATGTTTGTTTATATAATAATATACAGGGTATATCTATTAATGTTGAAATGAGTAATACTTTAGATAACCTGGGCTACTATGATTCATATCTAGAGACTAACTTTGTATGAAGATGGTAAGGGCTGTCATTTGTTTGTACTAATTATTAACTAATTCTGCTTCAAATTATAAAATAAGGTCTAGTCAAAATATCATTTCAGGTCATAATTCAGATAAAAGATTGAAATGGTTACCTGTATTCAAATATCTGGTTATGGTAACTGTCCAACTATCAGTTACTAGTAGTAAAAATGGTAACCATTTGAAATACTTATATTTTGGCTAATTATCATATAAAATTGAAATATTATTGCAAGCCTAATTTTATTGAATCAATAATTGTTACCAAATTATGCAAATCAGATATATCAAGACATATCAAATGGCAGCCCTGAAATGTTGTATGCATGCAGTTGTTGTCATGTCCTGCATGTTTGTTTATTTCATCTAATAGAAAGAGACAGAGAGAGAAGGTGAACGACCCCCGACCCCGCCATCACCTCTAGGGTCAAAGGGCAGGGATGATTCGAATGATGACTCATATGATGACAGAGATGATCATCCTAAGGTTATTTAGAACACTTTTATCAACATAGATGTGTCTAGATAACTAGTTTAGTACTAAATTTTTTTACTATAACAAATCTACACAATATATTGCTTTACTGCTATTTTTTCTGTATCTAGCCTTCTCATTTATGTTTTGGACTTTTTTCTCAACCTAGAATAATGTATCACCTCATGTGATAGATAATTATTTACTTGATGAAAAGTCTTTTTAATGCACTGCATATGTTCACCAAGAAAGATAGATATTTATTGAACATAACCCCTGTAATATACTCATTCATACTTCATTAACTATTCATCAACAATGCAAAAAATTTTCAATCATGTTTTCATAAATTCATTTTAAAAGGGAAATTATCTACTGATAGGTCATGTTTCCTAATTTAATTCATACGCTGTATGCACCAATCTTTTCTTGCATAATTTTCACCTGATATTGAATAAGTCATATTTTTTAACAATCAGCCTGAGATGATACAAAATTTGTAGTTTTGTATTTGATTTTTTCTCAAGTGTATTTTTTTTCGTCTGCGTCTTTCTCTAATGTTGAATTTATTTATATCTAGGTAGTTGTCACTTAAAATGCTCCATTTATACTAACAATGTATGATACCTCTGTCACTACCTCATATAACATATTTTTATAAAGTTGTGTTCTACCACTGTGCTGTAAATTACCGGTACCTATGTTATATTGAAATTGTTTAACATAATTATCATGACTTTGTTAGATAATAGAAAATGATATCAAGATTCATAGATCAACTATTTGTTTTGGTAGAGTATATGGGCAATGATAGCTATATACTCTTAAGAAATATAGATTTTTCATAGTAGTACAAAAAATGTATATATATGATGATAATTGATGATGATGTGTGGTAATAAAAAAATCTTGATGTTTAGATCATCTCTGGAATTAAAACAATCAAGTCTTTTAATTTTGTGAATCACAGAATCAGTCATATTTAGTTTAGATATAAATATTGAAAATTTAACATATTAATGAAGAGGTTTTCTGTTTACTGTGAAGAAGAAGGGTTCTTAAATCATCCAACTTCCTGTCTGTGAGGTGCATTCTCAGGTTAAATTGAAGTGGATTCAAGAACATGATAGGTTCTGAAAGTCACTGGTTTTACCCTATCTCAGTCATGAATTTTATTGATTTTTGTGCAAAAAATGTTACACTAAGCTGCATATTTGCATATAAGTATGATATATATGTATGCATGTGCCTGTCAACCTTAGCCTAGCTTTATAAAGCTTTATTTTGTACGGGAAAGCACAATAAATTGGCTTGTTGCTTTGAATTGAGATTTTTAATAGGTTAAATACTGTGGAATCATTAATTTTCGTTGGGGATTTAATTTCGTGGACATTGTGGGTCGACTCATCCACTAAATCAAATCCCGACAAATTTAAATGCAGAGGTAAGGCTTTAAAAATCAGAATCCACAAATTTATGTCCCCACGAAATAGCCATTCTAGTAAAGACCATGAACATTGAGCCCAACGAAAATAAATGAAAATGCAGTAGACAGTTTATCATTGCATGGTTAAAGATGCATATCAACTATCTGTAGTTTCAGAAGCTTTA
This sequence comes from Lutraria lutraria, assembly GCA_964023205.1. NCBI lineage: Eukaryota > Metazoa > Mollusca > Bivalvia > Venerida > Mactridae > Lutraria > Lutraria lutraria. Next base: position 6,480,024 of record OZ026845.1, read on the forward strand.
AGTTTTAATTACTAACTACAGTCAAGCCCGTGAACAAAGGCCACCCTTGGAAAAGACATAATGTGACCTGTATTGACAGGTGATCCTTATTTGGAGATCATTTTGTTCTATATAATCAATGACAGTTTTAAAAAGAATAAGTATTACCGGTAATCACATTCAGAGGTGGCCCCTAATACACAGGTTTGATTGTATATTCATTCTAGATAATTTTCAGTGATGTTATTCTATATGAACCCTTTATTTTGAATTGTGTTTAAATATGTTAGATCTTATATAATAATTACATATAAGTTAAGGGCTTTCACATTTACTGGTACATTGTATTTGATAAAGCCAGCTTATTATATGACAGTTGTAATTGAATTATTTTTGTGTTATTGGTTTAATATAACTAAGGATAAAGTATAAAGGATAAACTAACTTAAATATTTAATTTTGTGTGCTTTCTGTATCATACTTGCCATGCTAAATATATTGTCTTTGCTGCTTTTTGTCTTATTTCTGAAATTTCTTATTCTTTGTTATAATTATTTATAGTGATATATATAATATACAATTCATTGCTTGTCAATTACCCCACACTAGCATTATATAGTAACCGTCCACTGTTTAGTTATACTCGTATAATAGTATTTATAGACAAATACATGAATTTTATTAAGATCATACATGTATTTATATATACACTTCATCAAGGCTCAACCTTTTTTTGTTCAAGCTATTCTTCCTGCTGGACCTTTAGCTTAGAATTTCAACTCGTCCCAAGTCAATTTCTGCTCATAATTACAAGCGAACGAGTGGATTTGTTGAGCCCTGCTGTCTGTGCGAACTGTTTTTCTTTGTATCTTTATTTACTGCAATATATTTTCATATTAGTTGCACAAAAATAACATTCCTCGTCAGTCTAAGTAATAATCCAATCTTATGTGATTATGTTCTTCTTGAGTCTATGGTGAAGGTGTCTGTTATAGGTACATGTATTAGTTTCTATATACTTGCTCACTAGAACAAAGACTTCTTAGTTGTTTAGGTCTGTAAGTGAGACATGCATTACACTTCCTTATACATTATGGTACTTCAGTGCCTTTACTGTAGCTTGAATCTTAAAATATTTTCTGTTTTTCATCATATTTCTTATTGCATGCTTAATTCTGTCTATCAATCATTTCAAGGCATGAATAATAATTGAAGAATTTATTTTTAATTGAAATCTAATGTCAATGATTGATGCACTGTACATGTATTTGCTTTAATGTTTTAATTTTGATTTTGATGCATGATTTGTTATAGGTAAGATTTATTTAAACTTTGTTAATATCACAGTTTGGAATTTTAAAGTTTATCAATCTCAATCTCACTAGAATCAAAGCCACACATCTGCTACCATTACTTTTCCCCACAGAATGAAATATATTAAAACTTGTCCCACGAATAAAATCTACACTACCTTTCTTATTTCAATAGACCTCAGAAATTTTCTCTACATTTAACAGATCTTAAAAATTCTTCTAATTTTGATTGGAATCAAGAATGATCTCATTATAGAATTGAATTCAGATTTTATCTCTATTTAATAGAATTAAGGTTTCTATTCACTATAATTAAATATTATGATTTTACTATTGAGCAGAACAGATATAAGTTGGATCTGATTCTAATAAGATTGATTTAATATCTAACCACTGAATTCCTCCATGTTGCAATTGTTGAGTATGCATGGGTCTATATACCTGCTATTTTAGAACATTTATTTTTTTATATATGATTTTTATCATTATTTTATTATTTCAGGGATCCAGACCAGTTGATGCTGAAGATGAAGATGCTGAGGAAGTTTCATTTTAATCACATGATCATAACATGTTGTTTTGATTGGTCAGAGTTGTCAATGAAACAGCCAATGAGAATCAAGATAAGGAATCAATCATGGAAATGACATTTCAAGTTTTGTGTTATCAAATCTCCTTATTTGAAATGTGTACATTAGTTCAAAAAGCTGTTTTTATATACATGTATGTTCATTTGTTTGTTTAAGCCATTCTATTTTATCAAACACTTAAACATTGCCATTTTTTGTTGTGATATTGTATATATGTAACAAAAATAAGGTTTGATAATCATGTTTGTTTGCTTGAGTTGGCAATCAACAAAAAAAAGGAGCTTGATTTTTAACGTAAAAAGGGACTGACGTATCCTTCAGGGTCACATGGAATGATTCTTAGTCTGATTCAGCTTTAATGAGATATAACTAACTCTTGAACAATTTTAATTAAATACCGGTGGATTGGTTAAATGAAGTCTTTAGTGTATCTGATTCAGATACATTAATGTTAATTGAAATTAGTCGGTCAATATAAGATTTTAATTGGCTTTTTGGCCCATAGACATTACCTAGCATTGGTATAAGGTATTGTTTTTATTTTTACATTTTAGAATAATAATCATATTTGTAGTCTTGGAATTACTCTGGTGAATTTTAGCCTGATATACGTTCCCTGTTATTATGGAAGTTTTATTGCTTGTTTTTATCTCTTTTTTTATATTTTACCATTCTAATGTTTTTCCATATTTGTGCATGAACATGTACTTCATATATTCTCTGTTATACAAAAAATCATTTAGTTTGTATGTATATAATGAATTATCTTCAGTTCTTGTATATTATTGGCACACTTAAAGTCCATTATAAATGGTGTAATGTTTGTATATTTTGTAAATTAGATTTTTACTATAATTAGTCTATTATAATTAATGTTAACAAACTTTCTATTCTTGATTCCCATGATTACTCATACCATAAAATTCCTATAAAAAGCCCCTCCCCAGATAAAGCCCCCTCCCCTTCCAATTTAAAAAAAAAAAATCTACTCACCAAGTCCTAAACACAAGAGTTAATCCAAAATTAAAATCCAAATCATTCAAAATCCTACTTTTAAACAAACACACAAAAAAAACATATCCATTAAACTTTAATAGATGAACTCATTCTAAGGTCATAAGGTCATGTAGGCCATTTACTGATGCTGAAAACCTTAACAAAATATGCATAGCTCAATTTTCACCATTCTTGCTGTTTGAAGCTTGAGGGCCTTTAATAGAAGTTTTATGGTATATGAAATAATTGCTTAACTAAATGTTGTGGTGTCTGGTTGTTTAACTAACTTTATAATTAGTATCTATTCTTTGATATTTTATTTGATCTATGTATGAATTTCTTTATCAACATTCCAATATATTTGTGTCATTTTGCTACGTTTTTTTTTCAGTCAAGTAATGCTTCAATTACTATGAGTTTTGTTATCATGCTTAAATGTTTGACCATCTTTATTATCGGATAATTTTGGGAAATATTTTTGGAAGAATTAAAAAAACCCATAAAAACCTTTTAAATTCAATGGGTTAAGTTTTCTTAAACGCATCTCCAAAAATAAAGGAATGAGCATAAGTATAGTCTATACAGATAAAATTAATGTGCTATTTAAACATGACTCAAAATATTTGTTTTTCTCAACATTTTCATTGAATTTGTGATAGTTTATATTTATGGGTTCTTAAACTGTAGAAGAATTGTGGGCACCAAATCTTTGTTACCAGATATTCATTTTAAAGTTAATTTTTAAACTGATTGATTTTTAATTGATTTAACACAAAAATGTATTTATTTTATCTCATTTGGAATGATTTACATTTATCATTACTATTGAATTTTTAAACTTAAAAATGCATGAAATTTTTATTGGTAACATGTTCAGTTTTAAGTACTTCTTGATTATTTTAACTGTTGATTTTAATTGCATTCTTCTTTTAAATGACATTTGTACTCTTGTATTTAAACACTGTATGAGACGGCTCATCTATTTGCCTGTCACTCAGTCGTTGAATGTGTTCAAACGCTATGTATGCCTTTGCCCGATCATGTTTGCTTTGTTTCATTTCCAACTAAACAATTATAACTTTGTACAAGAAAGATTATGCATTATATTTCATACATATGTATTTAAACATATTCTCTGTGTATGGTCTAATATGCCCTTTAATTGCTTCCATTTTATGTTATTATTTATCATACTTTTATGGCTTATTTGTCTGCTTTTACTCTTTGAGCACAAATTAATCTTCTTAGCATTGCACCATTTTACTCTATGTATCATTGTAAACATGGTATGTTTATATCATTAAGCCATTATACCATGGATCAAGTGATTGTTATCACCTGACCTAGAATGTGTCACATGACCAAGGTCCTATCACATGATCGGACACTATCTGAGGAAATGGAATAAAAGTGTTAGCATAATAAAGAGCAATAATCAATTGTTGATAATACCTTGATTGGATTGGTTGAAACAGAAAAGAAGAATTGTTCTAAGAAATTATTGAATTAGTCAACATTATGGTTTCATTTTAAAATCTAAATTTTAATTTGGAGAATCAATCATTCCACTTTCGGAATTTTGAATGAGATCGAATGAAAAATAAGACATAGATGTCAAGATGAAAATGCATGTTTGTATCAAGTAGATTATGTTTTGGATGAATTTGTCTGAATATTAGAAAGCAACTGATATCATTTTTCTTCTTGTCTTGCTAAGTAATGTGACTAAATAACATAAGCAAAGAAAGTAGATAGGAGAATTATTGTGGGTGATTCCTATTTGCTTTTTAGATGTGTTGAAATAAAATCAGTCAGCTGTTTTGCTTTGAACATTTCAATGATAAATACAAATATTTTGAGTATTCAGTATTTGGATAAATATCATAATGTGCATAGTCAAGATTGAAGCATTCATTTTCATTGAAAGGCAAATATTTATATTCATACCTTGGATTTATCAACATCAAATAAATATTTGATGGTGTACTGTCTTCAGAACTGTATATGAGTGCACAACTTATCATGTTAGTCTCTGGTGTAATTAAATTAGTCAATATCACTGTTATATGGTGGTTATTTCATCATAAATGTATATTTTTAAATTTCGTAATAAATGTAATAAATAAACATGCTTTGTTGTTGATTTAGCTGTCAATATTCTTTCTTTCCTGTTAGTGTTGTTTACAGTTTTTAAGTTTCTGTTTTCTATTGAATTTAATGCTTTTCCAGCTGAAAGAGCCTATAGGTACATTTTTGTCGAGCCCGCCTGCGGTGAGCTCGACTTAGTCGCCACAATGGCGGTTGCGTGTCTGTACGTTAGTTAGTTAGTGAGTGAGTGAGTTAGTGAGTTAGTTAGTGTGTCCGTCCGGATCCTTGTCCGGGCTGTATCTCCCTTATGCATTGACACTTTTTAAAATAACTTGGCATAATTGTTAAACACCATGAGACGGTGTGCAGTGCGCAAAATCCAGGTCTCTAGTTCAAAGGTCAAGGTCACACATAGAGGTCAAACGTCAAAAATGAGCATTATAGACCTTGTCCGGGCTGTATCTCCCTTATTCATAGAAACTTTTTAAGATAACTTGGCATTATTGTTAAACACCATGAGACGGTGTGCAGTGCGCAAAATCCAGATCTCTAGCTAAAAGGTCAAGGTCACACTTAGAGGTCAAACATCAAAAATGAGCATTATAGACCTTGTCCGGGCTGTATCTCCCTTATGCATTGAAACTTTTTAAGATAACTTGGCATAATTGTAAAACACCATGAGGCGGTGTGCAGTGCGTAAGATCAAGGTCTCTAGCTCAAAGGTCAAGGTCACACTTAGAGGTCAAACATAAAAAATAATCATTATACACCTTGTCAGGGCTCTGTCCCCCTTATGCATTGAATTATTTAAAAATGACTTGCCATAATACAATGCGACCATGTGTCTTGGGCAACACCCAGAATTTTATAGGTCAAAGATCAAGATTACACATTCGGTCAAATATATTTTCCTTGTCTGGGCTGTAAATTCTGTTTGCATTCAAGGATTTTTAAATAAATTGGTATAAAAGTTTACTTCAATGAAATGATGTGTCATGAATATCACCCATACTTGTAGTTCAAAGGTCAAGATCACAAGCTGGCTAAACAGGGGCTCGACATGTTGCCCTTGGGCTTCTAGTTGGTAGAACCACTGACCTTCTATAGGCTAGCTGGACAGCTTCCTCATTTGTGAATTTTGTCTGGTGGTATTTAAACTCACAGTAGTAAGGGGCTAGTGCCAGAGACAGTCAGAGATCCAGTCAACCCTACTTAAGACCCCTTAATTATTAATAACTTCAAATAGGACAAAAACCATTTCAAAACAAAAGGGCCACCATGGCCCTTTACTTGCTCACCTGAGTAGACTGCAACTTCTTTCATATCAACATTTAACTAGGTCAGAGTCTACCACTGACCAAGAAATCAAGACAGTTATCTGAGCAACTTTCGTCAAGATTTGATAAACAATGTTGTCTACAGTGTTATCAAGGTTTTCCAGTGATGAAGATCCAATAAAAAATGTTTCCTCTAGAGTGTTAACAAGGTTTTCCCGGTACCTAATTTTTACCCTAGATGAGATATGTTCGAACTCGTCTAAAATATCATAAAGATTCGGACAGATTTTGTGAAGATCCAATCAAAACTGTGACCTCTTGAGTGTTAACAAGGTTTTCCCGTGATTTGACTTAGCGACCTTATTTCTTACCCAAGTTTGCCCATGTTCAAACTCATCAAAGGTATCATTGAGACAAACATACTTAAAGGTTTGGTGAAGATCCAATCAGAACTGTGACACCTGGTGTGTTAAAAATGTTTTCCTTGAATTTGACCTGGTGATGTAACTTTTACCCTAGGTGACACATGTTCGAACTCGACCAAGATATCATTAAGATGAACATTCTGACAAGGTTTGGTGAATATCTAATCAAAACTGTGACTTCTAGACTAAGTGTGCTAACAATGTTTTCAAAGGCTTAACTAGTGACCTTACTTTTTACCCTAGATGTTCGCACTTGTTCAAGATATCATTGGGACAAACATTCTGAGATCCAATAAAAATGCGACCTCTAGAGTGTTAACAAAGTGTCCATAGGATTTGACCTGGTGACCTAATTTATAACCCTAAATAACCCATGCTCGAACTTATCCAAGATATCATTAAGACGAGCATTCTGAAAAAGTTTGATGAAGATCGAATCAAAACTGACCATTAGAGTGTTGGAGGCCGTACATTGATTGATTCCGAGTGATAGCTCTCCGGGCACTTCGTGCTCAGGTGAGCTAAAACAGCAACAAAAATTTGATCAATAAAAAGGGAATGCAATAACAATGCGAATGATGACATCTTACGATACACTTGTAAATCAAAATTAAAATATGAATAAAGCTTATTGTACATGAGATAAAAAATCTACTCATTCTCGATGAACAATCGATATCAGCTGTTTCATTTTTGTGAAAAAAATGCGTCCGAATATAAGCCAACTATACATAAAGAACATATTCCCAATGTTCAGAAAAGTTTAAGATAAAACAAAAGAATACTCGCAACAATTTGCTGAAAGTTTTAAAGACAAATGGTCTTCACAAATATTGAATACCAATCTACTGTAAAGCCTATGTTATCAACTAGTAATAAAAGCCAGGTAGTTGTATTTTTAATACAACTACCTGTAAAAGCGTACTAGTAGGAAGCCAGAACAATAAAAAACTGAATATATACTTGTAACATGTATATACATCTATGAGATTAGTGTTGACAGATAGTGAACAATTTGTTATTTTAAGATCATTGAAATAAAGTTGATTATAAATCCTTCACTTAATGTCTGAACTGATCATAACAAAACCGAAAACGCAACAAAGACACTGAATGAAAAAAAAACATTATAAGATGGATGTCATATTGTTTGATAATCAAATGTCTGAGAAATGTGTTCCCGTGATCTGAGAAATGATTCAAACACTTCAGTATATTATAACATATCTCGTAGAACTATGAACATATTTAAAACCGGGTTGTGGGTCAGCTTCTGGACCCCACCGCTCAATATTCGAGTGTCCACATCTCAATACAGATCAAAGTACATGTATTGTGTTAAGAAGATTACTGGAGATGGTGTCAGGCATGTATTGGTGCTTTACACCAGGTACGAAAAAGAACAGAAAAACAAAGACAATTTATAAAAAATTAATAACTTTTCATGATAAGATCTTCCGATATTAAATAGATCACTAATAATTAATCCCTAACCCACTTATTAAGTGGACCATAAATATTTTCATTAAAAAAAATACGACAAGGGTATTCAGAATTATCTACCACCGTATATATAGTTTTACTTCCACTGTTGTCAAATGTGGTTAGCACTATTTTAATCCAAAACACTCATGTACTACGACCCTAGTACGTAGGTTACGAAGTTTTACCTATTTAATTGAAAAGTGTAAGCACCTTATTAAGTATGTGAGAACGACATTATGTATGTTCCGTCTAGACAAGGCATCATGTCTAGATCTACTATACGGTTGTTTTATAACTGAAAGTAGGATTTAAATAAATTACTAATTACTAAAACTACAACTGCAATTAGTTATATACTTTTTATTGCATTCAAATAAATACATGTTTTACGGCAAAAACAAAGTACATACTTTTTCATAGTAAAATATAATGAACTCTTAATTATATGTATTATTATTATGCAAGGAATATTTCAACAAGAGGTCATGTTAAGTGTTCTGTTATTTAGTATAATAAATTTCCCTTCGAATGGAATTCATAAATCATGATTTTTTCAGGAACTGATCATGCATGCATCATATATTACAGATAACTTTTTGACAGGAGATTGTCTGGTAATGACCAAAGATCACAAGCTCAACTTGTTGTTGAAATACATGAGTTCATTGATCAATGCTCAATTCATGTATGGCCAGTATGCATACAGCTTTTGTTCATGCCATGTATAGCATCATACGGTGTATCTAAATTTGAACAAGTCTATATCAGCCATTTGTTCCTTCCACCAAGCATCGAACATTTCACTCTGTGCTACTGTAAACCAGTTCTTCCAATCACCAACTTGTCCTGAAATAAAACGAATGTTATAACATTCTATAAATTATCTGATTTAACATCGATGAAATGTCTTTGATTAATAGTCATTCAGAAATCAATGAATATTATTCACTTCAAATATCTTGCCATAAGTATAGCAATCGCCTTATATGCTGTCCATAGATAACATATTTGTATTAATATTACATGTACACGTATTTTATTTATCTATTGTACAACGCCCCTTTCGACAGCTATGGTCAGTTCTGAGCCGCCACAGAGAGAGAGAGAGAGAGAGAGAGAGAGAGGGAGGGGGAGGGGGGATACGATACAGGAGAACCGGTCATTTATATCCCTACTCTTATCGAATGGTTTTTCCTGTTTCTTTATCTGACCAGCGTCTTTCGAATGAATGTTCTGGACTCCGTAAATTAAAGCGTCGGGTATTGATCACGTGATCGCGTCACAAGACGGTCGCTATTGTAAAGCGTTAAAAACGCTTCTTTAAATAGATACATTAAAATTACTGAACATGTAATTGGTACAAAGCTTCACGAAAAACATATCTTAGGATAAAATTCATTTATTTACATACAATGTATGTTGAAATGACGGTACATGAACGGACAAATTTTTCCCCCAGATCTAGATTGTTGTCGCAAAAAAGTGTGCATTTTTCGTAAGCAAAATAACCTTTATAAATTATATTGTGATGTAGTTGGGATCAATTCGTGTCTTTTAAAGGTTGTTAAAGTGCCTCATGCAGTTACTTTTTCATATTTTCCGATGCTAAGTAATAATAATACATGAATTTGAGCCTTTTTGACGAAGTCGCCATTTTGACCAGTCGTTATGGGTTTTGTACATGGGATTTTCGTGAGTGATTCTGTCTTTAATAATCATCTTCCGCTAAAATGATTAACAGCATATTTTAGTGAGATCATTACTTCGTACCGCCATGATTTTGCTTTTAATTTTCCATGCTTTATTTTTGACATAATGGAAATCGAAAATTTACTACTTTCCCACAATCCGTAACGGCTTGTTATCTACACGCGTAATTTTAAAGCTCTCTAGGTAAGTATCGACAGCACGACTTGATCTTTATACAGAAATAAGCACATGAAGAGTGCGATTCCGGACCCTTCTATTTGAGTTACCCTGATCTGGCCCAGTGTAAGGCACCGATACATGCCTCAGTATGATTTCTAGACACAACCTAGTACTTGGCTCGGTATAGTTGGGATGGGGACACTGAAAAAGCGTCTCTGAGAATTCGAAAGACGGAGCTAAAAATTGAACCCACTTTTCGTTTAGTCGTCCAGCGCGGTACCACTCGACCACAGACCACCACTTAACCAAATTGTAAGATTCGGTAAATACATGTATGATTACAAAGCAATTACCTTTTCTAAAAATGGTAAAGTCACCCTTTAGCACCGTACTGAACATTTTCTTCATCGGTTCAGGCATCTTTTCTATTTTCGTAGCTCTCATATTATCTATTTTACAACCTTTACATATCTCTGTCAAACGTGCTTCATCTGTATCAATCTCTAGAAATTTACAGACTTTAGTTAACTCCGCCAAACAGTCCTGTAAATTGAATACAACAGTAAAACTTTGCATGAACTAATAATAATAGAAAACACCGGGCGAGGCTAACACTGTCCGTGGCAAATTTGACTGGAGATATTACATGATATAACAAATTGTCATCCACCTCTAAAATATGTGGGGTAGCTTGACTGTAGCTTACGGATAGAATGTGGTTAGTACAAGTTAAGGTCTAAATGAAGTCAAGGAAAGTTGGCCAGGATTATAACTGCTCGCCACGATCATGACTAAAATAATGTTGAAAATGGCGTTAAATCCGATGAAATAAATAAACAAGAAACTAGAAAATTAAGTTGACGAAATTCACTCAAATGATCGTGTGTCTTTGTGAAATACTGATTTATATATTTTATAGATATGAAATTACAATACAACTGAATTTAATTTATACAAAAGAGAGAAAAACACACATTTAAAAGTATCGTCGGCATTTAAAATGACTGAACTGATTTTGATCCTCCTAATAAGTTGGAACTTGAAATATGCTCTATGAAATTTTACTACGTACAATGTATATGTTGTTATGTCGACCAGCTTAGCCTCGTACATTCAAACAAATTATTGGGTCCCGTCAGCATATATGTAATACTATTGTTTTGAAAGGACTGGACATTTAATGAGTGTATATTTAACAAGCTAAATTAATTATGAGTATTAATATAAAAAATGTTTAGGAAAGCTGCGTTTACGTTACCTGTTTGAAGTCTTCATAGTAAACTGTCATTATTGGATGGTCTTTGTTTTCCTTCATGAACTGTTGCCAATCTTTTAAATATGTGGCATACGAACCATAATCAACTGTAAAATAATAATCAATATTTCCAAACGGAACTAATGACAAGCCTGCTTAACTCGCTTGTACTCGAAATTGATTCCAATTTTTTTTCTTTTCTTAATTACAAATGTAATAATTATCAACAGGGGAGATTAACAATACATGAGTTTTTTTTCTCTACAGTTGTACTGGTTTACACGTTGACTATTGTTCATTACTTTGTTATTAACCCTACAAAGGGTGGTGGGTTGGGCAAATACAAAGTCGGTTTGAGTTTATTTAGAATTGCTCGCTTAGGTTCTTAATCCCGAAGACCTTCTAAATAGAACTCATACGCACACACATTTTGTTATAATACTTTTATTTTATATACAAGGGGTACATCTGTTTATTTTTCAGGAAAATAATTTACCTTCTCCTCTGACAAACATCTGGAGATAATTTTCAAACTTGCCGTCGTATTCATACATCCTAATACCCTTTGTATGATTGTAGAATGATACCGCAACGTCTTTAGGATTTCTTAGCAGAAGGATTGTCTTTAGTCGCTTTCCTGAAAAGTCCTGAAATTATGGATCACACGCATGATGGTCATTATGGTGGCTTGTTTCTAAACCTTGATTTGTATAAAACAGGGAGTGATCTGTGGTCTATAAGTACCTAACATGCTGGACTACTAAATGAAAGGTCGTGAGTTCGAATCTCGACTCCAACTATAGAGCCAGGTACTGTGTGTTAAGAAAATCACAGGCAATGGATGAGGCGTATATCGGTACCTTACACTGGGTACGAGAAAGAACCAGAAAAAAACTATTTGAAATAAGAGTACGAATAAAAATTAAACACATAAAAAGGTAAATTAAAGACGGGCACGTTGAAAGCCTCTATCCGAATAAAGCTGAACATTCAGATTTACATTATTCTTTGTCATTAGATATGTTCAGGGTCGACTGTGGTGTAGATATCCTTGCTTGTGGGAAGTCATTGCATGTGATCTACTTGTTGGGTAGAAAGAATAAAATACTACAAGCTGCATTTCCTAAGATTGCTTTGCTTCCTTTCTATTTCAGACAGTGTAAAAGGGACTGAACAAAGCCCAATCAGTATGACATTGCTACATGTACTTACTTTCGGCTGATACCTTGGTAGTATGTGGTTGTTTAAAAACCTAGGGGAAGGCATTTTTTCGAAGCTTTCAGGGAGCTGCGCTTCCATCATACCTTCGCCTTTGGATCGACCAGTGACTTCAGTTGACTTAGACATGGCTAGAAGTACCATCTCCCATAGCCAATTAGTACCTGAATTATAAAATACCAATTAGTCTAAGCAGCTCAACAGGCTAACCGGGATTGGGGGCATTGTGACCGCGGAACTTTCCACATTAGCCATTTTGGGACATTAAAGAAAGTAAGGTTAAATATTGAAGTACATTTACATGTAGTCTCTGCGTTACTAAGTTATAAATATTGAAATCATCCAAATGTAGGCGGACGTTATAATAAGGTGATCTGACTATTGAGGCGGTAGTAAAGTATACATGTAGTAAGATATAGTAACGAGTCTTTTTAATATAAAGTCAAACATGTGTTAGAGGCCACCTCAGAATTAAGGCCATCCTGTGAATTAAAAGTCCTTGACAGGTTTAACTATATTTATGAAATTCTATGAGTAAGAACAGATCATAACACACAACATACGTTGTAATTATTTATTAATTTACCTGTTTTAGGGTAAGAAGCAAGAAGAAAATCGTCATCTCGACATTGAAAGTTGGGTAAATTGTTAAATAAATCTTGATGCACTTCCGGTGTAAGACCAAATGTACACTGTCGGTATCCGTTTGTCGAGTCTGCTATATCATACACTATTGTGTCCCCTCCGGGCACGTCCTCGAAGGTTCCTCGTTCCATTCTAAAAGTAGTTATAGAATATATTTTGATGCTTTGACTGATGTTTGGTACGTGAAATAATTGTGTTAGTCATGAACTTAATTGGTTTCTAGCCGTCTGGTTCTGGTATCAAAAGGATTACATGACTACTGTAGCCGCGGTCGTGGTAAGAGCACTGGATTTGTAACATTGAGATCCGGATTCGATACCAGGTCGTGGCAGGCCTTACCCTTCCTTGACAATTTCACTACAATGCCGATTTTCTTCCACATGTTGAGAATGTGCGACCGGTTCCTTGTGGAAACTGGTAAGAAAACGGTCCAGGAAAACTTGTTAGGTGAATCATGTATGTTATGTGTTATACAAATTACATATATGTATATTTGCAACCACAGACATTTGTATTTATTTATTTACGTATTTATTTGGGTTTAACAGCGTATTTCAATGTTAACATTTTTTTTCAATTATATACGGCGGCCGGTTCACTTTGCAGGTTAAAAAACAACAACATTAATTAATGGCATTAATTAAGCGGTTATGCTTTTTTAAACTCTTTTCCTTAAACTAGCTTGAATAAGGATCGGTGCTCCATACAATTTTTTCTATCAGTACAAAGGGGGTCTCTACATGCACTCATTGGCATGCGAAAATCAATATACAAACCATACAAAATAGGGTTGTCTATAGATAGCATGTGACTCAAATAAGACGCATACATACACGTTCATTAAGCGGGTTTGATATCTGATCAAATCAGATGCTTGATATTCATACGCACGATCGACCGTATGTGTGACTGTACTTCTAGATCGTTAAATTATGTTTATATAAAATCTAACATGGAATATTGGTTACTCTAACACATCATCGTGTCTGCGGTCACTCTGCCTGTCTGTTGTTCTGATGTATTGATTGAGGTATAATCAGAATTACTTTGGGTCAGAAAAACTAGGGAACATCAAAGTTTAGGAAACGTTATAGACGTTTTCATTTTAATAGCGTGCGTGATGCAAATACGTCCTGAACATCATTGTTCGAACTATATGTATATTGTATGACATATTGAAGTTATTGTTAGACATTGTATTTTAAATTAATTTTGATATTTTGATACATTATTTTGGCAAATGGAATTAGCATAAGTTCAGGTGAGAATTATAGATACTTGTTAGTCATCAAATATTATTTTACTGGTGGAGAAACGTACATTTCATCATGAGCTATTGATAAATACTCATTTCAGTTATGTACTTTCAGTAATTATTGAACAATGCCACTTCTTTAGGATGCATAGCTAAAATGTCAGACGGCCATTTTGTCACAATTTCGAATTACCTTAACACATATATGAAACTAGGACGCACATATACTATATATATATATCAGCAGTTTTATCTGTGAACTAGTTTGATATTTACACAAATGTACGCATTAGATATAAACAGCTGAACCTTGATATTACATGATTAAGTTCGCCGTCTTGAAAAAGACACGATCGATGCAGTATTCTGGATTAGAAGACTACTGTGTAGTCGAAACTATAGTCGAAGCAATAAATTGGTAAAACACCCGTTGTCTTTGTCGTGTGTTCCGCTTCTTTCCTTTGTTGTTGTTATTGGATTAGAAATAGTTTAACTGCTAATTTAGTTATGAAGTAATGCACATGTTACGATGTATGAATGTCGTGTATAATTGTACCAATGATAGCACGTAATGATAGCACGTATATGTTACTATGTATATTAGACTGTGACTGCGATTCAATTCTTTTATTTGACTCCGTCCCGCCTGTCCGAATTTGTTTATGAATCTGGCGACTGCATGAGAACGGCTACTACATATACAAATGTATATGAAGTCAGACTTAATATTTTTTAAATATAAGAAATATGTAACAAATAAATGAACTACAAATGAAATGCCACATACCTCGAGATGAAATATATGTAAATAAATCCTGTTCAAACGTTCTCCTAGCTGGTCCTACTAAACTAGAATAAATGTCTTATTAGCTGTATCGACTTTTTATTGATAATGCGAGAGTACAGGAGCACGTGTACGCCCTAGCTTTGGATAGAAACGTGAAGGTTATAAATTACCCTGCACAAAATGTTCTAGATCTGGCTATTTCCTAATGTCATACACACGTGATGATAAGAAATAACCACTGATATGAAATATCAGGCGAACGTATATAGAAATTAGTAATGCTATCTTGTGATTGTTGGCCGCTTATTGCGTCATGAAAAACTGATGAGTTGTAATTTAAAAAAATGTTAAGTTTAGCGTATTTAAACATTGATAAATATATGTATTAATTGAGGCGTGTCGAACTTTCAAACTCTTATTAATTCAATTCATGTTATTTACATGACAACTAATAGGAGTAATATAGTAATAATTTTAAAACAAAAACGAGGTATAAATATACTAAATTATTTGTTTACTTAATGCTTTAATATTATTGTGGGTGCTAGCATGAAATAATTAAAATTTATCGCGAATTACAAGAATGTGTGTGAAAAAAAACGTACTACATGTATTCTAAATACATGGTTTTGTACATGATATTTGATATGTACATCCATGTATATTATCATATTTTGTTGGAGAGGTATCAGAATAAAAAATGTTTTACATGATCTTCTAGAGAGATCCGGTATATTTTATATTTGTTTCATATATACAATGTACATTCTTTGCTTACATTATATCAATAAGTTTTTGATTACATGTGTATTTACATTTACACTTCACATTAGGAACAATACGAACTTAAGTGTACGTTTAATTGTTGATAACACGACATTGGACCACAAAGCCGCAAACTTATCTCAATGGTAAAGTGATACATGGTTTTAAAACAGATTAAGAAATGAATTTGTTATCAGTCTGACATTATGTTAACTAACTTACAACATATAAGTGAGCTTGTCAATTCAAACCACATATATAACTTCCTACAATAATGTCTACTCATATATAACTTCCTACAACAATGTCTACTCATATATAACTTCCTACAATAATGTCTACTCATTACTCATGTATAACTACTTGTACAATCAGTTAAACTTCATCATTTATTTCTTTATTCGAAATTAATGCCATTTTCAACATGAATTCAGTGATATCTTTGCGGGCAGATATCCTGACCAGCTTCCCTGGACTTCAGTTAGGTCTTATAACCAGTACTAACCACATTCTGTCGGAAAGCTACTGCCAAGCTACCCCACAATATTCAGAGGTCGGGGACAATTTAAAGGGGCATGCCCAGGAACTGCTGTGTCTTGCTTTTCGTTCACCAGAAATGCGTTTGTCACTTGTAAAACCAATTATTACCGAAATGTCAAAGATGAATGTGCGTTCAAAAATGACCTTATAACGCGCGCGTCGGTATAAGTATGTCGGTTTGAATAAAAGGCTGTCAGCCTTTTATTGACGACAACGATATTTCCGATTCGTCTGAGAGTTTAACTGAGCACGTGCGCTGCCTTTCATGTGAACTTAACATGAGCAATATACTTACAATTTCAGTTTGTTGACATTTTTTTCCGCGATGTTTTCGGTTTTGGCAGATACCGAAAGGGTCGAGTTGTGAAAATGACGAATAATTTCTGAGGCCGAAATCGGCAGGCTTGGTAAATCTTGAATGTGTATTTTGAGAACACTAGCGGGATATTTCGTAAATACTTTACAGGGCTTTCATTAATTGATTTAGGCATAAAATGATACCAATTTGATTGCTCTTCGAGACGCTTTAAGTTCCAGGGCATGCCCATTTAACATATGATGTGATATCTTCAGTCAAATTTGTCACGGACAGTGTGAGCTTTGCCCGGGGTTCGAACTCACAACCTCTTGATCAATAGAACACGCTCTAACCACTTAGCTAACCGGACGGGCTTAACATTATCAATGATACATAATGAAGAGCCAGATATCTTGAAAGTGCATTAAAGCATTTATACGTACAGTACTAGTACTAAGGGTCCTTTGTGAGTTTTTGTTGTTTCTATCGACCCGCATACTTAAAGCTCGATATCAATAATAATATGAACTTCGTTTGTTGTATTTTGTTCTTCAAGTACATCTTCAGTAGATTCGGGCTAAATATTATGACTTATAAAAACAGATTTCCTACCCCGATTGACAATGAATATATTGTGATTGCTCATTTATGATATAGATTCTTAATATAAGCGAAGATGAAAGCTATATAGTACGTGGAAAATACATGCATATGATTACAACAAATAAGTCCGTTGTTTTGGATTTGATTAGTATGCGTAAAATGCAAGAAGTCAGCAGAACGTTCAAGTGTAAGCCCAATTCGCACTATCACATTGCTGGTCCCGGTGCCTCCCGGTGGCAAATAACCGGTATATCATATCGACCATAAATGTCTACCGCGCATGTAATGCTCACCAATAATCCGAAATACTAATACCTAGTGTATATCATGGTACAGCCAGGGTACAACACTGGACCTACCTTGGTTCTGCCCCAGAATTTCAAAGATTAAGCCGGTTCTTAATATGTACCCGGTGGCCCTCGGTTGTATTATGTATTAAACATTTTAACAAATACGGGACTGTTCGCCTAGCTGATAGGGCCGGATCAACAAGGTACATCCAAGACTGTCATGGATGCCTACAGTGCCACCAGGGTTGTACTCCCGGTTTGACAGGGTTTCTCCGGTACTCACCCGGGACAAACCGAGAGTCAACCCGGAATAAACCCTCGGGCAGATTTTTAATAAAAAAGTTTGGAAGTGAGAAGAAAAACGCACATAACCTTACATTCAAATTCGTTTACTTTGCACTAACAGTTAAGTCATGAACATCAAATTTATACCTACGTGTAGGTAATTTTTTTCTCCACTTTTCAATGTTTATTTCTTTAAATATCTACATAAATTGATAGAGCGATATGTATTCTCAGGGAGGCACTATAAATATCGCAAAATGACCTATCTGCGGACCCCGGGTTTATGAGTGTAAACTCTGGGCGCGGTACAAATTCTTTACGACGCTTTTCCTATAGGCTGCATGAATTAAGCAAGGTCTTTTCTCCTCCATAACGGATTCGGTAAGAAATTTTAAAATATTATTGAACAAGTCAACCAAATAAAACTATCACTGCATGTAACTTCATATATAAGTGTTATATAAGGGTACATTAATGCAGTACAAATAAGCAATATCCTAGCTGTGGTGCTTCGTAAACTATATGGATAGTACAAACAAAATAATGTTCTGTGATAACAATCGAAATTCTCAGAGAACCGGTCGTTTTGCCCAGTCCGGATGGGATCCGGTTTTCCGGGGTGGTACAGTATGTGTTTGTGTATATATATAAACAGACATGACTAAGTTCAAGGTCATCCTTGTCTGGCTTCTAGGGCTCTTATCAATATTTTATCTGTCATAAACTCAGACAGTGTCAAAGTCGAAGAGAAGATAAGAATTAAAGATAAAAGTTTTATACTCTGGTTGACCAATTTCAAAACATTTCTTTTGATTCTGTCATGGAATTCATGTTGGTTTTAGCTTTTCTGGCAGTGTTGTATCCAAGCTGTCACTCGACAGAGACTCCGGATATTGTTGCCAGTAACAATGTTGTTACTATGCTGGTTAAAAGAATGGACGCGTTTGAGGCCAATGAGAAAGTCTTGATTCGTGAGAATGAAGACCTGAAGGCGAGAATCAAAGCACTGGAAGATTTAGCTACGAGTCAGCAACAGGAAATCACACGCCTTACAGACATTTCGAAAGAACAGGTTGCTACTAATAAGCGGTTGACAGAACGATTAACGA
Source organism: Lutraria lutraria (assembly GCA_964023205.1). Lineage (NCBI taxonomy): Eukaryota > Metazoa > Mollusca > Bivalvia > Venerida > Mactridae > Lutraria > Lutraria lutraria. The sequence continues at coordinate 6,499,096 of OZ026845.1, forward strand.
AGCTGGAAGGACCATCAAATCCAGAATACAAAGAAAGGCAGAAAAGTAAGCGTCCGCTAGGTATTGATTTAAGTGTTATGTAATGTGAATCCAATAAATGTTACTATGGATATGGTTGAAACCCGTCATCGTTAACAATATGAGTACATGAGCAAACAGAAAGTCTGAACTGTTCACCAATACAGTCATGATTTAACCAAGAAACGCGTTGTTCAAACAGTAGAAGAAACAGATGTCTAGTTAACAAATCATTCAACGTCAATTTTCAGATTCTTGTATCTATAAGACTATTTTATAATATAAATCAAGTTACTAGCTGTTGTTTAAAGCTCTCCTGTATTCCATGTTTATATGAGTTACTATATCAACCCGGGATATAACTACATCTGATCTAGTCTTATATGATTAATAACCTTTTTAATCTTGAATTTACAATATACTGTACGTGCAGTAGAATATTACGGTCACTTTTGTGCCAAAAAATCTGTCTTGGCGTGGTCTTTGTGAGTGATTTGGTCTTATTATCAAATTAAGATAGAGAAGCTATAAAAAAGTCAGTATGGAAATAAAAAGTACAACATAATGAGATGGCCTTGACTGAAGTGATCTTTATGTGAGGGTTTTCATCTTTTCCTTTTAGGTCGAGCTATTTCCAGGATGAGAAAGTCAAGTAATGAAGTTACAGTGGCGTTCTTTTCTACTTTGCAGAACCACTTAAATAATCCGGGAGTACACCAAACAATCGTATTTGATCACGTGATCACAAACATTGGAAATGGTTATAACCAACATGCGGGCGACTTTAGGTATATCCTCTTTTTATTTGTTGTTTTAGATTTATACTTCGGACTGATTTAAAAACACAACTATGTTTTTAGAACAAATCACGTTATTAACTTCTCACAAATACTTTTTCAATTTAATTAGTTTTGTGAATAATGGTAACTTAGTCAAAAGAACCACTGTACAACCTCAGCGTTTTAACTGGTAAGGTGCACATTCGTAGGTTAGCCCAGTTTCAAACTGATTTTATTCATAGTCAAAGCTAGATAACAAGCATATAGATATCTGAAAAAGTACCGGTCGGTAAGAATATCTAAAGATAAATATATATCAGGGTTGACCGTTTTTACTAGTCGCGCTGTAGTTAGCGTGGTCTGAATAAGTTTATGTTTACATTCATTATAATTTCAAATATATTATTTTTATATTTCTCAGGGCACCCGTAGGTGGCGTTTATGTATTTGCAGTGACTTTGATGGCAGACTCCAGCTCAGTCCCATATCATTATCAAATAATGCACAATGGCAGCGCAGTATCAAATATCTATATTGTCAATGGCGGCACCGCAAGTCAAGAAGCAGTGCTTCACCTAAACCAAGGCGATGATGTTGCAATACACAATATTGATGCTGGCCAGAAACTCTATGGTCATTCATATACTACGTTCTCTGGTTTCTTGCTACAAGAAGACTTTCCCGAAGTTGGACTGGTTGGGAAATAAGAAAAGAACGTGACATAGATTTCTTTCTTATGTTTATTTAGGACGAAACTATGGCCGTGATGATTGCACAATGTAATAAAATATTAATTAATGCAATGCATTTTTGAATATATTCCCGACAAACTTCAACATGCACGATATAGACTCAACATAAATATATAACCATGCATGTCGTGTTATGCCAGTTACATAAACATTGAAATAATATTCACCGTGATATTATCATGGCTGAAAGAATCGTCATAGTTAACCGAAAAATATCCAGGGTACACATCTAAACATAATCATGTTGATGTTGGAACGGTTCGATAGAAAATGTTATTATCTGTAGTTGCGCATCACGATATTTGTCAAAACATAAATTAAATGACTATTTCACACATGCTGGACATTCTTTTCATATAAGGACACAAACTGAGATACTGGGTTATTCAGATCCTAAATAATGTGGTTATGCGAATTTGGAAAATGAATTCTAGATTTATTACAGGAACCCTTTACTTCAGTTATATACCGACGGGCAGTTTTTTAACCAGTCTATTTTGATTTCTTATCGGAGCCAAACTTGTTTTTGACAAATAACTAATAGCTCGATGTGAATAGGCAGCGGTGGAGGATGAAAGACTTCAGAGTCTTCAACCAGATCATCAAGGAGTACATATGTCACGTCCATGGTTCGAACTTAGAAACCCGTGGTCTATGGACATAGCGCTGTTTCTATTCTACAAAGCATGTTGTATTTGGAGTACGTCACACTAGTGAGGTCAAAACAAGTACTGTTAAAACGAGAAAAGGAGACAACATATCTGTGTCTGCTTAGGTTTGATTGTTAGTCCAAGCTAAAACAGAAATGTGTTTATAGGCGAAATTATTTATTAACAGCTGTATAATTATGTGCTTCGTCTTATAGGACATTCCTATATAAGCATTACGTAATTGATTTCTAAGATAGATTTACGTTTTTACTTAAGGGGACACAATTCTCAACTTTCAAAATAATACATAGAAAATAGTCACATGGCCAATTGAAATAATTACTTGGGGAGTCTATACAAAAGTATTGGTAAGTTGTTAAAACATTAGTGTAGACATGTTATATTCACTATTTGAATGATATAGACTGGCTACCACTGATTAATCAAGAAAACAACACCGTTAAAAACGGTTTATGAAAGTACATTCAAACTCAAAATGTAACGAACAGTTCGTGAACCAAATTAGTTTTAAAACAATACGAAGTAACCCTGAACGTTGTACGAATCCATTTTTTGGTTGACATAATCGCGTTTACTGAAACGACCAAACAAACATTTGACATGTGACATAAATTTCGACAGGACGCCATTTTTCCATTCGTTAAAATGTAAACAATACAAATATCTGTGCGATTAGACATTTAAAGCTGTGGCAACACATGGTAAGTAATGTATAACGTAGCTAAGACATATGGGATTCTCCATTAAGACGGTAAGTCTAAAACACTTCTTTGATTTTTGGTTCTTTCTATTTGAATTATGGTTAATTGTAGAATGTTTACGATCACTTTCATTCTCCCACGGCTTCTGACCGATTCACTGAAAATAATTCGTCCGCGAAAGGAACGGTTACTCGAATTATACCAAACAGGTGGTGGCACGTGCATTTTTTTTATTAAATGACAAGGATTTTTGAAAGAATATCGTTTATTTACCAACATTAGAAAATATACTTATATCCGTATAAAGATTAGAAGTTTTATTCGCTTAGGGGAAAAAATAATTAAATAATGGACTATGTTTCCGATCGAAGACATTTCCGTTTTCAGTTATGAAGCAATTCCGCTATAAATTTCGAAAAGTAAACAAAACAAATAAGGAGACCAAAATTGCGATAATGAGTAATCAGTACGCAGATCAAAGTAAGTATTAATGCCAAAACATTATGCTTTCATTTATTTACTTTTTGTCGTAGGCACATGCCATGTTTTCAACTTTATAAAGGTAAGTGCATGAAATATGTGGTTTTACTATCGCACTGACCCAATTTATCGAAATCCCGTGCAAAGCGTCCTTGAGATATCAGTAAATAGTATGGTGTCTGTGAAGGGATACTGTAGGAAATAATAATAATGCGTAAAGTTCAGTATTAATTGCTATCATAATGTATAAAGTGTCTTGTTATCTCTGGTAACCTTTTTTATTTTTTATATGTTTAACCAGGTTTTCCAAGACAAAGGCTATTTTATTGGCGAATGTCGGCGCACGGACAGGCGGGCGGGTTGCAGGGCGAACTTCCACAATTTCTTCTGGACGCAACTTCTCCTACAATTCTTAATGGATTTCAACCAAACTTTTACACATAACTATTTTGTAGTACCCCTATGCATTTTAGGGATTTTGTGATATGATCCCTTTTGGCCGATCTATGACCTCGTGTTTTATTGTGTGCATAATCTATGTGATATATACAGTATATATGGGGAAATACTCTACTGGACGCAACTCCTTCAATTCTGAAGGGACTTCGACCAAATTTTCACAGAAATACTATGATCAAGTATCAAATCGTTTTTAAACTTCTTTTTTCTAGTAAACGATTACATGGCCATTTTGCCCCTCGATCGATCTTGTTTATTGTTATTATATTGATCCTTAATATATAAATTGATTAATAAATACTATGAACGAATATTGAATTTGTGATTATTGTAACTGACATGTATTTTGATAAGTCACAGAACTGGCTCAATAAGCTTAACATGAAAATTATCAGAAAATATGATACACTTTAAATGGCAAGGGGAAATTCTAACTATTGACTGTTTTGTTCCATGGCACTTTTGACCACCATACCTTTTTACCTGTACTACTTTATGAGCAAAACAGATCGTGTTTTTACCTGGTAGTGTGTGTAATAAAATGAAGTTAGCAGTGTTAATTCTCATTATTTCAAATAAATTTCACTCGTACAACATTGATAAATGTTTTGACATTGTGTAGTGCATAATACTTTTTTGAAATATGAATTAATATTTGTGTTTGAATGTACGCGAGAATTTGTTCTTATATCCACATTAGCTTTGCCATTTTATCCTTTTTTTCTCCATTCTTGTCAACATTCCTTTCAGTGCAAATATGACTTGAAATTACATTGATTTCTTTTACTTAAATACAAGCCTATTCTTAATTTTTAATTCTTACCATACCCCACCCGCTTTAGATAATTGTCAGAAATTGTGTCCCCTTAAAAACACTTTCCTTACTCAGTAAAAGAAACACATTGTGTCTATAGAGCACTTATATCATCTTTATCGCCCTGGTATTGTTGATTTAGACTGGTTTTACTTGATTTCCGTTTTATATACAGTCCTCAACTTTCACACAGTGAATTTTCTTTCCATGTTTGTTTAGGCTACTGTGTAGCACATAGTGTATACACATGTGTCGAGGATTTTTGCAAAATGTGAATATTGAGGACTGTGTTTAGAATTGAAAATAAACATGGAAGAACATTTAAAAGTGAAAATTTAAAATATGGAAACCCTCAATGACACATTGAAGTTATTGTTGGACATTGTAGTTTAAATTAATTTTGATATTATGATACATTATTTTGGCAAATGGAATTAGCATAAGTTCAGGTGAGAATTATAGATACATGCTAGTCATCAAATATTATTTCACTGGTGCAGAAATGTACATTTAATCATTATCTATTGATCAAAACTCATTTCAGTTATGTACTTTCAGTAATTCTTTTACAATGCCACTTCTTTAGGATGCATTGCTTAAATGTCAGACGGCCATTTTGTAGCAACTTCGAATTACCTTAACTGCTAATAATTTAGTTATGAAAAAATGCACATGTTACGATGTATGAATGTCGTGTATAATTGTACCAATGATAGCTATGTATATTAGACTGTGACGGCGATTCAATTCTTTTATTTGACTCCGTCCCGCCTGTCCGAATTTGTTTATGAATCTGGCGACTGCATGAGAACGGCTACTACATATACAAATGTATATGAAGTCAGACTTAATATTTTTTAAATATAAGAAATATGTAACAAATAAATGAACTACAAATGAAATGCCACATACCTCGAGATGAAATATATGTAAATAAATCCTGTTCAAACGTTCTCCTAGCTGGTCCTACTAAACTAGAATAAATGTCTTATTAGCTGTATCGACTTTTTATTGATAATGTGAGAGTACAGGAGCACGTGTACGTCCTAGCTTTGAATAGAAACGTGAAGGTTATAAATTACCCTGTACAAAATGTTCTAAATCTGGCTATTTCCTAATGTCATACACACGTGATGATAAGGAAATAACCACTGGTATGAAATATCAGGCGAACGTATATAGAAGTTATTAATGCTATCTTGTGAGTGTTGGCCGCTTATTGCGCCATGAACAATTGATGAGTTGTAATTTAAAAAAATGTTACGTTTAGCGTATTAAAAAATTGATAAATATATGTATTAATTGAGGCGTGTCGAACTTTCAAACTCTTATTAATTCAATTCATGTTATTAACATGACAACTAATAGGAGTAATATAGTAATAATATTAAAACAAAAACGAGGTATAAATATACTAAATTATTTGTTTACTTAATGCTTTGATATTATTGTGGGTGCTATATAGCGTATGAAATAATTAAAATTTATCGCGAATTACAAGAAAGTGTGTGAAAAAATACGTACTACATGTATTCTAAATACATGGTTTTGTACATGATATTTGATATGTACATCCATGTATATTATCATATTTTGTTGGAGAGGTATCAGAATAAAAAATGTTTTACATGATCTTCTAGAGAGATCCGGTATATTTAATATTGGTTTCATATATACAATGTACATTCTATGCCTACATTATATCAATAAGTTTTTGACTACATGTGTATGTACATTAACACTTCACATTAGGAACAATACGAACTTAATTAAGTGTACGTTTAATTGTTGATAACACGACATTGGACCACAAAGCCGCAAACTTATCTCAATGGTAAAGTGATACATGGTTTTAAAACAGATTAATAAATGAATTTGTTATCAGTCTGACATTGTGTTAACTAACTTACAACATATAAGTGAGTTTGTCAATTCAAACCACATATATAACTTCCTAAAATAATGTCTACTCATATATAACTTCCTACAATAATGTCTACTCATTACTCATGTATAACTACTTGTACAATCAGTTACACTTCATCATTTATTTCTTTATTCGAAATTAATGCCATTTTCAACATGAATTCAGTGATATCTTTGCGGGCAGATATCCTGACCAGCTTCCCTGGACTTCATTTAGGTCTTATAACCAGTACTAACCACATTCTGTCGGAAAGCTACTGCCAAGCTACCCCACAATATTCAGAGGTCGGGGACAATTTAAAGGGGCATGCCCAGGAACTGCTGTGTCTTGCTTTTCGTTCACCAGAAATGCGTTTGTCACTTGTAAAACCAATTATTACCGAAATGTCAAAGATGAATGTGCGTTCAAAAATGACCTTATAACGCGCGCGTCGGTATTAGTATGTCGGTTTGAATAAAAGGCTGTCAGCATTTATACTTACAGTACTAGTACTAAGGGTCCTTTGTGGGTTTTTGTTGTTTTTATCGACCCGCATACTTAAAGCTCGATATCAATAATAATATGAACTTCATTTGTTGTATTTTGTTCTTCAAGTACATCTTCAGTAGATTCGGGCTAAATATTATGACTTATAAAAACAGATTTCCGACCCCGATTGACAATGAATATATTGTGATTGCTCATTTATGATATAGATTCTTAATATAAGCGAAGATGAAAGCTATATAGTACGTGGAAAATACATGCATATGATTACAACAAATAAGTCCGTTGTTTTGGATTTGATTAGTATGCGTGAAATGCAGGAAGTCAGCAGAACGTTCAAGTGTAAGCCCAATTCGCACTATCACATTGCTGGTCCCGGTGCCTCCCGTTGGCAAATAACCGGTATATCATATCGACCATAAATGTCTACCGCGCATGTAATGCTCACCAATAATCCGAAATACTAATACCTAGTGTATATCATAGTACAGCCAGGGTACAACACTGGACCTACCTTGGTTCTGCCCCAGAATTTCAAAGATTAAGCCGGTTCTTAATATTTACCCGGTGGCCCTCGGTTGTATTATGTATTAAACATTTTAACAAATACGGGACTGTTCGCCTAGCTGATAGGGCCGGATCAACAAGGTCCATCCAAGACTGTCATGGATGACTACAATGCCACCAGGGTTGTACTCCCGGTTTGACAGGGTTTCTCCGGTACTCACCCGGGACAAACCGAGAGTCAACCCGGAATAAACCCTCGGACAGATTTTTAATAAAAAAGTTTGGAAGTGAGAAGAAAAACGCACATAACCTTACATTCAAATTCGTTTACTTGCACTAACAGTTAAGTCATGAACATCAAATTTATACCTACGTGTAGGTAATTTTATTCTCCACTTTTCAATGTTTATTTCTTTAAATATCTACATAAATTAATAGAGCGATATGTATTCTCAGGGAGGCACTATAAATATCGCAAAATGACCTATCTGCGGACCCCGGGTTTATGAGTGTAAACTCTGGGCGCGGTACAAATTCTTTACGACGCTTTTCCTATAGGCTGCATGAATTAAGCAAGGTCTTTTCTCCTCCATAACGGATTCGGTAAGAAATTTTAAAATATTATTGAACAAGTCAACCAAATAAAACTATCACTGCATGTAGCTTCATATATAAGTGTTATATAAGGGTACATTAATACAGTACAAATAAGTAATATCCTAGCTGTGGTGCTTCGTAAACTATATGGATAGTACAAACAAAATAATGTTCTGTGATAACAATCGAAATTCTCAGAGAACCGGACGTTTTGCCCAGTCCGGATGGGATCCGGTTTTCCGGGGTGGTACAGTATGTGTGTGTGTATATATATAAACAGACATGACTAAGTTCAAGGTCATCCTTGTCTGGCTTCTAGGGCTATTATCAATATTTTATCTGTCATAAACTCAGACAGTGTCAAAGTCGAAGAGAAGATAAGAATTAAAGATAAAAGGTTTATACTCTGGTTGACCAATTTCAAAACATTTCTTTTGATTCTGTCATGGAATTCATCTTGGTTTTAGCTTTTCTGGCAGTGTTGTATCCAAGCTGTCACTCGACAGAGACTCCGGATATTGTTGACAATAACAATGTTGTTACTATGCTGGTTAAAAGAATGGACGCGTTTGAGGCCAATGAGAAAGTCTTGATTCGTGAGAATGAAGACCTGAAGGCGAGAATCAAAGCACTGGAAGATTTAGCTACGAATCAGCAACAGGAAATCACACGCCTTACAGACATTTCGAAAGAACAGGTTGCTACTAATAAGCGGTTGGCAGAACGATTAACGAAGCTGGAAGGACCATCTAATCCAGAATACAAAGAAAGGCAGAAAAGTAAGCGTCCGCTAGATATTGATTTAAGTGTTATGTAATGTGAATCCAATAAATGTTACTATGGATATGGTTGAAACCCGTCATCGTTATCAATATGAGTACATGAGCAAACAGAAAGTCTGAACTGTTCACCAATACAGTCATGATTTAACCAAGAAACGCGTTGTTCAAACAGTAGAAGAAACAGATGTCTAGTTAACAAATCATTCAACGTCAATTTTCAGATTCTTGTATCTATAAGACTATTTTATAATATAAATCAAGTTACTAGCTGTTGTTTAAAGCTCTCCTGTATTCCATGTTTATATGAGTTACTATATCAACCCGGGATATAACTACATCTGATCTAGTCTTATATGATTAATAACCTTTTTAATCTTGAATTTACAATATACTGTACGTGCAGTAGAATATTACGGTCACTTTTGTGCCAAAAAATCTGTATTGACGTGGTCTTTGTGAGTGATTTGGTCTTATTATCAAATTAAGATAGAGAAGCTATAAAAAAGTCAGTATGGAAATAAAAAGTACAACATAATGAGATGGCCTTGACTGAAGTGATCTTTATGTGAGGGTTTTCATCTTTTCCTTTTAGGTCGAGCTATTTCCAGGATGAGAAAGTCAAGTAATGAAGTTACAGTGGCGTTCTTTTCTACTTTGCAGAACCACTTAAATAATCCGGGAGTACACCAAACAATCGTATTTGATCACGTGATCACAAACATTAGAAATGGTTATAACCAACATGCGGGCGACTTTAGGTATATCCTCTTTTTATTTGTTGTTTTAGATTTATACTTCGGACTGATTTAAAAACACAACTATGTTTTTAGAACAAATCACGTTATTAACTTCTCACAAATACTTTTTCAATTTAATTAGTTTTGTGAATAATGGTAACTTAGTCAAAAGAACCACTGTACAACCTCAGCGTTTTAACTGGTAAGGTGCACATTCGTAGATTAGCCGAGTTTCAAACTTATTTTATTCATAATCAAAGCTAGATAACAAGCATGTAGATATCTGAAAAAGTACCGGTCGGTAAGAATATCTAAAGATAAATATATATCAGGGTTGACCGGTTTTTACAAGTCATGCTGTAGTTAGCGTGGTCTGAATAGTTTAAGTTTACATTCATTATAATTTCAAATATATTATTTTTATATTTCTCAGGGCACCCATAGGTGGCGTTTATGTATTTGCAGTGACTTTGATGGCAGACTCCAGCTCAGTCCCATATCATTATCAAATAATGCACAATGGCAGCGCAGTATCAAATATCTATATTGTCAATGGCGGCACCGCAAGTCAAGAAGCAGTGCTTCACCTAAACCAAGGCGATGATGTTGCAATACACAACCTTGATGCTGGCCAGAAACTCTATGGTCATTCATATACTACGTTCTCTGGTTTCTTGCTACAAGAAGACTTTCCCGAAGTTGGACTGGTTGGGAAATAAGAAAAGAACGTGACATAGATTTCTTTCTTATGTTTATTTAAGACGAAACTATGGCCGTGATGATTGCACAATGTAATAAAATATTAATTAATGCATTGCATTTTTGAATATATTCCCGACAAACTTCAACATGCACGATATAGACTCAACATAAATATATAACCATGCATGTCGTGTTATGCCAGTTACATAAACATTGAAAAAATATGCACCGTAATATTATCATGGCTGAAAGAATCGTCATAGTTAACCGAAAAATATCCAGGGTACACATCTAAACATAATCATGTTGATGTTGGAACGGTTCGATAGAAAATGTTATTATCTGTAGTTGCGCATCACGATATTTGTCAAAACATAAATTAAATGACTATTTCACACATGCTGGACATTCTTTTCATATAAGGACACAAACTGAGATACTGGGTTATTCAGATCCTAAATAATGTGGTTATGCGAATTTGGAAAATGAATTCTAGATTTATTCCAGGAACCCTTTACTTCAGTTATATACCGACGGGCAGTTTTTTAACCAGTCTATTTTGATTTCTTATCGGAGCCAAACTTGTTTTTGACAAATAACTAATAGCTCGATGTGAATAGGCAGCGGTGGAGGATGAAAGACTTCAGAGTCTTCAACCAGATCATCAAGGAGTACATATGTCACGTCCATGGTTCGAACTTAGAAACCCGTGGTCTATGGACATAGCGCTGTTTCTATTCTACAAAGCCTGTTGTATTTGGAGTACGTCACACTAGTGAGGTCAAAACAAGTACTGTTAAAACGAGAAAAGGAGACAACATATCTGTGTCTGCTTAGGTTTGATTGTTAGTCCAAGCTAAAACAGAAATGTGTTTATAGGCGAAATTATTTATTAACAGCTGTATAATTATGTGCTTCGTCTTATAGGACATTCCTAAATAAGCATTACGTAATTGATTTCTAAGATAGATTTACGTTTTTACTTAAAAACACTTTCCTTACTCAGTAAAAGAAACACATTGTGTCTATAGAGCACTTATATCATCTTTATCGCCCTGGTATTGTTGATTTAGACTGGTTTTACTTGATTTCCGTTTTATATACAGTCCTCAACTTTCACACAGTGAATTTTCTTTTCATGTTTGTTTAGGCTACTGTGTAGCACATAGTGTATACACGTGTCGAGGATTTTTGCAAAATGTGAATATTGAGGACTGTGTTTAGAATTGAAAATAAACATGGAAGAACATTTAAAAGTGAAAATTTAAAATATGGAAACCCTCAATGACACATTGAAGTTATTGTTGGACATTGTAGTTTAAATTAATTTTGATATTATGATACATTATTTTGGCAAATGGAATTAGCATAAGTTCAGGTGAGAATTATAGATACATGCTAGTCATCAAATATTATTTCACTGGTGCAGAAATGTACATTTAATCATTAGCTATTGATAAAAACTCATTTCAGTTACGTGCTTTCAGTAATTTTTTTACAATGCCACTTCTTTAGGATGCATTGCTAAAATGTCAGACGGCCATTTTGTAGCAACTTCGAATGACCTTAACTGCTAATAATTTAGTTATGAAAAAATGCACATGTTACGATGTATGAATGTCGTGTATAATTGTACCAATGATAGCACGTATATGTTACTATGTATATTAGACTGTGACTGCGATTCAATTCTTTTATTTGACTCCGTCCCGCCTGTCCGAATTTGTTTATGAATCTTGCGACTGCATGAGAACGGCTACTACATATACAAATGTATATGAAGTCAGACTTAATATTTTTTAAATATAAGAAATATGTAACAAATAAATGAACTACAAATGAAATGCCACATACCTCGAAATGAAATATATGTAAATAAATCCAGTTCAAACGTTCTCCTAGCTGGTCCTACTAAACTAGAATAAATGTCTTATTAGCTGTATCGACTTTTTATTGATAATGTGAGAGTACAGGAGCACGTGCTTTGAATAGAAACGTGAAGGTTATAAATTACCCTGTACAAAATGTTCTAGATCTGGCTATTTCCTAATGTCATACACACGTGATGATAAGGAAATAACCACTGGTATGAAATATCAGGCGAACGTATATAGAAGTTATTAATGCTATCTTGTGAGTGTTGGCCGCTTATTGCGCCATGAAAAATTGATGAGTTGTAATTTAAAAAAATGTTAAGTTTAGCGTATTTAAACATTGATAAATATATGTATTAATTGAGGCGTGTCGAACTTTCAAACTCTTATTAATTCAATTCATGTTATTAACATGACAACTAATAGGAGTAATATAGTAATAATATTAAAACAAAAACGAGGTATAAATATACTAAATTATTTGTTTACTTAATGCTTTAATATTATTGTGGGTGCTAGTATGAAATAATTAAAATTTATCGCGAATTACAAGAAAGTGTGTGAAAAAAAAAAGTACTACATGTATTCTAAATACATGGTTTTGTACATGATATTTGATATGTACATCCATGTATATTATCATATTTTGTTGGAGAGGTATCAGAATAAAAAATGTTTTACATGATCTTCTAGAGAGATCCGGTATATTTAATATTGGTTTCATATATACAATGTACATTCTTTGCCTACATTATATCAATAAGTTTTTGACTACATGTGTATTTACATTTACACTTCACATTAGGAACAATACGAACTTAAGTGTACGTTTAATTGTTGATAACACGACATTGGACCACAAAGCCGCAAACTTATCTCAATAGTAAAGCGATACATGGTTTTAAAACAGATTAATAAATGAATTTGTTATCAGTCTGACATTATGTTAACTAACTTACAACATATAAGTGAGCTTGTCAATTCAAACCACATATATAACTTCCTACAATAATGTCTACTCATATATAACTTCCTACAATAATGTCTACTCATTACTCATGTATAACTACTTGTACAATCAGTTCAACTTCATCATTTATTTCTTTATTCGAAATTAATGCCATTTTCAACATGAATTCAGTGATATCTTTGCGGGCAGATATCCTAACCAGCTTCCCTGGACTTCATTTAGGTCTTATAACCAGTACTAACCACATTCTGTCGGAAAGCTACTGCCAAGCTACCCCACAATATTCAGAGGTCGGGGACAATTTAAAGGGGCATGCCCAGGAACTGCTGTGTCTTGCTTTTCGTTCACCAGAAATGCGTTTGTCACTTGTAAAACCAATTATTACCGAAATGTCAAAGATGAATGTGCGTTAAAAAATGACCTTATAACGCGCGCGTCGGTATTAGTATGTCGGTTTGAATAAAAGGCTGTCAGCCTTTTATTGACGACAACGATATTTCCGATTCGTCTGAGAGTTTAACTGAGCACGTGCGCTGCCTTTCATGTGAACTTAACATGAGCAATATACTTACAATTTCAGTTTGTTGACATTTTTTTCCGCGATGTTTTCGGTTTTGACAGATACCGAAAGGGTCGAGTTGTGAAAATGACGAATAATTTCTGAGGCCGAAATCGGCAGGCTTGGTAAATCTTGAATGTGTATTTTGAGTACACTAGCGGGATATTTCGTAAATACTTTACAGGGCTTTCATTAATTGATTTAGGCATAAAATGATACCAATTTGATTGCTATTCGAGACTCTTTAAGTTCCAGGGCATGCCCATTTAACATATGATGTGATATCTTCAGTCAAATTGTCACGGACAGTGTGAGCTTTGCCAGGGGTTCGAACTCACAACCTCTTGATCAATAGACCACGCTCTAACCACTTAGCTAACCGGACGGGCTTAACTTTATCAATGATACAAAATGAAGAGCCAGATATCTTGAAAGTGCATTAAAGCATTTATACGTACAGTACTAATACTAAGGGTCCTTTGTGAGTTTTTGTTGTTTCTATCGACCCGCATACTTAAAGCTCGATATCAATAATAATATGAACTTCGTTTGTTGTATTTTGTTCTTCAAGTACATCTTCAGTAGATTCGGGCTAAATATTATGACTTATAAAAACAGATTTCCGACCCCGATTGACAATGAATATATTGTGATTGCTCATTTATGATATAGATTCTTAATATAAGCGAAGATGAAAGCTATATAGTATGTGAAAAATACATAGATATGATTACAACAAATAAGTCCGTTGTTTTGGATTTGATTAGTATGCGTAAAATGCAAGAAGTCAGCAGAACGTTCAAATGTAAGCCCAATTCGCACTATCACATTGCTGGTCCTGGTGCCTCCCGGTGGCAAATAACCGGTATATCATATCGACCATAAATGTCTACCGCGCATGTAATGCTCACCAATAATCCGAAATACTAATACCTAGTGTATATCATGGTACAACCAGGGTACAACACTGGACCTACCTTGGTTCTGCCCCAGAATTTCAAAGATTAAGCCGGTTCTTAATATTTTCCCGGTGGCCCTCGGTTGTAATATGTATTAAACATTTTAACAAATACAGGACTGTTCGCCTAGCTGATAGGGCCGGATCAACAAGGTCCATCCAAGACTGTCATGGATGACTACAGTGCCACCAGGTTGGTTGTACTCCCGGTTTGACAGGGTTTCTCGGGTCACTCACCCGGGACAAACCGAGAGACAACCCGGAAAAGTCCCTCGGGCAGATTTTTAATAAAAATGATTTAAGTTTGGAAGTGAGAAGAAAAACACACATAACCTTACATTTAAATTCGTTTTACTTGCTTGCACTTACAGTTAAGTCGTGAACATCAAATTTATACCTACGTATAGGTAATTTTATTCTCCACTTTTCAATGTTTATTTCATTAAATATCTACATAAATTGATAGAGCGATATGTATTTTCAGAGAGGCACTATAAATATCGCAAAATGACCTATGTGTGGACCCCGGGTTTATGAGTGTAAACTCTGGGCGCGGTACAAATTCTTTACGACGCTTTTCATATAGGCTGCATATATTATGCTCGGTCTTTCCTCCTCCATAACAAATTCGGTAAGAAAATTTAAAATCTTATTGAACAAGTCAACCAAATAAAACTATCACTGCATGTAGCTCCATATACAAGTGTTATATATATAAACGGTACACTAATTAATACAGTACAAACAAGTAATATCCTAGCTGTGGTACTTCGTAAACTGTATACATGTATAGTACAAACAAAATAATGTTCTGTGATAACAATTGAAATTCTCAGAGAACCGGACGTTTTGCCCAGTCCGGATGGGATCCGGTTTTCCGGGGTGGTACAGTATGTATGTGTGTATATATATAAACAGACAGGACTAAGTTCAAGGTCATCCTTGTCTGGCTTCTAGTGCTCTTATCAATATTTTATGGGCATAAATCAAAATAATGAAGACAATGTTTCATTTCAAGATTTAAAGAACACCACGCAACACAGGAATGTACTTGAATATTCTGATGGTGTGTCTTGATGTTGTTAAAAATGTTGCAAAATTTCAGCTTGATTGTGTTGCTCGTTCAAAAGTTACATTAGAAAAACAGGCAAAAAATGTCCCGAGTGTAACACTTTTAGCGTGACATTTTTTCTTTACACATTTTTCAATGTTTTATATTTTGTTCAGTTTTTGGGTAAGTAATCAATGGTTGTTTTTAATTTCATTGTACATGTGTTATATTTAAAATTTAATGCATTTTGTTCAAATATTTCAATAATAAATATTATTTAGAAATCACCTTTCAAGTGCATATGTAAAATATTTTGCTCAAGGAAAAAAATGGAAATTCAAATTGATGATATTGCTGTAAGTAAACTAATGCTTGGACAGAAAATGCAGTTTAACATATTGATAGGCATATTTGTCCATGTTGTTTAAAAAAAAGAAATGATCAAAAGAATCATTTGTTTTTTAAGTTATACCATCTTGAATAAAGCTGATTGGAAATGTCCCGAGTGTAACATTTTGCATTTAGATAAGAATATTTTTATCATTCTTTGAATTTGATATGTTTTTTCTCTATTTCTCAAACAGAAGCATACCCAGAAGCTCACAAAACTAAAACAAATTCATGTAGTGCAATTCATTTTTTGTCTACATGGTTTTTAGTGTTGTCCCGAGTGTAACGCTATATATTCATCATCTTAATTTTGATATGTAACTATACAACAGCAGTCCATGTTAATTGTTTTCCACATTTATATCAAATAACTGACGTGAATAAATACTTTTAAAGTCTGAAGCAGTGAAATGGAGCATGTTTAAAAAGTTTGAAAGGTCTTATAAAAATAGTTATATTCAGATATATATACCAAGTAGATTTGTTCAATATACTGAAGATAAAAAGTAATTTATCTTTTATTTTGATAAGGAAACATTCTCAGATGAAAACAGTACAGAATTTATCGATTTATTTCATGATTTCTTAACATATTTTACATGTTATATTATTTATATATAACAATTGACAATGTTACACTCGGGACACAAACACATCTTCATGCAATATTATACACACATTCGGTTTGCCTTTACAGGAACTATACCAGTAACAATATACTAACACTGCAGGGTCATGAAGTTACAAAATGCCTAAATAAGTGATAAAACTCCCATTTATAGAGGACTGAGAAGAAGCACACTCTGAGTAGAAAGACTTGAAATTGATATTTTTTTATTAAACATTTTCTAGGATATACGAGGGTTGTCCTTTAAGCATGTAGACTTTTCTCATATCTGGGTTATTTTTCAAAATTTTGAAATCTAATTTCAGTGACGCATATCTTCCTTGAGTTGTGTTGCAAATACATAGTTCATAATCAAAACATTTCAAAAACTTTTTAGTATTGTTTTACTTAAAACAAACAAAGAAGAAATTGTGAGTCCCGACTGTTTTACTTAAAATAAACAAAGAAGAAATTGTGAGTCCCGAGTGTATTTTCTATATGTCTGTTTATATGACTTAATTCATGTTTAAAAGATTTGTTCAACATAGTTTGAAATAGTTTGAATGTGTTGAGAAATCATTTCTTTAATTTGATAAGTGGCTAAATTAGTAAATATATGATAATGCAATATTAATTGTTACAAGTTGACAAATCTACAGTTTTAAATGTTTTCTAATTCCTCCCCTCCCTCCAACAACATTTTCAACCAACAACATATCAAACAGTACAGATGTTTGTGTATCTTTTTATTATCTTAAAAAACATAGAATGAATTGCAACGCAATGATCATAGCACTTTCATATTTGTATGCTAAAAGACTAAACAAATTTGTACGGAGTGTAACCTTTACTTAGTCTGTATATATATAAATTAATAATTCATGTTCAGTAACGCAATTGACTTACCATATTGGAAATAGTTTTGATTTGTTAAAAAAAATCTTATTTAATGAATTGCAAAATACATTTGACAGATGTTGTATAAATCCATTTTATGATACTCCTTATCATAACAGTTTCGTATATTTACATTACAGTTTTAGAACGTCCCCTGGTGTTGGTGTTTTCACCATTTAAAACTAAAACATTATCAAATAGATTATCTGTTTGTATTTTATAAGAAAATAATTGAACAAATTGTATTACAATGAAAAAAATTGTATAACAATAGATTAACAATACTGTCATTATCATAAGACCATACACAAAGAATATCTGTCCCGAGTGTAACGGTAACAGAAGATATATACTAGTTTTGGGGACATTGTTAAGTTACCCAAGAATAGTACCAATTAAGTGAAAATTCACATATATCTTTGAATATACCTGAAAATTGATAAAATTGAATTAGCTAATTTGTATCTGCAGAAGTAAATGTAACATAAAAACTTTTTGAAGCGTATTTAAAAAAAAATGAAGATCAAAACGCCATAAATATACATGGAAAATTATGGTTGTATGTATATTTTTTTTGTATTAAAAAGTTGTTTTCATGAAAGTCTGCTGAAAAAATCACAAAAATGTGTTATTATTTCCATAGTTTAATCCATAAGATTGTTTGAATTTTAAGGATTGCTATTGAAAATATAATATTTATTTGATTAAAATGTTGTAAATTTGAAGAAGACTTTAATCCTATACTTTAGCCATTGTCAATTTTTCACACTATGATATATTTCCAACCTACTTTTGGCAATATTATGAACAAAAGTATCATTCTAAATTTGATCCCCCATGTCACGCTTTGTCTTCATTATTTAAATGCCCTTATCTGTCATAAACTCAGACAGTGTCAAAGTCGAATAGAAGATAAGAATTAAAGATAAAAGGTTTATACTCTGGTTGACCAATTTCAAAACATTTCTTTTGATTCTGTCATGGAATTCATCTTGGTTTTAGCTTTTCTGGCAGTGTTGTATCCAAGCTGTCACTCGACAGAGACTCCGGATAGTGTTGACAGTAACAATGTTGTTGCTATGCTGGTTAAAAGAATGGACGAGTTTGAGGCCAATGAGAAAGTCTTAATTCGTGAGAATGAAGACCTGAAGGCGAGAATCAAAGCACTGGAAGATTTAGCTACGAGTCAGCAACAGGAAATCACACGCCTTACAGACATTTCGAAAGAACAGGTTGCTACTAATAAGCGGTTGGCAGAACGATTAACGAAGCTGGAAGGACCATCTAATCCAGAATACAAAGAAAGGCAGAAAAGTAAGCGTCCGCTAGATATTGATTTAAGTGTTATGTAATGTGAATCCAATAAATGTTACTATGGATATGGTTGAAACCCGTCATCGTTATCAATATGAGTACATGAGCAAACAGAAAGTCTGAACTGTTCACCAATACAGTCATGATTTAACCAAGAAACGCGTTGTTCAAACAGTAGAAGAAACATATGTCTAGTTAACAAATCATTCAACGTCAATTTTCAGATTCTTGTATCTATAAGACTATTTTATAATATAAATCCAGTTACTAGCTGTTGTTTAAAGCTCTCCTGTATTCCGTGTTTTTATGAGTTACTATATCAACCCGGGATATAACTACATCTGATCTAGTCTTATATGATTAATAACCTTTTTAATCTTGAATTTACAATATACTGTACGTGCAGTAGAATATTACGGTCACTTTTGTGCCAAAAAATCTGTCTTGACGTGGTCTTTGTGAGTGATTTGGTCTTATTATCAAATTAAGATAGAGAAGCTATAAAAAAGTCAGTACGGAAATAAAAAGTACAATATAATGAGATGGCCTTGACTGAAGTGATCTTTATGTGAGGGTTTTCATCTTTTCCTTTTAGGTCGAGCTATTTCCAGGATGAGAAAGTCAAGCAATGAAGTTACAGTGGCGTTCTTTTCTACTTTGCAGAACCACTTAAATAATCCTGGAGTACACCAAACAATCGTATTTGATCACGTGATCACAAACATTGGAAATGGTTATAACCAACATGCGGGCGACTTTAGGTATATCCTCTTTTTATTTGTTGTTTTAGATATATTCTTCGGACAGATTTAAAAACGCAACTTACAAATCACGTTATTAATTTCTCATAAATACTTTTTCAATTTAATTAGTTTTGTGAATAATGGTAACTCAGTCAAAAGAACCACTGTACAACCTCAGCGTTTTAACTGGTCCGGTCCACATTCGTGGATTAGCCAAGTTTCAAACTTATTTTATTCATAATCAAAGCTAGATAACAAGGATGTAGATATCTAAAAAAGTACCGGTCGTTAAGAATATCTAAAGATAAATATATATCAGGGTTGTTCGTTTTTACCAGTCATCTGTAGTTAGCGTGGTCTGAATAAGTTTATGTTTATATTCATTATAATTTCAAATATATTATTTTTATATTTCTCAGGGCACCCGTAAGTGGCGTTTATGTATTTGCAGTGACTTTGATGGCAGGCTCCACCTCAGTCCCATTTCATTATCAAATAATGCACAATGGCAGCGGAGTATCAAATATCTATATTGTCAATGGCGGCACCGCAAGTCAAGAAGCAGTGCTTCACCTAAACCAAGGCGATGATGTTGCAATACACAATCTTGATGCTGGCCAGAAACTCTATGGTCATTCATATACTACGTTCTCTGGTTTCTTGCTACAAGAAGACTTTCCCGAAGTTGGAATTGTTGGGAAATAAGAAAAGAACGTGACATAGATTTCTTTCTTATGTTTATTTAGGACGAAACTATGGTCGTGATGATTGCACAATGTAATAAAATATTAATTAATGCAATAAATTCGTGAATATATTCTGCACACAGAAATAATTTAAAGAATCTTTTAAGTATACATATATTAAACTGTATTTCAAAAGTATATACATAATTATAAATGTACACAAGAAGTAGAATAACTATATGTTTGGTCCATACAGTAATCTAATGTAATAGAGACTTATATGATACATAAACACAGTATCCAAATTCTGAAAGTACTCATTTGAATTGAACTGAATGAATGAGGTTTGTATTCATGACAGAAAAAATAGATATTACAAAATGGAAACATTTCCATGATAACATATGTAGAAAACTTAGTTAGTACTCAGGTCTGCATATAAAATTGTTGCGCATATAGAGTTTTGGTCTATTGGAGTTAAACAAAGTTCAGTTACAGTTACTGTAGTCAAGAATGGCAAGTAATATAAACATTATGCATACACAATTGTAGAGAGAAAATGACTAGCAGTTTCTTATAATGTTATGTCTATAACAAAGCATGTCAAGAGTACTCATATTCAAGGTAAAAATATGTTTATTATAATAGATATTCATATGAAATGAAGTAATGTTAAAAAAAGTAAAACACAGTTTTTATGCACTTAAAATGGTGATTTTTAATGTTAAGAATACCGGTAGTCACTTTGTAAGTATATACATAAACTTGTTTTAACAACATATTTTGAACTTGTTTAAGGTTAGAAGAGAGTGAATTATAAGTTCACCAATAACACTTTACATGGAACTAGCCATAGCTAGGGAATATGGCTAGGGAACAGAAGTAAGTTAATCATAATGAGAATATCTGTCATGGATGGCAAGTATAAACATACATATTAAATGTATAAAAATTATAGACAAGAATGACAAGCCATTCAATATCAATATCATATATCTTATAAATATTTACGTCAACCAAATATGCATAGCTTATCATCTGAACAAAGTTGATTTGCATTTTCAAAATCTAAACACACATTGTTAGATTGGAAATGTATAAGATGAAAAGAGCAAAAAATATAGATTGGTAAAGTACTTAATATACAGTAAAACCTAGCTGTGAACAAAGGTCTACCTTTGGGTAATATAAAATGGTCTTAATTGGCAGATGGCCCTCTTTGGAGGTAGTTTTGTTCTAAAAAGGCAATGATGGGTCTTTATTCACAGGTTTGCTGTATATAAATACAGAGAACATGACAATAGTATTGTACAAATAATAAACAAGAGGGTAATTGTTTACTCATTAAACATTGTTATGAACCTTTGACCTAGTTTTTGACACCAGATGACCCATGTTAGAATTTGTCCTACATATAAATAAGACAAACATTCTGACATGGTTTGGTGAAGATCAAATCAAAACCATGACAACTACAGCATAGACAAGGTTTTCTTAAGATTTTACCTTGTGGTCTAGTTTTTGACACCAGCTGACATATGTTCGACCTTGACCTTGACCCACATATCATTGAGGCAAACATTCCGACAAGATTTGGTGAAGATCCAATAAAAAATGTGACACCTACAGTGTTAACAAAGATTTCCCAAACTTTGACCTAGTGACCTAGTTATTGATCACAGATGACCCATATTTGTACTTGACCGTTTTATCATTAAATAAATCAAACAATTTGACAAAGTTTGCTGAAGATCCAATTATAACTGTGAAATCTACAGTGTTAACATGGTTTTTCATAAGATTTGACCTAGCGACTAGTTTTTGACCCCAGATGACCCATATTCGAACTCATCCAAGATATTATAAAGAGAAACATTCTGACTAGGTTTCATGATGATCCAATCTAAACAATGACTTCTATAGTGTTCACAAGGTTTTCCAGCAATTTTCCCTAGTGACCTAGTTTTTGACACAGGTGGCTGTATCAGTGAAATTCGAAAATCTCATGCAATTACATCTAATAACTGTGAAACGGTAAAATTGTGCTCCTTTCGTTACTTAACTTCGCTGCAAGCCATTTTGAGTCAAGTGCTATATATAGTTATGTATCAATTATTAGTTACCGCTTTTTACAGTTACTAGATATAATTGACTTAGATTTTCGGTGGGGATGAATATCTTATAGTTTATCTGAATGACACGTGTAGCTACTTTCCTTCAGTGCACGTATTTTATGTTGAAACATCGAGATGCGATGTTCCACATTGTTTGGCATATAGACATATACAAATGTAGTAGGTTTTTCGCTTTGATAGTATGTATAAGATCAGTGACGGGAATATTTGGACCAAACACTGATACTGCCACCTGTGTTTTTTGACCGCAGATGACCCTTTACCAAATTTGACCTGCATATCATTGAAATAAACATTCTGACAAAGTTTCATGAAGATCCAATCAAAACAATGATTTCTAGAGTGGCCCTTGTGACCTTGAAATTATGTGGCTTTGACAGGTTAATAAAATCACACTATACCTACCCACAAAGACCTAGACATACATTTTGTATGTATAGGTCTTTGCTACCCATAAGCAGTATGACTAAACAGCGGACATCCGGATGTCAGCGGATATCCAACGGACATCCATTTTGTTCGTTAGTGCTGTTTTGAACATATTTATTTTTTAAATTATGAACATTATGCTCAAGTATTTTTAAGCAGATATGTAGCAATTATTTACCCCAAAACACTGTGTTAGAGAACGGATAGGTACTAGTTATCCCCGAGTTACCCGTTCACCCATTTTCGTTTGTTTGTCCGCTGTTTAGCCATACCCTATTACAGACGTAGATATCTATACATGTACATCTCTTTCCCACCGCATATTTTGATATACCCACGGTCTTCAAGCCATTTAATTTTCATAAATTAAGTACACTACCCGTCCCACTTGGGTGCGCCAGCACGAACTTTTTGCAATTTTGCAGTTCAGGGATTTTGAAATCTGTATCTTATAAATGTTTGGTTGAATTGATCAATAGTCTTTGGGCAATAGGTGTCGATATATGCTACTCAAAATTCTACAGGCTGTTTTTGATGCACGAGGACACCAGTCTCGATACTAAAAACAAAAGTTAGCACTTTTGCGCATTTTCCTCAAAGTTTGTATTCCCCACACATACCCATAAAATGTCTAATTTTGACCCTATCCTCATTTCGACGCTCGTTACGCTCGAATGATTCAATGGATGGATTACATATTGCACTCATGATATGCAGATATCTTTAAAAATAACCAAAATTCATATTTTATGTATGTATATAAAATGACGATAATGCCATACAGAATAAAAGTGATCCTTATCAAATTTTGAGTAGTATAAATATATACATGTATAATTAAATAAGCATGAGGGGTTAAAATTTAGTTTATATTTTTTTATATATATGGCAAATATTTAATATGATATATATTTTTTAATCGCCATCCGGTTTCGTCCTTCGACTCATCACGGTAATTTATTGAAGGACGAACCGATTGGCGATTAGAAATATACCTATGAAGTGTTAATTATTTTTCATTATTAATTTACTTGACTCAGACAATTTAAAACATTTTTTATATATAGCAAAATACTGAAACCCTCATAACGATATGTTTCGGACAAAAAGTGAGCGATCCGCATTGACGAAACGTCTAGACGTTTGGAATGCAGCTGGTACGGTACCGATTGATGACAGGGTTTTAACAGTTACCTGCCAGACTGGCCCAAAGATGTAAAGTTTACAACGGTGTAGATTTTACAAAACACGGCAAACCAGTCTTGTTACTAAGTGTATACTAATGGCGGACGCAGGTGTTTTTTTGTCAATAATAAATATTTAAAAGACTATAAAATCCTGGAATAACAATGGGAGCAGGATCCAGCAGTAACGTGGAGCCTATCCAAATTGAACAAAATAACAAATCGTAAGTGATGAAAATTGTGTTAAAGAGAGGACATAATGTCATTACTGAGTAGAAAAATATATCTTATTCGTAGATTCCGATGAAATGAATACGTTGTTTTATGATGGTTGCTTGACTTTAACTAATGATGTATGTATGTATGTACTTCTATATATGTATATATGATGAATAAAATATTTTTTAGGCTACAAGAAAAAAAGAAGAAAAATTCTAAAAAAGATATTTCTATACCTCAACAGACACCAAGTGAAACCGTGACAGAGGTAAGTGTAATCAACTTCAATAATAATTTTTCACAAAGATCATCGTGGACATCACATGAAGGTGAAAGTCAGTCCAACTAATTAGACTGCTTTGTGACGGTGAGATTTTTTTCGACCTGGCTCCGTCCCGTACAGTCTGACAAAGATCTGCATATTTGTGTGAGGAAAATCCCCAATTAAAACGGGTTGGGCATGATAACTACAATATCTGTGACCAAAGTGAACCATTCTGTGGGTAGAAAACACGTTTCTATACCCAAATTATTCCAACATACCTTTTCTGAAAGATTCATTAATGATTTGTTTCTCCCCACTATTTCCCAACTGAAAACGAAACTGACATAATGGCGGTAAAATGCCGATGTCAGGGTAAACATTGCCTACTCTCAAATTTCGCTTCGCAATAATTTAAGTACAAGTTTAAATAAGCTGGCATCTCAACGAAACGTTGGCAAGTTAAACTTAAATCAACTTGGTACTCATTATAAAGATCGCTTCAGAATTATACTGTCCGATGGTATTTGTGTACGGAGTGTAACTGGATGTGGCTAAAGTCTGTTCATACTGGTTATTTTCATGCGACGTGAAATTTGAGTTTAATACAGTTTAACACAGATTTTTTACAGCACATTCATGCAGATTATTGTTATTTCTATCGATTTAAGTAAGTTATGCCTGTTATTGAAGAATTTTGACGTTAGTTGAATTTCCGCACGTAAATATGCAGATATTTGTAAGGCTGAGAGGATGGCCTTTCCGAATTTGTTCACAAAAATCCGCCAACTGGAAAGCCAAATTAGTAGGGCTTGGTGAAAAGGTATGTGTCCCCGGCTAACCAAGACAATGTGCTCATTAAAATCGGTAAAAAAGTTAATTGATTTTGGAAGTGAATTTGTTTTCTTATACAAAATAAAGCAGTTACCTTTTTTATGAACTAGTTCTAATAAAGGTTTAATTTATGGCAACTGTCAATAAATCAGTTTTAACTGCATGGGTCATATAATTTAAATTATTTTCCAGTGTTGCTGTAACTTACACATTTTGTTTAAATCTGGATATATATTTCCTAAAATTATTAAGTCCATTAAATTGCAGCCAGGGACCAGCGAAAGTACCAATACTAACTCAGAAGTTGAGACTCTGACTAAACAATTATGTGAGAGTGAAAGTCTGAGGCTTGATCTCGAAGACAAAATTGAAGCTTTGATGAAAGAACTGGAAACTGTTGATGCTCAAAACATCAAAGATGAAGAAAAGCCATGCAGTGAAACAGTCCATGCAAAGGACCAGTACATCACTAATCTAGAAAAGGAGAAAAAAGATTTAGAAACGGAAGCACATAAATTGGTAAACATTTTTCGAATTTTTGTTGCCATGTTTGATCTTGATAATAACCTTGAAATTACTTTTAGGTGAATTCTGTTATCCTGGAAGTGAGTTCTTATAAATTATGTGATAGTAAATTAAAGACTTAAAACCCGTTGAATAAATATTTTTAAACTTCAGTTTGATCACTGTGAGTGATCGATATTCATTTACAAATAATATAACTTCAATCGCATTAATGATTTTTTCTCTCATTATAATCTTCAAAATTTAATTGTCTGAATAGCTGTGTTCAGAATTAAATTTTTTCACTTTCTATGCCTGCATATTGCAAGATTTTTACAGAATAAATAGGATCACGATCAGTGGAAGTGCCCATGTTATGATGTATGTTTAAATCATCATTTTGAATTTATTGTATTGGACTCAGTTTCAGTTCAGATTATGAAGTTATATATTATATCTGTTTCACAATTACACCCCATAATACCTGTATATTACCATTGCCTAACAATAAATATAAAAAGAACATGTGCATATGATGTAATCTATATGAAGGTACCCAATATTACATGTAATGTACATGATATAGTTTATAATATACAAATTATCCTATTGTAGAAAATGAAACAAAAAAGAAAACAAAGACAATTTAGCACTCAGATGGCAGAGTATAAACAGGAAGTGAATTTTCAAATGATGGAACTTCGTGAGGAAATCAATAAACTGAAGTCAGAAAACAAGAAACTAGCTGGTAAATATTTTTTAAAAGATTCTTGTTTTTTTAGCTAATTACATTTACAACAATTAACTCAATCTGTTTTATGTTGTAATAAAGGTTTATTTGTCTGGTATAGAATGTTGTAGACAGGTTCTACATCATTTGGAAAATGTAGGGGTTAGGCCTTGAAAGGCACAATTGTATAAAATAACAAAACAGCACTTGACAGAATATAGAACATGTTCTCTCTGATTAGAGTGTCAGAAGTAGTGCGCAAGTGCAACATACCTGTATCAATTCTGGTATGTTCAGGTGCAGTATAAGAAATGAATGATATATTATGGGGTGAGGGGAGGGGTGGATATGTAGAGCTACACACAAACATGTACAAATGACAAAACAATACTGCACATGATGATAATAGGTATACAATAAACAAAAATAGGGACATAAATTACCACCATAAAAACAACAATCTACCTGCTAAAGAATACCGAGCATTTCATTATTTTCATTTAGATAGAATTAAATTGTAAATGGTTTTAATGATTTGGACTGATGATTATGTTCATATCTGTAATGCAGATGCTATATATTTTTAAGGTAAGAGTGGGCATGACTTGAATGATGATGATGATGAAGTGACCAAAAAACTACCAGGCGGAGAAAAGATGGCATTAATCTTAGAACTGTCAAATCAAGTTGCTGAACAAGAAGATAAAATATCAAAACTTGAAAAGAAATTAAAAGACAAAGATCAAGTAATAAGTGAACTGAGAGCTAGAATGAAGAACAATTCTGAATATCTTAGTGTTATTAATGATAAACCAGCTGACAAAACTAGTCAGAAACTTTCTGCTGGTGATACAGATAGAAATTATTCAAATAATAATGCTAGTAAACATAATGTAAACACAAGAGTGATAGGAGTTGCTGCAGCAAGTACTAGTGCCCAACGTGATGCTGGGAAGCATAAATCTAACAACAAGTATGATCAATTATTCACCCTCGATGAGGAACAGTCTGATAAAGAAGACGGTAATCTAACTAAGCTGTCTTCTTTTATGAAAGATTTTAGAGCTGAAAAGGACAATGGAAGAATAGGCATGGATAGTTTAAGTGAGGATCGACAATCTACTAGTCCTGGAACTAGAAACTTACGTGCTATAATTGAAGATGCTGAAGGTAATAATACTGGGAGAGATTCCGGTCTTGGCTCAGCAGGTAAAAGAGAAGATGAAGAAAAGAAACCTGAAGGTGGCTCCAATGTTAATCTAAGAGGCTGGAAAGATTCGACCACAAGTTTTGAATCAGGTTCTGGTTTGTCGGATTCAGATTTGGACGGTTTTCCAGTTTCACAAAGTAAAATTTACAGTGCTCCTCCAAAACTGCAAAATGGAGGTGGGGTAAGACATAAGAAGAAATCAAACAGTTTAAGAAGACATGCTTCAAAGAAAGACAGACCACCACTACCTGGTGAAGCATTTGTCAATACAAGTTCTTTCACTTCCGATGATCATATTATTAATAAATTGACACCAATCATTGGCCGAGTAGAAGTTTTATGAACTTTTACCATCCACTTCATGACTTTCACCTTGAAATGGCATTACAAATTGTTATCCAGCATTAGAGTTTGAGAATTTTGTTTGATTATGTTTGATTATTGCTATGACTATTTTGGCTTTCATTTGTTTTTGTTTTTATTATGTGAAAATAATGCAATGTTGAGTCTTTGAGATGTATTAGAAATATCAAGATTCATATAAACTGGGCCATCCTTAAAAACCTGTGGGTTTGCAGTTATGCACCTGTCTTACTAAAAAATTCCACAACTTTGAAAATTGTTGAGCAATTGTGGGCAAACAATTTTTCCCTATTCCAGCTGTTTGTTTTCAATTCCCGCATACAGTATGATGTTAACGAAATGAAATAATGTCACTTACCTACATGTACCCATTGTTAAGAGTTTGGGTTGCATAACTGCAAACAAACATTATTTTAAGGATTGTCCTGACTGGATGTATGTTTAGCTGGAGATAAAAGGACCATCAGTTTAGGCTTGAATCTGAAACAATCATGTTTGTCATTTTCTGTCATATTATTTTGTCAATTCAATTGAGTAGATAAGTGATGGTATATTTACATTTTGTATTTTGGTTAGGAAGGTGCTAAATCACAGTTAGTAAACTAATAATAATGCATAATTGTATCTATTTCCAAAAATTCAAACATTTTAATTTGCAATAGAAAAATGTGACTCTTTAAAATCCCTGATCCGATAATGTTGTTAACAATCTTTATTTCATTGTTTCACTTTCCATACAGGCATAGAATGTTAATAATAAGTTTGAGTCTCATAACTACACCATATTTTAAGGATGGTCTTATTTTATTTTGTATCAAATCTTGTGTTATAGTATATAGCTTCTTATAAATAATAGTACAAGTCCTTGTTTCATCAGTATTACTTTGTTGATACTAGGTATCAGATTCAATTATACGTAAAGTCGAACCTGTGGTCAAGGCCACCCTTAGGAAAGACAAATTGTGGCCTTTGTTCACAGGTGGCCTTTATTATGAGGTCATTTTGTTAGAATATTAATAAAATCATTGATGGTTTTTTAAAAGAGCAGTATAAATATACAGGATGGCCTTTATTTCAGAGGTGGTCGCTTACACAGGTCTGACTGTATGTATTACTCAGTGTCCAAATTGTTTGTATTTTAAGTGAATAGCTTTATATATTGTTTTTTATTTGTCTGTAAGTGTGTTATTATGTATACAAATTTACTGTTTATTGTTGATGTTACTGAGAATTTGTATGAATTTTTATTATATATTTTTTTTTACTAATAAATGCATATAAAAATTACCAATCCAAGTATGATAAAACAATCCAAGAACAAAATATTCCCTTGCTAACTACCCAATGTAATGAGTATATAACCAGAAACAAACATTGTTTACACGTTTTTAGCTCACATGTCACAAAGTGACAAAGTGAGCTATTAGGATCACTCTCCGTCCGGCGTCCGGCGTCGTGCGTCGTCAAACTTTTTGTTGTGACCACACTAGGGGCCACATTTTTGGCTCAATTTTAGCAAAACTGGGTCAGAACGTTAATATCAACAAAGTCTCGGACGAGTTCTATATTGGGCCATTTGGGGTCAAAAACTAGGTCACCAGGGCCAAATAAGGGAAAACCTTGTGAACACTCTAGAAATCACTGTTTTGAATTTATCTGCATGAAACTTTGTCAGAATGTTTATTTTAATAATATGTAGGTCAAGTTTGAAAATGGGTAATTTCTGTAGTAAAATTAGGTCACTAGGGCAAATTGCTGGAAAACCTTGTGAACACTCTAGAAGTCACTGTTTTGATTGGATGATCATGAAACCTTGTCAGAATGTTTGTCTTCATAATATCTTGGACGAGTTCGAACATGGGTCATCTTGGGTCAAAAACTAGGTCGCTAGGTCAAATCTTACAAAAAACCATGTTAACACTGTAGATTTCACAGTTATTATTGGATCTTCACCAAACTTTGTCAAAACGTTTGTTTTAATGATATAACGGTCAAGTATAAATATGGGTCATCTGGGGTCAATAACTAGGTCACCAGGTCAAATCTTAGGAAAACTTTGTTAACACTGTTGATGTCACAGTTTTAATTGGATCTTCACCAAACCTTGTCAAAATGTTTGCCTCAATGATATGTGGGTCAAGGATGAACATGGGTCAGCCGGGTTCAAAAAGTGGGTCACAAGGTCAAATCTTAGGTAAAAATCTTGTAAAAGCTCTAAATGTCATGGTTTTGATTGGATCTTGGCCAAACCTTGTCAGAGTGTTTGTCTTAATGATATTAAGGACAAGTTTAAATATGGGTCACCTAGGGTCAAAAACCAGGTCACAAGGTCAAATCTTAGGAAAACCTTATTAACACTGTAGATGTCAAATTTTGATCGTATCTTCACCAAACCTAGTCAGGCTGTTTGTCTTAATGATATGTAAGACAAATTCGAACATAGGTCGTCTGGGGTCAAAAACTAGGTCACCGGTTCAAAACAATGTTTTAATGAATGAACAGTGATTGTCATGTGAGCGATATAGGGCCATCTTGGCCCTCTTGTTTACACAATCCACAGACAGTAGTAACAGATCTATGATGGTGAAACTGTAATATATTTGATCTAAAACAAACCAAAAGCTATATGAACTTTAGAATATACATCAATTGAACAGCGTCATATTCTGTGACATTTTCTTACTTTTAAGTTAATTTTAGTTGATTAAAAAAAAATGTATTACAATTTTAACATCACAATTATGTTACTACTACCTGTGGCACAAGATCCACAAAATTAAATGATTAAATATTTCATGAAACATATTCTTCCCTTGAAGGAGAGAACATAATGGAACTAAATTCTAAATAATAAAATCACTTGTAGCAGGGTAATTTCTTTTGAGTGACTACTTACATTTTTATACATATCACAATTCAAGGGAGACAACCGCAATACGAATGTCCATTTTTTTGTTCTGAGTTTGTTCCCTTGAATTGATCACGTCGACTCGTACATAGATATTTGCATTGGTGGTCTGCAATCAGAGACATAGATAACATATATGTCTCTGCTGCATTATGGAACGAAAACCAGTATACATCAAGTTCAGATATCCGAAATCTTGAACGGATGTAAAATGCATGTCAACTTGATGCATCTTTTTCCATAAAAAATCAAACAAAAACGTAGGCAGTATAAGGACGTACATAGCTTGCCATCACAACATTCACGATTAAATTTATAATATCAGGGTCACTCAAAAGACCTTGATAATACACATATGGTGCGTACTGCAATATTTTGGCATTTTGCCACAAAACACCTCGAAGTTCCCTTTATCACATGCTCTTTATTCTTTTCTTTACAATTTTCTTCCCCTGAAATAAAACAAACAAAAAACTTTATAGATAAACAATTACATTGAGTTATTCGAAGTTTAAGTGTAATTAATTCGATTTTGTCACAAGACTGACTTAATTAAGGCGTTCAGTCGTAGTCGACCTTGGCTAATAATTGCATTTAACAGAAATTATAGATAAATTCAAAACATGAATTATTAAGGTTTTACATTGGCCAAACTTTTCAAGCTAGACGGATTCGGGCCACAACAACTGTATATGGCATAATTGTTTACCATGGTGGATGGAAATTATTCATTTTTGACTACAGTCACAACTGTGAAAAAACCCACCCTTGGGAAGGACAAAACGTGGCCTTAATTGACAAATTTACTTTCTTCGGATATCATTTAAATTTGCTCTAATGAATAAATGACGGTTTTTAAAAAGGCCTTTATCAACAGTATGGCCTTTATTCTGAGGTTGCCAGTTTTACTGTAAAATTTTAGTATTTTCTTACCTCTCGCCTAGCCAACATTTGTCGGCGTTTTTGTTCTTCCATTTTCTTCATCGCTTGGTTATACACCACTCTCCACATAATATACAATAATCTCTGTTTTACACGTATTTGTGAAAGTTTTAGTGAACATCCGATAGTGGAATAGTATTCTGGCTCCCGGATTGGTTTAAAAACTGGCTTAGTCTGAAGGCTTAGTTTTCGCGCTTGCTGGTTCCTTGTTCTGCTGTTACTGCGTTCTCGGCTTGCGTTTCTTCCAACGTGCTTCGAATTAGACTTCAACGAACCCCGCTTCTTAAGGATACTTCCCTGTGAAAAAAGTTTTTTTTTAGAAATATTCAATATGTTCCACTATTTTATGTTACTCAGGTGTTTCGATATGTACATCCACAAAAATAATTCAAATCTTCTTTACTTGGAAATAAAAAGAACAACATTATATATTTAATCGTATAATACATGTATATTTTTATTATGTGATATGTGTTGATTTATTACGTCTTTATATTAGCGATACTGCAATTCGTGATAAAATGCTATTTAATTCACATCACATTTACGAAATGTACGATCAAACCGGGAAATCGGGAAAGACAAAATGAGGCATTTTTTGACAGGTGGCCTTTTTTGGAGGTCATTTCGTTCTAATAATCAATGATGATTGTTAAAGAATGTCCTTTACCGACAGGATGGTCTTAATTCGGAGTTGGCCGCTTACACAGATTTGACTGCACTGCATTTTACATACTAACAGGTGCATACACATGTTTTATATACACAACCAACATCCGATGTCTTGTAAAAATTTCAATCTTGTTGCAAACTCATCTTGTTATGATGTTGAATTATAACACATATCGTTTTCTTTCTAAGTTGCATTTAGTGCATATTTAATCACAGTTTCACATGCAAATTTTACCGAACGTAAACGTCAGCCAAATTCACTCAAACATGGTTACATGTAGTCTGTTGATTGGCTGCTTATAAACTTATGTATAAATGCTTCCGGGTACTATAATATGTATGGCAATCGTTATTCTAGGTATTACACAAGATTTATATCGGTCGTAAACTTGTGGAAGATATCGAAAACGTGTGATATAGAAGTACATTAATATTAATATATCACAAAATGCAGTCGTGCACAGATAAAGTCAAGTCAATTGTAAACATCGAAATGACGACCAAATGAACATAAGCGGGGCACGCTTTCCTTCCCTTTGATAGTATTTATTAATTTTTATCATTGTTTTGTTTATTTTCTTAGGACCAAATTCGTTACAGATCACATTTGAAACAGATTTATCACGAATGCTTTGTAACGAATATGATCATATTCGTAACAAGTAATATAAAATATTTGCATCGATCGCATTCGTTACAAAATCTGTTACATATGTGCTTGATTTCCGCTACATATGTGATCACATTCGTTACAAAATATGTTACATATTCTTGATTTCCGCTACATATGTGATCGCATTCGTTACAAAATCGGTTACATATGTGCTTGATTTCCGCTACATATGTGATCACATTCGTTACAAAATCTGTTACATATGTGCTTGATTTCCGCTACATATGTGATCACATTCGTTACAAAATCTGTTACATATGTGCTTGATTTCCGCTACATATGTGATCGCATTCGTTACAAAATCTGTTACATATGTGCTTGATTTCCGCTACATATGTGATCGCATTCGTTACAAAATCTGTTTCATATGTGCTTGATTTCCGCTACATATGTGATCACATTCGTTACAAAATCTGTTACATATGTGCTTGATATCGCTACATATGTGATTACATTCGTTACAAACTCGGTTACATATGTGCTTGATTTCCGCTACATATGTGATCGCATTCGTTACAAAATCTGTTACATATGTGCTTGATTTCCGCTACATATGTGATCACATTCGTTACAAAATCTGTTACATATGTGCTTGATTTCCGCTACATATGTGATCACATTCGTTACAAAATATGTTACATATTCTTGATTTCCGCTACATATGTGATCACATTCGTTACAAAATCTGTTACATATATGCTTGATTTCCGCTACATATGTGATCACATTCGTTACAAAATATGTAACATATGTGCTTGATTTCCGCTTCATACGTGATCACATTCGTTACAAAATCTGTTACATATGTGTTTGATTTCCGCTACATACGTGAACACATTCGTTACAAAATCTGTTACATATGTGCTTGATTTCCGCTACATACGTGAACACATTCGTAAAACTTGTTTCAAATGTGATCTGTAACGATTATATCTTGCATGGTTTTAATGGCGGGCGTACTTGAATGTTTTAAGATGCATGTTGTAAAAAGGGTTTCCAATGGAATTAAGTTGCTTTTATAAAAAAATATCGGAATAAAACGAGGATCCATCAAATTCTAAATAGTGTTCATTAGGGTTCGTTATCATTAAGCAAACCATCTGGACAGCTCCTTTATTCCTCGGTTTGACTGTATAAGTGTGCGTGTTTATTATGAAATAAACGGCTCTATTTTCAAGCATTGTATTGCATCAAATAGCACTAGGCCTACCATGGTACAATTAATAAGTAATTAAAAGTATACGTTAATGCCGCAGAGTATACGAGTACATTGACGAGTTTAAACTTAATGAACTGTTCAGATTGACACCTGAAACCAATATTAAATAAAATACTTCAGGTCTATGTGTAAAATAATTCATTACTTGTCTTATGAATTTAAGTGAACTGATTTGAATGTGTGATAGATTCCTTTAGCGACTAATTAACTAATAAACACCATCGTTGATTATGCTGTATCTCCAACATCTTTATGTTCATTGTCAGATTTTTTCTCTGTGGTTTAACCTTGCATGAACACCCAGGTTCATTTGGTGGGTTTTCCAGTTTTACCTGAGGAGGAAAACCACAGACATACACCTGGAGAGAACCACCGACTTTCCGTTAGCTAGCTGGACATGTGGAATTTGGTACCGAATTGGATTTGAACTAATAGCGACAAGGGTCATTGTGATATGTAGCATTACAGAATTTCACTTGCAGTGTTTTTTACCTAAGGTGCCGCCAGTGTTCTAATTGAATTAAATGGGATCATATTGAGTCTTTCCTATGCATAATGCAACAGGAAGCTCCAAGATGGTATATAGCTTTATACAAACAAGAAACAAAGCCGTTTTATGCCAAGATTTAGTCATATCACTTAAATCATGTGTCATACCTAAATATATTGTACAGATTTGTCTGACTGTTTGGTGGACAGCGAGACACTGCGCAATTAATATTCATGCATAATTTGAAAAAGTATCATTTTTTATGAAATTAATACATAATTTGTATACTCCGCACGCTTCGCGATCTTTAACTTAGACATTAACAATGTTGTATATTCACATTTGGACAACACATTCTGTCAGAAGATATAACAAAAACAGTTGCTTGGCAACGCGTGACGTAATTTACGAATCAAGTTTTTCTGTGTTTTATATGGTGGCTGATTTTACCAATGTCGTATTTTCGTGTTTTTTTCTCACCAAGACAATGCGAAAACACGAAGGGGCGACAAAATCACAGTTCGTCGTTCCTTCGTGTTTTCGCATTTTCGTGGCGAGAAGGCAAAGACACAACATATGTAAAGCGAAAAAACGACACATATTTCGTGTCGCATTGTCGCCCTTCTTTTCTCGTCCTTTCGTATGTTCAAGGCGAAAATGTGGAAACACCCAGATACGGAAAAGTCAAACTTTATCCTCCCGTCGTGTTCACGCATTTCGTAGTGAAAAAATCGAAAATACGAAATGGCATGAATAAGCCACTATTATGATAATTTTAATATATTGCAATTTATTAAGAAGGCAGATGTCATCATCGAACCTTTTTGGTAAATATATTTTAGAAGTTGGGCTGAACTAAAGAGGACTAATTAGACTATAAATTATCTGACTGACTCGAGGTTCATTGCACACATGACCGATGGCTTCGTCGTGTTTTACCGTCCTGTCAACAGTTAGTTTTGGTATACCTTCATTGGCAGTTTAAATTCCTGAACTTAATGAAACTTTAGACTATTAAACTTTTGTAACACAATTAAAAATGCAGGACGAATGAGTTTACTGCAAACATTAATTATTAAAATATTAAATTTAATTCCTAATGATATAATAAGTACATTGTCGTAATTTCATCACTTATGTTAAATTAGTTATTTTACATCAATTAACGTCAAAAGGTATAGGCGTTTTAATTGATTATGATGAATCGGTCTTTGAATATGTTTACTATTTAATTGATAAAGCGTGAAACACGCATTATAGTACATTGTATTTATATTGCCCAGTGTGCATGCTTTTAAACTTACCTCACTTTTACTTCTGCTTCGCATGGTTTTTCTGCTAGTCGTACTTTTCAGTGATTTACTGTCGTTCGCGTCCATTTTCCCAACAGCTGTGCTTATCGCTGAATCAAGTCTATGTTCTTCCACAATAGTCATTCTGGATGGTGGTTTCGAGACTGCCACGCTTTGATTGTCATCCTTTTCTTCATTAGCGTCTTCTTCTGACTCATCCCCAGGTCTATCCTCATTAGTTTCATTTTCACCGTCTTCACCAGCCTCTTCATGCTCTTGATCTGTGGCTCCTTCCTGAACAGTTACATCTTCGTCGTTTTCAACTGCATCTGTCTCTTCTTCACAAATTTGTTTAAGATCAACGATATGTCCAGGTTTGGTACTTTCTGGACCTTCCACTTCTTCTTTTGTCTCTTCCTTGTCATTATCTTGATTGGTTTCTTCAGTTTCTGTTTCTTCAGTCAGTGTTTCTTCAGTAAGTGTAGTGCTTTCATCCAGAAGCACAGTTAACTCTCGCTGCATTTCCTCTGTCGTCTGGTGTCATGAAATGAAGCAAACGTTAACAGTGAAAAATATCGCAAAAAGGCGATGCAGCTTATATTAGTAAGGTATACTAGTATTTGCGCAAGTATTTGCTTTACAGGAAGAAATGACCAGATACGTTGTAGAATTGTTAAGCCAGGTCGCTTACCGCTCTTTCGTCTACCAAAATATTACCGGACTTTGTTCATATAGAGCATTTTAAAAGCATTCTGGCATTACGAATTTAGTCAAAGTACTTAAAGATTGACATTTCATTTATATCATACAAGTAATGTCGCTGTCCTAACAGTCTTTGACCAGGAAGCCTCGACTACTGAGGCCCCATAAATCACCATTTCAATGAAACTTTATTTGAATCGTGACCGTTGGTTGATAGATTCAAACAACTTCTAACAGAGTAATCATCCGACTTACGAGTTGTATTTGAGGAAATTCATCATTGAAATCACGAACTATACCCACAAGACCTAAAATACACAAGAACAAGTTTTATGCACTTTAATAATTATACAACGTATGTATAGACAATGATAGGAAACTGAGTCAAATTTCTAAACGTCCGCCTTACATAACTCGATTCTTGACATAACCAAACATACTAAAAGAAGTAATTGTTGCTTTACAATTCTTACAATCGATCTACACAAACAAATCGAATATTAATAGTAAATGTTTTCATTGGGTATTTCAAAAGTCCGCTAATCATGCTGTCTTCTTTAATGACTTTCTTCTAGGTTTTAAAATACAATTTGGAGGTAAAGAAATTCGGCCCAGTTTATATGTGCTAATAGTTACATTGGAAAGTACTTGCATTACCTTTATACGTTATTTCTCCTTTTCCTGCAGGATCTACAACGGAGATCATTTCTTTAATCTCTTCTTCCTTAAAATCAAGATCCAAATCTACAACAAGTTTTTTTAATCTCGCTGATGTAACACGTCCAGTGTCGTCTGCTAACAGTTTGAAAACATCCTTCATACCCATACCCGTATTCCCATCACTAGTAGATGGCACCACCGTCTCTTTAGTGCCCATGTTGCTGTCTGGTATGACGGTTTATCGACCATTTACATCCGTATTGAAGCGTCTTAAAAATGTAAAAAATCAAAACTGTTGTCAAATTCCATATATGCCTGCGCGTTCCTTTTTGTACTGTAATTTACCCACAGATTATGTTTCATTATATACTTGTAAATTGAAATTAGAAATATGGTATATTACAACAAGCGATTGCATTTTCCAGGAATAATCCATACACTATCCTTATATTTAAAAACAAAACTTTTAACGAATGTCTAAAACTTTTAATCACCAACTAAGAACAGAGTCCCGCCTCAAATGATAAAGAATTAGTTCATTAAAACGTCAATAATGTACAAGACACAAGTTTCTGCCACCTATTCATAACACTTTCAAGATATTTATGCCGTTAAGCCATATAACATATTCTCTGTTGAGTTAATTATTTAATAAGTAACAGTTGTACTAAAGATTTATATATATATCGTTTCTGTTCCGAGGATTATCTAGTTGTGATTTAGGTTAACGATTATACCTAGAGATTAACCTAATGAACAATTTTCAAATACACATATTGTAACCTTGTGAACTCTAAAATGTACATTGTGGATTAAACGATGATTAGTTTTCCTTACGATTGATAAATTTATGCACAACTAAGTTACTTAATGTATGTTCTATTATCGATTAATGATAGTGTTTAGTTTATCCGTGTTATTTCCTTTTTCACCAAGTTTAAGCAAAGTTGGTAAACGAATATTTCTTAAAATTCAACGACACTCCAAATTAACAAAAGATTCAAACGTTATTAGTCTTATCGATATCTTAATGACATTCATTATACATACATTATAACTAAATGACGTTCACTGTACATACATTATAACTAAATGACATTCACTGTACATATATTATAACTAAATGACGTTCACTGTACATACATTATAACTAAATGACGTTCACTGTACATACATTATAACTAAATGACGTTCACTGTACATACATTATAACTAAATGACATTCGATGTACATACATTATATCTAAATGGCATTCATTATACATACATTATAACTAAATGACATTCATTATACATACATTGTTATATAAATGACATTCATTATACATACATTATATCTAAATGACATTCATTATGCATACATTATAACTAAATGACGTTCACTGTACATACATTATAACTAAATGACATTCAATACACATACATTATATCTAAATGACATTCATTAAACATACATTATATCTAAATGACATTCACAGTACATACATATATCTAAATTACTTTCACCATACATACTTAAATCTAAATGACATTCACTATACATACTTAATTATATCTAAATGACTTTCACTATTATGTACCGTGACACTGTTATATCCATATATTCACCCTTTATATCAATATCTAAATGACATTCACCATACATACATGTATCTAAATGACATTCACCCTTTATATCATTATCTAAATGACATTCATCTTACATACATGTATCTAAATGACATTCACCCTTTATATCATTATCTAAATGACATTCACCATACATACTTAATTATATCTAAATGACATTCATCTTACATACATGTATCTAAATGACATTCACCCTTTATATCATTATCTAAATGACATTCACTATACATACTTAATTATATCTAAATGACTTTCACTATTATATACCGTGACACTGTTATATCCATATATTCACCCTTTATATCAATATCTAAATGACATTCACCATACATACATGTATCTAAATGACATTCACCCTTTATATCATTATCTAAATGACATTCACCATACATACATGTATCTAAATGACATTCACCCTTTATATCAATATCTAAATGACATTCACCATACATACATGTATCTAAATGACATTCACCCTTTATATCATTATCTAAATGACATTCATCTTACATACATGAATCTAAATGACATTCACCATACATACATGTATCTAAATGACATTCACCCTTCGTATCAATATCTAAATGACATTCATCTTACATACATGTATCTAAATGACATTCACCCTTCGTATCAATATCTAAATGACATTCATCATATAACCTGACGAAAAGTTTAACATAACAGAAAATACTATAATTGCTCTTAAATGAAACTATCATTATGTAACAGGTGTCGGTAGATACTAAACGACAAAACAGTTCGAATTAATGTAGTGGAACACTATATTTTGACGCGCAAAATAAAACTGTATACAACATATCTTTTTAAGCTCATACAATGTCATAAAATCTGATATCATTGTTAATTTACTATATAGATTGAGTATCAAAACATGCAATCACAATGCACACTGTGAAACAATATCATGGTTATAATAATGTTCTATATTATTCTATTATCAAAGATTACATGGTTACACCACTTATGTTCCCCCAGACAGAGAACTTAGGATTGAATTACAATTTTAAAGCAACAATCAGTAGACTACTTCCTGAACGTAAAAATCTGAATTTTTTTCTTTGTTTCAACTTTATCCAGCTAGCTTACGAATGTCACGAGGGTTGATCGGTGGTCTAGTGATAACCTGTGTACAAGGGTCACCCATTTTAAATACAAAATATGAGCTGATAATGTTGCATTATATGATCTTCCTATTGATCTTTGTTCTCGTGTCTGTAATCATTCTAATATCTGTTCTCAATTTCTTCAACAAATCTTCTGAGATTTAGATCCAACTTGTTTTTATTAACAAACAGTCAAACCTGTGAACAAAGGCCACCCTTGAGAAAGACATAATTTAGCATTTATTGACAGGTGGCCTTTATTCAGAGGTCATTTTTTCCTAAATAACCAATAACGTTTTCACAAGAATGGCCTTTATTAACGGGGCGTCCCTTATTCGGAGATGGCCTATAACACACGTTTGACTGTACCTAAAGTTTTAAAGCGATTGTTTACGCGTGATTCTGTCAAGTGTACGTAATTGTTGTCCTTGAATGTGTTATGAGTCGGCGGGCTCGAAATATTGAATCATTTGTCATTGTAATTCAATATAAAACCTGTGTTAGCAGCCACCTCTGAATAAAGGCCACCATGTCAATAAAGGACACCTTTCTAAAAACCTTTATTGATTATTTAGAACAAAATGACCTCTTAATAATGACTACCTGTCAAGAAAGGCCACAATTTGTATTTTCCATGAGTGGCCTATGTTCACAAGTTTGACAGTATATAGAACAAAAACGTTCCAGAAAAGTATGGTCCTTATAATGAGTATTTTTATTGTAGTGGTCTCTTGGAAATATAATGTGTAGTAAGTAAATCTTTATTCAAATTTTATGAATTCAATCCATACACCCACACGCCAGCTCCGCGAAATCTCAGCATATCATTAAATCATTAGCATGATATATTGCAGTCAGTTTCGAAACTATATGATTTATTGGTAAAGTTTCGAACATGTATACTTAATGTATGACGTAAACGAGATAAAGAGTGACTTAACTTTATCTTATTTTTTTAACTTCATGTGACGTACGAACAATAGATTCATGTACATAAAAAGGCAGAATTGATAATAAATTGTCGCGTGTTTTAAGTAGTAAGCCAATTTATTCCACGGTTGCACAAGGTGTAAATGTGTGAAACTGGTTACCCGACCTACTCAATACTCATTTTTTCCCCTTTTATTTTCCCCGAGGAACGATACATCAATTGTCTCGATTTTTACCCTTCTATACGCTTTTAAGAGTAACCCCCCCCCGACCTACCTGTAACCAGAAACAAACATGTTTACATTTTAGGCCTAATGATGTGTTTTTATGTACAAGGTGGTGCGCAATAACGGTTTATTGAAACTTATAAACAGTATCTGTATAAA
This sequence comes from Lutraria lutraria, assembly GCA_964023205.1. Lineage (NCBI taxonomy): Eukaryota > Metazoa > Mollusca > Bivalvia > Venerida > Mactridae > Lutraria > Lutraria lutraria. The sequence goes on from OZ026845.1 coordinate 6,541,057, forward strand.
ATAAATATGTTCGGTAAAATACTGCACATTTCTTATTTCGAGAACTTGCTTTTTTCACTTGCTTAAAGTCGCACCAATAGCCAGTGGTGACTTTTTTTATAACAGTAAGCTGTATAAAAGGAGAAAGAGCCGAGCCTTACACCCTAGTAGAACCATCGACCTGTCGTAGGCTAGCTATATAGCTTCCTCACGAGTGAAATGTACTCCCAGATAGGATTCAAACTCACAGTGACAATGGCTGGTGAGTACTAGTCAGAGAGACCACACCGTTCAACCACAAAGGCTACTTTAAAAAAGTATAATTCTACTGAATTGCGTAATGTCGAATTCAACGAATTCTTGTACGGCTTTAGATTAATTTGAAATGAAGTTACGTTGGCATTTTATGAATAACGATATGAATACATCCAAATAAAAAAGTAAAACCACATGTAAATAATACAATTTTCCTTATTCGGAAATAAGTAAATAAATAAAAACAAAAAAACACACAATTTTTGACCGAAAATATGCAAACTTTTTTATACACTCCTTTTCAATACATTTTCCTTAATAATCTTATTTCTATGAGAGGGGTATAGATTTCATCCCTCAGCTAGTGAGAGTCATAACGTAGTATCAGGGGCAGATAACTCCAGAATAATGATGTGTACAACCTTTGATGCATATTTCTTATACTAATTAGTTTGATTTATATCTAAAAAAATATTAGTGTAAAGTCAAGTCCATATAAGATTTGTCAATATAATTGCATTTCATAAGCGGTTAGGCCCTATTGTTCTATAAAATAAATTTTCAAAAGCGCACGCAGCCGTTTTTTATGATCTACGGAGTTAATGTCTCTTCAATATGTGCGACTAAACGCCGTGCAGAATGACAGACCTTATCGCCTGATCTTAAAAATAAATACAAATGATTGGATCGTAACTATTTAAATCAATGGAACTTGAATTGATCATAATCAAACCTTGACATCACAACGAGTGTCAATTCGATAAAAAAAACACACTAAATTATCGTTGTAGTTTACCGACAGAACATTATATAACATGACTTTACAAATTAACATTACCAGTAATACTTAGTGATGAAATTAGAGTTTACATGAAAATGAAATTGGGATTCAGATTGTTTTTCCCCAACGTCATTGAAAAAGATGAGAAAATTCCCCCAAAACATCGAGAACGTGATCTAAAATGTCCGATTGAAAATTCACACCGTATGTGTTTCGTGGCCATATATTCATTTATCACGGTAAGCCTGAGCGAACTTAAACATGGACTCGTTATATGTACCATTAAATAGTTGAGCTATTAAATGACACGTTTTTTTAAACCAACCGACGAGGAACAAAACTTCCTGGATTCGCTCTGGTCTCATTATACCAACAATTCTGTCGGTCGGGTCACATTAAGTTAAAGAAGTTTATGCGGCAAAGATAAACAGTTGTAGTCGGACTCTCGTGAAATTCAAGTGTGTAGTTTATGTTTAATGAATTACAAGATGATTTTGATATAAAAGGACTCAAGTAGACTATGAATTAAATGAATACATTTTAAAAGACTGATACTTTAATTGGTGAATTATTGTGTTTGATTCAAAACGTGTTTATTCCTCTGTTTAAAAAATCTACTTTATTCTATGAATTTATCCAGACTATAAAATTAAGAAGTTAATTCAACATGTCGGATGGAAGTGATACATTCAGACAAAAGACTCTCTGCAGTGGATGGCTGGAGCACAAAGCACTTAAGGTAGGTTTATATAAAATCTTGTCTGACATTGTTATAGTCAAAGCTAATGACGAAGTTGATGATGATGATGATATTGTTAATAATAATGATGAATGAGGTGATGATGATGTTGATGTTGATGATGGTGGTGATATTCATAACGATGATTTTGTTGATGATAATTGATGATGGTGCCGCTGCTGCTGCTGATGATGTTTTTAATGACAATAATGATGATAATGACATAATACTTACACAAATAATCTCATTTTCAAGATTACCATACTCTTGTCTTATAGGATTCTTGAGAATAAACAATAATAATCTGAATGACAATAATGATTTTTATAAATTTGTTTTTATCCCTTGTAAGAGAGGTTTTACTTAATAATAAAATGATGATCAATGATAATAAAAATGATATTCAATAATAAAATTATTTTGATAATCGCAATAATACTTTATAATAAAAATATTATGATAATAACAATAATATTTAATATTATATAAGATAAATATAATTATACTTCAGATCAAAATTTGTTCTAGATCAAAGTCTGTCTCAGTTTATAACAATCCAACATGTATTTGAGTGAATCATTGGTTAAGATAGAAATCCGTATCATTATACAGTGAGACATTTATCTTTGTTTGCTTACAATATCATACTGTACACCTGTACAGATGAAAGTGATATGTAAACTTACTGCTTTACTTATGTGGCGTGTATTATTTTCATGTCATATAAATCGGTACAATGGATCTAAATAAAATATCAACAGACAACACGTCTGAGCGTCTATTGTCATCGACTAAAATGAGTTTGGTATAGAAAAATCTTAACTTTAGAATTCATGATATTTGGTCCTCTTGTATAGTTTTTTTGTCTTAATTGAAGAGTTTTTTTTCTTATGATTATTTTTTTCTTGAAATATTGTTATATTGTTGCCTGTCCGGTTAGCTCATTGGTTAGAGCGTTAGTCTACTGATCAAGAGGTTGTGAGCTCGAACCCAATGCGAGGCTCACACTGTCCGTGACAAAGTTGACTGAAGATATTACATCCTATGTTAAATTGTCTTCCACCTCTGAAAAGCTGGGCAGTAGCTTGGTTCAGGACTAAGTGAAGTCCAGAGAAGCTGGTTAGGATATCTGCTCGCCACGATATAACTGAAATAATGTTGAAAATGGCGTAAAATCCGCAGAATAAAATTAATGTTATATTTATAGTTTGATTTGGAAAATGTAGTTCATTTTTGTGAGGCGTATAGTCATTTATTTACATAATCTCTTTTGACAATTCTATCATTCAACTAAAGAAATTTTTAATAATTCGTCTACGTAATAATCCTTGCTTGGAATTACTATAAATTTATGAAGGATGCGTTTTCTATGATATATTAAGTAATGCAAATTTGGAAAGGATTTTGTACCTGTCTAATAAGATCATTAAATGTGTGTAGATAACGCGACAAGTTCAGTTTGATAAATTATACCTTTACACAATATGGTATTGTTGAAATATATTGTATAACATTATACATGTACAATGATGTCAGTGTGTAAATATCGTTACTTAAATACATATTGTTTGTTAATTCACGTCCGTTAAAACGTCAATTTTCTGGTTCATATGTTGCTTAAACACGAACGAGTGGTAAATAATAAACAACAGTGTTTGTTTTAATTACTATTTTACATACAGTCTACTTTGTAAACAAATGTTGTGGAAAGGAGATGAGGGGCCACCGGGCCCGGACGGTGGTCCAGGGGTTAATCTACGCTGTATCTGTAACACGGAGACTCGGGTTCGAATCGCGGTCGCAGCAGGCCATACCCTTCTATGAAACATTGATGGCTCCTTGCGTTAATGTAAATTAGTGCTGGTTAGAATACAGTTCAGGTGAACCGGAAGCCGTATATAACTGAAATATTGCTGTAAACGGCGATAAAGCCGCTGTTCAAATCTTAAGGAAGAGAAAATAGATAAAATTGTTTCTTTTATGTCGGTCGCACAAATAAACGTCTCCTTATGTATAACCGTTGTTCATAATGTCGCGATTATTGACAGGAACCTATAGTTAGAACGCAGTCCGCATTGCACGATTCAAACTTACATATATTTTGCAATTAAGGAAGAAGATCGCAACTGCAAAATGTAAACTGTGCTTCAACTTTATACAACCCCTGTTGACCAAGCTTTGATTGTCACGATCATGAGCCTTTGTTGTGAAAAAAATACCACTAAGCATATTGTATATTTTGTGCATGGACCATTGTGTGGTATTTCTATAGTGATTGTAAGAGTCTGTTTATGTCAATTCATTACCTGGTTCACGTACGTGAAGTTTCTATTAGCCACGCTATATACAGTGCATATATGTGGTATATTCAGACAATGGTTTATACAATAAAATACTAGAAAAATGTAACAAAACACCCCATGTTCGTTTAACAAATAATATATAGTATCTTATACTGAATTAGTCATTGCACTAAGCGTTAAGTACAACGTACAAAATGAAATCACTACCGAATTTAACGATGTAGGTGAATCGTGAACTAAATGTCTGTTCGAGATCTGAGATCTAACAATGTAAGTATTGACTATGTTAACTGTTATATAAATTGGTGATGTACAATGTAGGTTGATCTTATCAGTACTCGTAGATAATGTGGTCAATAAAAAATCCAAACTTGAGATCAGCTGAAAATCTCAATACAGCCAAATCTTAGTTTGCGGCCACCTCCGAATACAGACCATCATGTGAATAAAGACCATCATGTGAATAGAGGCCATTCTTTTTAAAAAAAAACGTCAGTGATTATAAATTTGGAACGAACTGACCTCTGACCAAAGGTCATCTATCAATAAAAGTCACATTTTGTCTGATCTTGAGTACAAAATTCTGTTTAGTTAACTTTAATACGAAAGTGACACAAATTTGAGATTTGAGTTTGGTCTCAAGTTGTGTATCCTTGTTTTTCGATTTCTTTTGATCATATTGCTTTCTTATTAAAATCTGAGACAGTTAGGAGGAATTTGACTTAGAATGTGATAAATATAGTTAAATTATCATTTAGCCGGAATAGTGTCTCTCAACTCTCAACTTTCAACTCATTATTTGGATTTGTTACCTAGCGACCCTGGTTCGAATCCACGAGAGATATCACCCATGTTTATAAAATACATCAATGTTCTTCTATTGTATTGTTTCATTGGCAAACTTCAAATACATTTTTATATCGACTCGTCGTCTTGTTTCCGTTAACACGTAAATTACGTAATTCCCGTATACAGCGACAGTCAACTATTATCATTCCTCATAATTAAACGCCTGAATTTACGTAACGAAATAATTTATGTATTTTTAAAGATTTTAACTACGGCAACAGCATACAACTTGTCTAAGTTATGACATTAGTGCGTAATCATACAATATTTATTATATGTAATATAAATATACAGTGAGACATTTCTGGTACGACCTCTCTTATCCAATAATAATGGCGGTTTGAACTTTTTTATACAATATATTGAACTTCTATAATTTTGTCTAAAAGTAAAAACTTTTTTTCCGGAAACCTGTCTATGCCGGAAACCATTTCTATCCGGACTAAACTGGTTCCCGTTGACTTGTGGGTGCATTGCATCATGGAACGGGAACCAGTTTACTCCTGATCCAGACTAGTCTGTGTTTTATCGAGATTCCACTGTAGTTTTCTAATTTCTTTATCAGCAACTTTTATGTTTTTCTTACCCACCAAGTCTATACATTATCATCCGGGAATGAATAGTTTTGATTATGTTTTTATAGCACTAAACGAAACCACAGAGAATCTGAAGGCATATTGTCAGGTTGCATATAAAAAAGAGAGAATGCATTGTGTGTTGCTGATATGAAATGCTTTCTACATTGCTAAAGAATATTCAATAGGACAGCTATGGTGATTAAACCATCACAAATTATCGCAGAGTCTTGTGCGAGACTTGGGAACGAATTTAGATGGCGTAATTGCATGGCTATATTTATAGGTTATATCAAGTTTCACCAACTTATAGATTTAACAACTACTCCATAATTATATACATGTACTTAAATAAATCCACTATAAAAAGTCCAATGCAATGATTTAAAACAAATATTATATTTGATTGGTCTAGTATCGCTCGTAATTTCCATGTTTTTGAACAACGATAACTACTTTGTACATATAATAAGTGTTAATATTTTATTGTTGTTAATATCGCAATTTATCAATTTTTGGGCTATTTCTTCTCCTGGATATAAACAATATTCGGATCACCTTGGTCCTAACGCTTGACATTGGTAATTTGGCAAAGTCCACTCCAAAATAATACAAGATGTTCTCAGCTGTGGGAAAAAACAGCATTAACCTTGTAATAAAATGCGTTGTAAAATGCACCAATTTAGAATCGTTGAATTCTCGTGTATTGCTAACATTGCAGTCGTTTTATGAAGGATGAATCGATATTTTTATCAAGTTATCTGAATAATTAGGATTTTTTTTCTGTAATTTGAATTGTTAAGCACACAAACATTTGGCCCCACTTTAGGCTCTAATATTTTCTTATCTAGACAAACAGCTCAGTTTGAATATAGATCTCGGTTGTTTATCATCGATGAAAAATAAAAACCAATGCAATGAGGAAGTTTTGAACGCATAAACTAAATGAAATCAATAATCTATTAAACATAAGCAAAACATTGCGGGCCATATTTGGGAAACGTCCAATATTATAATCTGTTGAATTAATAATTTTGAATGGGTTTTGAAATTTGCTTTCTGTATTTAGAAGTTTTATTATGTTATTATATTTTTTATGAAATATTCATTTGATCAATCTCCTGCGTAGCACATAACTGAATTAATAAGATTTTAATTTTTCGACAGTTTATGTGTATTCCTCAGCACGTGTACGTGAAGATGGCTATGGCTGAATGACATAATGGCGAAAAAAGAAGCATTGATGATTTTGAAAACTAAACAGCGGGCTGTTAAATTCGCTAACATAGTTTTCCAAGATTTTCAATGTTTCGCTATTTCGTTATAGAAATGAATTTCCCAGTATTTATAGGCCTTTTCGTTAGCAGCCAATGAAGTAGCTTGAATAAATGACTTATCAGAACGCCGGATAAAATAGCGGCCGTATCTGCTCTCTTGGTACTGCAACATGGAACAGGAACCAGTTTATGAAAAGGCCGGAATACAAAGTCTCTTTCTGAAAATAAGAATGGGCAATACAATGATAATTGTATGATATGATTTAATTGCACTGTCAGTAATTCTTAAATGCTCCCCCTTATTTTAATCCTACTGGTTAATTATTCTACCTCTTAGTTTCCCCAGAATCCTTCTCAACATGAGCAGGGCTGTCTACGTACTGTTTTTGTCGAGAAGAAAACGGGTTTTCTTTCAGAGATAATGACACTTTACTCAGTTTACCTCAAAATGAAAGCCAATGTATCAGTAAAAGCTACCTTCATTAAGATAAAATTCGAATATTAATCACCCTGTCTAAAATCGCGAAAATAAACAAAACAAAAGTGTAAAAAATTGCTTATAAGACGAATATAGATTTAGAATTGAAAACTAATGAATGAAAGCCTTTATAAAAAAGTATGTCAAATCATTGACAAGAAGCCAATTATCGTCTTTTCCTTGAATAACCACACAGTAAAATATTCTAATGCAATCTGCTTAATAAATGAAAAATGACACCTCCTAATGCATAAATTATTACAAAGCACATTCAAAATTAAAAAAAAACACAACATTTTTTTCGCTAACTTATTATATATTTTTGCACTTAAGTTTTACCTGTTTGTCGGAACGTGAGAAACTTCCTTGTCGATATTGAAGCCTTAATGCACGATAGTTAGTTCATTTAATTAAGTATGCACAATATAGCATATAGTTACATACACTTTGAAAAAATAATAAATCAAATATATTACTGTCATAACAAATCGTATCTTGTAACATTTATTGTTATCAAAATGATGCGTTGACGTATTTAAATATCTGTCATTAAATCTAACAAAGTGTTTGTGATGCTGTTATACAACTTGGTCTTTGATCTCCGCGATAAAAGACTTAAGAATGTATTGTGTCATATTAAATAATAAAAAACTGTCATTAATTAGATTAATCGCGATTATCAGTTTTCTTTTGTTATTAAATTATGTATAGTTTCATATACTAGTAAATGAATAATATACACGTTCACTCGAATAACAGGCCCTAGTTTCATGGAAAAACTTTGATGTTTGCTGAAACTCGTCTTACTGAATTAGTCTATCATTTATCTGTTTCGTTGTACCCGAGGCCCCTACAATAAACGCTCTACCTGCTGGGTTAAGCGGACTTGATTTAAGATTGGTAACACAATAGTTTTTAATAAAATGTGTACTTAATATGACATGTTGTATTTATTTAAGATAAAGGTCAGTGAATCCGTTATCTGAATTTGCTCTTTAGATGAACCAAAACAGTGTAAGGTCATTTAAACACAATCTTTGAATGATTCGAATTATGATTTCGTAAGCAAAGACATTTTTGTACTCGCTTTGGATTGACTAGCAAACTTGGTACACTGATAAAGAGAAGTTCATACTTGTACTATCTATTCTATATTTAATCTATCAATTTATTCAAATAGTACTTGCACCTAAAGTTAAGTAAAGATCTCAGAGTAAGAAATATTCTTCCGGGTCGTAATTCAGGATGTGACTGTGCGCTAAATGTGCGGGTGCTATATACTTTTCATTGAATATATCAATCAATACATTATATAACTTTCTCGTGCCAAGGTTGACTCACGAGTACATAGTTATGATATTATTTTCATACAATATACGTTTTAAATACGATAAAGGCGAGGGGCGTCTCAAAAGCTGTGTCCTAAAATTATGCTTTTAATGCCCCCGACATCAAGTGATACGGAGGCGTATAGTGATTGCTTTGTCCGTGCGCCCGTCCGTACCAGGTTAAGTCAACTTGACTGCCACCAGTAGCTTTTTTCGGTATCCATTCGACCGTAGAATTCTGTTAATGGGTGTACAGAAACTTAGGTAATCAGTGTTAACTATTTTTGTAGGGGGTGGTGTACATAGACATGTATTCCGATATCTATATATTTCTAACTTTTAATTATTTTTTTCAGAGTGGTGACAAGTATAGAAAGCTGTGGGCTCTGTTGGAAGGAAATGTTATATTTATTTTCAAAACGAATCAGCCAAATTCAGAAACGGTATGGTGGAATATCACTTACATTAATATAATAATCTCACTTCAAACACAACATATTTGTTTCTATTTAATTTTCTTCATAAATACTTAGTAGTCCTATGTACTTAGTATGACGATCGTAGTGCCTGTGAATGCTTAAACAGGGTCATTTGGTAACTTATCCAGATTTGATGGAGGATGAAGATCCATGCAAGGCGTATACATGGGTATCACCACTGACCTTTCATTATAAGCAAGCTGGACAGCTTCTTTAAATGTGATTATTTTCTGACCTCAGTTGGAATCGAACTCATGGCGGTGAAGGGTTATATATACAATACAGAGGCCGTAACCACTTCACCAAGGAAGCCTAACCCCTCCTTTCTACCTACTATTAATGGGTCGGATTGCTGCTAACATTAACAGGCGATCCAGAATGTGACATGTATATTTTATGCCATGCTCTCAAGTGTCATTTGTAACTATGGTTATTTCCGTAATAATAATTATATACAGGTGAACTTATACGCGAATTCGAAGGAATCGAAATTTTAGGTTCGTTATATGTAACCGGAACCGTGGCCGAGTTGTTAAGGTGTCCGCCTTCGGAGCGGGAAGTTGAAGGTTCAAACCCCAGTGGATACTGGGTAACTTGGAACTGATGAGGTCGGTAAGTGAGCCGCCAGCTAGTTAAATAATGTTTATCGTAGGCTCATCTCAACATGGCGCCTATTTTTCCAAAGGTGTCGTAAGCATTAAGCTTACTTAGCTGACCCTTTCAATAGGGGTGACACTACACTGCATAATTATGTATAAATAAAGGCGATTTTACCCAATTTTCACGTTCACTATCACTGTGATCCTATAAGTTAGAAATATAATTTTTTCTATTGCATTATTTTTTTTCCATTTTAGCAAATAGGAAATCTTACACTGGACAGCACAACAGAATTTATCAGTAAACCAGGAGGGAATTCTTCTAAAGGTTACAAGTTTGAGCTCAACACGGCGAACAAAATCAACACATTTAAGGTGAATTATCTAGTTTATTCATTTTTTTTCATCATATCTTATTTCCGTCAGTAATGAGCTTTTGCTTATTATATCATTTAGTGCTCGAAGTCTAAAAATAAATTCATCGTAGTAACTTATTATAATATAAAAGAAGAACTAACAAAAAATGTTCATTTTCGATCTTAAACGGTCCAGACTCCATACTGGAATTATAGAACATTTGTAATTCTATAGTCTTCCTTGAATTTTATTATACCCTTTTTCAAGCACATGTAATATTCCTACGAATTAGACCTTTTAAAATGACAGTTAACTTTTACAAAGTGACTTTTTCAGTGAGTTTTAAATTTTTTAAATATCTTAATTTCGTCTGGATTTGTGTCCGTTTAATATTTTGAGTATGTTTCTCTTTCATTACGTATAGTTTGTGTTATACTGGTCCCTGTTCCATGTTGCAGTGTCCAAATGCTTTGTAGAGACAAGTTAACGGGAACCAGTTTAAGTTTGTGTAACCCGAAATTATAAAAGTAACGAAGCCTGTAGTATTTACCTTATGATGATACAACAAAATATAGCATTTAAATTATTCATGATTTCCAGCGATTGTAATACTGTCTTCCTGATTTGGCATTAATTTTGCTGAATAATAAGATTTCAAACTTCCTGGTTTTTATACAACACTTTTACTTAGAAATACCATTATCCCATTTGCTTAAAGTAATCTTTTGTCGTGACTTCCTGTACATAATATTCTCAAACTTAGTACATTAGCTGTAATCAAATAAGAGAACTTGTCGATATTATATGTCATCCATTATTAGACTGATTAAAATATGAGCCCAGTTCGCTTTTTGCGAATTTGACCCCAGTTCTTTTTTTTGCGATTCGAATCCTTTTGTATTCTAGAACGCTGTCAGTACAGGAAAATCCTTTCGTGATCTGCAAAATGAACGGGAACCAGTTTAAACATTTACTAGCATTTGTACACTGGTTTGTCTGCAACATGAACGGGAACCAGTTTTAACATTTACTAGCATTTGTACACTGGTTTGTCTGCAACATGAACGGGAACCAGTTTTAACTTTTACTAGCATTTGTACACTGGATTGCCTGCAACATGAACGGGAACCAGTTTTAACATTTACTAGCATTTGTACACTGGATTGCCTGCAACATGAACGGGAACCAGTTTTAACATTTACTAGCATTTGTACACTGGATTGCCTTCATAAGAGTAAAGTGTCGTCAACAAAACATCGAAATAACTTGACAGCAATCATCAATTTACGAAGTTTATCATTGCAAATGTCAAGGACGGGTTTCGAGTTAATTTGAATCAAAATACATTTTTTCCAGACAAAGAAGTCTACCGAGAGAGAATTATGGCGAGGTTACATAATGGGAATAGCGAAGGTGAATAATTTATTTCTTGTTCTCGAGATTTCAAGCAGGAAAATTAAAGATATATAATGTTAATCTCACGTAAACAACACAAACATTAAGACGTCAGTATGATTATTCATTGTGTGTTTGTGGATGTTTGTCGTAAGCATCAAATGTCTCAGTGTGAATATTTTTTATATAAGAGATGAGTCAACTCGTATTTCATTTATTTGTTTTCCGTTTATTTATGCAATCAAGCTTTATTCAAGTCTCTGCTAGAAAAAAACAGTCTATTACAAGGACAATGTTTTCAGGCTATGTTCAGCCTGTCGGACCTAGCTGTATACAATGTGCGTTAAGCAATGTCTGGCTTGGAGATTTTAAAATAGTTTTGAGGGATGAACGCTGGATCGATTCCGCTTAATCCGCTCTTGAGAGTTTACGCAGCCAAAACATTGATATTGGTGCTGCAAATGGTCGATTTTTTAAATTAAAAAATAAATGTTTGTAAGACTTTATATCAGGAGGTACGTAACAGTAATAGATAATGATCTGATTGATATTACGAATCCGTTTTTTTTACAGAAATGGGTTCCATCGAATTTAGATTTGCTGGAACAAGATTTACAACAAATACATGATGATATCTCAGAATATCATGGCTTAAGTTTAAATCAACAGTCAACTCACAGACATTCATTGCATTCCCGTCGGTCCGATTCATCAAGTAAGTACAATGGAACTTGAATGAAATACTACCTCACTATATATACTGGCCATCTCATTGTAAAGGCCACTTATTTTCAGATTGGTTCCCGCATTCTTTTAACTGGGCAGGTCCCAATATCAAATTAAGGAATAGAAGAGGGCAAAACCTTTGTCTGGCATTGCTATAATCACAATGAATGGGGGTCGTCTTATAAGAGAGTGCCTAACATAAAATATCTTTTTCTGGTTAGATGATTCTAGCTAACACCCTGGTTTTACTATATGCGTCATAACACCTGATACTAGTATACAGTATACACCCTATAAGTTAATGACCAAATATGAACAATGACCAACCGACGAAAAGCGGTCGCTCTTTTTTCACATTCTTCGATTTCATTAATTATGAACCCCTGAATAAAGGTCCATTGTATTTTAGTGAAAATTGGCAATGTCGAACGCATGCGCAACACTTACTGTACTAATTTCGTGATAAATCATAATTTATCAATAAATAAACTAAACTTATCATTTTGAAGTGACTGTATTGCCTGTTTGAGGATATTCCGTTATCTTTGATATCAACGAAAAGATTGACATACTGACACTGTGATATTGATGTCAATTTCTCTTCATTATGAAATCTTACAGTGCAAGATTCCGGAGTTGTCTCCCTTATGGGATCTTTCGGCGGAGATATTGCATCTGGAGTTACCTCCCGTTCTTCAAGTTCAAGCGCTTCTGATACACTAAGCGGTGGTGGTCCAACACAGGTAAGTGAAGACAATTGCTATCATGCACCACTTAACTCATCTTAAACGACACACCAGGTATCTGGTAATAGGGTCCAACGATTTTTTAAACCCCGGTATACAAATAAACACAACTTTATCACTCCGGTAACGGTAATCTATAATTAAACTTTCAATTTCCTCTGATCAAACATATATTGTACAACATGTTGGTAACCAGGCTTTAGAATCGACTAAAAAACTCTTTTGAATATTTAGTAAACAAATACATAGGTTTATCTTTTTCCATATACTGGCCACCATCAACAGGCTGAGGACTATTACCATGTAAACATTTCGCAAAGATCCATATCGCAATATCGTTAATATTTTTAAAGTTTATTGAAGGATATATCAAATATGACCAAATCATAATAAAGAGATCATTGTTAGATGTGGCAAGAACGACAACTCAGATACTACAATTTCCAATATAAAAACTGTATTTAACAAAATTACCTCCCTTTATGCTCTCATATATGACAAACCATAAGCCTTACATCAAAACTGGTTTTAATCTCTTGATCACTTATGTGTGTCGAGGCCCCAAAGTTCAACAAGAATGTTTGACCTCATTATATGGATTAAATGGACAATTGACTCCCTGGGTAACCATTTATATGATCTAAGGTTACAGATGTGCTACCCATATACAAAACGGCTTATCTCTCCTTTGTGTGGTGCAAGATTCATTTAAGGCCGAGGGAATGATTTTATGTTTTACCCATGAACTAAACTTTTTAATCATGGCTGGTAAAAGCTCTTTAAAAGTCTGCTTTCGAATTTTTATAATCTATAAAGACACAAATTATTCGGAAAATTGCTTTGGACGCGCAATAAATCGCGTTTTCATGCATACATGCGTCAGATCCATATCACTTGACTGTTGATGTATCATTGTAGATACAATTGCCCGAAGTACAAAACACATTAAACACAATCAAGTCATTAATTCGATTCACGAAAACATTTTCAAACAGTTTAGTAAAACACGTGATCAGTTAAAACATACCATGACCGTTACTATCCATTTCATTAATTACTAGTAAATCTGAAGTCCTCCAGAATACAGTAAAAAAACCGAAAACCGTACCCTTTCCGGTTTTGGCAAAGAGTCCGATTTTCTGAGAAATCGTGATGAATTCCGAAAAAATGGGACTTGAAAAAATCGTCCGGTTTTCAGGGAGTTGGGTTTCAGGGTTTTACTGTTTTTTATGAAACGAATATATAAATATGAACAAAACGATCCTTAATTTCGTAATGTTATATAGAACAGAACAGAACAGAAATCGGCCTTTTAGTCCTATTTTATTTTAATAGTATTTTGATTTTATATTTGTTCGCTTTATCATTTATTTGTTTGAAAAATGTACTGATTTTAACAATCACCGATCCTCTACAGTGTTTTACTTATATTCGACTAAGTGACGTTTTAAATCGTTGACCTTTTGACATAAGTAACAGACTTACTATAAGTAACGTTATACGTATAACAATTAATACTTAAGTTATGATATTAACTATATTGACATAATTTCGGCGACGACTGGTAAATCTATTGCATATCCTGGTATTTAAAGAATACTACAAAAAAGGCCAGTATTTAAGACTGATCAGCTAAAAAGACAATCAATTTGTATAGCCTATTTTATATAATACATACATTTGAAATACGTATTGGGAGTGTCTATGCGTGTCTTAAAGTCTATTCATTTTAAGCGTACCGAACCGTAAAACTGAAGTGTAGTACTGTGGCGAACTTATAGTAATGAAATTTTGTGAAACATTTTCAAAAGGTACTGAATAAATTTCGTATATAACACTACACATGTTGGATAAAGTGTAAATTTTGAAAATTCTACATCCTTGAATAAAACGCATTCATACTCGGATTAGAAGTTACAGTTTAATATTCATTTAAGTGTTAAAATATTCGTAAATATCAAGTGATTAACTTTGGAAAACCTGCAAAACAAGGAAGCCTTTTACTAGTGTATTTATTTTGGATGTATTTTTACTTGAATTACAATTAAGAAACGTTATCCTGGATTTTACACATTGGGTCTTATATTTCACAGAATGTGTTCATTAAACCAGTGTATTTATATATAATACGTGGATTAAATCAGCGATGCTATTACTTTATGTCTTGCAATTTTATTAGTATTTACTATTTTTGATGTGTATGCAATTTATGTCGCTCCAAACTTTTCAACTTTCTTTTCTAAGACTTTCACTTCTCCATTGGCATTTTCTTAATTAATATCTTTCAAAGCGGTATAAAGGTCCTGCAGCTTGCTTCATTCTATCCGTTATCAATTAGAATTAGATCTCAATTACTGTCGAATCTTCGACGCCCATCAAATATTTTTTTAACCATGGTTATAACGACCGAGCTGATCAAGGACTCAGGCTGCGACCATGGTTCAGTGGTTAGCGCGCTGGAATTGTAACCCGGCCATCTGGGTTCGAATTCCAGTCGTTTCAATTTACACCTTCTGTGAAAATTCAACAAAAATGACGATTTTCCTCCTTAAATTGAGATGTTGTCGGCTCCTTGTGGAAGTATAAGTTAGGACTGGTTAGAATACAGTCTAGGAAAACTGGTTAAGTGAACCGACTGCCGAATATAACTGAAATACCATTGAAAGACGGCGTTAAACCTATTGAAACAAAACTAATTTCGGAACGTTGTTTTCTTGTTTTAGCTTTTGAAGTTGTTCCTGAAACATGAATGTTCTTTATATCATACACCTACTCAGAGACATAGATAACATGTTATTTACATGTATGTCTCTGATCTAATTTAATGTCATTGTACTGATGTTTTTTAAAACTCTAATGTTTCGATACTCGCTTTAAATAAATACCCTCTCACTTGGTCTAAGCAAATACACCCTTCTTTTCATCTTGTTCTTCAACGTGAACACATCAGTACATTCACATAACTCGCACATTCGTACATATATACAATCACAACTGTGACATTTTTTCATTCACTTTATTCAGTAAAAGCATCGCTGATTTTACCTACCCCTGTTTAAAGTAAAATCTTCATGCTGTTTAGCAACATCTTGTGGGCGTATTGTATTCATTTTTAACATGTGCTGAACAATATGAAAGTGACGTGAACATCATTTTTCATGCACAATGCAGTGCACCTGAAAACGGGTTGTCGTGGATTTATACAGGACGAATGTTTCAAAGATGCTTAACTGTTTTGAAGATTTGGGAAATCATTCAGTTCTAAAAACATCTGTAATTAAATTCTGACATTTTGATGAATAATGGTCTTGTGCTGTGCAATTCAGATTCGTAGCTGAATTTAAAATGTAATGATGTATTACAATTCCGAGAAATTTAGAGATCCTAAATTCTGGACCGTCCGGTTGCCTAGATACCGATCCGGTCCGAACAATAACCGGGATTTTAGTTATAGATACGACGGGCGACTAGAGGTACGTGTTATATTATACTATAAACCACACCCATTGTATGAATTCGTAAACCAGATTTCAACTTAAAGTAATTTAAAAATGATTCGAATTATATTTTATGTTGTATTCACTAGTGTATGATAATGACGTAGACTGTGTCTATTTAAATACATTCAAAGTCATCGTATAATTACTTGAAAAATAGTCAAACCAGTCAACAAAAATAGAACATAATTCTTCCATGTAAATATTGAATATAAAATGTCTCATGAATGACACATATAAAATAGTAAGCTACAAGCATGGCTGAATACAGATAATAAGTTTATATAAATGTATGTAATGACTAATACTTGAAGCAGTATGCAATTTCTAAACCGTTCAGCGTGAAGTACAGTCACACCTGTGGACGGAGACCGACACAGGGAGATCAACTATATCGACTTTGTACACAGTTAGATTTTATTCAGAGGATATGTTGCTCTGTACCCAATGGACACGTGTCTTTATTAGTGGCCTTGGTTCGAATGTTGGACTTTATTCACGGGTTTTCGTTCATTTAGAGTTAACTGTACGCTTCCCATTCAAATTTCGCAAATGTAAATGTATGATGGCTGCACGATGATGTATTTAAATGGTTGTTTCATAATTCATATGCATTAAAGAGTCGAACAAAGACCATCCTTTGAAAAGTCATTATGTGGCTTATGTTGACAGGTGACCTTTATTTTGGAGGTCATTTGGTTCTAGATAATCAATGAAGGTTATTTCTATGAATAGCATTTATTCATAGGGTTGCCTTTATTCGGAGGTGACAGCTAATACAAGTCTGACCGTACTTATAAATAACTGATAGTAAAATGATACTTCTGCGTGGGTGCATTCATATACGTAAAACTATGTTGATACCAAAAGTTATAAATCTTTGTTAGAAATTAAACGTATAGCTTAACCCTAAACTAATACAAGCATAGTGTGATGTTCATGCTGTCTTTCTTTACATATACAAAAATATACTGTAAAACCTCATTTATAGACTACATTTTGTACTTCCATATCAATACTACTTGATTACAATAACTGATTATTTCTAGACCTGTTTCTATACTAAAAAATAATGAGGTCACCTCATCGTAAAATACCGAGGTCTTAGTTCAAAGCTGGCATTAATGTCGAGATGGTGGCCTCCATGGTCCAGTGGTTATAGTCTTTGGCTAGTGATTACTAGCCGCTTATGGCGGGGTGAGTCCGAATCTCACCTGGACCAAATTTCTTATCAGAAGAATCTGTCCAGCTGTGTTACGTAATGTAGCTGGTTCGAAGCCTGGGGTGTTCCTGAACCAATTAGGCTTGAAAAGTCGTCAAATGATTCTAGCTGTTAGTGCGATTTTAAATCCTAGTAAAACATACATCGAGGTTCTACTTTATGTTTTGCTATTGTTAAGTCTTAAGTTACATTTCATGATTGAGTCAATGATCAAATAAATAAACAACATGTTTTTATATTCTCGACTATAAAATCAGCCAAAACATTACCTATACCTACACGGAAAAGAAAGTGCACAGTTGCTTAAAGGGCTTTGTTTTTACTTATAGATGCAAACTCTGGGCAATGAGCAAAAATGTATTGGTTATACGAAATTTTACTTTTTATTGAAATTTGATCAACATTATAACATTATTTCAAGGTATACAAAGTGGTCGCTAACTGAGGTGCTACTGTACTTAAACTTTAGTCATTTTTGTAAAATTAATTAAACTTCCTGACGTTTACTAGCCTATACAATGTATCTCGATTTAAAATCTGACGTTTGGAAACATTTTCTGTTTGTTAATAAATCAAAACATGTCGTGTATAGTAACTTGTCTATTCATTCTGTTGAATCCGCTAACTAGTTTAACTGTCTTAAATTACAATATAAACGTTTAAAGCTACGAACCTGTCTACTGTAACGTATTTAGGTGTAAGTGGTAAGGACAAGGGTGAATAAATAAGTGTAATGATTTGAAAACTTAACAGTTAACTGATGTTGAATCATGATAAGCAAAAAGTAAGTTTAAAAACATTCAATCCATATCCTTATATAATGGTCGCTCATATTCTACTTTTTCGTCCATGTGTATGCTATTCAGAGGTTACGTCTAACAAGAAATGTTAAAATCACCCTGACAGTCACGTGACAAACGTAATAATGAGATGATCTAAATATTGAACTGATTTGGGGGGGGGGGGGGTCCCACAGGGGGTCTTAACATCGAGGTTTTACTATTATCATACTTCGTTGAAATGTGTATCTTTACTAGCTGTATGTATTAAAGGACCCATGACTTGATAAAATGACAAACAAATAGTGTGTATTTATATTTTTCAGGTACATATGTTTTACAACGATAGAAATAGGAATCAGCCACCACCAAGGTCAGTTTTGCTTATGATACCATTAATTGTATTATAGATGCATAAATTGTAATTTGACCATAAACCAATTAAAGTCAATGATAGCTTAAATATGAGATTGGGGGGGGGGGGGGCATGTTAAGGCCCTTAGGAATCGGGAGGGAAACATAATTTCGGCCTTAATAGTAATGAAAGGGGTTATAACTGATTTTCCTGCCCCCGTTGTCAAGTATTATCTTAAGTTAGCCCGCACCAAGTCTGAACTTGTTTCCTATGGACGTTTAAGACTGATTAAGAACTGTCGGTCTCTGAATGATAGAATGTAAAATGACTACCAATCGTAAATGAGTTGCTCTGCACTGATATGCCCATACAAAATCTTAATGTAAGTGCTTAACATAGATGATTTTCTTATAATTATTTGCTATGATTATATTTAAAATTTAGTAGCCTGAACAATGATGACCGCTGAATGTTTTTCAGATAGAATCTATATTCTTGATTGTATTATCATTTTTATGAACACTGTAATAATAATTAGATGTCTGTTCATTTTATAATGGCTGTTTAGGTTTTTCCGTCTTATTTCTATTTTTTGTTTGTTGTTTTTTTTGTTAGATATTTTCTCAAAATGTATTACCGATATATTATTCATATCTATTAGTTTTAACCCTATAAATGTTTTAATTTCATAGTCTAATGTTTGAAATGAGTTTTATATAAGTCAATTGTTAATTGTACAATGCCTTTGAACGTATAACTTTTATATGAAAAGGGAACTTTACAAAAGTCTGATGTTATAATGGCCCATATAATGATATTGATAATAATATAGGAACGTTATAATGTTGTTGATGAGGATAATATAAACATTTGAAGGCCGTAAACAAACACGAAGCACACTTTTCTGTACCCTACTCTGACTCAGTATATAGTGTCACATAGACACGTGCTAAATATTAAATTATTAATATTCATTATTAATTCAATATTTTATAATATTGTTATTACTTAGTGCTTTATTTTGTCTTGTAATCTGATATAAGTTGCACGATTCAATAACATGCATGCATGCGTTTCAATACAATAAAGCAATTTGACACTGCCAAAATGCATACTTTAAAATTATGCTAATAATGAGGAAAGACGAATATTGTATATAATGGACTTCAGTATTAAATTAATAGCATACGACGGATGCCTGATTTGGCTTACATTTGTTAACTTAAAGATGAATTGCAATTCGTATAAACAAACTGATCTTCACGAATGAAGAGTATCGCGTTGTATCGTTTGCACTTACAAGAACAACTTAATGTTATTTTTCTACGATAAAAAACCCGTGGTTATATAAACGCTCTATCTGTAACATATTACGCTCACACTACACTATTCACTATATTACTCGAAAGAGGGCGCTATATTACAAAAGCTCCGAAACTTGTTTAAAGTGAATGAATGAAAAGTTATGGTAGCGTAAAAGAAACGTTTATTTTCAAACTCTTACAATTAATGCCTGATTACTCGTATTTGCTTAGATAACCGTGTCTTCCAAACATGTATGGTGATGATTGTCACAGTATCTCACAATACGAGATTTACATCCAGAGGGGGAATAGCTTATCAAACATAAATTAGTGCTCGCCTCCCCATCTTTTTAAGCAAACTGGGGAAATTTTAGTTTTACATTTTTGGCTTTCTTATCTTAACAAAATATAAAACTTCTTAGTTTTGAAGTATGAATTAGTACATACTGCATACTGAACTTTTAGCTTTCTTATTTACGATGAACACCCAAACATGCTCAATATAAAATGTAATGCACAAATAAACACAGCAACCAAACTACATCTCTTTTAACAGAAGGTAGGCAGATTGCAAAGTTAAGCTAAGATACATACTATTATATGAAAGGTACAGGTTTTGATTATTAAAGTACCCCCTATTGAAAAGGACAGCCAAGTTGGCTTATGAGACACCTACTCCAGTGAGACACCTAACCCAGTCTCCACTGGGGGCTCGAGCCTTCGGTTGCGGTATATACGTATTCTTGTACTGAAATCGGAAAGCTGATAAAAGGAGCGAAAAAAACTATTTTTCTCAAAATCGCTAAGATTTTTTAGACGGGGATTTTTGAATTCTACATATTTTAAAAGTGTGGCCTAATACTTGATATTTTGTATTTTGTAGTTGGTTTATCCCACATTGTTCTCGCGAAACGGCGGAGAAAATTCTAGAACGTGCCAATAGTTTGGAGTATGGTAATACCTTGATGAGGGAGAGTACGTCATTCCTTCAAAACGGAAGTTACGTCATCTCCAAGATCTTCATACACAGGTAAGTAACGCCGTCCCCTGTTAAATGGTTCTTCATGAACTATTCATGAAGTATGCAAGAAAAGTTCATGAAAAATTCAGGATTTCAAGACCACCTGTCAATAACAGCCACATCAAGTCTTTCCAATGATGGCCTTGGTTCACAGATTTGACTATACAATACAATCGCCTTGTGGGAGCTGCAAATATTGGCCGTTGTTTAGAGGTTGTTGCACTACCGAGGTTAAATTTATTGTAAATTTCAGCTTTGAAAATTTTGAAGATGTTATTATAGAGAGGTTGTTGCTCTACAGAGGGCCGCTCTGGAGAGGTTGTACTGTATATCTTCATTACTTTTACAGCAATGGAAGTATATCTTACGACCATTATGAAGTCATTAGAACTGCTGGCGGATATAAGGTCAACGTACAAAATCAAGTAAGTAAAACAATGTTGATAAAAGTATGAATTATCTATCAATATACCATAATTTAGGAGAACTACGCCTTTTTGCAACAGTCTTGTTTTTTTTCAGCTACAATCAAACCTACGTTATGGCCAAGTTAAATTATCTTAAATCCTGAATCTGATATCACCGTTCTTTGAGCTTTTCCCAAAATTCGGATTTTACCAATAGTTTGTACAAGAAATTCAAAGCTTCTGTGCTAAATATATGTCCCATTTGACTAACGGGATACTGTGCATAATGCATGTCTATACATATATTATAATATTCACAAAATAATCAAGTAAAATAATATATTATTTATGCATGGTGCATGATCTATCTTACATCTTACAAAAGTCAAATTTTGATGACTTAAACAAGTACATTAGTTTCTTTACTTTGAAACTGCTATTCGTCATGCATTTTAACCTCGTGCGTTATCTTTTATTGAATAATAAAGAAATTGTCATTAAACACGAATTGTCGTGACAAACAATACTACATATCAGTTGATCATAGTGTAAGAGTGCATTAATATTTTCCAATCTACTAATTTTGATACGCTAGAATGTTTATATCAATTACATTCGATATGTACGCTCAGAGATGTATTATACGTCTCTGGTACGCTGAATCACAATTTTCATATAAAAATGGCCGAATAAGTTACAAATCATATCGTGCGTGAAAACGTCATTCGGAATACTTCGTCTGAGTCCGTACCAATATCTAATTAGACGTAGTCGTTGGGGGGGGGGGGGGGCATGATCGTAAATGAAATAAAACCGATTGATGCAAATTTTCTGATTAGTATCAACGCAAATGTAGGGAGACGTTTTATTGCTAATTGAAATATGTATCTTATGGATAGGTGATGTTTTATTCAATCAATGAGGTATTTACGACATGCCTCGTACTGTAAACGCACGTTATAGTGGCTGTAAACAGAGCAGTTAAATGGTTCTAGGCAACAATTTGTTTAGATAAAATTAAAACGACGTACGGAAATCAATTTGCAATGCAAAACAATCGCTACCTTTTTGTGTATTAAATCAAGGCG
Source organism: Lutraria lutraria (assembly GCA_964023205.1). Lineage (NCBI taxonomy): Eukaryota > Metazoa > Mollusca > Bivalvia > Venerida > Mactridae > Lutraria > Lutraria lutraria. The sequence continues at coordinate 6,563,596 of OZ026845.1, forward strand.
AAGACAAATGCATTATAATAGTCCATTTGACAGAAAATAAATATCTAGCAATCTAAGACATCACAATTCGAGGGCTCAGCGCAACACTGTCATAACTTGTTCTTATTTCATTATGAGTTACGACACTGTTGCGCTGAACCCTCGAATTGTAAACATCAATTGAACATTAAACAATACGATTTGGGTCCCGGGAGGTCTTGCTGTCTGATTATATACGGTAAGAAAAGATTGTGAACTCGAACATAGCGGATTTTCGTTCCAGTGTTTTTTACGACGATTTGTCAGTTAATTACGACGCCAGGTTCCCATGATCAGTCTTTTATGGACTGCATTTTAACCTGAGCACTAACTTATCTTTTCACAAGGATATTGAGGAAAATCGACATTTTTGTCAAATTTTCGTTGATGGGTAGGCCCTATGATATGTTGCGACCGTAATTCGAACCCAGGTCGTCTGGTTACAAGTCTAAATGTCACAACTCCCAGTCCTAAGCATATTATTATACTATTGTAATATTTCTTCCATCACAGCATACACCTATGAAGTGTCTCCAGGATGTTATGGATTACTTTATCACGACATCTGAATCGGGAACCAAACCGTTAGTGACGAATGACCTTACGTCACTAGGCCATGATGCACCAGGATATGCTACAGAAATATATCGTACGTACATATCTTCTATCATACAAAGCTTACTGTGTGTTCTTCAATCAATTTCGAATTAAGAATTTCAGATTATAAAAGAACCTGTCGTATACCACATGCGGTCACGTGTCTCAAATTAAAGATTCGCTTTCTGTCATGGTTTTGGAGGGGGTATCATAGCTTTGATGTTAAGAGTTTTAGGGAAACGCACGTGATAGCCGCGATTTGGCACAAGTTCTCAAACTGGCGATCCGACTCAAACCCCAATTTTCAAAGTTGAGATATTTTAAGCTTTTGAATATTCATCAAATCAGACATTTGGCTAGAAATAACAAACAGGACATCCTTTATTTGCTTTTTGTGTACATTTTACGTCTGGCTTAAGAAATGTACTTAGAAGAATGCCATTTTATGATATCTGGAGGCGGCGAACCTTCGTGCCAAACTGGCCCCAAGGTTATAAAACTTTAGGACGGTCTCCGAGCTCAAACCTCAAGTCCGTTCTCAAAGTATTATGGTTGAAATGGAAGAGCTGGTTAAAGTTTAAATACATATTCAGGTCAATTATGATGGGAGATGAATGTATCAATAATAACATTAAATGTCCGGTCTTAATTAACTTAGGACCATTAAAAGATAAAATATGAGTTTTGAGCTCGGAGACCGATCTCAAGTTTTATAACCTCGGGGCCAGGACAACTTGAGACTAAATTTTTCACCAGTTGAGCAGATTTCAGGACATTTTCAAACACTATATAACATACGAAAGCTCCACGAAATAGCTGGTAAATTATCGAATCATTGTAAAATGCAGTAATTGTACTAAATGTACTTTACTTTTGTTTTAGATCGTCGTAAATCAGCTGATACAAGATGGTCATCCGGAGGTAAGGATATATTAAACACCAATTTATTACTTAATTATTATACTAAAAAGGGTTTTGTATTGGTTAAAGAATTAAACTGTCACTTTGAGCATACTGGTAAGCATGTATAATGATTGCTATTTATAAGCACTATATAATATGAATAGTCTTCACTGCATGACTCCATAGTGCTGTTAATAAAGCAGACCTTGAAATAAACAAATTGTTTGTTCATACGAAAATTTAGCTTTCAAACATCGGCTCTCAAATTTAAACTCTGGAGTCAAAATTTTCAAATTTTAGCTTCCAGATCTAAGCTTTCAAACCTCTGATGTCAAATTTAAGCTCTCAAACCTCAGCTATCAAATCTCAACTTTCACATCTCAGCTCTCAAATATAAGCTTCCAGATCTAAGCTTTCAAACCTCTGCTGTCAAATTTAAGCTCTCAAGCCTCAGATGTCTAATCTCAACTTTCAAATCTCAGCTCTCAAATCTTAGCTTCCAGTTCTAAGCTTTCAAACCTCTTCGAAGTGAATTATTTTTTCCCAGACTCAAAGAAACGTTATTATTTTCATCGCTGAGATTTGGTTTATGTCACAATTCTGGCGGCCTAAGACTGGTCATTGCAATATCCCGATAAAGATAGTAAAACGAACTAATGTTTTATTTAAAATATAACGATTGTAACGTGACTTGTGTATTATGTATGTCTATACAAAGGGGACGTTACATAAGTTACATACTATCTTTTTGTTATACTTTGATACATTATTCTCTTCAGACATTAACTCAGAGGAACCAGCACCAGGTAAAGCATTGTGTGAAGTTATATGTGTGGCTTTAACTTTGTAACCAACCCTCGTTTATATCCCTGTGTTTAGATGTCATATAATTAGACTATTATTAATAATGACCACATCCTAATTACAAAAAAAACCCTATAAATATCCATTCATTAACAGGATATATTTTGCCTTGTATTTATGATTTAATACGAGACGCATTTAACTTTGAACTTACCTTAGCGTGTACCAATGTAACAAGAAGTTTAGAAACTGTTTTTTTTATTTCTTAAAATTTACAGGCACTTCCAGTGAGTTATCATCTTTTCAGAATTTTCACTTGCTTATTTTTGTTATATATTCATATCTACTTTAAACATAGCGTTTGTGTAAATGTACACAGAACATGTTTTTTTATCTAAATAACACCAATTATTTTCTATTCTAATATTTATGCGTCTCGCTTTTTCTATGCGAATATATCTTAAATTAATTATGCAAAGGACTAATCAAGTCTTTCCTAAACCCAAATACTTTGTCACACTATGTCGCCTCGGGTTTCCAATGCCTTGGCATGGCGTTGTTTATGTTTTAGGAGCGCCGTGAGATCGCAAGAAAAATCTGATATTTTTCATGAAAGTGGAAATTTCATGGCGTCCTGACAGCGACTAAGGGGTTGCTACGGAGTTTACATGGCATTCCTACGCAGTTCTTGTTGGCGATTGTCTGCACTCTTGATGTGCTTCCGCGGCGTGCACTGCACTTTCACGGCGTTCTGCCTTTTTCTTTGACGCCGTGGGATCGCCTTGAAAACAGCTAACCTCTACTTCCTTGTCTGTCTGTATGTTTGCCTGTTTGTACGAATGTCCATACGTTAATCAGCAAATCAGTTGACAACATTACTGTCTGTGTGCTTATAAATATACTAATTATACTTCTCCTGCATTCTCAGCAGCTCATATTAATTAACATTAAAATTGATAAATGTAGAAATTTTGTCTCATTCGTCATTTTCCTGAATTTATATTGTATTGTAATCTTTCTAATATACAGCCAAACCTTTGCAAGCGGCCACATCCGTTCACTCACTCTTTGAATTAAGGTTATTCTTTTGAAAACCATCTTTGCATATTTAGTACAAAACAACTCTGAATAAAGGCAACCTGTCAATGAAGGCCGAACTTACCCAATGGTGGCCTTTGTTCACGAGTTTGACAGTACTTATTTCCTTTGATATAAAACTAAAATTACTTCCTTCGCCTTTCGTTGGTAATACTCTTTCATGTAGAATGTTTCGTTAGTTTTGCTTTCTTAGATTTTATAAAACAGAATAGAATATTATATCTCGTCCAAGTTTTTCCTCAAAACCAATTTCATAGGCAACCGTCGTCTAAAACTTAATATCTATATCTACTTTTTCATGATCTTATTGTGGTAATTGTCTTGTTGTAGCATCTCGCAATTTAGAAATCATTCTGAACTAAAAATGTAAATATATCATATCCGTTTATGTATTATATTGTGGTAGCTCGATTCTTAATAAAAGTATGAAGTTGGATACAAGAAATGCTAAAGCCAGTTCTAACGAATACTGTTGTTTTTCAATAACAAAAACATACTGTTGTTTAAAAAAAAACCACTTCACATGTATAATTATCCTTAAGAATAAATGTAAATCAAATTAATCTATCGAAAAATGTTGATTTTTATTAGTTCATGCCTATTTGACTGAAAATGGAACTTTTTGCGTAGTAATCAGAACTTGAAATATATTATGATAAGTTCGATACCAATGATTGAACACTTATTTTTCATCAGATTATGACGATGCTGAATTTGGTAATGAAGCCGTAAACAACGATGCCAGTAGACATATGGATGGTTCTAACACGATGTCTCCAGGAATTCTGAGGAGAGACAGTCGTCCGTCTGCTCCAAGTCAGAGGAAATCGGGTAAACATTAATTTAGTTATCATTCATGATACACATGTATAATGAAATATGAACGATAACTGATTTGCATTTCACAGTTTGTCCTAATTTTTGTACAAACAGAAACATAAGTGACTTATTTCCTTCATACCAGGTTCTAAACAGATTTTATGCTGTAATTTTTTCAAATTTGGAATGGAATGCAGACATTTCACTGGACAAGGAATAAGGACAAACTGTAACAGTTGATCTTGATGTTTATGTGTTTGAACAATTGATGACTCCACGTTTTAGTGCTAAATGTAACTTTTTGTACCTAAAATGATTCTTGTGTTGCTATGTATAGTCAAATCTGTACACAAAAGTCACTACAAAGAGGGACACTAGGCTGCTTCGAGCGTTTCTCTGTTTATTAGTTTTTTATATAAAAATTGCCCACAATCCAGTGGTAAATGGGTTGGATTTGTAACCCGACGACCCGGGTTTGAATCCTGGTAGCGACAGGTCATACCCTTGAATGAAACTTTGACGAATTTGTCGATTTAATTCCATATGTGGAAAGATCGCCGGCTAATTACGGGAGTGTAAGTTAGTACAGGTTATAAGACAGTCCAGAAAAACTTGTAAGGTGACCGACCGTCGTACATGACTGAAACAACTCTTAAAATGGCGTTAAACCCACTGAAGGAAACAAACTTCATCTATGACCGATATTTCAGGTTTGACAGTACATACTGAAACGTGAAATAAGTCCATGATCTAGCTGTTATTGATTGGCAAAAATACACCGAAAGATATTATACAATTCATCATATGATTTTTCATCTGTATGTAGAAATTGTGCTTGGACTTTCAACTACATTTGCATCAGCAAATCAATTGTGTTTTTGTTAAATGCTAGTTGCTTACATATCATAGTTATCTAGTATAATAATGTACATTTGTAGTTAATATTATATCTTTTAGTCTTCATTTGATATATTAGTATTTAATTACAATTGTACTTCATGATTTTTAGATTGTTAGTAAACATAGCTTTAGATAAAAAAAGTTCGGCAAGGCAAGGTTTAGCCGAGCCTCTTGTCCTTCCTATGTACTTGACATTAGTAAAATGCATATTTCTGCATTAATTACTGAACACAGTACCTGCTTAATTACATATTAGCACTTTCTAGTCATTAACTTTATAGTTGGCTGGAACTCGGTTGTAAACACACCACCACCGTTACCACAACATCATACATATGCGCCGGGCTCAAAACAGAATCGACCAATGGCGCCCTCTGTGGACGAATTTAGACAGATGCAAAGAGAAACAGGTGCGTGCGCACAATTCACGTAATATTGAACAGGTTAACTGTAGTTAACGAAGACCTTCTTTCTAAAAACAGTTGAATATGGAAATAATTCATTCTGAAAAGTTTAAAGTTGTTTTAAAACCTGAAATTCTCATTTTTTATCATAATTTCATGTTATTTATTCCCTGCATATCTTTAGAGAAACAATCTCCTTTTTTAAACTTTGACATAATTCTTGTTTTGAAGAAATACGATTTTGAATTACAATGTACTTCTTCTGGAAACTTTAAAAGCCATTATTAAGAAAGATATGTGCAAATAAAACATGAAGCTGTATCTACGGCCGAGAACTATTGCACATGTTTGACTCGTGATGAAGACAGTTGTGTTTGTGAATTCAATTAAGTTAATTCATTTCACATTTATACATGTATCCTTAAATAATTCATTAATGCAATCAAATATACTTATTTGCAATGCTAGATCATATTATTCACGCAATCGCTCAAGTTCATCTATATCACCATACAGTAGCTTGCCTCGAGTGATTATAATTTCTGACTAGTAATCACTAGTCCCTCAATGATATAAATCCAACCTGGTACCAAAAGAATTCACATGTGAGGAAACTGTCCAGTTAGCTTACAGAAGATCGGTGGTTCAAGCCAGGTGTATGGCTGGGGTCTTTATCCATCGTAAAATGTGGGAAAGTTGCCAGTAGGTCCTTCTGTTGGCACGACATTAAACCATATGGAAAATAAGATGAATGTAGCCAATGACTATCCATAGAATAGAACAACTCGAGGGCTCAACGCAACAGTGTCGTAACTCATATTGAAATAAGAACAAGCTACGGCAGTATTGCGTTGAGCCCTCGAATTGCTATAATCGACACCAAATTAGCTGCGATTGCAAAAATAGAAGCTCAGATAAACGGCTATAATTGTTATTTGATCATTTCGCTTTTCTAGAATTCAATGCTTATTAATAATGCTTTTTTCAGATGAATTGAATGATTTTGATAAAATGATTACCAGCTTCGAAAGTACTGCTATGTATTATAACTCACCAGGTGGTAAGTAGAAACACTGTTAGAAATCTTTGAAGTTGTAAATTTTAGAAATATGAGATTGACATTGTAGGTGCTTTTGTATGATTTTACACTTATTACGTTTTTACTTTCTAAAGTCTTAATCACTGTTACGGCTGAATGGTTTAGTAGCCTTTAATCGAGCGAAATGTTAATTTATATTTCAAACAACCTATTTTCTACGGCCACCTTTATAGTAAACCCTTTCACTGCCAACTTTTATCTAGAATGTAATTCCTAGTGCCAAATCAATTTCCATGAATTTCTGTAAATCTGGTGCCTTTTATGAATGGCCGTTGTACAAATGTGGTCCTCATCGCTGGTTAATTTCTTTTATTATTATACTAGTATAACGACATGCCTATTACCCATAGAAGTGTCTAAGGATATGTGTTGTTCAGGTGGTCATTATACACGAATAGACCTTCGAATGAAACACATTGAAGACGTCTAGGTCATTTTGTGATATTTAATATCTAATTTATGCTATGTTGTATAATGCTTATAATTTGTGCTCAAATGACTATGAAAATATGTCTTATATAATACACTGCTTCATTCTTTTCAAATTTGCTAGATTTGCATAATGTTGCCAACCTTTCATACTGTTGCCAGTATAATATAATGCTGCCAAACTTTGCAAACTTTTGTTAAACTTTGCATAATAATAATATCTACTTTAAATATTGTTGCAACCTTACTTACCAATGTTGTATCATTTTAGTTGCCAAGCTTGCATACTGTGCATCAGATGTTGCCAACTTTGCATAATGCTGTTAAATTTGCATATTGTTGGCAATTTCTGATTTATGGTATCATAATCGAATAAAAGGGCAAATATTGCACACTTTTGCCAATATGTTGCCAACAATGTACACAACTACCAGATGACGAGCTGGTGATGACACAATTGGAAATGTCCTAATTAATGACGTCATTCTTGAACTTTAGCTTTTGGTATAAATGATCGAGCACGGAGTAACAGTCTTACTGGGGTACCCCCGCCGCCACCACCAGCACAAGCTCCCCCACTTCCCGCTCCTCATAAAATGAATTCACATTCCTATGTCAATCAAGGTATAGTGCTAGAACTTTTCCTTTAATTATTGTTCTTGATGATGCTTTTGAAAAAAGGGACTTAACTCCAGACACACACTAGGTAATCAACGCAAAACTTACAAAAAGTCGATGTAGTGGTTTAGTGTCATTTAAGTATTCATTTGTTGATATTTAACAATATATTATAGTTACAGTATAACCTGTGATCAAAGTTCATCATTGGGAAAGACAAAATGTGCCCTTTATTGCCAGGTGGTCATTTTGATCTGAATAATCAATCACAGTTTTTTAAAGAAAGGCATGCATTTACAGGATGACCTTAATTCAGAGGTGGCCGCTTATAACACAGGTTTGAATGTACACGTATATTCAAATCCAACCATTATGATCTTCTACAGCGCAACTTGTGCAGAGATTCTTTTCAATATATCCGCAGAATTTAGACAGATGATTTTTGTATATAAACAATGTTAAGCTCTCAATAGATATGTTTGTTTATATTGCCTTCACAACTATCATATAAAAGTACTTTCAATATTTTTGAAAAGTAAAACAAATAAAATATCTGGAGTTAAGTCCCTTTAATACTTCGAACTCTTGTTTTAACAGATCTCTATCGCTATAAGAGTTGCTTACATCCAATTGCAAAAAGTATTCTTTACTGTGTAACTTATTTACCATCTCTGTAAAATGTGCATTTTGCTATAATGCTAAAATCTAAGCTGTATAACCAACAACTATACTTTAGTGAGAAGTTTTAAAATACAATGTATACATTTTATGATACAATGACAAATATGATTATACTATGTTTAGAATAATTATAAATTATTTGATGGTGACAATTATATTAAAATTAAAAGTATCGTGACAAACGGAACTGATTCGAATTTAACATGCGCCAATTTCAATATGAATTTCTATATTGCATATCTTTGTAGTGTACTTTTATCTGAATAGAGCTCCCTTATTTATTTTCAGAACCGGAACCTGATCCCTTGGCTCATTTACCAGTAGCCCCGCCACCACCTAGAGCCCCAATAGGTATATATCATTTGTACATAATTCTATCCGTTTAGTATCATTCTGATCATTGTGCATGTTTTATTTATCTCCAAAATTTATATGTTTTTTTACTTATTTTCATAATAAGCTGAAAACATTCGCTTTTATGAATCCTTTGCAGTGATGTGTCTGTTGTTTGAGTGTTTTTACTATTTGGCATTCTTACAAATATTGGCAGCGGTCACACATATCATAATATGTAACGTTGTTTTATTAAACGGTCCGTTGTTGTCTTAATTTTGACATTTACCATATTATATACTAAGTAATTCATTCAACATTCTGGTATGATTTTAATAGTCCACCCGGTTAGCTCAGTGGTTAGTGCGTTGGTTAATTGATCAAGAGGTTGTGAGTTCGAACCTCGGGCAAGGTTTACACTGTCCATGATACATTTGAATGAAGATATTACATCCTATGTTAAATTGTCCTCCCCTTCTGAATTATGTGGGGTAACTAGGCAATAGCTTGAAGATAAAATGTGGTTAGTACTGTTATAAGAAGTCCAGAGAAGCTGGTTAAGATAACTGTCCGTCACGATTTAACTGAAATAATTGTTGAAAATGGCGTTATACCCGACGAAAAAAAATAATGATTTCAATAGTTTCTTTGTGCTTAGATTTGTAGAACTATTGTCTTCAGTAGGTACATTTATATGGTTATGTGTTATTGCCATTGCTTTTTGTTCACCATTATGGTTATCCATCTTATGTTTCATACCTCTGCTTAGATTTAGAACTTCCATAAGATTTATGCTTTTTTTGGTTTATCAGCTTTGTTTTAAATTTGACATTTTTATCAATTTTACTTTAAAAAACTTTTTGCCTTTTGTTTTGTTTTACGTCTTGTGACTTTATTACTCTTACCCAAGTTACAACCTAGGGCTTGAAGGAAACAACATACATTATTAGTCGCTTGTCGCCGTGTAGTACCCATCGGCTCACTTTACTTTAAATTACTTGGTACTGATGTTAAAATATGAATTCGGTCTTTTCTATTACTTTAACAGTTTTATCATGACTAAATATATTTCACTTTGGAAATTTTTGGCATTTTTTTTATGAATCCATTGTCACTGGACCTAATTGAAAAATACACTGGCTTGGTGTAAGGAAGAAAGGAACTTGAAAACTGTGTTTTGAGTTAGTTTGTAGTTCAGAACTAACTTCACAAAGATTGATGTTCACATTTAGCGTATTTACACTCCTTAAAGAATAGCTTGTAGATTGCAGTTTGCTTTTATTTAACTAACTAGTTACTTCTACAATATAGTTCAATCACAGACCTCATCACCTACGCCTTCAAGACCGTCATCAACGTCTAGTGTTCCATCAGCCTTAAGATTCGTCTCTTCACAACCCTCAAAGCCATCATCGTCATCTCCGCTAAGGCACAGTGTTTCTACGATTGACACACCTAATAAGAAACCGATGCCACCAAGCATTGTAAAATCGTCAAGTGAAGGACAACTTAAAAAGCCAGTGTCTTCTACTAATTCCACACAAGCGTTTCCAGTATGGAATAATGCAACAAAAAAATCAAACAATGTCAGTAACAATGTGCCAAATAGAAACAGCAATATTGATATAATAAATGAACATCCCAATGAAGATACTAAGGACGGCGTTGATGGACAAGATCCTGGAGGTGTTTCAACACTTAGAGCAAAGTTTAATCAGATGGCAACCGCTTCACCTACCACGCCTGCTGTTAAAAAGGGTACTTACTTATCATCTTACCATTTACAATTTTATTTAAACAAGAAAAACATTGTTTTGATAGTTTTCATATTTTTCCCCAATTCTATGACATTAACTGTAGTACAACAGCCTGCGTGGTGATCATATATAAGTTCTACTGGCTCCTTTGTTGACCAACATTGACATTTAGCTTTTACTTAGTACATTAGTGTATTATAAGTACAAAAGATCAAAGCGATAATAGCGTACCATTATCTTCTTGTAGCGCAGTTATTCAAATCTTCTTATCACTGTATATATTTTGTTTCTTATTTTCTAACATTTGTTCTTAGTATTTAGTTTGGCTTTAAGTATACATGTATTTTGCTTTTCATAGAGGTAATTGATAAATAGACGTTCTGGATTCCTAGCCGTTCTTTATATACTTTAAAATCTATTACAAAAATGTAACTTTTTTTAATGAATATTCATTTTTAGAATTTATGTGCAGTAAAACATCACTTAAAAGCAACTTTAGATATAAGACATCCTCTGTAAATAGACCACGTATTGACATTCTAACTTGATACTGAGACTATCTATATTTGAAGACACCTTTCCGTGTCTCAGAGTTGTCCTAAATTTCAATGTGTTATTGTACATACAAATACTAGACTAAGTATGCTATTTTAGCTTTTGTCTTGACGCTAATAATGTTCGTGTTGTTATTTTGATTCATATTTTGTAACTAATACATCTACTAACCTGTTTTTTGTTTACTAACAATTACTAACATTATAGGGCGTGCCAGACAATCATTACCTGTTACATGGTCAAGTAATAGCCTGAATTCTGGGCCAATGGATTACGAAATTCCAGATGAACCGAAAATTACTAACAAATCATATAATACTAATTCAGCAAGCGCCAACAAGTCATCTGTTATACAAGACAGACAAAAACAGCGACCCAGATCAGAGCTACAAGCTTTTAAAAAATCTAAAGGACCAATGAGCAATGCGCAATATGATCATGATGACGTCATTTATGACGACACTGGCGTTCCTGTAGATCCTATGACAGGTATAATGATAGTTCAGACGAATATGAAAATGTGCTATATATGAATTTGATTCCGACAACAACAGTGAACTCAAATATCCTTTGAACCATAAAGTTATCATTGTTTGCAGGGGAGAGGGTCATGTATTAAATATCGAAAGATTCGAACTATCAGAATACTAGTTAGTACAATAGCGTATGCAAAAATGGCATTTGAGATTCACTGTTGTTTCGGAAGAAATTTTGACTTCGTACAGTGAAAACTCCAAACCATCAACTAACATATTGAGATATGCCAGGGCTTAATGATTTGGTCAGGGTATTCATGTGATTATATTAAACAAATTCATCAGTTACTCTTTGTTTGCAATGTTGGATTCGAGTTTTCACCGTACTGAATGAAAGAGTGTTTCCAGTAGAATGAAGACATATCAGATTGAAATGTACGAATATGGGTCATCTGGAGTCAAAAACTGGGTCACCGGGTCAAATCCCAGGAAAGCCTTGATAACCCTGTACAGACAACACCTTTTATCAAGTCTAAAAGAAAGTTTCTCAATTTGTCCGTTTTTATGATTGCTAAGCCAGTGTTAGGATTCACTAGGTAGACATTTATATGAAAGAAGTTGCAGTCTTTACTATGTGCCTGAGTAAAGGGTCATTATGGCCCTCTTGTTTGAAAAAATGAAAGCCATTTTAGCAGATTTTTTTTATAAATCTTCAAGGCGATTATAGTGTTGTAGATCAGACATCTCGTACATACATGATATGTCCTCAGAGAGAAACGTTCTTTCAACTATGTTCTAGATAAATAAACCAAAGGCCTTTGTTATTGGTCTTTGATGAAAATACATATAGTAAAGATCATTTGATTTGGTATTCATGATATTTTAGCGGAGGGAAGACGACCATTCACTCGACAATCTACGGACCCAGCCTCTTTGCATAGCCCCCAGGCGAATTCGCCTTCTGTCCCAATACAGAGCCCATCGGCTCCTGTATCAAAACCAGCAGGTGCTGACCGATTGGCGCAGCGTCGTCAAACAGAGCCTGCTGTTTCCGTTTCCCGTGTTCAATTTGAAGGTACGGGTAGAATGTACTTGTAGCACATATAGCCACCAACACACGTGTTCTACTAACATAGTTTATGAGCCTTCTAATATTTCAATGTGGCTTATTGGGAGAAGTTTGGTGTAAGGGAAAGTCCTCGTTGTAAAAATATGATACAGTCAATAAGTAAAAGCATATATTACCCGTGTATTAATCTTAAGTGGTATAAGTATGTCCATGTATAGCTGGTCCCCGTGCACATGGTTGTATACAAAGCTGCTTGTAACATGCTCCATGTACAGCCAAACCTGTGAACAAAGGTGGTCTTTATTCGGAGGACATTTTGTTCCAAATAACCAATGACAAGTTTTCGAAGACTGATCTTTATTCACAATATGGTCTTTAATCGGAGATGGCCACTAACACAGGCTAGACTGTATATGTATATCATTTAAAAATCGCTTAACAAAGACTTCAAGATCTGAATCATTTAAGTCCTAAATTGTATAAACGTTATGTGTACGTTTGTCTACAATAGTGGTTCTTTTGATTATACAATAGTGAGATATTGCCTCTAAGATAACTTTTAAGATTGTTGCTGTCTGAAAGCAAAACAAAACATTAACTTATTCAAAGACCTCACCAATTATACTTCCTAACACCGTTAAGTACATTAATTTATTACGTTTATAATCTTAAGTTTTACTTGTCGCATTTTGGTACCTACTCGAATGTATTGTGGTTGATCAATTAAATAAAACTGTTATATCTTGTGCTATTGTAATATTAAGCATATTTGCTTGCTTTTATACGTATATGTATCATAGCGATGCTACAAGCATATTTATATGTACGCATGTGTTTGATCAGATATGTATATCTCGTATATATGTGAGTGTGCATGTAGTTTTAAAATTAAAATGCTCCTATTTGTAAAATTAATGTTGCTGAATTACTAAGTTATAGACTTTTAATTGATCGAGCGCTTGACATCTCACGTATACATACATAAGAATGATACAAACTTGTGCTGGGTTAGTTTCACATGTATTCTATGTCAGATTTCTTCTCCATAAGCACCCATTAATATATACATTTAAAACAGAAGTTACTTTTATAATATTTTTCATCACAGTTTAAAATACTTCATCATTTGACTTGGTTAATGTCAGTTAGCTGTATAAGTATATGTGTACTATGTTTTCGCGATGACATTGTTTTTATCAGGAAGTTTTTTTTTCACTAAATAAAATAAATAAATTTATGAAAAATATGCCTTTTATGTATTAGTTGACATCTTTTACTATGTATTAGATAGTATGATGTGAAGTAACAGTAAATATAATTATATATATTTTTTATAAGGGTTGTTTGTTGAAATGCCTAATTTTTGTGTACTTTTGACTCATGCGGTCAACTTTAATCATGTGTATTAGAAAAAATAGCATGGATACCCTTCTTTTTCCCTTTGTATGTAGTTTAGTACTATATATTGTGTTATTCTGTGAAGTTGAAGCAAAACTTGTCCGTTGAAAAAAAACTTGGATGTTTTTTTTCTTCAATCATATGTTGGATCGTCTTCTTTTTAGAGATATTTTGATAAATAAATACATTTTTTTCCAATTTTGGGTAAAAATAGACAGACTTTGTCCTTTAAACAATATTTGCACTCTATTCCAATCAAAACTGTGTATATAAATTGGTTGTTGATGAAGAAATACGGTTGTACCGGTTGTTTATATTCGATTCAGCATTTAATTTGAATATCGATTGTAAATATAGTAATACATTGTAATATCAAATCAATACGTAGTTTTGTAAGGTGTGAACAAATTGTTTCTGGTTATATGATCATCTATACATGGAAGATTGGTCGGGGATTTCTGTTTTGGCTCTTGAAAGTGTGGGGAAAGGTAAAAAAGTTAGAAGATGGAATTACCGTTTTTCGGGCCTGATAAATAGTCACGGGTCGCGGTGAAAAACTAGGGTGTTTTGGGTATTCAGAAACAAACATGTTTAACGCCTTAGGTGAACGTATAGCAATTCGACTCACTGTTGTAATTGTTCCAAAACTGTCGTATATCTATGTTTAAAACATGCTTCCTTGCTAAGCTAATTGAATGGAGATGATAATTGTATCATGAAGAACAGAACATGTTCTGTTCTGTATGATTACGATATTATGCACTGTTAATACGCATACATGCATAATTATACTCACACATATATACCAGGGTTGTTCAAGGAATAATGAACATCCCATAGTGTCCAATTTCATTTATTTTTTTATCTACATTCTCTTAGTGTGAATGTATTGGCACAAACTTAATGTTAATATATCTTTGCATTTCGTTTAGGTTTACAGTTACTATACTGCAGTGTTCTTATCATGCATGTTGTTTGACTGTATGCGTATGTGTAACTTACTGTATTTATATGTTCATGTTATCATTGTTAATGTATGAATGTCGACCAGCCAAATTGTAAATACTACGCATGGGTCAAATACCTTCCAGTAATTAATGAAACAAGCATTAAAACGTTAAACTGTCTATTTTAGTTCCGTCATCCAATGACGATATGGCGACAGGTGAGAGAAAATCTGAAGCTTAATAATTAGTTTACCATTAGTTTGAAGTAGAGACGTTTTGACTAAAACACTCAGCGTACTAACCTTAACTTAACTTTCTTTGCATTTCAAACTTTTGGATGATCAACTATTGAACTTTGCGTCAAGTCAACACCAGTCTTGTTGAAATTGATTCCATTAATTTTGTTGAGCATTTATGCAGAATATAACGATAATAATAAACAGTCAAACCTGCGAACAAAAGTCATTCCTGGCAAAGATAAAATATGGGCTTCATTGATAGGTGGTCTTAATTTGGAGGTCATTTTGTTCTAAATAATCAGTAGCGTCTTTTAAGAAAAACTTTTTAGTCAAAAGGTAACTTTAATTCAGATATGACCGTAAACACAGGCCTGACTGTAGTGTTAATATTTAGCGTTTTAATTTATCAAAGAGTTAGACAGAATGTGATACAAAAATGTGTTAAGTGAACTGAAACCTGTAGCTACAAATTGTACTACATGGAGGTACCATATACCGCTATAAGTTATGAAGATAAGATCGTTTACAAAATTTGAGAAAATGGTAGACATGTCTTAATTCTCTCTTTAAAATCTATCCTTCTATCTATATCTCCTCTCCATCTTATGCCTAATTAGGAAAACCTTAGTGAATGATGATGCATGCATAACTTAATTTCTTATTGTAGTGAATATGATTGATCTTACTAACCGTACCATACTTTTGTTTTGAATAATATAGAAAACACTTATTATCACGTGATATGACGTGTCACGTGATTTAGAGATTATCATGTGATTTCGCGATGATCATGTAATTCAGTACGTATCATTAAATTTTGATTCATTAATTATGACATGACTCGTTTTAAAAAGTACGACTATTCCGTCTTTGTGCTTTCTTGTTTATCATTTTCACAATTTTTGCTTTCCAATCAGACAATTTCTTCTATTCCTGCCTTCACACAGAACTATTTTGTACATAAAAAAACTCTTTTTTTTTACTTTATTGTTTCCATGCTTGTGTATAAGAATATTTTATCTTTAAGTTCCTAACAACAAATGAGTAGTATATCTGGAAAAATAAGATAATGTAGTTTTGAATACATTTAATGCAATAAATATTATAATTGCAACTGTATGATTATTTTATTCATGATTACGCTGGTATGTTTCTAAGTATGCTGTTGTCTTTTGCACTTACAAACGCTGTCCAACGTTTAAAATTGTCTACTTTTTCTACAGGCTTTAACGAGGATTTCAAGAAGAAATTGGGAGCCCTTTATGGTGGTGAACCAGTTACAAAAGTGGCTGGGCGTGTTGCCCCAAAGACTCCTACGAGTCCCGGTGCCCACCAGTTCCCGCGAGTAGACCCTGAGGATCATTTGTATCAAGAACTACCGGAAATAGAACCGGATGGAGTAACCTACGTAAATGAACGTTTTAACACTGAAACCCAGGACTTCACGTGATCAATTTACGGTACCACGTGATTGAGTATTTATCTCGTGACTAAGTGACTATCACGTGACTTAATATTACAGCCGTGTACTGTGGATTATTAGGCTGATAATGAAATATGAAGCCAATTTGAGTTTATTGGGCTAACTATCTAAGCATATTTAAGATCGAGCCAATTTGTTGGCGAAAAAATAATAAATATAAAAGTTCAATAATGCTGTAGGTGTAACACAAATATGAGACCTGTTTGCGGATCAACAGTGTAATATTCTAAACGGCGAAGAAGTCATTAACATTTCATGGTTAATCTGTGCAAAAAAGTCATCAGATTTTAACACATATTGTAATAGAAGCATTAAAGGACACTGAACACGATTACTTATGAAACGTCAGATGTCAACAAAGCAACCGAACGTTAATCGAAGCCAAGTACGATATCGCCATATATTTAATCAGAAGCTAGAATGTACATATTTGGGTAGAAACGATACATTTTTCTTGTAAATATTCATAAAACATTACCTCTCATAGAGCTCAACCCTTTACTACTACTGTTCATGTCCTTAATTTGTTTTCGGTATTGTAAATATGAAATAACATCAGACGGCAGAATTTACATATAAGGGTAGTATTCATACAATTTGTCTTGTAAATATTCATTAGACATACGTCTTATAGAGCTCAACCATTCACTGCTATTTTCATCAAAACTGTATACATCGTGTTGTAAACATAAACAAATATGCAGCGCTTATAAGAAATAGCATTCCGAACATTGCTACAGGTACAAAGCCTTTGGTGCACTGGAACATGGAACGGGAACCAGTTTATTCAGAATATATACTGATCCCCGTTTCGACTAGCTGTACAAAGCCTGTGGTGCACTGGAACATGGAACGGGAACCAGTTTAGTCAGAACATAAACAGATCCCCGTTGGCACTGGCTGTACAAAGCCTTTGGTGCACTCAAACATGGAACGGTAATCCGTTTATTTAGAACATACATGTACATACACCACATGAATTAGTAATTGAGTATAACAAAGTCGTGCTCATCAAATTTCTGCAGAAATAGCTTGTAAATTAGCTTGTAAACAAGTTCATTCTTACTTATTGCTTATATGTAAGAAGATCGTTTTCAACATCATGTCATTTGCAAACATTGACATTATCAATACACTATTATGTACATTGTTAAACCACAAAGACCGACCGTGTCAAAAATAAGATTTATAATTATAAATTTAAGTTAGAATTTAATATTATAATAGTTATTTGGTCTCGATTTCAGAATAGATTTCAAATGGGTATATTCTCAAACCTGTTATCTTAAATATTCATTTTAGTGAGGTAAGCAATTCATAGCGTATCTAAGAAAGATGGATTTTTAAAAAAATTCAGTCAGAATGACATCATCATCAATGATGAGTCATAGTGTGAAGACTTTTTTATTATCATATTTTCAACTGAAGATTAATTTCAATTTGAGATTTTTTTTGAAATCGGGGCAAGTTTACTAATATCTAAAAAATATCTAATGTATGTAAGATGAATGAAATGATTTGTACAAAACACTTTAAATGTCTCCGAATTGTACATTCTATGTATAGATATATTAATTTTGTGAACATGTTAGCATTTATTTTTATTTTTTATATAATGTTTATATCTAATTGTTCTTATGACAATAATTTATGTATTATTATCATTATTGGTTGATCAGAGGTTTATTATTATTACTATATGTGATATTTTGAAATGAATTAAAATATTATAATATAAAACAGTGTGTTAAATGATTTCTGAACAAATTATCTCACTGCTTATTTTGTTGAGATAAAAATGTCACATTCTGGTGTAGTAAGTAAGTTTATTGAACAAAATGCCTCCAATACATTAAATTTACACATATACAAAATTCATATTATTCATACATGCATTGACATTCTGGTATATACAGTACAACCTCTCCAGAGCGACCCTCTCTTGAGCAACAACCTCTCTTCAACAACAGCATGATATTTTCCTCTGCATGGTTTAACTATTACTTTAACCTCCCTAGAGCAGCGCCCTTTCAACAACAACATACTTTTGTTACTTCCAAAAGGGTGTTGCTTTGGAGAGGTTGCACTGTATGTCGTATAATAATTTACAATGGTGTTTGTGGGAAAAAAACCCCATAAAATCACGAATAACACGCTCAATTTTATTGAAACCTAAGTCTACTACGCAAATATGGGGACGTTATTGGAATGATGTTATAACAGTCAATTTTGTTAACAATTATTGGTAACCAGGTAATTTGGCTTGATATCCGACTGCGATAAGTCATACCCGACTATGACAATTTGACAAACATGTTGATTCGCCTCCATACGTGGAAACGTTGCGGGTTCCTTTTGGAAAGGTAAATTAGTACTGTCCAGGAAAACTGGTTAGGTGAATGATCGACCGCCGTATGTGACTGGAATATCATTGAAAGAATAACGGTGTTAACCCCACTGATTTAAACAAATAACAATTACGGTCATCGACGGGTGAGTTCTCTATATAGAAACCAATAGAGTCGGTCATTATGAATACAAGTAGGATGATTTGTATAAGCTGATGAGTGTTAGGAATCACTGTAGGTGAATTGGTAGTCTTTAATTGCACGTTGCTCTGTAAATCGAGGTATACAGTCAGCTTTGTGTAGCTTTGTTGCCACCATTCTTGTAATGAAAACCAGTTTTGTAAATAACCTACACATGACAAGAGAAATGAGAAATGAAGGTACTTGTAGGTGTTAATTACTAAGTTTGGTTTGCACGTGTTAAATTATGCAGAACAGAACAGAACAGAACATAATGCAGCGGAACACATCAGTAGGTTAATGAGAGCAAAGGTAAACACTGACTTCAATTTGAAAACTTTATAAGCATTTTAAGTGGTCATTACAAAAATGGATTGACATGATTACAACCATTCATGTAATAAAAACCAGTTTTGATATAATTATAACAAAAGTGTTTGTTTTATTACAAGAATGGTTGCAACATAGCTTCTTAAAACGCAGTTAAACCAACTTACTACAAAAAGTGTAGAAAAACGCACAAAAACTCACTTCTGAAAAAGACACTTTAAAACGATGTTACAAAAACGCAGAAAAACTCACTTTAAAAAACCCAGTTAAATGCAGAAAAAACCTACTTACTATGGAAAAACACAGCAAAACCCTAAAAAACTTATTAGAAAAAAACTAACTTACCAAAAACACACTTTAACCCACATAACACCGGTAAAAACATACAAAGTTAGTTTTTTGTAAGTAATAAGAACGTTTTTCTGTGTTTATTCTGCGTTTTTCTGTGTTTTATTCTAGCTCTTGCGGTAAGCTAAAAAGGCGCACTTAAACCAACTGCCAATACCGCTTGGTTAAACACGGTTTAAAACCGCGTTTAAACCGTGTTTAACACACTTATTTCGGAAGGGAAACCTGAAATTACACACGACAACAATAATACAGGATTGTAATATTAACAATAATAACAAGATAGAAACGATAAGTAAAATATGAAAATACCAATTAATACATTGCTGCCGCTGATGATAATGCCACTACTGCTACTACTACTGCTACTGATGATGATGATATTGTTCAGTGTTGCTGCTGACGACGATAATGCTACTGCTGCTGCTGATGGCGATGCTATAATGTTGACTTTATTAGATTTAGGGGAGAGTACTGCGCTAGTCACATAAATGAATGCAAAAATTCTCATTGAATTACCTCCCGTATTATCGACTTATTTGCAAACAAACACACACTGAGTAATTCTATTTGGTACATTGCCAAATAATATATTTTTTAATCAATATTTAAATTGAATACAATTGTTGAATTTCTTACTTGTAAACATTTTAAAGCATTTATGTTTGTAATTATAAAAGTCTCCGTTTGCGAACAAAATCAATGTAAATAACAACGTCATAGGTGAAGATCAATAATAGTGATACGTACTAGTCCTATTGTGACAATAACAGTATATGCTATTTTAACATCAACACTTTCAATATGGCTGAAGAAGGGAACGAAGGTTAGTTTTTTTGTTGTTTTGTGTTGTTGTTTAGGCTTTATGAAGTGACGACATTTAAAAAATGACGGTAGCAAGCGTATAAACAACGCCTTAGTAACGTATGCTGTCGATATTGCGTAAATAACAAAACATTGTTAATATTCTTACAGAAAATGTTTTTTTTGCGATCTTGATATAACATTTTGTTTATAATTTTTTTTTTACAATAAAACTCAAATGTTCCCTATCGGAAAATTAGTTTACAAGAAATAGTGTAACAGGTACATCTGTAAAATGTCAAGGTCACTCGACAAATTCGTGTTTACATTTTGTAAACATATAAAATTTAAATATCCTTATGCGTCATATAACACAAAGATCTGATTACTATGTAAACTATGCAAATTTCACTGAAAGCCGGTGTATCGAGCAATTAATCTATTGTTATACACCAATTCTTTTACAGTGTACATGTTACGTATACTCAATCAAAGTACTGAAAGTACTGTTAGAGTTTGATTTTTTGTGTGTGTACCCATATCGTTCGTGCCAATGCAACTATTTTTAACATTTGCGCTTACGGACAGATTTTTCATTCATATTGTAATGCAGGTCACATGCATGTATGTGAAGGGCATACGCTACCGCTTTACTAGTATCTTTGCTATATATATATTATGTAAAAAAGAAGTCTAACTTCAGCAAAACTTAAATTGTATATTTAATTTATTTAAACTGTCAACGTTTCGGCCATATTGGTCTTCATCAGGATCAATACAGATTTATAAAAACAACAAACAGGAAATGACGTCATCAACGTCATGCGACGTCAATAACAACGTCAAATTATGACATACAATTTTGCGCAATATTTGTTACACAGGATACTAAAAGTTACAATAATACTGGTAAGATGCAAATAAAATAGCAAGATATGATGGGAGACCAATATTAACTGTATAGAAAATACGAAATACAAATATACATAGACAGACTTGGATTTCAACAAAGCACAAAAATAATTCAAATAATATTTTAGAATTCATTCCATTCGGACTGGTAGTACCTAGAATATGCATCCCGCATTTAGTTTCTTTTAAAAGTCGTTGCCAGTTATTGTGCACTTTGTCTATAGGCATAAAAGAAAAATCATCAAAACTGTGACCATCATAAACATTTCTTAAAGTTTCAGGAAAATGTTTAATGTCGAACTTATGACTATTCATTCTTTGACTACATTTTTGTTTTGTCTGGCCGACATATTGTTTCTGACATTTCTTACAAGTAATGAGGTAAATCACTCCTGAGGAAGAACAAGATAAACCGTTAAAATCTTTACAAAAATTAGTACTTGAAAAAATATCATTCTCTTCAATTTTGCAACAATGAGAACATCTGGGTCTATTACATTTGGATACTTTACCCATACTTACAATATTTGTAAATTTTGAGTGAACAAGGACATCTTATAACTGGAAGGACGTTTATATGCTATAATTGGCTTAAGTTATGAAAGATCTTGCACAGACTTATTTTTTGAATGTTTTAACAATTTCCAATATTGATTAATTATTTTTCCTATATAAGGTAAAGAAGGGTTAAAAGTACTAGTTAAAAGTGCATACAAAAGGAATAATATTTTTTCGATGAAGAAAAAGAAGAACTCTGTAAAGCATCTTCTACGCTAAGTGTTGATGTCTTTGAAATAGCTTCATTCACAGTTTTTATAGGAAAGTTTCGTTCAGTAAAATATGATTTGAGATTTTCACAACCCTGTTGGAAATGGAGGTCGTCCGACGTAATTCTTCGGTAGCGTTTTGCCTGACTGTATTGGATTCCCAGCTTACACGTTCGATGATGTCATGATGAAAATTCTATGTATTGATGGCAATTTGTTGATTTTTCAAAGACGCTGGTTTTTAATGAATTATCTTCATCTTTTTCAATGTTGACGTCAAGAAATGTAACACTTGTTTGGGAATAAGTATAATTATGTAAATCTAATATTTTTATGAACATTATTTATTTTTTCAATAAAAGACAGTAATTCTTCAAGACTGCACAGTGTTTTCCATATAAAGAAATGCCATCTAAGACACGTAACCACAGTAAAGGTTTTTTGGAACAAGTCCTTTGAAGTCCATTTCTAACTGACCCATAAATAAAGAAGCATAACTAGGTGCCACTTTGGTGCCCATCGCCGTTCCCATGGTCTGAAGATAGTTCACATCATTGAATACTGTGTCGTATTACTGTAGTCTCTTTGCTGAAATTTTAAAACGAAAAAAAAAAATAGATAGTTTAATGTATAGCACAATAATTGAAGACCATTTAATTGTATTACATTAAAAACCTTTTTTGTACACAAACTAGTGAACAACACACCGGTAACAGTAAATACCAGATTCTTCTGATTTTAACACATCAGAACATCGTCGCATTGAACACATTAATCCGGTTCACTCAGATTAAAAATATCCTGACACAAAAGAGTAGGCCTATATGGCCTATAGTTAACCCGATGTTGCACGAGATTCAGACGTGATCGTGTAATTCTAAATGATCTTGCATAAAGAGAACTCTCTGTCATTTTTAAAAGCACATAACCAGTAATTTACGGTCGTATTTAGCAACTCGAATACGTATTCACAAGCCGCAATTCAAACATTCGACCTCCGCAGTTTATCCGATATGAACTCATTCTATAGATAGCGATTGCGTCATCAAGCTAACACTAGTTTATGTGAATATCACGGAAATACGATTAGATGAGAATTCGCCCGGTAATATTACGATAATGTTAAAAAGGCACAAAACACATACATGGATGGTATATTGTTGCCAATGCATGCATACGTCCGTAGAGATGTTTTCGAACCATTGAACGAAAACCAAAAGTAGAACTACGTTACGGAAACATGATATGCAAAACAGCCACTTAGGCGCGATATTTTATTGGACAGTGGATACGTGGTTTTAATTCTACGCATTTGAATATCTCATGTATTCACCGACAAGCGTTTATTTAGATACATGACTCTTTCCATGTAATTACAATAAAAGGATTTGAAATATATTTAGATCCGACACACTTAATTGAGGACATATAATCACACCATTTATGTGCGTACTATTTCCTTCATGAGGTATTCTTTTAACCAAGCTGTTATGGAGTCCAGCGACATTAGCTTGCTCACCGGTTACTAAGGACTTGATTTTGATAAATATCAAGTCCAAAAAAAACTATAAAGACAATTTGTTAGACACAATAAAAAGCGTGTATATGATATTTGGAAGCAATAGAATACGAAACTTATTGTATTTATGCTTGAAAATACATAATGAGACAAGATAAGGCTTATGAATAAACAGTCATTTCAATATCGATACGTGTATGTATCTGAAACGGATGAACAATCACTGATAATATTTATACAATAACTCTACAAGTACAAATGTTGCTGCGAAGACATCAATTGGGAAGCTCCGCGCAAAACAATGCGTGTTAGCCCTGTTCATCAGTAAACACTGGCCATTTACTATTTGGGTTACTGTTTGACCTTAAGCCAAATGTTTTAAGATCATGCTGTACTGTTTAATCATTTGATATGCGTTGTCCATGACTGACCAGTAAATATGTATACCTTTGAAATATGTTGAATAAAAAGATTAAAATATTTAGCAATAATTCAATATGCGGGAATAATTGGTGTCAGTAAGTTATAATTACAGGATTTACAAACGGTGTCATAAGAATTACACGTCGTTTTATTTACAAGCGAAGTTGTAAGAATAGCACGTCGTTTTATTTACAAACGGTGTCGTGACAATAGCACGTCGTTTTATTTGCAAACGGTGTCGTACAAATAACACGTCGTTTTAAGTACAAGCGGTGTCGTAAGAATAACACGTCGTTTTATTTGCAAACGGTGTAGTAAGAATAACACGTCGTTTTATTTACAAGCGATGTCGTAAGAATATCACGTCGTTTTATTTGCAAACGGTGTCGTAAGAATAGCACGTCGTTTTATTTACAAGCGGTGTCGTATGAATAACACGTCGTTTTATTTACAAGCGGTGTAATAAAAACAGCACGGCACAAACTAAAAAACAATGGCGTATGTGCGACTCTTTTTTTTGTTTTTCATAAAATTTATTTGCATTATTTTACATTTTTTACATTAACCTGCTTCTCTAAATAAAATAAAACGTATCACAGAAGAGAAAATATAACACATGATGGTGGTATGTTATGAACCAGATCATGAAATGATAACAATAACATAATTTTTACACCTTTTATACCACTATGCTAATGCTTGTAAAAAACTTTTGAATATGTTTATTTTATACTAAAGGTATGTCTAATAAATCTATTTTTATATAGTATGTACTGTAATATATTTTCATGGGCTGGTTGATGATAAATTATACTTACTGCCTTTTTATTTGAGTAACAAAATACTGAACAAGTTAAGAGATATATACCAAAAATTAAAAACACGCCTTAATTTACGTGAATATTGTAATATTTGTGCCTCGGGCATTAAAGCAATCTAAACGTTATAACTGTATCACACCTTCATACAACTAACATAACAAAAACGCTTTTGAACCCAAACACAAACTTTATTTTATGTGAATTAACTCTGGGCATAAGATAATAATTATGTGTCTAAATGTTTCATGTTGCACAATTTGTCTGTTTAAGTCACAACTGGTTTTTGGTGCATTTTTAAAAGAATTATCACTTTAAACAATACATATTCAATTATTGGAGCACTTGCAATCAAGAGAATGTCGATATGTACTTACCTGTGGACAAATCAGTCTGGATTATTCTATTTATTCATTGTATACATCAACAGAAATGTATTCATTTTATACGCATTACAAGTTAAAAGAATTTAAAGGATATTCAGGACATTAAAATAATACGCAATATGGATGGTAGGATATTAACATTCATGCACTCAGTATCATACAACACAATAATTTGAAATAATAATCAATGAAATAATATATTCAATGTTGAGTTAAATTTCTTAAACATCAGAAAAAATGAAAAGTGTTATAAAAGTCAATAAAGACTTAACACAATGACTTCAACACAATGATTATACATGTATATCAACACAACTACAAGCAATGTCAAAGCATTGATAATCTTATAAAAACAGAGCAGGTAGATAATAACATCTACGGAGACATGAAACTTAAAACATATTTAATATGTGGATCAAGTATTTTACAAGTCAAAGGCAACATTAATGAAATCTGTGTCATAAGTTAATACATGAACAAACACTACACAATATGTATAAACATCTTTTTTAAATGAAAGTCATTTATGAAATAACATTAATATTTCTAAGTTCATAGTAACGTCTGTATGTTCATATTTGTGAGCTTATACTTACGTCTGTACGTTTATATTTCTGAGTGTTTCTATTTCTTAGTTAATACTTACCTCTTTGTGTTCATTTTTTATTTTATACTGTTCATATTTCTGAGTTAAATTTTTATCTTCATATTTCTGAGTCATTACTTACCTCTTTACCTTCATATTTCTGAGTCGCCCAGAGAGGACAAAGTGACAATGAATGTAACAAAATAATATAATGGTAAGTTTTATTTCAGGATTCAGGGATGGAGGGGAAAAAGTGGTCAGGAGGTTAAAGATTGCCAAGTCTGTATGGTTTAATTACATCTGGAGACATTTTTAGGGGAAAAAATGTCCAAGGGGGTAAAAAAACAGGCAAACAACATTTGAACTGATTAATTTTACAAAACAAATCTTATCTCACATATAATTTACCACAAAAAGGATCAACACTTTTTAAATAAAATGAATCTGAACTAAATCATCTATTTTTTCATAATATATTAATCCTATTAATCAAGTATATTAACTGTTTTTGCGCCGAAATGAACTGACACTGCACTATCATAATATATCACACAGACACTTTGGGCATACATAAACAGAACAGAACATATACTTTATTAAGACTTAAGCATTACAGCTTATCGTCAAATAAACATGAACATACACTTACATGAGTGAACTATATGTGAACATTTTACAAACATTGAAAATAAAATGTAACAGAACAGAACAGAACAAAATCATCAATTTACTAATACAGTACAGTTATTATCTAGCTTAATTTGTGAATGTTAGAATTTTGTTAAGTAAGTAAAAATAATTGTCAGAAATCAAAAGCAAGAAGAGAGTAATAACCATTTAGCCCACATACATGCAGCAGTTAATATTTAGTTTACATTTATTCCTTTCATTTAGTACTTTTGTAAATTTAAACATACTGTGTCGCATTTTATATACTCGTGAAGTGTAAGTATATCGTATAGTAGCATACATAGCAATGCAAATTCCTCTTTGTGTATGTCGTCAGTGTTTTTCCTCTTTGTCTATATGGTCAGTTAATTCATCAGTAGTTTAGTCCATGCCGAAAGAAAGTCTGACTGTTGACCGAAAGGATTATAAGATATCAAATCCAAGTCCATTGACGAAATGTGCATGGCTATGATTCAAAATAAATATCTTCTAATAATGATAGATTTATCATGATGGTCCTTACCTCATGTATCAGCGTTATTAGGAACATAATAAAGAAAATCGAAATGTTGTTTTCGTTGTCTCGTATCCAAAAGAAATTTAGACAGTTGATCGAAAGGATTACAAAATATCAAATCCGAGTCCATTGACCAAAACAATCGTAAGCACAAACAGCTCCGCGCAAATGTCTTAATTCACATAATAAAATTATTGATTGTTCAATATGGACATGTCATGAGGGCTCATCTAATGAATACATGAAATAACGAGTTAATGATTGATTGATTGGCTTATCGATTGATTGATTGATCGAATGTATGATTAAAGGAATGCATTAATGAATGAATGGGACCGAACGAATTGAATAATGAATGCATAATCGGTTTGCCAGGAATGAAAATGTTTTCTATTCTGGTAAATGATATTTTATACTTTACAGAGACGGCAGCTGGGACATCTAAGACGAGTAAAGAGGAAGACGTCGACATTATGCAGTCTATAATTGGAGTTATCGCTGCTGGATTCTCATGGTTGCTTCTTATTCTTTTTTTCCCAATCATGATACCACAGAGTATTAAGGTGAATGTTGATTAAAACCTGAAAATAATCAATCTGGCCCCATTTCCCCCGCAAACCACATTTGATACAAACATTTCTAGAACTTTAGACTCTTTTACCATTCTCTAAATTTGTGTAAATAGTCGAATTTGAAACAAGTTGAAATCCAGACATCTAATGAAATCGGGGCTTGCCATTGTTTATTTTATTTGGTTTGTGTCTATGATCTTGTTATATTATTTTTAAAAAATGGACACTTGTCGAAGAGGACAATACCGGTAGAGCGTAACTTCTCTATACCGGACCCTCCAGAATCCGGAAACTTCTTAAAATGGGACACCTTTCTCGGTCCTTAAATTCCCCCTATTTTCTTTTCACTCAGCGGTATATCAGCATACCGAGCTCTGATAAATTATGTGACAATTTTCGAACCGTATGAACTGATTTAGAGTAAAATTTATGATAACTCCTTTTGTTCGATGGATTTTTTTCCGGACTTTTGTCCAAACATTTAAAACTCTTAAAGCAATAATATCTACAGGTTATTATTTCATTAAATTTTTGTGTACTTTAAGATGATAAAGGGATACACAACTAAAAGTAATCATTTTTACATTTAAGATAATTCAAGAATATGAAAGAGGTTTGGTTGTTCGTCTTGGAAGGGCTCGGGAGAAAGAAGTTCTTAAACCAGGTAAGAACCTCTAGTATATCTGTCATAATCGGTTACTGTAGTGACAAAGGGGTACGTCATTTCTGTTCGATTTGCGTTTTATTCTACTTCGAGCATGTGTTTGTGAAGTTGGCATGGCCAACATGATGTTTTCCAGTATACTTTTACTTGTATCCCGACTCTCGTATTCTCTGTAAGTCAGTATAGATATTTAAAATGATAGTTGTATTGGTGATATATATACACACATCATCCATTTCCTGTGGTTTTCTTAACAAAGTACTTGGTTTTGTGGTTGGGTTGGGACACTGAAAAGCATCCCTGAAATATCGCATGGCGGAGCCAAGATTCGAACATACGATCTTTTATTTAGTAGTCTGGTACGTTACCGCTGGACTACCGATCACCCTCTAAGATTTTAATGAAAATGTATAATCAAGTAAGTAAGAAAGAAGATGATTCACGAATAATTTTAGATAATTTATCTACAAAGTATAACTTAGAAATATTAGTTGAAATGACCTAAAATAAGCCAAAAGTCACTTTCAAGGGCAGACAACTCGAAAATGAGCACCACGACCCCATTGTTTTTTCACTTATTTAAAAAGGTGTAATCAATTAAGTAAGAAAATGATTCCTAGAAAATAAACACAATAAAAATGCAGTCTTACTCAGGATACTAATTTCCAAATTCCCACCGGTTATTAATCAGGCCAAATCATTTGAGCATAAACGAGTGAGGAAGATAAATCGCAGTCTCCTGTCTTTGGACTGTCAGAACGTTGCGTTCCTTTTTCTGACCAGTGTATGCAAATCGCCGTCCCCATTTAATCAACTACGTGTATTTAGAACACATGTCGTCATTCAGTACAGCCAAACCCTGTTATGACAATTTGCCTAAACATTGATAATTTTCAATTTCTGAACATTGAGATGCAGGTATGTTGATTTTTAAAGTCTTACGTTGTATAACAAATGCGCATTTTAGTCGATGTTATCATAATGTCGATAATGTAGGTCTCGTAAAATTCGATCAAACGAGATTCGACTGTACATTGTTTCTAATGAAAACAATGCTTGTATATTACAGGTGTTGCCTTTGTTTTACCGTTAATTGATCAACTTTGGATCATTGATGTGAGAACAAAATGCTGTAAGACGGCCTCACAACAGGTAGCTACTGATTAAAAAGCACAGGTTTTATGTACATAGTCTTTGCTTAATTGCGTTAACACCGTTTAGTTACAAGTATACGACGGCAAGTTCACCTAGTATTCAGTTTTCCTGGACGGTATTATAATCAGTATTAATTTGCCATTCGAACAGGTACCGGCAATTACTCCACATATGGAGAAAAATCGACATTGTTGTCAAATTTCCATAGAAGGATTTAACCTGTTGCGACCATGAATTAAATCCGGGTCGCCGGGGTAAAATTGTTTGTTTTTGTTTACAATATCATGTAAAAAAGTGAGTCAGTAAAATATTCCATTCTTCATTCCTAATAAGATGTCTGGTGTCGGGGGGGGGGGGGGGGGGGGTTGTTCAAGTAATCAGAAACAAACTAAATAAAATATTTTATGCTGGAATATACTAGTATAATTTGAAATGATAAATCTATAGCTATTGTAAAAATGGTGAAAATGTGACTTTGCATCATTCGTTTGGCTTACCGTAAATACTATTATTTATTGCATGTTTATGTATTTAGTGACATTTAAAATAAGTTTTGTTACGGAAGTTCAGTTAAAAAAGCAGGCGAACTCAAAATAAACGGTTTACCATACTTTGTTATGAACGACGTCCGTTCTATAGCACACATACAATCTGATGTAATTCAGAGAATTAATCTCCGAATGTCAAAGTTCTGTGTTCTGTATCATTTCGGGCTGTTGTCACACAGAGGGCGTATTATTCACAAAGGTTGACTCCTGGAAACGGGGTAAACATTATATACTAGTATTTCAATGCAAAGAATGCAGCGAAGAGTAAAGTATAGTGAATTCACAGTTGTCGCGCTCTTCTGTACATATGCAAGTACAGTTAAACCTGTGTGTGTAAACGTCCACCTCTGAATGGCAGCCACCATGTGTCACAAAAGGCCATTCTTTTAAAAGTCATCACTGATTATCTAGAACATAATGACCTCCGAATAAGGGTCACCTGTCAGTAAGGTAATATTTTTGTCTTTCCCAAGAATGGTATTTATTCACATTGTTTGACTTTAAAGCCCCATTAGCTTTTTGCTGTAGAAAAGTATATGCAAAAATATTTAATTGCTGACATCTTCCCAAGATAATTATTATCGAAGAAACAAGCCCTTTTTCGTCTGAAAACACTAATTTCACTGTGATTTTTGCTTTTGTAAACTTGAAATATGTGGGGGGCGTGACGTCACTTCACTACGCGTGCATAGCATGACTGCGGGAAAACACAGGTGTTCTATAAATAGTATTTATTTCAATGAAAATACGATAGTGGTTTCGGAAACATTTTTTCTTGCTATAAAGTATGCACGGGATGAAAACACACCGGATTCCTCTGTTATAGAACAAACAGAAACTATTAGGACCAATACATTTATAAGCTTATGGGACTTTAAATCTAACATGGTGCTATTTTTAACTTTGAAGGTACTTACAAGTGATTCTGTGTCAATAAAGATCGACGCCGTGCTGACAGCTGACGTAGCAGATCCTTTCCAATGTTTACTTATAGG
Organism: Lutraria lutraria; assembly: GCA_964023205.1. Taxonomy (NCBI): domain Eukaryota; kingdom Metazoa; phylum Mollusca; class Bivalvia; order Venerida; family Mactridae; genus Lutraria; species Lutraria lutraria. Next base: position 6,594,764 of record OZ026845.1, read on the forward strand.
TCAAGGTAATACACAATTTGTAGGCGGTGTAGCCCGACGTCGGGTACAAAACACACTGCGTACAGCGTGCGGAAAATTGACCTTGATGGAAATTATAGATGGGAAGGAACAATTGACCAAAAGAATTATGGTATGTCTTTTTAGTCGATTGTCACGTTTATTTTTAAGAAAATACCGTGACATAATTTATCTACAATTTATAACTTGAAAATGTCATTCGAAATGACCTAAAATAAGCAAAAAAGTCACTGTCAGGGGCAGATAAATAAAAAATGAGCACTGCGACCCCCATTTGTTTCGACTAGGCAAAGTTAAAAAAGCGCTTTATACGTTTTCCTTCTGCGTATAAGTTTAATAGCAAAATTATTGCATCTGTCAGATATGTCCTTAATAGAATATAAATCCGTCATTCTAACTGAACGACTTAGTTCACACTGCGCATGTTGCTACCGCTCCTTTTAGCTATGTTATTTACGAAGAACATGTGCTCAAACACGTACTCTATCTATGCATAATGATGACTAGATCAAACATCTTAACAAAGGGTAACATATGTTATTCATTTAGTAGTTTTTAGTTTTTCTGATTCATGCGTGTATTAAATCATATTTGATGGCCATCTTTTGTTGATGTCAATCATCTTATTGCATACATGTATGTAGTTCAGCTTATTCGTCTTTTTCAGCATACACTTAAAAGAAAATGGGCAAAAAGCGTAAAAGTAACACGAGTAGAAATGTAAGAGTTCCATTATAATGCTGAAATTTAACTAATTTCGTTGTAAACGGGTAGGCTTAACAACTAATTCAAATCTCATTGAATATTAATGTCAATGTATCAGTCAACGGTCCGAAATTGTTATTATTCGTAATTGTGTTCCTGTAGCCTGGTAATTTAAAACATATTCGGATTGCTCAGTCGGATTGCTGCCGAACTGTTGCTCTATGAGCCATGTGATATCCGGGCAGTGCCTCAGTCACACTGCGATATATTGACCGACCATACTGCACCACTTGTTTTGCCTTCCACCACAAATCGTGTAAGTTTTTCCTCTAGGTTAATCTGCACTACATACATATATGAACTTCAATGAACATTGCAACCTTTCAAAGCCGAAAAGGGCCAGCCAAGTTGGCTTATGAGACACTTATCTTTTGTGGACCTCCCGAAATCCCTTTTCATTTTGCCGGGCGCCTGACTGAGACGGGCCGGCGGTAACCATTAGTCTCTAGCTAGCGGCTCACCTACTGACCGCATTAGTATTAACCCAGTCTCCACTGGGGTTCAAATCTTTGATCTCCCGCACCGAAGGCGGTCACCCTAACCACTCGACCACGGTTGTCTCGAACGAAATAAATTCGAAACAACAGAAATGTAGCACAGTTGTATTTTCCTGATATAATGATATTACTAATTCTTCCTTCAGTAAAGATATCACACTTCCTAGTGACATGCAGAGGTCAATGGCAAGCGAAGCCATCTCTAAGCGACAGGCTTCAGCAAAGGTAATGTATGACGATTCACATTTTTCATAATTTCTTGTCCAATAAAATGGATGCATTTAATTGAAATTTGGAAAATATATAGCATAAAACGAGTCGAGAATCATATGTGGACAATACGTCATTTGTTTCTGTGCGTACAGAAGTTAGGACAAAAGTAATGGAAAATCAGTTATAATTCATACTTCAATTTTTATGTAATACATGTATGTATATCACTGCGCTCCGTTTATCGCCGTTTGTGATATACATTGTATTGCATAAAAGTTGAAATATAAATGATAGCTAATACATGTTGAGAACTCTTAAAAGAAGCGTGACATATTTGGTGAAAGACTCAGGCTAATTTAAATACCTCGATGTTATTTAATTCGCTTTGAATTAACGTCACATTAATAGCCAGGTTAATTTGGCGACCCTTTTCAGCTAAGTGATGGTGGAAGACCCTAGGTTTAAACTTGGATAGAACCTCCGTTATTCTATAAGCTAGTAGGACAAGTACATCATATTATCAATTGGTCTGCTCCCGGATGGGATTCGAACTATAAAAATGGTGAGGAGCTAGTTATAACTAGTCAGACACCGCTCGACCATGGCAGACCCCGGTGCAATGTAATGAGACGCAATGATTCAGTCTGTATAGGTATGGTTGAAACATGCGTTAGAATGACAATGTCCATATATCATAAAGTAAGTAACAGTTTATTTTGAGGTGAACAGACAGAGCCAACAAATATTTAAAAAGTACAAATGAATAAGATCTAGTAATAAACGGCGTCAACATCATCTTTCAGATAATTTCAGCCGAGGGTGAGATACGTGCTTCGCACGTGCTGAAGGACGCAGCCAACATAGTCAGCCAGTCGCCGGCAGCCATTCATCTACGCTATTTCCAATCCCTCATGACAGTATCCAAGAAAAATTGCAAGACAATCGTACTGCCGTATCCACCTCAATTAATGGAGAAATTGAAACAAACAAACCAAATATCTGGCTCAGATCAAGCAGCCAACTCACAGAAAATCGAGGTTTTGCCGAAATTGAGTACCTGATGTCAAGTCAAATAAAGTCAAATTCATCGTAAATGTTATTTTGCAGAGCTGGTTAACAAACATATAACACAAACCTGCCTTCGATGTACCTGCATTACATGCACGTTACCCGAAGGCATTACTTCTGATGAAAACTTGATAGTGAAACACGATATTATTTGTTGCTCAAATGTAGAAACATTCTTTGTGTTTTGTAGGAATTGGATATCGGGTATTTACGAGCTCACTTTAGCTGTGTATCATTAATGTATCAATACTCTCGTTATTGGGTGGTCTTAATAAACTTAATAACCTCGAACCATAATAATATTTACCATGTATCTAATTAAGAATACATTGGGCTTAATCTTTGTGCAATACAAACTCTTATGGTGCAGAAACAAGTTTGGCATAAGCAGAGAATGCTCAACTTTGTGAAGTTTTGAATTTTATTGTTACACATTGTAATTTATATTAATACACTACTAAGATTTTTCCTTCATCTACATTCTATTCCCGGTCGCTGCAAGTTATGAAAATTTGAAAAAATGTCGATTTTCTTCCGTATGTGGACAAGTTATCGGTTCCTTGTGAAGGGGTATTTAGCACTGGTAAGAATTCCATCCAGGATAAACTTATTAGTACCTGAATCGAACTGAACACCTGTTAAAAAACGGCGTTAAACCCAAATAAATGAACTTGCATCTACTAGTTTGAATACCGTCGATTCGATTCACGATGGCTTTACTTTGGAGGAGCTATGGTTTGTATTGGAAAGAGAAAATATAATTATGTATCGTTAAAATATAGTGTAAATTTATTTTGTACAATGTATTGTTTTTATCATCATAATTATATTTTTGATGTAATGATGTTTGTTAAATATTAAAATTGGATGGTAACCACTTTAGGTGTTTTGTTTTAATGAGATATGCACAAAAACGACAGAAGGAAATAAAGAATATGATTTGTAACGTACTTAAAACAATGTTCAAGCTGCGGGTAATTAACCAGTACTTTGATTGCTTTATCATTTGAATCTGCACTGGTGGACAAATGGGCATAGACAGAATGACGTCTTAAAGAACATGTGACGCGCAAAGGGCCCAAATCCCTCCATTCGAGGCCCGCAGATCCAGCTAAACAATAAAGCTAGGTGTTCGTACCACTGCTTAACAGATATGAGTGTAGGCGTGACTCTAAATTCACCTTGCAATATCAACTTTTCCCCCAAACACTGATTAGTTTGTAGTGAAATCAACAAATGTGATTGGCTCACGTGTCACGTGAAGACGGTGTTAAAACTCCATACACGGTCTCCGTCCGCTCCATACTCACATACATATAATTTAGTATTACACTAGTTATCTCTCTTGTGTTGTTAGCATTTCATGGTTCCCGAGCTAAATATTTCACGTTTTAACCAGCAATTTGAGAGACATGGATTAAGTCTTTATGTACAGTTGATCATTAATCAGAGATTAAACGAGTATTTTTAATGCATATATATTGAATAGAGGGTATTAGATATAATAAGCAATAAAACAGAAGCTTATTGCGAACTCGTTGGTGACATGTTTAGTTTCCGTTCACGTAATTTGATCAAAATTGCTCGTCTCTGTTCGCGTCTGACAGCCATTGATGGCTTTATGTTTGTAGATATATCTTTTTCCTGTGCATTATCTTCTGTTGTTGTCATTGTTTTACGCACAAGGCGTTTTGAATTTGAATTTGAAAGAGCTGATTGCAAGGCATTGGTTGCGTTTTCTGATTCTGCAGGATTATCATGACGAGGATGAACGTTTGTAATGTTACTTGTACTAGCCTCTACCACGTTTCTTTCTCCTCTGTTTATTTTTTGAACACTATTTTGAGATGGCTCACTAGTCGTTTGATTTTTATTGTCTGCTTTAGCACGTATTACAGGGCGTGGTATTCTTGTACTCCTATGAACCGTTGCTTGTTGTTGAAAACTTGCATTTCTTGAATGTTCTCCTTCATTTGTGCCATGTATATTTTGAGTAGCCTGACTATGAACCGTGATTTCACGAATAGTCACGGGAGTTACCGAGCCAACGACTCGTAGAGTGGTGGCGCCACCGAAAGTTGGCAATGGCGTTACGAACGGACTTCTTTCACTAACAGTTCTGTGCAACCGATGTCCTCGCGCTTGGTAAGCAGGAAGTTCAATATCAGCACTAACTAGACTTGGGTGTGGTGAACCCCGTCGATTTCGACCACCAATGTCTTCAATAGATGGTGTTACTCTATGGTTCCGTGAAGTAGCACCTGATGTGCTTGGTCCAGCTGAATAATAGGGGGACTCTACATTGACAACACTCACATACGAAGGCGGGGCGTCAGACGGGGATGGCTCGATTCCAACAACATTGCGCCCAATATTATTGCGCCTTTGTGGTTGATACTGACTATTCCTGTTTCTTCGATTGTAAGTCACGTGACGATCGACTGTACCCGGAAGTATAGGGTCGGTTGAGTTCGGGCTTGGTCGCAAATCAACCGGAGTCTGAATAGTTTCGTATCTCGGCGGTGCCTCAGAATAAGGTGGAGGTTTAGGGTACACATCGCGTCTTGGTCTCCGGCGTTCTGAAGGTATTACAATTCAAGTATTAAAATCTAACGAATTGAAGTGCCTTTAAAATCCATATAAACGTATTGCATCCTATTAACATTTTGTTACGAATATCAATAACGAAAAACGATATACACATGTACATGTATTTTCATGAGAGAACAATGGTTTAATAATTTACTTACAAACACTTTTTCGGATGTGAATTTAAAGAGTCAACAAAATATGAAATATAAACACGGTTACATGTAATAGTTGTTTTAATGACATAATTACCATTTTCAACGCGTTGACGACGTCGCGATTGTCTAATGGGCGTCACCCTGTCCTTGTTTTTACTCGTTAAACATATAATAAGCCCAACAACGACGGCGACGACGAAAAGTGTCCCGACGGAACATATCACTATTATGACTTCTTCTGATAATCTGAAAATAGACATATTTCCAGTATGAGTTTATAGAGACCGAGAAGTGAATGAATAATCATGATAATAAAATGGATAATGGTAATAATGATGTCAACAACGATAATAATAATGATGATAATAATCACATTGATGTTGATAATAATAATAATTGATGATAATAATAATAATAATAACATTGCTCATGATAATAACGATGATGATGATGATACATGATTATAATGATGATAGTAATAATACTACTACTAAAAACAATGATCCTAATAATAATGATTATTATGAGATAATCATAATTATAATGACAATTGTAATAAAGAATAGTGATGATGATATTATTAAAGGTAATAGTGATGCTTAAAATGATAATAATAGTGATGATGATGATATTATTAAAGGTAATAGTGATGCTTAAAATGATACTGATAGTGATGATGATGATATTATTAAAGGTAATACTGATGCTTAAAATGATAATAATAGTGATGATGATGATGATGATATTATTAAAGGTAATACTGATGCTTAAAATGATAATAAAAGTGATGATGATGATATTATTAAAGGTAATACTGATGCTTAAAATGATACTGATAGTGATGATGATGATATTATTAAAGGTAATACTGATGCTTAAAATGATAATAATAGTGATGATGATGATATTATTAAAGGTAATACTGATGCTTAAAATGATACTAATAGTGATGATGATGATATTATTAAAGGTAATACTGATGCTTAAAATGATAATAATAGTGATGATGATGATATTATTAAAGGTAATACTGATGCTTAAAATGATAATAATAGTGATGATGATATTATTATTAAAGGTAATACTGATGCTTAAAATGATACTAATAGTGATGATGATGATATTATTAAAGGTAATACTGATGCTTAAAATGATAATAATAGTGATGATGATGATGATGATATTATTAAAGGTAATACTGATGCTTAAAATGATACTAATAGTGATGATGATGATATTATTAAAGGTAATACTGATGCTTAAAATGATACTGATAGTGATGATGATGATATTATTAAAGGTAATACTGATGCTTAAAATGATAATAATAGTGATGATGATGATATTATTAAAGGTAATACTGATGCTTAAAATGATACTAATAGTGATGATGATGATATTATTAAAGGTAATACTGATGCTTAAAATGATAATAATAGTGATGATGATGATATTATTAAAGGTAATACTGATGCTTAAAATGATACTAATAGTGATGATGATGATATTATTAAAGGTAATACTGATGCTTAAAATGATACTAATAGTGATGATGATGATATTATTAAAGGTAATACTGATGCTTAAAATGATAATAATAGTGATGATGATGATATTATTAAAGGTAATACTGATGCTTAGAATGATAATAATAGTGATGATGATGATGATGATATTTTTAAAGGTAATACTGATGCTTAAAATGATAATAATAGTGATGATGATGATGATGATATTATTAAAGGTAATACTGATGCTTAAAATAATAATAATAGTGATGATGATGATATTATTAAAGGTAATACTGATGTTTAAAATGATAATAATAGTGATGATGATGATGATATTATTAAAGGTAATACTGATGCTTAAAATGATACTAATAGTGATGATGATGATATTATTAAAGGTAATACTGTTGCTTAAAATGATAATAATAGTGATGATGATGATATTATTAAAGATAATACTGATGCTTAAAATGATAATAATAGTGATGACGATGATATTATTAAAGGTAATACTGATGCTTAAAATGATACTGATAGTGATGATGATGATATTATTAAAGGTAATACTGATGCTTAAAATGATAATAATAGTGATGATGATGATATTATTAAAGGTAATACTGATGCTTAAAATGATACTAATAGTGATGATGATGATATTATTAAAGGTAATACTGATGCTTAAAATGATAATAATAGTGATGATGATGATGATGATATTATTAAAGGTAATACTGATGCTTAAAATGATAATAAAAGTGATGATGATGATATTATTAAAGGTAATACTGATGCTTAAAATGATACTGATAGTGATGATGATGATATTATTAAAGGTAATACTGATGCTTAAAATGATAATAATAGTGATGATGATGATATTATTAAAGGTAATACTGATGCTTAAAATGATACTAATAGTGATGATGATGATATTATTAAAGGTAATACTGATGCTTAAAATGATAATAATAGTGATGATGATGATATTATTAAAGGTAATACTGATGCTTAAAATGATAATAATAGTGATGATGATATTATTATTAAAGGTAATACTGATGCTTAAAATGATACTAATAGTGATGATGATGATATTATTAAAGGTAATACTGATGCTTAAAATGATAATAATAGTGATGATGATGATGATGATATTATTAAAGGTAATACTGATGCTTAAAATGATAATAAAAGTGATGATGATGATATTATTAAAGGTAATACTGATGCTTAAAATGATACTGATAGTGATGATGATGATATTATTAAAGGTAATACTGATGCTTAAAATGATAATAATAGTGATGATGATGATATTATTAAAGGTAATACTGATGCTTAAAATGATACTAATAGTGATGATGATGATATTATTAAAGGTAATACTGATGCTTAAAATGATAATAATAGTGATGATGATGATATTATTAAAGGTAATACTGATGCTTAAAATGATACTAATAGTGATGATGATGATATTATTAAAGGTAATACTGATGCTTAAAATGATACTAATAGTGATGATGATGATATTATTAAAGGTAATACTGATGCTTAAAATGATAATAATAGTGATGATGATGATATTATTAAAGGTAATACTGATGCTTAAAATGATAATAATAGTGATGATGATGATGATGATATTTTTAAAGGTAATACTGATGCTTAAAATGATAATAATAGTGATGATGATGATGATGATATTATTAAAGGTAATACTGATGCTTAAAATAATAATAATAGTGATGATGATGATATTATTAAAGGTAATACTGATGTTTAAAATGATAATAATAGTGATGATGATGATGATATTATTAAAGGTAATACTGATGCTTAAAATGATACTAATAGTGATGATGATGATATTATTAAAGGTAATACTGTTGCTTAAAATGATAATAATAGTGATGATGATGATATTATTAAAGATAATACTGATGCTTAAAATGATAATAATAGTGATGACGATGATATTATTAAAGGTAATACTGATGCTTAAAATGATAATAATAGTGATGATGATGATATTATTATTAAAGGTAATACTGATGCTTAAAATGATACTAATAGTGATGACGATGATATTATTAAAGGTAATACTGATGCTTAAAATGATAATAATAGTGATGATGATGATGATGATATTATTAAAGGTAATACTGATGCTTAAAATGATAATAATAGTGATGACGATGATATTATTAAAGGTAATACTGATGCTTAAAATGATACTGATAGTGATGATGATGATATCATTAAAGATAATACTGATGCTTAAAATGATACTGATAGTGATGATGATGATATCATTAAAGATAATACTGATGCTTAAAATGATACTGATAGTGATGACGATGATATTATTAAAGGTAATACTGATGCTTAAAATGATTCTGATAGTGATGATGATGATATCATTAAAGATAATACTGATGCTTAAAATGATACTGATAATAATCTTTATTTTACAACTGACCTGTCATTGACTTTTCTTAGGGGAGACATGAACTATCATGTTGGGTGTATTAAAAATAAATGAATAAAGAAATGTGGACTATTTTAAATTAAATTTCACAAGTTGGGACTCTCTCCAGCTACGTTAAATATCAGCAGTAATAACCAGGTGTATATCTTAGGTCTTCTACCACCGTTAAAACTGGCAAAATCGCCACATTAACCTACCCAGTGGTGTTACTTTAAACCCCAGCAACAAAAACAGCAACAGAGTAGGCAATTATATCCAAACATTGGACACCTGACCATGAGACATACAATGCTTGAGAACTCCCTTCGGAGAGCAAGAATTAATAAATTAAATATATAGCATCATCAAAGCGGGACACTTGCATCTTATTAACACATTTTGGTCATCGTTCGGACAAAATGAGGTCGTTTTAATGAAGTATTGATCTACTTAATACTTTTATATAATATTATTAGTATAGGTAAATACGTGCAAAACTCGCTTATATATATTGCACGTATTTACCTATACTTATAAAATTATATAAAACCTAATGTAGAAACACTCCTGAAAACCGGACTCCCAGAAAACCGGACTCCTAGAAAACCGGAATCCCCAGAATAGTGGAAAATAGGACTTTTCGGACTTTTGCCAAATACGGAAGGGGTTCGCTTTTCAGAGTTTTCACTGTTCAAATCAAAAACGTCTCTCCAGTTGTTTGTATTGAGAATACTTTTAATTACATTTTAAAGTGTATGTATGTCTAAGTACCTAAATTCAAACAATGAATATTGGAAGCGACTTGTAATTTTTGATAAGCAACTATAAATAGAAATCAAAGGGAGATAACTCGGAAATTAAAAATTAACAAAATCATTTCAATGTTAATTCAGGAAAAGCTTTCCTCTTCTCCAAAGTAGAATACATTGTTTTTCGTAAAATGTGCGGGGCAGGTTTGAATTTTCAGCAACTGCTGCTTGAATCGATATATAGTGGAGTACTGAATACTGGTAAATAATGTTTGTTTCATCAAAGCTCTGAAGGTTCTGCTGTTGTTCGGAACTACAAACAGTCAAAAATTGAATTTCTTTGCAGGCTGTGTTTCGGAAACCGAACGATAGTTCGCACAATAATTTGGATGCAGACCAAAGTACTACGTTTTTCTACACCCGCCATGCAATTGTTAAAGTTGTTCCCGTTCCATGCGATTTCAGTACTTTGATTTATGTTTCCCCATCTGATCACCAAAAGTAGTTCAGCAATTAGCATATCTGGTCTGCATTACCTGCCCCTTTGTATACTCAACTTATGCAGAATGCATGAACACATGCTCGAAAAAAAGTTACACGCTATATAAGCATTAAATTAATCGAATAAAATTTCTCGATGAACCACTACATTTGTAGTCTTTTTTAAATATATGATTGATGACTCACACTTATCACCGCATCGTCCATAAATTCAATGATGACTTCTATATGATTACTATAGAAGCTAGGAACCTGACTTAATTAGCATAATACGCCACGTGAATTATGACGTCACTCCTTGAAATGTGTGTAAATATTGTAATAATTCTAGGTAGAGAATTGTTCAGAATTGTCTAGGACGGTTTTGTATTAAACGTTTACGATTTTGCATAGCCAAATGATTTTGACTCGAATGCACGTAATATTTGATCAATGAATTGAAAAAAAGTTGGAACTATGTTCGTAGGCGGTAGATTTATGTCAAATTTTCTTGGAACGGTTTGACCTACACGACCGGAAATCTAACCCGGATCGCCCGGCTACAAATCCAGCCCACTAACCACTGGGCCACGGTCGCGGACTTGTCATAAGATGATTTCCAACGCGACAAGGGTCCGAAAATGGAAGTTTTCAAAGAATTTTCTGTGAGTAATCAAAAAATGTAAAAAAGAATAAAATACGAACGCATTTACGCAACAGCTTCGGTCTGAAACCGTTCCACAACATCCGTGTTCACACTGTATTGACGAAGAGTTAGCAACTGTACACGTCGGCATCTTTGATTTAGTATCTGAATAGTTCCATAAAATGACTTTTCCACTTCAGCTAAAACAATTCCATGCACCGTCTAGTGAATTAAAAAATCACATCTTTTTACTCTTCTATTCCAATTCTACGAGACAATTTCGATATCATTTTGACTTCTGTTTATTTTATTTATGATCCAGAGTGTGTAATGTCGTTATTTATATCCGATAAGAAGCGAATTTGCAGTTCTAACTTAGCTGAAATCTTGTACTAGCATTCCTTTCTTTAAATAAATAAAACGCATTTATAATTGCTATCCCCGACACATGTATTGCAATATAGGAATCATTAAAATAGAGGCATATTTCATGACAAAGAAGAAGACAGCTGATACAGGTATTGTATTAAAACGTATCATTTACTTAATATTCGTAAACCAAATTATTAACGTCAATAGTATCTATTGTTCGATCGTTTAATTTATTCTTTTGTTTACAATTAAATATAATGTTTTAAATGACGTGTATCAAATTGAACTTTGTTTTAATCACGATAAAGCAGTTCTTAAGACATAGTTATCTTGAAGATAGTTGTGCATAAAGATTATTATAATAAGTTAAAGAATATGCAGTCTTAAATGGGGACTAGTCAAGACCGCGGGAAAAGTCCATTTCCGGATTAGAATAGTGTATACATGTATTTTTAAACAGTTTAAGGTTTACATAAGGGACTTTGAAAAATCTCGAGACTTATAAAGTTGTCCGGGCTGTTAAAGCCCCGTTAGCTTTTTGAATTAAGTAATACAGAACAATTGATGTAATGTTAGTAAAATATTAGAAATCTATTATATTTGCTCTAAAATATATTTACACAATGCATTTCTTTAGCCAAATCTCGTAGAAATGTTATCAGGCGCCTTTTCTTATTTTTTACAATATCATTGGAAAACAATACTGTGTTGTATTCCTATATGTACTTTGTGATTAAAAAAAAGAACATTTCGGAATGTTTTTATTTAAAGTAAAAGTCAATTTCACTGATAAGATATCTTTCTAGGTAAAATAAGACCTACTTAAATTCTAACATCCAAAATGCTAATGTGGCTTTAATAAATGTGTTGCTTTAACGGCCCATTGGACAGTCACGGTCATTTCAGAGCCGCCCCAGAGACATGGGGGAGAAGATAGAGGATAACCGGTCATTTATATCCCTATCATTTTCGAATAGTATTTCATGTTTCTTTATCGTGCCCGGTGTAAAGCACCAAAACTCGACTCGCCCTTTTTCCTATTTTGGCGTAAAATAAACGCGTAAGCATTGATATCAATTCTTATATGCGGAACTTTAATATACAGATTATTCTAGCCATTATTAATCAATACAAATAATCTTATAATGCTTAGTTTTTGAGTGAACAGAAAAACATCGGCATATAGACATTAATAATAAAGAATTTAATGCAGAAGAGAAGTAAGTTGTCGCTAAAATGAGACTGTACTGATATCACATTGAATTAGTCACATGATGCGGTTAAATTACTGTAGATATTCACATAGACTTTTTATAATTATAATTATGGAAACATAATAATTTGCTAGACAACACAATCATTAAGTGTCGAAGAAACTGTGACTAACATGTTGAGAATTAGCGTCATATAACACCTTAACAAGCGACCTAAATAATCTAACAACATGATTCCAACCACTCAACGTATCATCCTATGCTGACGAACTCAAACCTTCCTGTAGATAACCCAACATTTTAATTTGCCCAATAGCTAATTTAAAAAGCTCAGCTTCTTTAACAGACTTCATAGTGCGGTAGGATAAAGGGCCGTTCCAACTTTACAAATAATAATTTCAATACCAATAGTTACAACTATGATTTTGTTTTCCGAGTAATTCCGGATCCACGATAAGTCTACACCATGCATAGCAAAGACTACATAGTGAGCTTAGCATGTGGGAACACGTGGTTATAAGAATTCAAAGATTGCATATGGCCCCAGATGAAATCAATGTACCGAATGTAACGTTACTGAAACTGAACTTACTTAAAACGTGTACTGCAACATTGAACGGGAACTAATTTAACAATTGCATTGCGGATGTGGAAAAACGTAGTATTTTGGTCTGCATCAGAGTTCATGCGCAACGAGCGAGTTAAGTGGCGGCTCAGATGGAAAGCTGACTTACCATTCAGTTTCAAAACTGTCAACACAGTGATAAAATGTCAGTAACGGGATGAATGAATATTAATGTGATGATCAAATAGCCGCCTTTCAGGTGTGTTAAAGTTTTTACCATACTAGTCAAATTGTTGTGGCGAGAGATGACTGATCACAGTCGACCTCATTATACAGATAACAGCTAGCACAGTCTGACTTGTCTGATGAAAAAGCTTGTCATCTCTCAAAGTTTTTAGACGACCCTGAAATACCTCACAGACCAGCAGGACTTCGTCGATATTGCTGCGGGGTTGCGGTAAAAAGTTACAATATATACTTATATGTGCATTAGTTGTGCATGAAATGTCAACTAAACACTAAAGACTACTTAGATACATGTACATGTAGTTATAAAAGCTGAAAAAATATATGGAATGCCAGTTACATAAAATGTCTTATTTCAGCAACTGTGAACGTTAAGAATAAGTTATATACGTGTTACACAGTCGTTTGTTTTGCGTTAGTTTATGTTTATATAAAAAACAATATTGAGATTATTCAATGCTCAGATTTTCATAATCAAAAGAACGCATTAAAAGTGCATGTTGCAGAGACTTAATTAGAACAAGTGCGTGTTTCACAGACGTTATCAGAAAAGGTGCGTGTTCACAGATTTAATTAGAAAACGTGCGTGTTACAGAGACTTGATTAGAATGAGTGCGTGATAAACAGTCCTTACCAGACAAAATGCGTGTTATTGAACTTGATAAGAAAAAGACGTATTGCCTAGACTTAATATGAAAAAGTGAATGTTGCATAAACTTGAGAAAAAAGTCCGTGTTATACTAACTAAAATGAAATAGTGTTGCACAGACTTGAGAAGAAGAAGAAGTCCGTTTTATACTAACTAAAATGAAATAGTGTTGCACAGACTTGAGAAGAAGAAGAAGTCCGTTTTATACTAACTAAAATGAAATAGTGTTGCACAGACTTGAGAAAAAGAAGAAGTCCGTTTTATACTAACTAAAATGAAATAGTGTTGCACAGACTTGAGAAGAAGAAGAAGTCCGTTTTATACTAACTAAAATGAAATAGTGTTGCACAGACTTGAGAAGAAGAAGAAGTCCGTTTTATACTAACTAAAATGAAACAGTGTTGCACAGACTTGAAAAGAAGAAGAAGTCCGTTTTATACTAACTAAAATGAAACAGTGTTGCACAGACTTGAAAAGAAGAAGAAGTCCGTTTTATACTAACTAAAATGAAATAGTGTTGCACAGACTTGAGAAGAAGAAGAAGTCCGTTTTATACTAACTAAAATGAAATAGTGTTGCACAGACTTGAGAAGAAGAAGAAGTCCGTTTTATACTAACTAAAATGAAATAGTGTTGCACAGACTTGAGAAGAAGAAGAAGTCCGTTTTATACTAACTAAAATGAAATAGTGTTGCACAGACTTGAGAAGAAGAAGAAGTCCGTTTTATACTTACTAAAATGAAATAGTGTTGCACAGACTTGAGAAGAAGAAGAAGTCCGTTTTATACTAACTAAAATGAATTAGGATTGCCCATATGTAATAAGAGAAAGTGCGTTTTACACAGAATAAATAAGAAAAAGCGAATAATACACCGACTTGACAAGAAAAAGTGCGTGACACGAGGACGTTATCAGAAAAAAGTGTGCGTTATAAAATTTTTTATAAGAAATAGTGCATGTTGCACAAACGTGATAAGAAAACGCTCGTGGTACACAGTCCTTAACCAGAACGATTATATATAAAACATGCTAAGAAAAAGGCGTGTTTACAGACTTATCATAGAAAGAGTGTGTGTTACGGTGACTTTACTAGAAAAAATGCGTGTCACAGATACAACTAAAAAAGTACGTGTTTACAAACTTAATAGAAAAGTTCGTGTTTTACAAACTTAATTAGAAAAAGAGCGTGTTTTACAGACTTAACTGGCAAAAGAGCATGTTATACAGACTTAATTAGAAAAGGTGCATGTTTTACAGACTCAATATAAAAAAGTGTATTATGTTTTATAGATCTAATTAGAAAAAGTACATGTCTTACAGGCTTAATTTAAAGATGTGCGTAATTCACAGACTAAATTAGAAAAAGCGCATGTTACACAATTTTAATTTGCGTGTAAACTGACTTAATTAAAAAAGTGCGTGTTTCACAGACTTAATATAAACTCTTTCATATTATACAGTCTTGATACTATTAGAAAAGGTGCATATTCTCAGACTTAATCAGAAAAAACGTATCGAATGGACTTCATTAAAAAATCGTATAAAAGTACATTGACGTTCATTCCTCGAAAGTGCCTCTAATCGCTAGACAAGTATGAATACAACGTTGTTGAATTTGACCGGCACAAATGCGAGTTCAAATGTAACGTTCTTTCATTATTATGTTATAACTGTGTCCTTAGTTATTGGTCTAATACAAGTTGTAACAGTGTGTATGTTGCTAAAATGTAAACGAATGCCGGTCCATGTGAAATATCTTGGAATCACCTTTATATGTAGTGCAGCAATGAAAAATGCGACTGTCGGTCTACATTTTCTGATATTTGTTTTAACATATTATTCCCCACCCACTCGAGTTATAATGATTGGATATTTTGTGTCGGTCATATGGTTAACTGCTGCAATAATATCTACAGACCGTATGCTAGCAATACGTAAACCGCTTAAGTACCGCTTTATTATGACCAAGTCTCGCGTTGTACTAGGAATAGTTTTATCCTTGATCATCCCCTTGGTTTTCCAAGCTATATCATTCATTGGAGATTATGGTAAGGAGAATTGTTTGAGATCTGGGTCAAATACTGACTACTGTGAAGCAAGTAAGCCGTATGCTGTATTTGGGTTTAACACGTTAGCCCTGTCAATAAATATGATATCATACATCATCGGAAGCAAAGCTCTTAGGCGTGCTGGCCACACATTTCCGAATGCCTTTGCTAAAACTTCCCGGTTATCGGAGTCAACAAAGTCCCTTAGGCGGTTGTCATTCTTATTCTTTTGTTTGAATATGCCAATCATGGCAAATACCCTGATTCATGACATTCTAGAATTGCCCACCCCTACAATATTTAGTGTACTGCTACGTGTTTTGTCTTATATATGTTTACAGTTCGACGATTGCTTCAATATACACGTTTATTTGTTTCATTTCAAAGAAAGTAAACTGCGACTTTACGAAACGTTCTTTGGAAGGCTTGATGTATTTTCGGATTCAATACGCACACTTAAGTATAACGTGTATCGAATTCATGTACCAGAAATTCCCTTAGCAAATTCGTCTAGAAAATGAATAGAATAAAGAACCATACATCCCTCGATGCCTTAGAATATCTTCATTCTAAAATGTAAGCTTGTGTGATGATTCTGACCAAGTGTAGCTTTGTGTTGTGTCTCATATTAGGTAGATGGTCGTCATTTATCAATACAAAATTATGTACGGCATTTACATTGCATTTGATGTATATATACTGGCCGCGTCCGTCGTCCAGTGATTAGTGCGTGGGATTTGTAACCTTTCTATTCCTCTTCGAATCCCGGTCGTGGCAGATCTTTGAAATGTCGATTTTGCCGGTTCCTTGTTGATAGGTTAGTAAGTAAGCACTGGTTAATGTAGAATTCAGGAAAGCATATTGTTAGATGAATTGGCCACCGTATAGGGCTTAAATCTTGTTGAAAAAATCGGCATTAAACCGAAATAAACATGTGTTGTTTTGCCATATAGTCATCGCGTATTTCTAATTCGGTTTACCTGTAAATAAGGGATAAGTCATCAATAGAACCCAAGCAGTATGGCGTTATGGGCAGTTTGTCATATTTCGAACCCTGATTTAGTATATTCGTGATCCGTCGTGCGCTGGACTTGTTATTAGCGATAGGTCATATCTTTTCATGGAAATTTGATAAGAAACTGTCGGCTCCTTGTGTTTTGTATTGATTAAATACATTGAATTATTTATCTTTTTTTTTTTTTTTTTTTTTTTTTTTGCATATGTTAACATGGTTATATGTAATAACAATCTGTTGTTATAATACTGTTTTTATATTTTATAACCAGAAACTAATATTCACTAAAAAAATATTGAAGGCCGCGGCCGTGACCCAGTGGTTAGTGCTCTGGACTTGTAACCCGGTGTTCCGTGTTCGAATCCCGTAGTTATGTGTGGAGAAGTTGGCTTTGGAATACGGACATGCGCCCCCCCCCCCCCAAATATGGTCATGTAGACATTTGCCCCCCGCCCCGAGCTTATTTCTTAGTGAACATTTGCCCCCTAACGCTTATTTTTCAAGAGAGCATTATGCATGATTTGCCCCCGAAAAAAACCTTTTATTTTGCATTGAGTTAAAAAAAAATACTTGAATAATAAACATTGGGGCAAATGTCCACTAAGAAATAATATAAGCACTTTTGGGCAAATGGTTACTTTAAAAAAAAGCACCGGTGGGCAAATCTACACTTATAAATAGTTCCAATACATGACGTTCTAATTGTGATGAGAGATCTGAACATTAAAGTTGGTATTGAAAACATCATGAAAAATGGTGAATACTTATGGGCATGTGCGTTACAAACAATTTTGCCATTGGCGATACACTATTCTAACAGAAAGATACTCACAAAACAACATGGACCTCACCATCAGGATGCACGCATAATCAGATAGACCATATCATGATAAAGTGTAAATGAAAAAACTCTCTTCAGTACGCATGCGCGAATATGGCGGTCATGATTTTTCTCTCCGTCGACTAATTACTAAAAAGCAATGAATTATGTGTTTTAAATTTTATGTTAATTGGAGATTAATTCACAATCACAATTTTAATCGTGGATATATTTGGACATTTTAGTGATTAATATGGATATTAGCTGTAATCTCCTTTGTGCATTTTACGCGGGATAATGCACGCTCTCTTCACAGTTGCTGGCATCAAATAGTAACTACAATTTCATTCAGATCATTCGATATTATTTTGTGTAAATGGTATGTGTACCACTGCTTATATTAGTGTTGGAGTTGATTTACATGGCTTGTGATATGTTTTTCATGGAGTAATTCCAGACTCAGTTTTGAATGGGGGCTAAATCTAAACAAAAAAAAACTGACTAAATCACAAGCCTCTCCGGAATCGTTAAATATATTCCCTGTTAAACGTTCTGCTACGGAAATTAATCGCTCAAATACGGCTCAGCAACAGTCCACTTCGCAGATACCTTCAACGCATGTACAACAGGGGTTCCTGGCATTATTACCCCCTTACCCAGTTAACCACCAACTGTATTATTCACCACCAATGACGGAACAATCTCCAGCAAGTATTAATTTGCATCAAACGATATTGGACAAACTTGAAAAAATGGACAAAAGATTAAATAAACTTGATGCCATTGAACAACAAGAACAATCTATTACTCAGAAAATGACATTGTAAGATAATAGAGTATCTGCACTCGAGTCGTCATTGTCAGATAATAACAAAAAAATATGTGCGACATTGAACGGTGCAGAATCATGGACTCCCAAATTCCTGATGAAATAAAAGGAAAAGAAACTATTATTGATAAAAATCTGATGGCTGACCGAACACAGATTGATAGTATGTCACGTGATTTTAATACCTTAAGAGAGAACAATACTGATCTAAACGAACAAATTATTGACCTACAATCGAGATCGATGCGTGACAACCTCTTATTCCACGGAATAAGTGAAAGCAGTTCATTTGAAGAGAGAAAGATTGAAAACTGTATTGAAATAATCTAATAATTTTGTGAGGATGAATTAAAAATGGAGAATCCTAAAGCTAGGATAAAAATTGACTGAACACATCGCATCGGGAAATTCTCCCAAGGTAGAAATCGGCCAATCGTCGCCAAATTTAATTTCCATCAAGATAAGTTAGAAATTAAACGCAGATCAGAATATTAACCGCCGACATACAAACATACATACTTGGAAAACAAGGCTAATGAAGCTGAAAATGCAGCTAGAAGAGGAGATCTAAAGATTCTGTACAAACTCATCAAACAGCTTGCAGGGAACATCCAGAATACATCGTCAAAGACAAAGAAGGAAATCATGTAATTTGAGAGGAAGAACAAACGAAAAGATGGACAGAACATTTCGAAGAAATTTAAACAGAGAAGCACCCAAGAGGACACCATATATACCATATGAAAACATAAACATCCTACGCAATGTCAATACGAAAGAAATATCAATACAGGTAATATGTATGGCCATTAAGAAATTGAAAACAGGAAAAACACCTGTTATGGACAGAATAACAGCAGAAATGTTAAAAATTGATGAAAAGCTAACTGCAGAGTTGCTGCTAGATTTGTTAAAAACTGTACCACGTATCATCTGACTGGAAAAAGTTGTCATAAAACTACCTAAAAAGGGGTATCTATCTACCTGTGGAAACTGGAGGGTCATTATATTTTTATCTGTCCCAGGAAAAATACTGACTTGTGTAGACTAATCGTAGAAAGAGTGAAACATGCCATCGACCTAAATTTGAGAAAGGAACAAGTTGGATTCAGTGGGAAAAGATAACGTACTGACCATATATTCATATTACGCAATATAATAGAATAATCGTTGGCATGGAGATCTACCACCTACCTCAACTTCGTTGAATTTGAGAAAGCTTTTGATAGTCTGCACAGGGAAACATTTTGGAAGATCATCAAATCATATGGGTGCCCATGAAATTTATTAACATAGTTAAGGACATGTACGATGGCTACTGATGCACTGTTAGACATGAAGGGCATCATTCACATTCAGAGTGGGTTTATATTACATCTGGGGAACACAAGGGTGCATTCTTTCTCATTTGCTGTTCCTGATCTCTGTAGATTAGATAATGAAAAGAACAACTGTTACCAAACGAGGACTGCAATGGACATTAACATCAACTGTTGAAGACTTTTCGGATGACATCTGTCTTCTGTAACACACGTACCAACAAATGCAAAGTAAAACTTTAGACTTACAACAAGAAGCTGCTAAACTTGGATTGAAAATAACAAGAGGAAAACCAAAGTAATAACAATTAACCAAAAGAACAATAACGTTATAAAGTTAAATGGAGCTTCCCTTGAGAAAGTCGACAACTTTTGCAATCTTGGAATCACACGAATGGTGACATCGGAACAGAAGTCAAGATCAGGATAGGAATATCCCGCAACATCATTTAACAAGCGTAGTAACATCTGGAAAACAATCATTCAGTTTTCAAAAACTGATACACAATCAAGGTATCTTTTCATTATTGATATTAATTAAAATTCAGAAATCCAGAGTTTAGTCACATTATGCATGTAATTTGGTTAGAATTAATTTCAAAACACAAGAAAGTTAGGTCGCTCACGAATAATTAAACACTCGATATATATGAACACTGAACAGAATCGACCAAATTAGAATTAAAATATATATATAACAGGATTGCATTTAAACAATAATAATGTATGCAAGATTCGTGGTATAACAAGAAGTACGAGGTAACGTAAATGGTTTCAATATGTTTAGTACAAATACTTTCGACTTGTTTATGCGGGGTTAACGCCGCTTTAACCGAAACTCCAGTTACATATGGCGGCCTATATTTCTTTCCAAGTACCTGGTACTGGCTTAGGGAACTGAATTTAAAAAAATATTATATACAAGTACATGTACCATAAAATTATAAATCTGTATAAAATACTACGAGGGTTCTGTAAACAATTCTGACATCGGGCTCACAGTTCATAAATGCTACGTTTTATTAAGATCATTATTTTTATTTCAAACATTCGTAATACCCCTCCCCCATAACCGTTTTACCCAATCTCTAAAATCAGATAAATATTCTTCTATGGTTATCTGTAGAAGAAAATATAATATTTGCTTGTCAACACAATCATTTAGTGTAGAATAAACTATGACAAGCATGTCGAGAATTAGCGTCATATAACACTTCATCAAGCAATAATAATAAGTTTAATAATCCAACGACATGAACTTCATCATATATTAAATCCTGTGGACTTTTATAGTCCATTAGATAAAGACAAATATATATATTTACAAAAGTACACACATACATAAACAAAACATGTAAAGTACAAGGGAAACATCGTAAAACCTAACTTCGATAACAAGTCACGTATTGAGTCCATGATGTTTTATTAGGAAATAGAGCAGTCGTTTTTAAGCGTACATTATAATAATATACACAATTTTTTTTTTCTTAAATAAATTTCATTATTATGGACAATTTTCAACCAAAATTTTATTACAAGTTTATACCTAGTGTTAATTAAGCTAAATCTTCCGAGGAACCCGAAAATAAAATCATTTTGCCAATTTTACAAAATATTGTATGCGTTTTATATTGTTAGCGTTGGTTAAACCCCGTACTTCAAATACATAACATAAAATAGGATCTATGACTTTATCGAAAAGCTCAAGTCTATGTTTTACTGAAAGGCTTTCGAAATTTATTTAGTATGAAAAACTTAACTGGGTTTCGTTAAATTACCCTTCTAGACCAAATAAAGATATGAAAACGATTCCACAATTTCTACCGGACTATTCTCATAGATATATAAGTTTATCATTTCCGTTGCATTTACAAATACACGAGGAAATTATAATGATTAAGTGTAAACAGACATTGTGACAGAATCATATAAAAATTCAAATAGCTTGGCTTTAAAAACGAATAACGCAATTGACTCTCTAGGCTATTATTATGTAAAAATACTTATAACACAAATTGCAATTATCTCCCCTTATTTAAAAGAACGCTGCGGCGTGATAATTTTATTCAACATTGAAAAAGCACTATTAATGACAAGTGTAGATTGACTTATTTTAGTAAATTCAAAAATGACTTTTCATGTTTCAATTATATAATTGTCATTGAAAACGATAAGCTGAGAATACAAATCACATCTTTTAGAATATCATCTCTTAAATTACTTATAGAAACTGGGAGACCGAATAACATTGCCCGTGAAAATAGATTAGTATGTCAATTATGTACTTTAAAACAAGTGGAAACAGAGTTTCATTTTCATCTTTGTTGTCCAAAATATTCACTCATTAGAAAAAAATATCTTGGTAATATACCTTGGTCATCTTTAAATAAATTCTATAACAGTTTAACTACAAACAACAAAAAAAAAGCTCTACAAGTTAGCTTTATTCCTAAAAGAGGCATTTTCACAAAGCAACAACTGTCTTACGTCATAATTTTTTCATTGTCCAATTGTATTTAACCACTGACTGTACTGTACTAATGTTTTGTATTTCTGTATTGTATTTGTATGCATTTTATATATTTCTGTCATGTTTGTATTTGCACCATCGGCAAGTATTTACTTGGTCTAATCCAAATTTTCTAAGAATATTCTGTTTTCTTAAGTCCTCATAAATACTACATTCTAACACAAAATGGTGTTCATCTTCCAGCTTATTACACAATACACATTTTCTATCATCAACTGGAATTCTTACTGGTTTATGAATATAGTATTATGCCTTAAAGGCCAATCTTTTCTGAAAAAAAAATTGTTTTGTTTACATTCATTTCTGTTTCCATTTGTGTAGACCTTCGGCTGATTCAGAGAGAATAACGATGTCATCGGCATATAATAATACGAACACTTTTGTCTTGTATATTTCGACACCTTAATTTTTTTTGTTGAAAAATGTTGTTCAATGTCATTACGGAACATAGAAAATAAGAATGGAGAAAGACATTCACCTTGTTTCACTCCCAACAAACATTCGAGGTCGCTACTAAGTTTATTATAAAATTTAACGCGTGTTTCGATACATACTTTTAATAACTTTTAACATCCCCCCCCCCCCTTATACCAAGTTTTTATTAATTTTGTCCATAAAGTACTTATTTCGAGGTAATCAAATGCTTTACTAAAATGGACTTGATTCCAACCACTCAACGTATCATCCTATGCTGATTAACTCAAGCTTGTTAATTATCAGACCTTCCTGTAGAAAACCCAACATTGTATTTTTCAATTTGCCCGATTGCTAATTAAATAAACCCAGCTTCTTTAATCGACTTCGTAGCGTGATACGATAAAGGGCCGTTCCAACTTTTACAAATAATGATTTCAAATAGTTACAAAATAATTTTGTGCTCCGAGCAATTCCGTATCCACAACAACTCTACATAATACGTAGCAAAGACGACGTTCTGTTCTTGGTTGGCTTGTGTACTTTGATATAAGAATTAATAAATTTCAAATGAACCCAAAATAAAAACAGTCGATACTTGTATTAAATGTCCGTCAAAGCAAAGAATAAATATTGGTGTCAATTTTAGTTTTTGGAAACTGAACGTTGTTGTATAATCGTCATGAAATTGTAAAACCGCTTACCGTTCCACTGTGTAGTGCAAGTCTATGTAAGTTCAGTTCCTTGAGTGCGTTCAGTAACTTTGTTAAAGTACCGATCAATCTGTTTTGGAGAATAACGGTTGATAACATGCAACCTCTTTATGCAGTCAGACAAACGCTAGCACAGTCTGACTTGCTTGATGAAAAAGCTTGTCATCTCTCAGAATATTTAGACGATCCTGAACGATATCACATACCAGCAGGACTTTGTCGATATTGCTGCGTAGTTGCAGAAAAAGTTATATCTTATTGTATGTCTATTAGTGCTTGGTCTTGAAATGTTACTAAACACCTGGTATTTATACTTTACCGGATGAAGACTACTTTGATACATGTAGTTACAAAAGCTGAAAAAATATATGGAATTAAAATTACTTGAAATATCTGTTATATTAAAATTCACTGATGCAAGTTAAAAGAACAAGTTCAACGGAAGTAAAGCGCGTATTTCAGCAACTGTGAGCGTAAAACTGCTTTTTAGAATTAGTATCTGTAACACGAATTTAAATATAAATTGACTGTGTTGCGTTTATTTGTGTTTATATAAAAAAACGACAATAGTACGTTTTATCAGAAATAATGCGTGTTATATAAAGACTTAATTAGAAAAAGTGCGTGTTACAAATTAGAGTTAATCGGAACAGGTACGTGTTCTAATAGAAAAAGCGCATTCCATACGGACTTAATTTGAAAAGTGCATGTTACGCATGTAAAACTGACTTAATAAAAACGTGTTCACAGATTTAATTAAAAAAGTGCATGTTACACTGACTTAATTTGCGTGTAAACTGACTTAATTTAAATAGTGCGTGTTTCACAGACTTTATTAGAAAAGGTGCATGCTAAACAGATTTAATAAGACTCCTTCGCGTGTAAAACTGACTTACTAAAATAATAATTTAAAAGCGCATGTTCACTGACTTAATCAGAAAAAAGAGTGTGTTATGCAAACAAAATCAGAGAAAAAAACGTACTGCAAAGACTCCATCTCAAAAACGTACACAAGTAAATTTACGTGCATTATTCAAAAGTTCGTTTAATCGAAGATTCACATTTTAAACTCACGTTCTTAGGAGTACTGCGTTCAGTTCGACAAATATGAATACAACATTATTGAACTTGACGGACACAAATGCGAGTTCAAATGTAAAATATTTTCAATATTATCTTATAACTATTTCCTTTGTCATTGGTCTAATACAAGTTGTAACAGTGTGTATGTTGCTAAAATGTAAACGAATGCCGGTCCATGTGAACTACCTTGGAATCAACTTAATGTGTAGTGGAGCAATGAAAAGTGCAACAGTCGGTCTCCATATGCTTATCTTTACTTTAACACGATATTCCCCACCCACTCGGATTACGTTGGCTGGGTATTTTGTGTCAGTCACATGGTTAACTGTTGCAATGATATCTACAGATCGTATGTTAGCAATACGCAAACCGCTTAAGTACCGAATTGTTATGACCAAAGCTCGCATTGTACTAGGAATTATATTGGCCTGGGCTGTTCCTTTGATTTTTCAAGCTACATCATTCGTTGTAGATTATGGAAAGGACACTTGTTTGAGATCGGGGTCAGATGCTAACTACTGTGAAGCAAGCACACCTTATGCTGTGTTTGGGTTCAACACGTTTGCCCTATCTATGAATATGATATCATACATCATCGGAAGCAATGCTCTTCAGCGTTTTGGTCGCAAAATTCAGAATTCCACAGGAAAAACTTTCCGGTCATCGGAGTCAACAAAGACCCTTAGGAGGTTGTCATTCTTATTCTTTTGTTTGAATATACCAATCATGGCAAATACCCTGATTCATGACATTCTAGATTTGCCGACTCCTACGACATTTTATGTGATTCTACGTGTTGTCTCGTATATGTGTTTACAGTTTGACGATTGCTTCAATATACACGTCTATTTGTTTCATTTCAAAGAATGTAAACTGCGACTGTTCGAAACGTTCTTAGGTAGGCTTGGTGTATGGTCGGATGAAATACGCACACTTAAGTGTAGCGTGTATCAAATTCATGTACCAGAATTCTCTTCGGGTAGAAAATGAATAGAATCATGATCGAGCCGTACATCCCTCGATACCTTGGAATGTGTTTATTGTAATATTATCGTAATCGTGTCTGATGATTCTGGCCAAGTGTAGTTTTATGTTGTGTCCTATTGTCATGTTGATGATTGTCATTTATCAATACAATTAGGTAAGCCATATGTATTATAATTTGATGTCCTGGCCGCGGTCATGGTCCAGTGGTGATGGTCCAGTGGTGATGGTCCAGTGATGATGGTCCAGTGGTGATGGTCCAGTGGTGATGGTCCAGTGATCATGGTCCAGTGATGATGGTCCAGTGGTGATGGTCCAGTGGTGATGGTCCAGTGGCCATGGTCCAGTGATGATGGTCCAGTGGTGATGGTCCAGTGGTGATGGTCCAGCGGTCATGGTCCAGTGGTCATGGTCCAGTGGTCATGGTCCAGTGATTAGTACGCCTGATTTGTAACCGAGTGAACCGGGTTCGATTCTCGATTGCGGCAGGTCAAACCTTTCCATGAAAATCTGACAAATGTAGAGAAGTTGTCGGTTCCTTGTGGAATGGTACGTTGTTTCCGGTTATTTTACCGTCCAGGAAAACTTGTTAGGTGAATCGGCTGAATGACTGAAACAATGTTGAAAAACGGCGTTGATTAAACCCAGAATGAACAAATTAGATATACTGCCATATAGTTATCGCGTATTTCTAGTGAAGTCAAACTTCTGTATACGAGCAAATCCACCAAAATAAGCAATGAAGTGTGGCCTTTTGTATGAATTTCAGTTTATACGTGGTCGATCGGTTAGTGTGCTGGACTTGTAACTCGGCGATCCCGATTCGAATCCAAGTAGCGACAGGTCATACCCTTCTAAATGCGATAAGAATGTCAATGTTCCTCTATATGTGCGGAAGTTGTTGGCTTCATTTGGAAGGGTGAGTTAGTACTGGTAAGAATTCAGTCCGCGAGACTGGTTACGCGAACCGCTCGTAGTATATAACTGAAGTATCGTTAAAAACGCCTTTAAACCAACTGAAACAAAACATAGACAGGAAGTTGTATATTATTCATATGTTGGGGCATATTTGCTTTAACAAACCATTACACGTGTTCGATTAATGCATTTCTTGTCTACCAGTCTGTGATTTCCGCTCCTCGGGCCTTATAAAAAGTCTAGGGTCGTGGGGAAAAGTGAGGGTATGTCGGGTAACCAGAGACAAACAATTTGTGTACGTCTAAGACCAACTGCAATTGATCATAGATAGAAAACGAGTTCTTTTTTTTACATTTTCTGAAGGACATTTTATGTACTAAAAATCTCGCACCATTCAGCCATGTTGTTCTTATTTGACCGTATAAATGAATATGTAATGTGTTTTAAACAAAGAATATTATCTGATTTGATTTCATTTTTCGGAACGATGTACAATTAAACCTATGTCAGCGGCCATCTCCGAATGAAGGTCTTCCGGTGAATTAAAGTCATTCATAATAAACCCAACTATTGATTTACTAGAACAAAATGACCAGAATAAAGACCACCTGGCGATAAAGGCCACATTATGATTTCCCAAAGTGGTCTTTGTTCATTTGTTTGATTGTACCTCTGCATGGCTACATGTAAGGAATGGTACATCCACCTTGTGGAGACTCGTTCTTGTGGTAACTCAACAAAGTCACGTGATTGCATGAATGCTCAATCTATATATTGATTTTCTATACAAGAACGACACTTGAACAACACATTATATACGACTAATTGCTGCATGTGTTTGTATTGTGCAAATATATTGTATAATTTATCGTTGCATTTACTCTTTATTTCATATTGTTTTTGCGTAATGAAAAATGGTGTTTTGAGTTGAATAAATCTGTTGTTATAATCCGCTTTTTTTATACTTTATTACCACAAATCAGTCATGACTATCGAAGGCCACATCCGTAGTCCATTAGCAATGTTCCGGACTTGTAATCCGGTGTTCATCGGTCGAATCCGAAAACGATTACACATACGTATATGTATCACAAGTCACATTGTTTTTGTTCTGCTTGATAGAGTCCTCATATCTCACAGAATAGCCAAACATTTTGAGTAGATGACCATGTATATTAATTCTGGGTCATTGGATCAAAAGGTCAAGGTTACAGAGGTAAAATGTCATATACTTTAGCACACATTCACATGATTTATGATTATCTTTTGACACTGATACTTCACATACCACAAGATGATTGTTTTTTTTTCAATGTATTTTAGAAGTTCGACATGGTGTTAGTGCTCACTTCGTTTAAGATCAAGGTCATCAGGTGTCATGAAAATGAATTTCAATATCTTGATAATAATTATGCCCCCTTTCGAAGGAGAAGGGGTACAGTGTATATTCCTTTGTAACCGGACCTAGAGAAGTATAAGAGGTTGGTCATCACATGCAGATGATCCCTTTCGATTTTGAGGTCAGTAGGTCATGGTCCTACTATCCAGGGTATATGTGTTTCACTAACACTTCTTGTTGCTTTTTGGACCATATGATTGCTCGTTTCGTTCGTTGCTGGTCAATAATTTCATGATGCGTGGAGTGGTTTTCAAATATATTAACCACATCATGAAAATGTTTGGCGTGCGAGACCCAGGTACATAGCACAAATGTCCATTTAGCACAGTGTTCTTTGTTGATTTGCACTATATAAGTATAGTGATGGTGTTGTTGGTGTCTGTGGCATAACTTTGCCGTGCATTGTCGAATTGCAGAATTGCAAACGTGTCGCGTGAAAGACGCAGGTCCGAAGCTTTCTGATATAAAAGACGGACGATACAATCTTAACTTATCTAACACAGAAATGGTACCTTTTATATTCAGTATAATTTTTGTAATGTTGAAACAGAGGGAGACAACTCATAATTCGTGTACTGAACGCCAACTTCTTTTTATAGTTCTTCAAAAGTCCAGACACTTATGTGTGCATATATATAGGATTTGATTACCTTTAAGTTTAAACTCTAAGTGTGACCTTGACATTTGAGGTAGGGACTTGGGTGTAGTACGTTGTCTTGATGTGCTGAACTTCTTCGTCTTATTTCATGACTATCCTCTCATGAATGTCAAAGTTACAATCAGGACATGGAAAATACATGGGTACACAGATGGTCAGACAGGCAGTCAGACCGACATACTGAGTGTGATTTGTATATGGCCAACGTAAGGGCCTTTACCGTCTGACCAGGATCTACAATAAAACCCAGGAGCAGCGCTACACTTGGTGACTGATACGCATTTAGAATTACAGCTCATGTTAATCAAATCCTAGTTGCTAATTAAACGAACGAAAAGCGGTCTGTGAAAAGTTCGTTTGCACCAAGAGGTGGTTAAAAAAGGGGGCTCGAAAATTTAACAATACCTATTAGTGATGATTTTGTACGAATTTTTCACACACGTGTGAGGAATTCGTACGATTTTTCACACCAGTGACGAATTCGGAAACGTACAATTCAACAAGGGTAAGTTAGTACTGGTTAATAAGAAGTTCAGGTAAGCTCACGGTTAGGAACCTTGTATGTGTCATAATAGACGTTGCCACACTATCAAGTTAAAGGTCGAAGTAATATTGAAAACCATGGCAGTCTGAAAATAAGGTGGCGTACTACGGAGGCGGTCTTAATTATTTGAAAATTAGATAAAAGGTGTTTTACGGAGGTTGAATTCGGGTCAATATGTATCATTACTACAAAGCATCAATAAACACAAACTATTTACCAATTTTTATTTTCAATAATAAAACAATAACGCTTAACAGAAAAAGTCACCCAACACCCAAGGAATGCAACACTTATGATCAACAATAACAAATATTGTACCTGCACATTGTTTTATATATAAACAGTATACTCATGTCGGTCTGAATTGTTACTATAAAATCCTAATTTTTAAACAAATGAAAAAATAATTGTATTGAGATTTTGACACGTACGTACGAAATAAAAATATTTAAAACGGAATCTCAATGTCTGTAAAAAATAGCAGTGTCTACAGTTCTCAGACTGACCCTACTTTTGTGGCCGTCCCCAAAATTTCCCACAGCAAAATCGAAAGTACGAACTATTATGGGACGAATCGTACCTCCAGAGTTAAGAGAAAAATATGTTTTTGCGACCTGCCTACCATATTTGTTTGGTCGAATTACTGTGGAATCATTAAATTTCGTTGGGGATTTTAATTTCGTGGATTTCGTGGGTCGGCTCATCCACGAAATCAAACCCCACGAATTTAAATGCAGAGATAATGCATATCTTTTCAAAAATCAAATTCCTCGAATTTATGTCCCCACGAAATAGCCATTTTAGTGAAAACTACGAAAATTGAGCCCAGCGAAAATAAATGAAAATACAGTATCTTAAACATGGCTACTTTTTATCTGATCTTTGATATGTTTAAGTGGACGATACAAATCCTACTTTGTATGTGTTTTTTTTACCTAGACATACATATATATAGACTATTGACATATCTCGGCAGTCCGACAAAGTCCAAAATAAATCGAGCTTCTAAAGTTTAAACTTAATAATCGTTTTAACTAGGTCAACGTTTCAATTAAATTAAATTGGTAAGAACATACAAGAAGAAAGACCTTTAATCATTACTCAATGTGTCACTGCCAAAATTATACAATGATATTATGGTTAATTATTACATGTAAACATGTTTGATATATCATGACCAATACGTACAATATTTAATTAGTAATGGTTTATTAGTTTATAAAAGAAGTTAAAAACTATTGTCTAAATGAAATAATAGTTTAATGACATGAACAGTAGATATGTGTGTGTCCTTTAGAACGGTGATTATTTATCAAAACAAATAATCTTAAGTTTTTGTATTCTAGTAAGTAGACGGACAGGACTTTTGTATGTCTGTAATTAAATTGTATAAAGCTATTTAGGTAAAAAAAACGGTACATAAATTTATATCCCGTAGATTTCAACATAATTTTGTATTTTTCTCACTAGAGTTTTCAGAAAAATTATATACATGAGTGTAACAAGTTTTCAGAATAAATTGCTCATTACCATCTTATTACACTGTTAAACGATTCAAGCAGTTCTTGTTGAATTCCAACATGCCGCGCTTGCCATCACAAAAGTATAAACAACAATGTGTTTTTCCTTTGAAAAGAAGAAATCTATGCCTGATAAAGCATTGATATTTTTAATTTTTGTTTATTTCCGAATTATCTCCCCTTTCATTTCTATTAATAGATCTCTCTGCTTTAGTTGCTTATCAAAATTTACAGGTCGCTTCTAATTTCACTACCTTGGGTATGCTTCTTATCACATACAAAGAAGTATTCTGCAAATTACATGACTGTCAGATTCAGGTTTACATACCTTATATAATATAAATTATATTAGAATAAAAATAGGATCTCAGGATACAAAACAAGAGATCGGCCTGTATGCCCAAATAAAATGTTCGTTCTCTTTTTATTTCTTGCCAAAAGGCATGCCACATATAATTCTTATATGAATGTGTAAGTAGACAGTTGGATAGATTGAATTATTCACTAAATAAATTTATATACTTGAATGAAAATTATCCTAAGAATAATGCACACAAAATATTAGACTGATTCAAGTTATGGGATAAATCTCTATTTTTTTTATAACCTCAGTCACTAAAAACATAGAACTGAAAAATAAAACCCTGAAACAATCGTATTATTAAGTGTTCCGCTTCATCCATTAATCATAATTTCTACTTTAATGTTTGATAATGTAGCTTAATTGATATGAATATTAAGTACGTCAGTTACATTCATAATTTGTTTTAGTTAAGCTGGACTGTATGACAAATGTTAAAGATGATTTCTTTGCAAATTTGAAGACCTTAAACAATATTGCAGCAGATAAACACACAAAAAAAGTACTGAAAGTACTCGTGGAAACTGAACTTGCATACACTGCAACATGGAACGAGAACTTGTAAAACAAATGAATGGCTGATATAGAAAACGTTCAGTTTCTGATTAAGAAGAAATCAGAAATCTAGAGTTCAGTCCCTTTATGTATGACGTTAGGCTAGAATTAATTTCAAAACACAACAAAATGAAGTCGCTCAGCAACAAGATACGAATAAATAAACTAACAATATGAAAGTTGGCCAGCAACTTCCATGTTAAATTGAAATACATATAAAACAGACAATGTATATTAACATAACTAATGAATGAAAGAGTCGTGATAAAACAAGAACTAGGTCGCGAAAATGGGTTCAACTAGATAATAATAACTTTCAATTTATTTCAGTTGCTTAAACGCCTTTTTCAACTACAGTTATATATATAGCGGCCTGTTTACCTTACCAGCCTCCCTGGACTGTACGCTAAACTGTATTAAAATCGACATTTTGGTCAAATTGTCATACAAGGATATGACCTGCTGCAACCGTGGTTCGAACCCCGACTACCTATCTATATCCATCGCACTTCTCACTGGACCGCAAGCGAATTTTCAATTTAATGAAGTAATACACGCAAAATGAATAGTGGTTTTTGTATTTAAATGACAGATAAATCTGCCATCATAGCATTCCTACGAGGGGATAGTTGAATTGTTCCGGGTACAGACGATGTCGTATTTGTAGAAGTTTGGTTCGCGCCTGTATCAGAGGTATTTTGCCCGTTCAATAGTATAAAAGGATTAGCACGTGGAGTTGCTGAGGGCACACGTGTTTGAGCACGTGATATCCTCGAAGTTGCACCTAAAACACGTGCAACTGTTTCACTACGAGATTGTAACTCTGCTCTACTTGCAACACGTGACTCCTGTCGTGAATTTGATTCACTAAAGTCAGATAGGCTTGATAAAGATGAAGTAGACTCATTCATTGCCTGATTTTGCACATTTCTCTGGTTTTCAACTCTCGTATGTTCCATTGTATGATCATTTGATGACGTTTCGTTATTGTTGCGCGATAAACTCGACTCATTATTTTGGTTATCAGAATTATTAACTTCTTCCGGGACTGGTGTAGTAATGAACCGTTGTCTTTGGCGCGCTGGTGTTTGACCGCGAGCAAATTGTGAATAAGCGGGCGGGGCTTCATTTGGGACCGCCCCTGGTATTTGAGAACTTCTAAACGATTGTGAATTAGTTGTAGGATGTCTGCCACTAGTTCGTGTGGCAGCTATTGCTCCTCGCTGTGGTGCAGGCGTCAAACCTCTATATCGCTGATTGGAATTTACGTGACCTGTAACTGTCACAGGGCGGTAATGAGATTCTGGCATTTCTACACTATATACTGGTGGAGATGATACATAGTCAGGTGGCTTTCGTGGCTCTACTCCTCCTGGTACCCGGGGCACTGAAATATTATAAACAATAATTTACTTGCTATCTACGCATCAACGTTTTTATAAGGCAATCCCCTGAGGTACATTATTGACCGATATCTTATATCGATGATCTGCTACGATACACATATTTATGGACTATACTGTATACATATATATAATGTCTTATAGCCTCCCCCCCATTTTGCGACCACTTCAATATGATCACACTTTAAAAGAGGCGTAACTTCCATGAAATAACTAGAGTTATCACTGAAGGTGATAAATATCCCTAGATACCACCTCCTTGACACAGTTATTGTTACATTTTACAAAGGGAAATAAAACAGTCACTTTTTCATATTTCTTTGAATATCTGCAAAAAGTTGCTGAGGTAAAGCCCGGATAATTTCTATATAAACATTATTTAATAGGAACAAAGGGTCATAACTCATGGAAATTAACCTGGACAGAACATACACAACTTGGCTTACTACTGTAAGGAGTTGCAGAGGAATTGTCCGGACAAATTTTGTCTACACACGTACGGACCGACCGACAAGGAGAACTCAATACAGCCCCCATATATTTCATATCGGGGGCTTTAATAATTTTATTTGATCGTAGACACTTTGATTATATGGTCAAGTTGATGTAGCTCTGGTTAAAAGTAGTCAGTGAACCGTCAGTTAATTTCTGACAATAGTTCGGACCAGTTAAGAGGTGAGCTGATGTTGCTCAATGGTAAAGAAAGCAAGTAAAATGACATCTTTATTCTCTTTAGAAACATAAGCCGTTAACTTCAAATCACATATATAATAAGTTAAAACTTTATTGCACGATTCAGAAAAAAATCGTCGGTTGCTCCTTAACGCGTATAGATCATTATCCGCTAATCCAATTGTCGCGTACCATAAAATTATAAATCTATAATACTATAAGTCTAACACCCTAGCGTTAAAATAGAAAACTGTGCACTATACACTCAAAGCTTAATTGTCAAAATGCGTACACCATTTCATTTATTGTAGTTTTGACTGCGCGTAAATCAGATAAGAAACAAGTAGTGAAACGACCATTCTCATTTGTTGCTTTGTCTAGCCTTTTCCTGATTTTACTTTGTGAAAGCTTGTCGCGTTTTAGATATTATCACGAATGTTCAAACACATGTAATTGCTTGAATAAATCTTTGTAGCTATATAAGGAATAAAAATATGGTATTTCAATACTTTATGTAAAAAGGAAAATAAAGTAATTATTGTATACTTATGCGATAATATCTTTTAGTAGATCTATATATGGTGGTCGGTTCAGGAAGGCATTTTTCCCGGACTGTATTCTTACCAGTACTATATAACCTGTAACAAGGACCTGGCAACTTATCCTCATGTGGTGAAAAAAATTGTTTGTCAAATATTCCTGCCGCGACCGGTATCACTGGCTTACAAGTTCAGTGGACTGTTAGATTACGGCATTGTGAAAACACGTAAACTTGATATTTCAATGGCATGTTTTTTTAACTTTGGACTGATAAGCCACTAAATCAAGTCAAACAATAGGTACCAGACGTCATCACATGTTGATGACCCCTATTGATTTTAAGTTCAATAGTTCAAAGGACAAATGTTCCAGTTGGCCTTAAATGGACATCCTTGTGTCACAAGCACGTCTTGTGTTTATACTTACTGTTCATGGCTTCCTCCTGCTGTATACGTCTAACTCTACTGTTCCGTTTGTCCTGATAATTCTTGTAACAACATACAATAATGGATGCCACTAGTGCAATAAACACAAGTCCACTGACTACACATGCCACGATTAACACACTTGTTGATATACTGAAACAATACGATAAATGACCAATTAACGTATACAGTAAAGCTCTTCTTAACGACATCTTTTAAATTAAGTCCACCCCATAAAGCGACCACTAATTTTCAATATTGTCTTTTAATAACCCAACTTGATAATGTTACCACTTCAATAATAAAACCACTTGTCATTTATCACAATACATGTTCGTACTAACACAAACATACAGTGCTGAAATAAATTTGTCATTTATTCGCTTATTTTTGGTAATAAATGTATCCGTATATTGTTCAAAAGGTCTTACAATATGCTTGTTCAATTACATGTATGTAAGTTTCAATTTCATATTTGTGTAAGGTGCCATTGAATTATAGTTAAATATAGTTTAAAAATCATGGATCAACAAGTGTTGATATTAGTCGCTTATTATTTAAAGCCCCATTATCATATAAATTTATCGGTCGTAATAGTTTCTGTTTATATATAACAGAGGAATCCGGTGTGTTTTCCTCCCATGCATACTTTATAGCAAGAAAAAATGTTTCCAAAACCACAATCGTATTTTTTCAATGTCATTGAAAAAAGTACTATTTATAGAACAGCTGTGTTTTCCCGCAGTCATATTACTCACACGGGCTTGTTTCGGCGGTAATAATTATCTTGGGATAATATCAGCAATGGTTTGTTTTTTGAATATTTTTTTAAAAGCGAAAAGCTAATGGGACTTTAAATAATAGGTTGAATTGTAGGCCAACAAGTTCATTGAAAAATTTGTTCCGACGTCAAAATAACGTTAAGATACGTTACATGGTGTGCGCCGTGTGGATGTTTGTGGTGTAATTAAGTACTGTGCATCCATGTTCTTTGTACTTTAATAAAAATTGCACCACATGCTTATGACGACTTCAATTAAACTTCATAGAATTTAAGTTTCAAAATATTGAAAAATACCCAAAATACGAAACAGTCTACACACTTAAAGGGCAACCCTCGTATTAAAGTATTGAGATATACGTACGTGCAGCATTTTTCGTTTGCACCCGAGTTACAGCAGCCGTGTTCACAGTATTCCTCCTGTCCTCGCGGGCCACATGTCTCGGCACTGATCACCAATATAACTGAAATACAGACATACAGTCAATAATGTACTAGTGACCAACTCCTAATAAATACCACCCTGTGAATAAAGGCCATTTCTTAAAACCGTTATTGACTATAAAGAACAAAGTAATCTCCATATAACGACCATCTGACAATATTTTTGTCTCTCCTAATGGTGACTTTGTTCACAGGTTGAGCTGTACATGTTGCTTACGAACATCCAAGCCTGAATAAATGGCATAATTTATTAAAGACCTTTGCTACAGTTTGCTACATTTTTCACATAGACAGATAGGCAAAATTAAAACTGAACAATAGATTTTTTTTAAAAACTTAGCATGATCGTAGCATATGATAATAGAAACATCTAAAGCTAAAAAAATTGAGGGTCACTGATCTCGTTTTTGAGTTTTTAGTAAAGGATCCTTGTGAAAGAAGAAAAGGTGTCCTTTATTGACAGATGGCATTTAGGCCTAATCGGAGGTCTTTTTTGGATGAATAATCAATGACAGTTTTTCAACAAATGGCGTTTACGCACAGGGTGGCTTTCATTCGGAGGTGGCGGCAAACATTGGTTTGACATCATATGATTTTTTTTATCAAGCGTACTCTAGAATAATTATATAGGAATGAATGGTACCAAAATCTCGATTTAACTTTAGAAAGATAATGTGTAAATAAATCTTCAATGTGTCCTTGGTGCTCAGTTCACCACTATGGTAAATACTAAGCTACCAAAAATAAAGAATAATACAAGTGGTACTATGACGACATGTTTGATAATTTCCGTAATACGAGAACATGTATACATGTCTTAAAATAATGACAAAACAGGTAAAATTACTACGTTTACGTCATTCCTTTGTTCCGTCGGTGTTGTATTTTTAAACGGTTCTTGTTATACCCGATAGCTCTCCCTATATTAATGTGTAAATTTATACAATATTAAGCGTGTATGTATACAGTCATACAGTGAAACCTGGGAACAAAGGCTGTCCTTCGGAATTATGTGGCCTTTATTGACTAATGGTCTTTATTCACAGGGTGGCCTTCATTCACAAGATGACCTTAATTCGGAAGGTTTGACGGTATATTTTACTATCATGGACACTTGGCAAAGCACCGCTTAAGAAACACAACCTCGGTGCAACGTTTAAATCAAGTAGTTACCTTTAGGTTATGTGTAAAAATGAAAGCTACTTTGATATATTAGTGAATGCAAATCATCAATATAGATATTTTTTGAACGCTTATAGAATGTATAAAATCTTTAAGATTTAAGTCAAAAATAAACCTCTTGATTATTATTATGTGATCCAAAATATAGAATATAATTATATAATTGTCTACGGTGCAACGTTTCTCATTCAGTCCAATATTTTTACACATTTGACATCTAATATTACATAACGAATAGATAAAAAATACAGGATAATTAGGGATACAACAGATTTTAGCGTGAATAAAGTCAGAAAAATAGTCTTGTTTGTTCTGTAATCTGGCTGGCCATGCTTTTTAGTGTCGATCCTTAAGTTGATAAAATTGTAAAAGCAAAAAAAAAATCATAGATCGAAAATATTTGGGAACGAATTGTACCGCCAAAGCACGAGATAATTATTTAGAATAAAAGATAGAAAAGAAAAGCTTTGCGATATATTATTTTTTGTCATGTTACCATTATGTATCCAATATGTTTTGCCAATATTTAATCTAATCGTGATGTAGGAACAGTTTTATTATTCGATTTGCAACTAAAGTTCTATTATAATCGAACTATTGACAAAAAACTTCAAAATTGTTTACTCAGTATCGTTCTTCGATCGCTGACCTTCGTTAAATGTGGGACTATTCATTTATATACAATATATATGTAATAAATATATTCCAAAGCCGAATATAATATCATGCGACATCACATTTTGGCAAATAATTACTCGGCGTGATTTTTAAATGATCAAGTATTGATTTTATAATCATTCATAAGTTTGAATAGCACTTCTTAAAACCTACATTTATCATAAAGGTCGTTGATTTTGATAATAAGATAGTATTGTCAAAATCAATTCATTGGTATACATTTTGTCATCTGATTTAATAAACGGTTTTTATTTTCCCAGCTAGCCCATGTCATAATACTCGTTTGATTTGATATTTGACGTAAACAAACTGTGTTTCTGGTTACGTGACCTTCCCAATATTTGGGACCTTACACTATTTATTTAGCCTAGGAACGGTACACACACTGTCTTAATACACTCTAAAGAATGACAGAAAAAAATTATCTACCTTGCCTATTTCTATTGAACATGCAACTCATTTTTCACGCTTTATAAGACATAAATGGGCTTCAAAGAGGAATTTCGAAGACGCCTTTTTTATAATTACACAAACTTATATAATTATGTTCTTTTCACAAGATCGACGACGGAAAAATGAGGTAAAACACTTTAAAGAGTACAAAGCTATATCTGACAGTCCCATCATTGGCAGAATAAGTCTTCGTATTGGGGATAAAAATCATACCCAAGTACCTAAATTTAGATCACGAATATTGGAAGCGACCTGTAAATTTTGATAAGCTACTATAAATAGAAATGAAAGGGAGATTAGGAAATGAACAAGAGCGCCGAGATGGTCCTATATCGCTCACATGACAATCATTGTTAACTCATTAAAACATTGTTTTGAACCTGTGTCATGAGGTCTGCTGATATCAAGGTTTTCCTGTAATTTGACCTGTTTACATAGTTTCTGACCCTTGTAGATGATCCATGTTCGATCTTGACCTACTTATCATCAAAGCAAACATTCTGACAAGGTTTGGTGAAGTTCCAATCAAACCATGACATCTACAGCGTAAACAAGGTTTTCTTAAGGTTTTACCTAGTGACCTAGTCATTGATCCCAGATGACCCATTCTCGTACTTAACCTACATACCATTAAAATAAACAATTTGACAATGTTTGGTGAAGATCCAATTAAAACTGTGACATTTACAGTGTAAACAAGATTTTCTTAAGCTTTGACCCAGTGACCTTTTCTTTTTACCTCAGATGACCCGTCTTCGAGCATCTCCAAGGTATTATAAAGACAAAGACTTGACATGGTTTTATGAAGATCCAATAAAAACAGTGACTTCTAGACTTAGAGTGTTCACAAGGGTTTCCAGCAATTTGCCCTGGTGACCTAGATTTTGACCGCAGATGACCCATTATTGAACTTGACCTACATATCATTGACATAAACATTCTGACAAAGTTTCATAAAGATCCAATCGAAACAGTGATTTCTAGAGTGTTCACAATGTTTTCCATTAATTGACCCTGGTGACCTAGTTTTTATAACCCAAGTGACCCACTATCGAACTCGTCCGAAATTGTGTCGATATTAACATTCAAGTTTTACGAAAATTTAACTAAAAATGTCGCCCTTATATATAGTGTGTTCACAAAGTAAAGGTTGGCGCAAAAAGACCGATCACAAAAGCTCACCCTGAGCACAAAGTGCTTATGTGAGCTAAAAATCAACACAATAGAATGTTAGATGCATGATTTTCCAATTTTCAAAGGCAAAATACAATGTTGTTTGTAGTCTTTGTGAAAGTGAGTGGGGCAATGTTTGTATTCAGCAAAAAGTAGAACTTTAAAGTAGGACTGACTGCCATATGTTGTTTCCAAAACACTAATACATTCTAGTAACAGCAACAAATGCTTAGTTACTTGTTATCTCAATAAACAACAAAACAAGATGAGCATATATTTCTTACTGTCACTAAATACTTTGCCATTTCTATAAAAGTAAACCTGACCAGAAATTTAAAAAAGGTGCTTGAAATTTCAAATTGAATTAGGATACTAGTCACATGCAAGTACATACTCCATGATCTTCGAGTATATGTTTTATAAAAAAACGAGTTATGATGGGCTGTATATTTTGAAACAGTAGGAGATATTGTCTTTGTTGTATTCTTCATGACAACCATGGTCATTTCAAAGCCGCCCAATAGAGCGGGGAGATAAGATACAGGAAAACCGGGCATTTATACCCCTATTTTTATTTCGAATAGTTTATCCCGGTTCTTTATCGTGCCTGGTGTGAAGTGAAGCACAGATACACGCCTTATTCGTTTTATTGTGATTTTTTAAACACAGCAGTGTGCTTGGTAGTGAGTTGGGGACACGAAGCCGAGATTCGAACACACGATTGTCCGATATATAGTTGAGCGTATTACAACTAGAACAACGATCCACCCCTGACCATTATGACTTAATATTGTATTTTGTTTTCTGATATTTGTTTGTTTGATGATGGTGTATGTTGTACAAATAAAAATGAATTGCACTGATCTATTATGTGCAATTCTAGTCAATCGTTAACATCGTTAATGAACGATTAACGCACACAAATGATAGCATTATCGTTTCTTATGGCAATATCATAACTTTGACTGTACACAAAACAAAAACAAAACTTAAATAAGCGATTGAAAGTCAATAAAATAGGCGAAAAATGTGATTTGTATTCTTCGGAGATTAATTTAGCAAATAGTTACCATTTTGAAACAATATCCACGCAAATAAAACCACAGATCCATCCATTGAGTTAATCCTCGTCATACCAAATAAATTTTAAACTTAACTAAATCATTTTACTGGTAAAAAGTATATAAAACTTTTGCCACATAGTCGATACCACACTTTGTATTATAATCACAACATAGTTATCTAAATTTCTATATCTTGGATTAATTCTTTGTTATCCTAGTCAAAATATGCGACTTGAATTCTTCTCTTTGGCAAGCATTAATTTGGCCACGTTATAACATTGTTAAAACGTCTTACACGCTAGGCTGGTTTAAGGGTATACTTTTTGGACTAACAAAAGATTTTAAATCTGATATACATGGACACGTAGTTCAATAAATCGCTTCTTTACTTTAAGACTAGGTAAAGCACGATATATACATTAGTGTGTACATGTGTAATATTATTTCTGTATTTCAATTCAAGCGACTATCAAGTTTGTTCATATAAAATGTTTGAACTTCGATTTTCCATTGTAATGCTGAGTGATTGATCTCCATGTTTAATTCAATTAAATTCATACGGACTATTTAAACCCTTTTTTATTTAATTTATCAATTAATGTTTAACTGTGGTATCACATTTAGCGAAACGCTTAAAAAAACATTGAACATTACTATAATTAACTATACACTTAAATTAATACCAAATTGCTTAATTTGCAGAACATAAATTTTGTACTAATTTTCATATCAATTTGTATTTGGTAGATTAATGTCAATAAAGATATTTTGATAATTCTTTTCCAACGAATTGAAACGATCTCATTAAAAAAACGTCGGTCGCTAACGGCTCTCTGTTATACCGGTGTAACGTTTTCAGGATCTTCCCTCGTCAGGTTACCCCTGGGCAACTTAAATACGTTTTTAAAGTACCGGGGGTAAACTGAAAAGGGAGAAGCTTCAAAACGATACACCGGTACGGAAAATATTAAGATTTACCGAGTTGTGATCAAAGAAAGCTAATTACATTACGGCAGCCTTCAGTTGTTTATGTTTTATTCCCCGCGTTTTGGACGAATAGGACCGGCATTTGAATTGTGACCAATGAAAGTAATAAATAAGCTAAATAAATATTGGTTTACATTGCTCTACTTGTCGGACATCATTTTTTGGCAATTACGTCTTCATTTAACAGCAGGTTTGGTATCAAATTCCAAATTATTACGATTGAAGCGGCCGGTGCATGGAGGTGCCTATCTCCTTTGTCTAAATAGATATGTTCTTCTAACACTCACCCCATTTAACAATTTGCTTAAAATTACTATCATCGCACATTAATTACTAAGACTATTTGTTATCACGATCAATAGTCTTAACGCACTACACTCTCATAAAATACTGACTAGGTGCAAATAGGTTTCTTTGCTAGAGCAGACGCTTAAACTGATTTCGGATTAAGTTACGCAACTCTAGTATTGTTGTTTTATTATGTGAATTGTTACTACTTGAGTTTTCCCCCTTGATGACATGTTTACCGATTTTGAATTATTTCTACGTGAAAGTAAAAAATCCAATTGGAAAAAATTCGATAACTTCACGTCAAAATTTTCTATTGCTTTAAAAAATTTCATCAAATTTATTTTGTAAAAAGTAATAATTTCATTTAATTTTGTATAATATTATATACTATTAAAAAATGATTAGGATCATTTGCGAGTTTGCTTATAGTGAATGCTTCATCATTTTAATACTTTTTTAGAGTTGATTAATATTTGGTCGTTCAAGATGCCTGTGCAAAAACAAATATCCATTGAAGCATGTATGTTTTTTATATATTTTTATGTACAGACTATTCAAACATTGAACGAGTGATCCATATCTAATTTTGAGCAGCATTGTTGCAACCATTCTTGTTAAAAACAAACTTGCAATAATTTTTGTTTTTTTATTACAAGTTGCAACACAGCGTATAACCAGCAAAATCCATTTTATTAGGTTTTGTAATCTTAGTTGTGTGACATAAATGATAAGACACAAAGTAATGATATGATTGTCTTTTATTCATTGCTGACCATCACATGTGAGTTTAGTAAACTTGAGTGAAGAATATCCATTGACTAAAGACTCACTGTGATAAAATGCTATTCTTAAGCACACACTGTTTTATATAAAGCAAACAATATACCGTCTCAATAGGGTTTAACGTCGAAACAACAACCACGGTCATATAGCGACTTTTTAGGCTTTAACGGTGAAGAAAGACCCCAGTCGTACACCTGGGTTATAACTTTCCGTTTGCTAGCAGGACAATGGCTTGTTCAAACGTTGAATCTGGTGTCAGGTGGCTTCGAACTCACAGCGACGAGTGGCTAATACATCAACCACAGCCAGTCGACCACAGAGGCCCTCAACCGCGTCCCAGCATACATCTCCACGGTGCATTACGGACATATTCGTATGTGGCTGTCGTGTAAATATATCTAATTTACAGTATGAAATGGTAATCAATATAGTACTGGGAAGAATATTTACATGTCCAACATGGACAATAATGGGAAAAATCACGTTCTCACAAAACAAATATTAAATATCAAAACCATAACAGATTGCCGTGCCAAAATAGATTATACTCGCCCAATTCTCAAGAGTCAGAAAGGTGAGACAACCTTTGTTTCTGTCGATACACTAAGATATATAGACTCAAAGCATGTTGAAATCAGTGACTTTAATGAGAACTGTCACAGACCGGAAAAAATGGCGAGTAAGTCTAAAGGCGGTGTCTGGTGGTTCTTTCTAAATATTTAATTTCTCCTCCATCGTTGGTATTACTTTACTTGTATATTAAACAGTCTCATGTACTGACTTCATTTAGTGTGTTCTTCAGCATAACCAAACTCTCGTTCCTAAGGAAATCTGCTCGGAAGTGTGATAGCTTTTATGATACAATTTTAGCCAAACTTCCGTCCGATTTTGATACTAGTATGTAGAAAAAGTGAGGAAAATTGCGATACAGTAATGCTCCTCCTCGCGACCAATCCGAGAGATGGACCATTCCATTGTAACGACCGCTATTTTCAGTACATTCTTTATATTGCATCGTGATTATAAGGCCAGCTCGACATTAAGATGGT
Source organism: Lutraria lutraria (assembly GCA_964023205.1). NCBI lineage: Eukaryota > Metazoa > Mollusca > Bivalvia > Venerida > Mactridae > Lutraria > Lutraria lutraria. Next base: position 6,638,612 of record OZ026845.1, read on the forward strand.
TTTTGGTCCCTAAATCGTTCTTAATATCGATCTGTGCATTGGCTAGTATTCTTTAGCGGGCGGTAGCAGCTAAGGAATCTTAGATCACCGTCAGACAAGAAAGTTTGTTTAAAACTGGCAATACATTTTGGACATTCTATGTGATCCTTAATCGCGCATAATAATCTAGAATGAAAATCATTCCATATGTGGCATGTACGAAAATAAATTCTTTGTAATATTTATAGAACGCGAGGGTCGTGTAAAAGAATTGAGACCAAATAAGTAAAAATACCTGAAGCGGAGTGTTTACTGTTTTAATCAATTAGTGAAAATTGAGCTGTTCTCCCCTAAAATACACTGTCAAGTAAATACAACTCACACATGTGCCTCTTATTAATTTGGAAGCAGTGATATAAGAATCAAGTCTGATTTAAAAAAAATCAAATATAATCATTAAGTATGATTTCCTGTTTGCAACGGCGTACATTTAGAAAAGGTATGTAACTATCTTTTATTGTCGAACTGCTTTAATTGGACTAAATTGGTTTCAAAAGGTCCGACCTCAGAATGCTCGAAATATTATTCACCATCTTCATGGAATGTTTTTCTCTCGTCAACGTCCTAGTTATGACGTTCATTACTACCAGAAATACATCATACTTCCGTCTATTAATTAACTATAAGATGTCTGATCATATTAGCTCAATTAAGTTCGGTTCCTGGAAGTCTACTCTCATAAAATAATATATGATATTTGTTATATACTTCGGTACTGAGGAAAAACAGCTTCATCTATAACTCGCTCACTATTCACTAGCTATGACTTGATGTTTATTGGGTATGAGTGCTTAGACATAGAAATAGTCTAGGAAAAAGATTGGTCAAGTTGATAAGACTGAAGATGTTTTTGTTGTTTTCTGAGAGTAACGACTGAACTACCCTCACACTTCTGAATGAATCGCTTATGTATAGTCATCAAAGATTCGACCTGTTTTCAGAGAAATACAGATCTTTTGACGGAATTTTGATTTTCTGTTTTAAAATCTTGCTAAAATTTGCGTTTTTGTGTAAAATCAAACCCATCAGTTTTCAATGCAGAAAATGGAATCTACGGATGTACGTTTGGGGCATTTATTTTTGCCACGATGACTGATACCATCTTCGGGCACCAGTTTCGTAATGTGTAACAAGTATTGATGACAAAATGTCAATGCTCGGGTATATAACTTACAAACAGACCGCAGCTGATTATTCCATCAAAGGTGTTCGACCTTTGTTTACGCAGTGATTCCAAGTCTCAATATACTGCCGTGGTCATTGATCTTAATATCCCCTAAGCTAGCATTGACAATCAAGCCATTCCCATTGATGCGATGTAAGTCGTTCCATATCGCTTCAATGGAAAGATTAATAAAATAGTTTGCAAAGCAATTTGCTAATTATCTGTTTTTAGTTGGAAAAGCATTTCTGGACCAAACATATTTATTAATATCTTTTAATATGTTTTACTTAAATAATAGTGAAAATAGAAATAATAATTGCTTTGACGTTTTGTTTATAGTAAACATTATAGTTTTCCGGACTAATGCAGTTCCTTTTTACAAATATTCATGATGACAGGTGCATTTAACATTGCAAAAACGCAGACATTCTTATACTGTTTATAACAATTTGATCCTATTTCATACAACAATCCATTCCTTGCCAAAAAATACCCAATGGCTTCCTATACTTCAGATGTTTTAAAGATATTATAACCATAGCTCCCAACCTTGTTATCTCGAAATGTTAATCATTTGTATAAAGGTTTCAATGATAGACAATGGTTTACCAATTGATATTCCTCATAATTATTGTCAGATCAAATCTGCATTGGAGCTATAGGAGATACCCATTTTACAAATATCAAAGAAAATGAACATTACTTCAATGAAAACTCACGGTAAAAAATGAAATAACAAAGTGCCATTCTAATTTGATATAGAAACATATTGATCACCGTGCAGTATCAGCAGACATTGATATTGTTCTCTTTTTCAACTAGGGCAACAACTATTACAAAAAGTTAAAATGTGTCGTAAAATATTAAATTATCCGAGGTAAATAACTATATTTGGACTATACAGTTTTTGTAATAATAACATTTTATGCTTCATTGAACAGACACGTCAGAGAAGTACGAGTACATAATTAGGCATGATTATACATGTAGATAATTAGATTAGAACATTAACTCGTCATAAAACAATCGATTCCTTACAAAAGAAATACAAACGGCTTCCCAGTCTTCACGCTAACCCACTAGCCCACAGCCAGGGGCTAGTAAATTTCTATTCGGGCTAGTGAACTTTCTCAAAATTGTGTACGCGGGCTATTGGTAAATTTTCTATTTTCAGTAGTTAACATACAGTTCGGGCTATTGCTTTAAAAAAATTAGTTCGAAGACTGGCTTCCTATACTTAATTGTTATCTACAAGTCTAAAAGATAATTATAACATGCCATACACACGTAAATATATATCAAAGTTTTCATTTACCACTAATTGTATTTTAACTTTGTGTTTGTTATTGTAATAACATGTTTTCTCTGTCCACACGTTTAACACTGCGCCCAGACTGTTGTTAAATCGTTCACAAATAATGGTGCGTGCGTATGTGTAATTCATCCAATCCCTTATGACGATGGTGTCTCGTTACTTTGCAAATCTGTTAACGGTGATTAAATCTAGATATTGAATGTTATCATACTCAATTACATGAGATTTTCTGGAATATTATGAGAAGTTGTAGGCGGTCATATTTACACTGACATTTTCAAATGCTATTATAATTACATTAGAACATTAATTACGAATGAACAAACACTTGTCTTGAAATACACGTCTATTTGCGCCCCATTTTTGTTGTTTTAACTTTAAGTTAGGTATTTTCATAGAATCAAGCTTCTGAGACTTTTGTTGAAGAAAGTCCCAATTTGCCTTAGATATGAATGCCATATGAATTACACGGAAGCATGTTCTACAGCAACATATACATCAAACTGGCCCCCGTTGTCTGTCTGTGTATAGACCTTTCGTGCGCCGCAAAAATGGATCAGGAACCAGTTTACCTATACATCTGGATTACATCCGTTTTGAGTAATCAATGTTGAACCATTAATCACTGTGTAGAAATGAAGACTTGAGTTCGCATGTTCCCATCAATAGAACCATCCGTAATAATGTTTGATCTAGATTGTAGGCCATGTGTTTATTTATTTTGTGAAACAGATTTACCCGTTAAGTTGTGTGTAAGAACTCCTGATATGACACCTGTTAAAAATTTAATCTACTAAAGAATGTTAAACAACCCGATTAATACGACGTGAAACAGACCAGAATTAAATAGATTACACCCGGCACTCATTTTACCCACCGTTCATCAGCATGTGACTACCACTTATGAAATAGCGAACTTGTTAGAATTGACATAATAATGCCAGCTGATTCTTTTATGAAGTGTTTTGATTATCTTTCCAATCTTTAAGAATTCCCAACAAGCAAAGGTTAAAATATATACAGCTATTAATTTGCATAAAAACGATTTATTACACCATTCCTCGAAACAGAAAACTAGCAGTCAATATTTCATGACGAGCATTTTATATTCTAACATTTCGCGTTTTATTCAGTCATAAAATGTCTAAGTGTTAGCGCGTGCGTAGATAATAAGTTAATAGCCGATTTGAAAACTGAACAGTTAGGATATATCAAATTAACAAACACTTGCACTTGGAATTTGCAAATGACTAAAAAAATATCAAGAAAATCATCATCAAAATTCGACGCCTTTGTGAAAACAAACAATTATCACGAGGACAGAATGATACTGGATATTCCTGAACAAATCCTAGAGTAATGATTGATAGGGCCATGCTAAAACAATTAGCAATCTCATCTCATTTTACAAATAGTTATGTCTGCGCAATATCTAACTTAATTAAAATACTGCTATATTGGTGTACCGAGAGAAAAAAGTACATGCTCATTACTTATGATTCATTAGGTGTAGCTTCCTCACTGCATGACCTGACACATGCATTCCATCAAATAACACATCGGCAATTTAAATGTGCCAGAAAATATCTTCCACTTAATAACATTATTACTTAGGCGTATAAAATGCTTGTTCCTGCAGGTTACCCGGCCTACACTGTTTTCCCAAGCAACCCTAATATTTTTCATTTGTCCGAGGAACGGCACATCTACTGTCTCCCTTTTTACATTTCCACATGCTTTCTAAGAACCAACTTTAATAAATAAAAAATCCAAACCTACCTAACGTATTTGTAATGAGCATGTAACAAGTAACAAACAATATGAGACCGTTCAAGGCGTCAATCCGACCTTTAATTGTTTACATGTTAATGGAATGTTAAAAAGAGGCTTGTCAGCCTTCTGTTGAACAGAACATTAAAATGAAAGCATTTGTTAGCCTGAACAAATAAAATAATGTAGAAATAATCTCTAAAAATAAATGTATACTGCCTCCCATCAAGATTTTAGTGTGGTTAAAAATGCTTCATTGAAAATCTAAATGTTGAAATTCATTCGCTCTAATAGCTATTTTATCTACATGTATAATTTCAGCCGGAAATTCAACATAATAAAAAGTAATATACTCGAAACAACGAGTCAATTTAATTTCTAATTAAAATTTGAATTGTAAGTTATAGAATTCTTAATCGCGCAAGCTGTATACAGTCATTCATTGTCGGTTTTAGTCTAGAATTTGCATCGTTAATGGGAAGCACAACTACTTTTTTGACCAAATGTTAATTCACGTTTCGATTTGAGCTGCAATGTCAGTCATTTGAAGGCATCTCATTTATTAACTCTATACTATGTTTAAAGTAAGTAACAGGGATTTTGAAAGGTAATGATGAACCTTTAAAAAAGCCGTATTGGCGAAGTTTTCGCCGTGAGGGGTCCTCTAGCACCAAGTGTTTATGAAAGTCATTCAGATTTTGAAAGTTTAGATGGACCTTTTACAATAGCCATATATGACGCAAAGTTGTCACCATGGGTGGTCATGTATTACCGAGTATTCCGATAAATAACTGCATGCTTTAAAGGTCTCAACTCAAGTACTTATCTGAAGGGAATATACATTTTATAGCCCTTGTCATTTTGGAATGTGTGGATTGAGGGCATGAAGAACGTAACAAGTACGTTACATGAAATAGCAAGCATGCTAACTAACAATATTTATAGCTGGTGGATAGTAATCTATCAATTAATAGTATAGTTGATAAAACGATTCTTAAGCAGTGTCAGCTGTCAGTTAAGAGCCAAAGACATCTATGGAACACAAACAGAAGCTTTTTACATGATAAATATACAACACATTCATCAGTAAATATTTCATAAGTAACGGCATAACTTTCTTGTTTGAAGTGATCGATTTACCATGCGTAACACCTAGGTAAGTATTTATTTTTTTCTATAAAGCAACGAAATCATAAGGGTTTAAAAGAGTCTTGTATCTAAATTGGATCAATTACAATCTGATAATATTTCATTACGGCCTGGTATTCTATTCCTGGTAAAGTGCAATATCTCAGCACGATGTTGATATCGAACTCTTGCAAGAGTTCAACATCGTACTTGCACTAAAACGACGCAGAATATGTATTTTTACGTGTACCTATGCATGTTTACGTTATTGCTTTGTGCTCTTTCAGTTAAGTGTGGCAAACCAAGCAATTGTATGTTCCTGATATCAATTATCATACTATTATATAATCGACAGCGATATTTTACAATACAAATGTGAGGCCTCCGTGGTCGATTGGTTAACGATTCTGACCGAAACCAGTAATCTCTTGCCCCTAACCACTTAGAGTAAGAACCCCCCCCCCCCCGTGACAAGACATTTCCCACATGTGAGGAAGCCATCAGACTAATAACTTTGGCGACCAAGAATTCAATCTAACGTGCTATTATTTTTAACCCTTACACTACTAGAGACAAAACAGCAAAGCTTGTGTCCCCTTGTTCCAGCCAGGCCAGCACGTACACTCGTGTAGAATGACGAGTCTCTTGTTTGGTGACTAGCTTACAGAATGTTCATCGCGATATATATTAGATTGATGATGGACAATTTCAAAATGGAAGTTGGATACGTCCATTATGGAAATTCGGCACATTCAGTGTTAAATACCAAAAGAATACTACAAGCACTATAATATTATGCATGTGGTACCATCAAGGACGAAGAAACATCTGATATATGATTATGCATTTATCGCATAGTATCGAACGTTTCGATATTTTTTCAATGTTTACGACCATTAAACCCAACATAACTTTAAACTCCACTTCCAACGCTTGCTGCAAATGATTACCTAAATCATCAAAGAACTTTAAATAATACTATTCAAATTCAAAATGCGTTTCAAAAACATTAAGACCATAACAATAAACATAACCTACAACATTGCTTCAACATGCTTTCGGTTATTATATAAATCATTCATTGTTCTTGCATTTTGATGTTAATAAAAAAACGGCATTTACTTTGACTGTTGGAAGTTTTGGTGTTATCTGAATCTACTAAATCAGGTTTTTAACACATTTTTACATACAAAGCCAGCTGCTGCTTGTATTTTTTGATGTGCATTTTATTGGAGAACTATTAAACATGGAATGATGATAAGAAGATAATGTATTATTCAATGTTGTAAAATGTTGAGTTGAAATATTACATACTTGAGTGTGAGGCTCTATGACATTACTTAGCTAAGTAATAGATTTTTAGCATTTGAGCAAGAACTATGACAGTAAATTAGGCTACGTTTAAATAATACATAAGACGCGTCAAATTGTTTTAAATCGCGCCAAAGAATAAAACACAGCTTGATATATTTAATCATGTCTTTGCCATCGTCATTGTATTTTATAATATGTATTTCAAAGGTATACATTCGATACTTTCATTAAATGTAGATCGAGATTGTTTCCTAATTGTGGCTCATAAATAAGTGGAGTTGATAACAAATAAACCGACTGCTCTTACAACATACTTTGGGATAGTAATAATTATGTGAGTATTAATGGTCATGTATGTTTATTGGGATAACAGGTGAAAAACGCATTACACAATAAGAAATGTATAAATCCATTGTCCTTATCAAAGGCATTATTAACGTCTAGTATTCAATAATATCTTTGGATTACTTTATAATTTTTGTAATCCGCAACAGTTACCATTCCTTACCCAGCTAGCCTGATCTCATGACAATTGGTTCAGGTTCATAAACTATAATAAGACACTCAAATTAACATTGTGGCAAGTTTTAATTCCCTGTTTTTTTAAAAAAAAATGTAAGTCTTGATACTTAAAGGGCCCTTTTATCAAGTTGAAATACAGACGGCATATTGGCAACAAGTCTGTATATAGGGAAGGCGTAATTATATTGTAGTCTAGATATAAAATTGGTATTTAAGAGAGGTTTACTATACTGTACTTCAAACATATTTCAAATTTCCAGTGTCTTTAAGTACAAACTACAGAAACATACTAATCGACCCTTTTCAATCTGTTTTCTGACAGATAATACCGCTGTAAAATCATCAAATAAATTTCAACATCAATTTTATAAACTATCATACTTGAAGTACATAGATGAAGATGATTTTAAAGATACGAACAAGTTGTGATACGAATACGTTTCAATCAGTATGCATCCTGTCGTAGGAGAAATCTTTAAGCACATTAATTATGATGTTATCGATAGCATTTTCAATGACGGGGTCTTGGTTAAAACATGTTTATTAAGCTTACAAGAGTCATCCAACAAAGAGCTTCTGACAGCGTTACGTCAACGCGTTACCAGTAAATCATTCTAATATCAGGCTATCAGATATGAACCGCTTTGATCAGATCAAAGATATTGTAAACATTCTAATGGATCGCATATCAGTCATCGAAACTCCAATTTACTCTTTAATAAATGAATCAAATACAAACCTTTGGGAGTTGATAAGATATTTTGTCTAATGACTTGCAATGTATGTTTTATCTTTTGCAAAATATCATCAAATTTATCAGATGCGGCCGCCTTATATAAGTTTCTATTTATTTCTTCAGTTTCTTCCGCATTTACAATTTCGAAATCAAATAGACGTACATACGCCCACTATTTTAACCTGTCAAACCCGACGTATATATATTGTGTACCAATTGTCTATATCAGGCCAGCTAACTTCTTTGCGATCTTTTTCTCGTTTTTTCCATCGATAGAAAGTTATAAGAATGGAATACAGGAGATGTCACATTCAATAAATACTTTTTCACATTTATATATATCTACATCCAGCTCGGCTAATACCGGTATTCACATAGAACAGTGTGTGTCCACAAAACAACACACAAAGCTCACACTAACAACAGGTTTGAATAACTTAATATATCAGAGATGAAAGCTTGTAATTGACACTCTTCGTTTTAATAGTATTTATGACTGAAATAGGTGTGTTAAATTTTTTAAAATATTTTTTTTATATTGCGTGTAAGTGTTTCCACCAGGAAGTAATAATACAATTCCCGAAGTGATATTGTGATAACAGGATATAACCGTGTATCAGGTCTTCTTTCTAATCTTGTCTTATGTGTTCTGAAAGAGATTAAAATAAATGTACAATTAAACAAATAAATTAATCTGTGTTTGTTAAGTTAAGTTTACGATGAAAAGTGCTTTTTGTCAGCATGACATTTCAATGACGATGTTAGTCCATTTCATAGAATTAATGCATTTCTGTGAATGTATTTCAAATCCAAATAAATGTTTTTGGAAAAAATAGAATCTTTTAAATAGTCGTAACATCATTTTTGGAACTCAAATTCAAAGACAGAGATGGCTTCATGTTCATGGCTTATCAGTATAAAGGTTGCCCATGATGAATATAACAATTCAGTATCTTATTTATCATTGACGAACATTTACAACATTGTAAAATCATTACGTTACGATAAGATCAAAGAATGTTTTGAAAATATTTAATATCAGAGGGATGATAAATTTCATACAGGGCAGAATTTAATCATCTAGAATCATATTTGCATCGATTAGATGTTAAACCTCTCTTAAATTGAACAACAATTTAGTTTCTTGTTTTATAATTCTTATGTACGAACACAAAGTTAAGACCATTTCTCAACAGTCGGTCGATTTTAATTTTTCTGCATACCAAAGAGCTTCCATTAACCTTCCACCTACGAGCATAGTTCCATTTTCCTTCAATTCAACGGTATAAATACAAATATTACGTGCACTCAGGTCAAAATCAGATGGCTATGCAAAAGCATAAACGAGAAATACAAAACAGTGGCCCAATATCGCTCACCAGAAAAGACCCTGAGAGAAAAACATCATGGGCCTATGTAAAATCAAGTGACCCGGGGTGGGGCAAACTTTTTCCCCAGGGCCAAAATATCTAAGCTTTAGGCTTTGCGATTTCTTACAAGTCCTTTTTTAATTTTTCTTTGTAGACATTATTATATAAAATAGAGTAAACCATCGGCCGGGACCAACTTTGACACGAGGGCCGTGATTTGAACAAACGTGGTAGAGGATCAATAGAAAATGCTATGTAAAAACTATCTAAGATCTAGGCAATTCGGTTTCGGACAAGAATAATTTTTAAAATGTTACTATATAAGCCCATACGAAGTAGAGTTAACTTTGGGGCCGAAACAATTTTTACCCCAGTGCCATAATTTGAACAAAGTTTATAGAGGTTCACCAGACAATGCTAGAGCTAATTAAGTTATTATACAAAGGGACAGGTAAGGTAGACTATATAATTATGCTAATTGCTGACCTACTTTTGGAGATCGGATTGGGAAACATAAATCAAAGTACTGAAAGCACATGGAACTGGAACAACTTGGCGGGTGTAGAAAAGCGTATGGAGTAGTGCTTTAGTCTTCAACAAAACTCATGCACAGACTATAGTTCGGTTCTTAAAACTCAGCCCAATACCTCTCCCTACAAAGAAATTCAATTATTGACTACTCTGCGGTGCCGAACAACAGCAGAACCTTCATAGCTTCGATTAAAGATTAATCATAATTTTACATCATTGTATTTTTTCTTGGTGCAGCAACTTACCTAATAAAAATGAATTAAACGCAAAATTAGTTAAACAATGATGTGGTAGTAATTTTAAATGGCACCTTGTATCAAACAGAATTAGCAATCAGTGAAATTAATCACCCCATTGGTATTACTGCGGGATTAGATTATTAAATAAAAGATAATACACAATTCAAATAGATAGCAAATGGGAGATTTTCACGGAGAATTTCTGTAGAGGGAATATTGTTACTTTGGTAACTTGAATTAACAAAAAGCACCTTCAAGAATAGATCAATGTTTGATAATATGACGGCAACATAGTTTATTGAACACGTAACTAATCAATAACAAAACGTTCTCTTTTGTATGGCTTCCCGATGCCACAAACATTACAATTATTTAAGACGTGAACTCATGCACAACAGACAACCATGAAACCGAATTGAAAAAAAGATTTCTGCCAATGGGAGAGGTTAATTATAAAATTATAAACAACAATTATTTTGAGGGTTATGATTAAACTATTCACAGTTCAAAGAAACTAATGTAAGTAATAAAGTGGTTAAAATGTTTTACTTAATCAAAGCAAGATGCTTATTAAACGTAATAAGCAAATATGTATTATAAACAATATACGCACTCAACTTCATAACATCACTTACTAATCTAAAATTGAAACATATGATTGTTTTTACAAATGAGGTACTTTACAAACCAAAAAAGATAGATAATTGACAACAGCATGAACCTACATATATACATGAACATTGTTGTGGCATATCTATTTTGTAGTCTCCTGAAGACATATAATTCATTTTTCAACAAAAAAGTTCCATGAATAATTTAACAAAAATAATCAGACGTACAATTGTTTTCTGATGCATTTGGATGGAAACTTTACACGTGTTTTTGTTCGTTGTCTGGGATTTTTATGCCAATTTGGCATGTAATATTCATCATTCAGAATATGATGCAAATATGATCTGGCAAAAAGATGCAAGGAGAAGTTAAAGCAGCTAATGTATATTCAATTATATTTATCCATCTCCTTCTTCAGTAAGCATTGGACTAGATGCTTTTTAAATTAAGGAATATTTCAACACACCATAAAGTCAGCCAATATAGCACAACATACTGTCTTACACCACAAGCATGCGACTCTTGGAATTTATATCTATAGTTATACACCCAGTTTTGTTTTGACAAAAACGTGACGCCATACATTCGCGTTGAAAAATAGTACCATCGGTTGTATAACTCTACCGATTGTAGTTATGATACAAGTTGGATATATTGCAGGATTATGTTCATTTTGAATAATTACAGTGTAATGGCATTTCGAACTGTAAAACTATTGAGTTTAATAATTCAGTATTCATCCGCACAAAAGTTTCATTCATAGTACGCTTCGCTGCTATATACATGGGAATCGCTAAAAGACACTAGCAGGGCGAGGACATCAGTTAACCGTAACTCCGCCTACCAAAACGTCTTCATTTCACTGAGCCAAAACTGACTATTTTGAGGAAATTATTAGTCCAAACAATATATACATTTGAGTTTGAAAAATGGTGCCTAGTGTTGGTTGAGCTTTTTGGTATTATCTAATGCAGATCTACCAGATATTATGAATTACATTTTAACTTTTGCTTCTGACAGTACTCTCAGTACTTTGATTGAACAATTTACAAGCTTGTAAATTGTTTTTGTTGTTCGGTACGAACACAAGTTATGACCATTTCCCAACAGTCGATCGGATTTAATGTTCCTGCATACTGAAAAACTTCCATTAACCTTCCGCCTACGAACACAGATCTAATTGTTCAATTCAATGGAATACACACAATCATCTACCTCAGATTACTACAGTATTTATCATTAGTACATTTCAAGGTAAGATGACCTTAGTCACGTGCTTTCAGATGGCATGGGAACAACAATTCCATGGCGAGTGTAGAAAAGCGTAATACGGTCTGCATAAAAATTCATGCGCGAAATATCGTTCGGTTTCCAAAACTCAGCATGATATCTCACTTTACAAAGACATTCAATTTTTGACTGCTTTATAGTTCCGAACAACAGCAGAACCTTCAGTGCTTTGATTTTAGAAAAAAGCCCGTATTGTATTTTACTATTTTTGACCACTTGCTACTAAAACATTATCATAGGTTATAAGAACGGCGCGAAAAGAAAACACTAACGTTACATAAGAAAACAATCCTTAAAACTGATTCAATGTATTAAGTTACAGACAGAAATAGAAATGAGAAAATTACAACCGAGGAGTTCATAGTTATATCATGACAGCTGTTCACAAAATATGTCATGACAAGTTTCTTTATCATATATAGGAACGTATAAAAGCATGTAATATTACAATGTACAACTGGAAGATATGTATTACTCAGTGCAGGTACTACATACACGTATTATATGTATATTTAATTGACGTATTTATTACATATAAACAGTGGTATATTACGTCAAATAGTCAATACCCCTCCGTATATTTAGCAAAAACAACTCTGGAATATGCATGTTCATCCTATTCCGTGTTGTTCGTCAACACTTAAACCAACTAGAAAGGGTATAATCACTATTCAATAAATGGTTAAAATACAAAATGTCAATAAGTTTAAGCCGACTTTATGATTTAGAATTATAGCGTACAAATTTCCATTCATAGTATATATTCTAAAGCTATTAGATTTCCGACATCGAGAATTTGTCTTCAAGAAATAATTTCAAATACAAACCGCATTTTATTAAATATGCAAATTCTACAATTGAATTATACTGCACTTTCATTGTACTGCACTACAGTTACAAAGATATATGAATGCAAACTTCTGATTTATTTTGCCAGAGATAGAAAATTGAAGCTATTTACTTCAGTCAGTCGTATGTAAATTTTCACTTAAGATATAGTATATGAGAAAGTAACACAAGAGATTAAAATATACTCAGACGAACTCATGTTCATATTATATCAAGTGGCAAAGTTTTAGGTTATTCCTTCTCCCTAAGAAATAATTTGTATGTATGCACATCAAGGCAATGTCCCTTGGATTTTGGTTTCTGATGTTTGGTTTATGTGTGGTGAAATTATTCCGTTACATTTTTCTTTTATCTAATTATATTTTTTCCTGCTTTTCCTTTCGCTTACATGTATTATTTGTCTGAAGTTAAATTTTATACAGATTTGAAAAGTTAGAACATTTTTTTATTTATGTTTTCCATAAACATACCATAACGAATTTTATCACATACCCGTGCCGTTTTGCCGTGCCATAAAAACGATATGGCACGACCGTGCATTAAATATGTAAATGACGTCACGTCATGAACTTGATGAAGCATAGAAATTGATTGGAAATTATAACTTCACAGGAGTAATGTAGAATTGATTTTAACAATTTGAGTAAGCAAAGATACTGTTTACATCGTTCGATGTGTTCACACATCTATTATTTATGATGTTTCATAATGTAACTATTTTTGTGCTCCTGATTAAAAAGCCGTATTACGCATGTGTCACTATTTTGTTATTAGTAGCAATGCCAAACAAGTATGTTGATTTTCGCCGTATTTTCAAGGTATCTGATAAAAATAATATTAAATTCGTATAGATTCCGTCTGTAATCCGTTGAACTCGTTGAATAAAACAGTATGAAGCTCGCCAAAGCCTCGCTTCATACTGTTTCATACAACTCGTTTAATAAATTCAATACGGAATCCACACTCATTTAATATCCTCTATTTCTGTGAAATTCTTTATTTTAAACTTACCATTTGCAGCAACAATAAGAGGATATTTAAATGCATTAAAATATTACGTCGGAACCGTTGTCAAAATACTAGTTATTTTCTTTATCATATTTGGTTACACATGATGTAGCGGCACAATCTTCCAGCCATTGTGTAGTTTGATAATAAACTTTCTATGAATAAAGTACGTGTTTAAGTGGAACTGTTAATGTCACTAGTGAAATATTTCATGTAACAAATACTTCAATAATGAGGTTATTTAGACACATTATACTGGTAGCTATTAAGTATCGTACTAGGTAAAGGCCTTACTTTCACTACTATATCTACTTTCGCAGACTGATGATATATTTTAGTATAGTTACACTCTTACTGTCATTGTAATGTCTTATCGTAAACAGTATAATTATCATTTTGTACTTAAGCTGAAACAGTTTGTGTTACTACAGTGACTGCTTTTTGTAATGTTATACCACTTGCCATATTCTTGTACTGAACACTGAGTGAAATGATTGCCGAAAACAAGATTGTGAAGAGGAGTGAGGTTCGTGAATTATAATAACAAGCACGTTAAAAATTGTGCATGTCAACATAAAACACTGCACAAAACAAATATTTCTTACGCTGTTGTATTCAGTATGAGACATAATAACACCTGTTAACCAGCATATCAACCAAACACTTCACTGATATTTCATAAAAAGAAATACTGTACATTTATACTTCACAATATTTTCTTTAATTGATGCTAATTGATACTAGAATTGTTCTGCGAAATACGAATAAAATGCCGCAGACATTTTAATACTTACTGACTAAATATAGACATGTGAATACGCAGAACCGTCACCTTTTTTTTCATCCACCCATTTGACATCAGACGAATCCCATTACGCACTGTCAATGCTCCTCTCTTGCCATTTGGTTTGTCATTAGTTTTGTGTCTGTTAATTTTTACCAAGAACATGATTGGCAGTGTGTCCCTTTCCCGTCAAGACGATTCTATATAATGCATTTCCATAGCTGCAAAACTGACTTCATTGTACTGCAGCAGCACTGTTTTGAATTGCGATCATTGTTGAGAATGTTTACATCAGATTCTAAAGTTTGTTTGTGTTCCATTTAACATTTAAGCAAAGCGCATTTAAATAGTACATACATTAAATTGTCGTTAAGCCAAAAGGCATACATATGGTTCCAGAGTATAAGACAATGAAACACTAGAACAATATAGGATATGGACAACATAAAACCAAGGCAAGCGTGACTAATACCAATCATGTCACAATAACATATTTAGTTGTCTCATATGTAAATGTGCTTCTCATATATATGTAATGTAACGACGTTTAACACAGCTGTAAGGCAACGAATATTGAACAATGAATAAATATTGCCTGCATGTCAAGAAACAATTATCGGTAACATTGCGATCTTGATAGTCTCAATAAATAAGCAGTTCATGGTCGTAATAGTATTATGACAAAGGACAGTTTTATTTCAATATAATTACAAACATTATTTCAACTTGATTGATAAGGGCATGCATGTCATTTATGTCAGTTCTTTCACGGTCTGTAAAGTGACGCATTAATTTAAGTGGTAGTAATATCGGGTGTAAGCAGTTCGTTACAGAAGCAAGATGTTCTCTTTTTTTCACTCTTGGCTTCCCAAGTCAGCAGGCACACTGTATCAATATAATATTTTAACGCCAAAGATCGTACTTTGCATGATGATATTCACGGCTCATTTGTAAACTTCAACTAACCAGCATTTGATATCATCAATTCATTTAATAGATTTTAAGATACCATTAATGCTAGTTTCCCACTGTCGTGCGATCTGCTACAAACGATTAGTCTTTCTTGTTTAATCGTGGAATGTTTTTGAAAGTACAAGTTTGGATACGAGGGTTAATGTGAGTTGATACATTCAGATACGATTCGATCGCGATTTGATCACTTCATGTGTCACGATCTGTTATGGCTTGGTTTCCCGTTCAGATACGGTCACTTACGTTCCGATAGGTTTGTTTTTATAGAGTCCACGATTTTATCGATCGGTAAATATACATCCCGATTGAGTATGGACATCGATGTTTCTTCAACTTTTACATAGTACACTACAACGCTCAACAGTAAATAATTAAAGATGATGACCAAGACCGGTCCCTATCACCAAGACTTGGAAACCCGATGGAATACGATCTGACGCGTTTTGTGACGATCAAATACGATCCTCTAAGATATTCCCGATTGAAATTTGATCGTGTTAATCGTAGACTTTTGTTGAACCGTTCAAAAAGATTCTACAATTAACACGATTGACAGGACTGACCGCAATGTCCAATAAGCTCTGATAAGACCAACACGATTGGTCCATGATTAAGATCACGATTTCAATCGTGATGCGAATCGTGATAATAGGAACCCAGCATAAGTAGCGACTTCATGTAATATGTACAGTTGGATGTAATAAAACACGTATTGTATATTGTGATCAAGTTGGTAATGTAAGTTCATGTCTTCACTTTCGTGTTCTCATAATATTCACTGAATAAAATTAATTGGCACATTTAAATGCATCAAATTACTAAGTATTTAAAAGCATACTGTAGTCATATCTCAATATTTATAAAAAATAGTTTCCAATGTCTTAAATGTTCATGCATATAATACACATATAAAACGATTAAGTGTCTTATGACATGAAATCATGATGTTTAGTCATGTACAATGGAACCAAATATGGAACTAATACTGTCGTAGATTGTCTTCAAGCATTAATTTTACCAATTCATCAATAAACGATCCGATGGTTAACTTTAATATGTATGAACAATAAGCGAACATATCTAAGAGACTAAACAGTATTACAAATATACAAGTCACGACCAGCCTTGTACATAAATGTGTTGAAATCATATCCATCAAAACAATGTCCCCTAAGGTTTTACCCCTGGAGCACTCTCATACCGCTGCTCTTCTCGTCTCTTATAGACGCCTTCTAATATAAAACAATTACCATTTAACTAAGACTAACCAACCCACTTGTGCATGTCATATTGTATGTTGTTTTGGTTTTAACTTCCTGTTTATTCTTAATCAGAAATTCATAAGGTTAATCGGTATATTACAATCCTTCTCTGATGTCAATATTCTCCCTTTTACTCTTAACGTGAGCGCAATTTTGCCGTATTTGAGTGTGATATAAACAATCAGGAAAACGAATAAATCAGCGCCTCAATCAAATTCAAACTTAATGTTCTAGGTAACGTCGTACCAACAGTCAAGAACTTAACGCGACTTTTCGAACTTAACCGAGGGCAAACTTCAACCTGCCGTAAGTTAGCTGAACAGCTTTATCGTATGTGAAATAGTCAGATTTCGGTCGGGTTTGGAATTCACATAGTTGAAAGACTAGTGATTTCAGGTATATAACAAAACCTATACATCCAAATTTCAAGTTAACCATTTGATATTATTTATTTCTAATTACTTTTGTCATTGTGTTGGAAAAACAGAAAATTAGTTAGTAAATGCGTTTCATCTATGTAACAAGATTTTGATATATCCGGTTCAAAATGCAAATTGCCTGTCAAACGACATTTAAGAACAAACTAAATCGTATAACAATTTTACGTGTTCTCCAACTCCCAAGTTATGAAATGGAAAAATAGAATAGTGTGATCTCGCAGCCTTTGGGTTCAACAGAAACACAATACAAAATAACTCATTTAAAAGAAAAAGATTTATCAATTAGAAATAATGAACATTTTCAAAACAAATACTTTTTTAAGAGCATACTTTCAATTACTATTTGTTTTGAAGTACATGATGTGTGAATAACGTTTTAACTGATATAAGTGAATATTTTGGTTATAATTAATATACAAGACATGTGGCGACAATATAGAATTACTTTGAGCTGATAATTATACTCCGACAAGCGAAGTTCTTTTGGGGATATACTAGAATCATCTTGTCCGTTAAATGTGCTAGCGTCCTCCTTGTTCTATAAATATGTTGTCCTTGGTTGGATTTTAAAAATAATTGGCGGAAATGTTCATAAATACAAGGCAATGTGTCCCGTGAAGACCAAGTTCCCTACCTCCAATGTCAAGGTCACACATATTAGAGGTAAAATATTGGTCCATGAGTTATTTTTCGTTTCTTCTTTGATACTTAGTATTGATAGTTTTCGAAGAAACTTGGCAAAATATTCACCATTGTGTGGCGATGAGTCATTCGAAAGACAAAGTGCGATACCTCTAAGGTCAAGGTCACACATGTGACGGTGTGTCATGCCTGAGACAAAGGGTAAAACTGCCTCTCAAAAGAAAACAAGTTTGCATCTTTGATTAAAAGCCAATACCATCATACCTCAGATTTTAAACATTCCCTGTCACAGCGGCGTGTAGGGGTATTCGTCACTCCTGTGACAAAGCTCTAGTTTTCTATGCAACCATTTTCATATAAATACACTTTACATGCTCTGATCAACGAGTACATGTATGGCTATTTTTGCAGTTTCATCATTTAGCTTGAAAACAAAAACATCATTAACAACAACAAATTTTCTATCTATAACACATCAGAAATCAACATTATCAATATTATAACCATCGGCATCTTCAGTATCATTATCAATGATGTCATCAATGTCCTTAGATGAATCATCAAAACAAACACCGGCAATTGCGTAATTATCGTCACTCTCATTATCATTCCCATATGAATATTTGAAAAAGTAATCATTGACACAAACTATTGATACAAAACAGGTTGTAACGTACAAAACACTCTGAACGGAACAAGCGCTTTAGGACTTATCGTGATTTAAAAATAAACATACCAGTAAAAACACAATACACTAATGTTGTTTGCAATCATCTAAGCTTGTGTAAGACGAGGATGAGTATTTATATGGGTAAGCACTTTGGGAGTACCCACTTGACAAACTGATCGCCGTACAAAACTAAAGACGATGTTTAGAATCGACGATTAGCCCGTAAACAAAATACAAAGAGGAATTGCGCAGTGTATAGACATGTTACAAGCTATTTCAGTAACCGCTGTAACCAAGTTGTTTAATTGTTCATCAGGAAGACTTAGTAGATTTATCGATATACCGTTATCACATATACATGGTCTACAAGCCACACAGGTGCTCTTACGATTTACTACAATACTAACAACACATTAATCACGAGGAACAGCTGTTCCTGAAGAAAACTTGCTACTGTTACTTATCAGTATGAGAATTATACTTAAAATCTACACAACCACAGCAACAGGAGAATATAAAAAAGGTTAAATCATTCCTGTGACGTCATCCTTTTGTTCTCACTGTCCAATATTTTTACGGATGGACAACTCTCAATGGGCATCCGTCCGTTATTTTTGTAATATTGGAGTGTAGTCGACATATTGGACTGCTACTCAAATTTGGACACTGAGAACCTGAAATGTTATCCAGGTAACAACAATAGGCCCAAAAAACGTAATCCGAGCCTCGTTCATAGACCGCTGTGTATATATATATATATATATACATTATATATTAATATTATATACATGTACATATACAGCGGTCTATGAACGAGGCTCGGGTAATAATTTTTGGGGCCTACTGTTACTTTATGGATAAAATTCAAGGTCCCGGTGCTGAAAACGACGCATGCGTAAGATTTTCGAATGCTTTAATGATTCGAAAATAAATTTATCTCCTTATCCAAGTCTTGTTTTAATTAAGATTTTAACGAAAATGAAGCAGTACTGTATTACTCGTATTTACTAATTGGCTGTAATATCAACAGCCCGATTAGCTCAGTTGGTAGAGCATCTCACATGCTAGAAGGAGGACGCGGGTTCGAGCACCGCATCATGTACATTATTTTCCTCCAATTACAAATATTAAATATATTAAGAAACATAGCATCAATTGAGTAAATTTTATAACATTCAATATACACACATTTTTCAATACAATCCATACCTTGAAAATTAAGCATTTGATATTACAAATCAAATCAAACAAAGTATTACACGGAAATCCCACATTATTCACACAATCTTCCACATTGCACTGTTTTACAAACCATTTAGAATTTTAAATGAAAGGCCATCCCAATGGTCTGAATCGGTGCAAACAGGTTTTGATTAAAATGTACATTTCTCGTGCTACCCGAGCAGTGTGATTGAAAGGGTGTTGATTTAAAGGTATCCGTCGTGTAGGCTTTTAAACAGTTAAATTCACACGCAATTTTATCTACTTATGCAAAAAAATGAATCCCAACTACTTGTTCAAAGCCAATAACCTTCTTTAATGACTTTTAGTGAGCAATTTCGTTTTAGTGTAGCCAAGGACTTATATACATGTATATTTATGTATGTATATAAGTCCTTGGTGTAGCATAAAAAATAGGAAGCAAAATCAATAAGAATGACTTGATTTTGATTAGGAAATAGAATGAGTAATTCGACGAGGTACATTTAAAAATTATAAATTGTCACGGTCAATGAATTGTGTAAATCCTTTCGAAATGATTTAAGTTACATATAAACCTCAAACTGTCCATTATGTAAAATATTGGAGTGTCTTCGGCGCTACGCGCCTCAAACACTCCAATATTTTACATAATGGACAGTTTTCGGCTTATATCTATCACGTAAAAACTATCAGCAAAAAAATCATACTTAAAGAAAAACAAACAATTAGAAGAATATCCGAAAACAAATGTCAAGTACCCTTCGTACAAGCATACTATTGGCGTATTACACAAACAAAACTGTTGAAAGGATCTGGGAGTGACATACTCAGTCACATGATTTGAATAAAAACATTTGTAGTGTTCAGACATAGATATATCAGTTGTGAGTAATTATATCAGTAACAGGGTAATTGCCATATTCAGAACTCAATTTTCAACAAAAAACTAATGATATCAAAATAGATTATATACTAAATAAAACTAATTTTATTATGGAAGTCGAACAATACACTTCATTACGCATGTCATAGTAAATTAAACCAAGCATGAAAGTAAGAAATCACCTTGTTTCGTTCTTCGTTGATATACTTTTATATATTGTTTAATGGTTTGTTATAAATTACCACATTATGAACAAGGAAAACACTTTTCAACATAAAGAGTTTTCATGATCTCATGATAAATACAAAACGGGAACTATATGAACAGTAAACATTGTTTGATTTTATTGGCCTGGTGTTTATTTGCATTCATGACAACTTCATTTCATATTGGGCCTGTGTGAGTGTTTTTTTATCATGAATGTATCGTACGACTCTTATGAAAGTAATTTCGTTATCATTATTACACAATGCAAAACTCAGAGATCCGTATATGTATCGCTGGTATTAAACTTTATCAGGAAGTGGCTGATTTGATAAAATCACGAAGTACATCAGCTGGTATTAAATTTTACAGAATACCACATTTGTGTAATGATTTAGTTCATTCATGGATCAAGCAGCTAGTACTGTAAAACTAGAACGAGCATTATACACACAAGACAATATGGAAATAACTATATTTGTAGTTGGTATTATACTTTATCATAACTGACATGTTGTTTAGCAAACGCATGCAGTATATACTTTCATTTTAGATACAATGAAGGAAAACGAGAATCCCACTACTCAATATTTACATCAGACTAACATGTCTAGACATTTATCTTTAGTGATATGTTATGCCTTTACTAAACCTATCGTTAATGCGTCTGTAATTTGAATTTAATGGTTGAACTAGCGACAAGTGTCAATTATGTAACTACATTTAGTATGTCAAACTTCAGTCTGTGAATGCAAATACGGATGATCGATATGTCTTTATTTTTTATGCTTACAAAAAAAGAAAAACGTTGCCATGGTATAAATAAAACTTTTATATTTACTTCCATGACCAGGGTAAGGGTTTGATGGATGTCTACAATACCATATAATATGATGCCATAAGATGGTAACATGATAGTAATCTATACAACAAAAGATAATATGCATAGGTACTGTCTAAATTGATTGAATAACGTGCTTGACTACCAATCGTAAGGTCGTGGATTCGAATCTCGACACTCCCCTTCCATATTTCGGGACGTTTTTTCCGTGTCCTATTCCAAACTACCGAGCCAGGACTATAGTAAGAAAATCACAGAAAACTGAACAATTCTTCACACAAGGCACGATAAAAAACTATTCGAAATAAGAATAGGGACATACACGTAATTCCTGGTTCTTTTGTATATTCTATCCCCTCTCTCTGGGGCTACTATAAAAGCACCATATCTGTCGAATGGGTTGTTAAACAACAAATAACTTACTTGATTTGGAAAAATTGAAATGCTAATTTGTGTCAAGAATAACATGTACATAATTATTATTGACCGTTTAAGTGCATTATCATCTAACCATTTGTTATATCCTCAAACGCGTTTTATATATCATAGTAATACTTATAATCACGCATACAGGACACGCTCTTTACATAATTATAACTGTTACGGTGCGCACATGTCACAATACCCGCGTTGACCTAACCCAGCATTAAAATATATTCAGTGATTAAATTGTGTATGTTCTTCAAAACCCTGACGTGGAATAAGTGAAACAAGAAACAGACAAAAAAATCCGATGTCTGAAATGTAGGTATTAGTATCAATAAGATGGAATCATGAGATGTTACCTGGCATGTTCTGAAAAGGATATTGGTATTGCAATTGTGATAATATGATATCTAAGCATTGTCAGCTGTCAGGTAAGTGCCAAGTAAATTCTGAACGTAGACAGACATTTTGTTAACAATCTAAGTGGGCAGCCAAATCACCCAGACAAACTTTATTTTTTGTAGTAACTACTTAATCGCTTCTTAGGTAATACTGATCTCAATACTAGTATGTCAGTTGTGCTCTATAACAAGCCTTGGTTGAACGTAGTTGCAGGTTTTATTTTCGTATTCATCGTATTCAAATAATTTGAACATTGCTTTGGAACTAAAACTAATAAGTGAGATAATCCGGCAGTAAGTATTTATTAGCTCCCCGATATCTTTCAATATGTTTTCCTGATTTTGTTAACGTTTACAATTATTTTGTTATTTTTCTTTTCAAATAGTTCAAAATCAATTGCATTTGTATTTACGTTGGCTGTAACGATACCTGCTTATTTGCATTTCGTAAGAGCATGTTTTAGTATATTTTATATAAAATATGAGCTGCTTCATGTATTTTAATACGTGCGATATAGAAAAACAATAAGCCCAATTGGTGTTATGTAAGTATGAGTTTGAAAGAGAATATTGCAAAATAATATATAGAAATATATCTTAAAGTTTTAGATAGTCTGACATGTTTGGCACTGTATCATAAATTGCAAAATATTTTGACATACATAAACATGTCTAATAAACTGTCCAGAGATACCAAATTTGAACTCATTGTCCAGCAATTTGGGTAAAAAATATATTGTTCAATTTTTTGGTCAGCAATGTTATTGTATACATAATAGATCCCATTTGTAAATGCTTAGGTATCACGAAAACTATTGTAATAAGCTATAAAACATACTAAATATCACTGTCCTCTGTGGCCCAGTTGGTAAATGATAAGGTTAGTGTATCTTGAGGACATCTGATGTTGGACATCTTTTATTTATTTTCAACTTTATTCATTTATTTTATAAAAGTGAACTTTATATCAAATCGAAAAGAAAATAATGTTTAAAGTGTTTTGTTTTATTTAAATTGTTCCATGAAATTAACAAAAATATAACAACCTCACATCGGTAATTAGCATTTAATATATATTAAGTTAATTGTGGAGTAATTATATATATAATATGTAGAAACCGGTTTAGGTGTTTAGTATATTATA
Organism: Lutraria lutraria; assembly: GCA_964023205.1. Lineage (NCBI taxonomy): Eukaryota > Metazoa > Mollusca > Bivalvia > Venerida > Mactridae > Lutraria > Lutraria lutraria. Next base: position 6,662,372 of record OZ026845.1, read on the forward strand.
GTATTCCAAATTACTTTTGTAATCGTGATGCCATGCAATAAAATGTATAAATGAAATACTGAAATTGAGAAATACACCAGAGAACAATTTTTTTCATTCCCTTTTCTTTTTTTGAAATATAAAAATGTATTATTCAGCGTGTATACATACACGTAACAACAATAAATATATTATAAAAACATGTTTATAATGATTTAAAAAGAAAGTGCTATTGACTGAGTTCGAACCATTCACATCTGCTTCAATTTGTAATTATGACATGTATGTACATGCTGCCTTATCCAATACACCATGAATCTGGTTCAGGTGAAATATAAACTGTGTTGTGTATTCCTTTTTTTTCACACCTATTTCATAAATGTAAGAATATACATCAGTTCAATAAAATAGCAATGGGTATTAAAGACATGTGTAAGCATGTTTTTGCCTTAAACTTTTTACATCTTAAGCAACAGTTAAATTAAAAAGAACAACATAACAAATACTAAACATTATTAAATTAAAGTACATTATAATGTTAGGAATAACAATAATCATCTATGAGTTTCAAATTAGCTGGATAATTAGAATATTCTGTTTACTACGCATTTAGGTTCAAACATAAACAAAATCACAAACGGTACAGGTGGAATCCAAACAACGAATAATAGTGTTAGTGAATGGTTTTAAAACACGTTAATTTCTAAGAGCCTGTAAGAAAATATTTTGTGAAAAATATCGCACATGATTTAACTTATAATGAGCGTTTGTATACATTCTTGTTTAATTAAGAATCTCAGACACATTTCTGTATTCTAGGCCAATTGAATCTATGTGTATTCTGACCCACTTCCTACTCCTCCGTACTAAATACTAGTATTTTCCGTAAGTTACATCTCAAGGAAGGAACGGCCAAATGAGATCAGATATGGGTCTCTTCTGTACCATTTTGGGGGTACATTCAAATGTCACAAACTTGCGAGGTCTTTAGTACACTGACAGTAATACTAATTTTAAGGCATATTGTGGCTTTAAGACAATGAAAGTCAAAATAAAATGTACAATACGACTCGCAATCTGAAAATAATATGAAATCATTTTCTTCATATCTAGAGCTACGAAATCACATTTTTGAAGTTTTGATATTCATTCAGAATCCTAAAATTCGGTAGCAAAGAATGAGGCATACGATGCATTTAGTTATTACCTATGTTGAAAATTTCATACAATAAGTAAAATCCATGATAGATTTAACTTAAAATTCAACTTCATCACCGAAATCCCCGAGACGGCAAATTGAACTCATATAAATTCCAAATTTCAAATAAGGATTCGCTGAATTTAAAGAAACGATTTTTTAAATCGCAAGTTATCTAGTAGTACCATGAATTCGGTTCGGAATGTACAACTCTAGTAATTGGCTAGTTAGTTCTCATAATTTATTTTAGCTTCACTTCTTTAGTTTCAAGTCTGTTTGCTTTAACCTTTGTGATTTTCTTCTTAATAAGAACTGCGAACTGCGTTCATACTTTATGCAACCTATGATTCTAATCAAAGCAAAATTCTAATTGATATCGTCAATATCAGCACCTTCGTATGCATTTTCATGAACAACGCAATTATCACCATTGTTTTTAACGCCAGTACACATATTATTATCATTAGTTGATCATTAAAAAAACAATTTCGAAATTAAAACTATGAATTCCAGTGAATACCTGGTACAAATCACTTCAACAGAAATAATTAAAGTGCGTTTTAATACTTTATTTTGTTATTAAACCTATTAGCATAAGGGTGGAGCATTAAAATAAGTAGTGTTAACATTACATGCATACCCCGTGTAAAGCAACATACCGCTCCAAGTGAATTATTTGAAATCGTAATATGCCTTTTAGCTAGATAAGAAATAGTGTAAAGTGAATTGCGGTTAACAGCTGTTTACACGGTACTGTTCAGTTAGGATGATGTGATAGTGACGTTTCATTTTATGTGTACACAACATTTTACAACCATTGCATGAACCATAGGCACTCGATTTCGTGATTTTTTATACGTTTACAGTCGTTATTTTTCAATTTCATACATCAAACAACTCGAAGCTGTCGAAAGAAAAATCTTCATTTTTTCCCTTATTAAGTGTATAAATACTCCAAGGTAGTGAACTTGCCATCTTTACGATTGACGGGTAGTGACGAAAACAAGCGTGGGTCCCGGCTTTCCTTCTAATCTGCACATGCTTTCCGGGAACCTTGCTTTCGTTGTAGTGTTCCCCAACTTTAAACGTTTTGACAGCTTTTACAAGGAAAGCCGGGACCCAGGCTTATTTTCATCACTACCGTCAAACGAAAAGATGGCGAGTTCACTACCTTGTAGTATTTTATACACTCAATAAGGGAAAAAATGGAGATTTTTCTTTCGACAGCTATGCGTTGTTTGATGAGTGAAATTAAAAAATAACGTCTGTAAACGTATAAAAATCACGGAATCGAGTGCCTATGGCATGAACGGGTAAAATGGGTTTATAAGAAACGAACATAGTATTGTAGTTTATTTGAAATTGTAGTTGTCATTTTGGCATAAGTATTTCGTACAAACTTATCTGAGGGCTAACTAGCTAAATGTGGCTGAAAATAGATCGACTTTTAATAGCGAACCAATCGTAATTACCAGAATTCCGACAAAATGTATAAACAGACTATTCTTATGTTTACTACAGGTAAAAGATTTTCAAAAAAGATATGCCAAACGATAAAAATTATAATAATATAAACACTTGATCTAGTATAATCCTTAAAAAACAAAGAAACAAAAAATATATAAAAATATGTAGAATTAGAAAAAAAATTGCAAAAAGATACTATCGCTGTTTCACACTGACATTTTCACAACAAATGTATCAACAGACAACATCGTTACCAACTGTGCTACGCCGCCAGTTGACGTATTTACCGAAATGTGTAAATTATATAGTCAGCTTACATGTCTACTGATAATTTGATAACGGGTTTACACTGTAAAAGTGGACTCGACCACTGCGTCACTCTACAGTTATCCTAACTGAGCAGTGCATGCTAATCTGGTACCCTATCAACTCACCTTCCGTACCCATGTAACAAAATATCCAACTGTACTGAAATGTAAAGGGGGGAAATGATACATTTCCTCGGTTTTGTATTAGAAGAACTGTACAAGATAAAAATCCTACCCTGGTCCAACTACAAATTCTACTTATCCCAAACCCATCAAACACACAGGGACAAACAAAAACAGAACTTAAACACAATTTCCCGGAGGGTATCGCCCGGTTTTATTATTAACACGCAAATACTCAATGACATGCTTTTCCTTGGGCGACCTTTGCTCTCATATTTAGCTGCAATTGTTACATTTACAGAATGAATAAAACCAAGCAATGTGCATGTATATCAAGATGAATTACAAATAACGAGATTTCAGTCAGTGATATATTACACAATAATGTTTGAATAAAGCTCTAGGCGTAAAAAGAAAACCATAAACACTTACACGGATATCAATAAGTAGACAGTATAATGAACTCCATGGATATACGGTTTGCAAAATTTAACACAACAAAGATTAAAAACCTAGAACCCACCATCGAGAAAGTCATTGGCTATCACGATCGTAAAACCAACCAATCAAAACTTCACGACGGAGCAAAATGAATATACGTATTTCGAAATTTTCAGAAAACGCTTGGCAGCACACTCCTTGGCTTATGAACATAACTATAACCGTTCGATCATAATTTTAGGGTCAATGTTTTGAGACTCAAAATAAATATAACTCTATTCTTACGAATCCAATTGCAAACATTTTTTTAACTCTTTTGACAAATACACAAAAGTGGACCGACTTTGCTTTTTTAACATAAATTTGGTCCGTCTTTATATATTATTTTTTATCTTGTTGATTAAAGTTCATCTGGCTGCATTTATCACGCCAAACTTCCCTTTAAGTTCTAGCTGGAATTACTTCAGATTAGCTGAAAAACTGTTGTAAATTTTCCAATCGACGTAATATTTCTTCATGATGTGTGGTGTATATAAACGAAACCATTAATATGTTGAAAGTGATAAATCCATTTCAAATTCGTTTCTACCCATTTATTGAGATTACCTAAACTCATTGTCGTCAGAAATTCTGTAGACAAAAAATGAAATGAAATTAATATTTCTTTGAGATAAATGGAAGCATAGAACGTGTAGTTCATCCGAAAGAGCAGTTGAAGTAGAATTCAGTATAATCTTATTTAATTCTATATTTCATATTCACATTTGAGATATTAAAGCAATAATAATTCTGTTGCGCTTTTGTCGAAAATAGTTCTCTATCAGAATTTGAATAGAAGTTTAATTCTAGCGATAATTTCATATGCTATTGTAGAAACAGCGGCGTCTAACAGACGTGCTTCAAGACAACATGTTTTGATTCATTTAGACGTTTATTTACATTAAACACTTTCAATAATAATGAGTAGACCTTTTGGAATTGCACTCATTAATACTGTAGTATTTTAGCATTGTATTTTCTGAAAACCTCTGCAAAATGTATGATACATATTTAACAACCACAATACTCGTAAATAGAAGACAATATTAAACTATGCATTGTCGAATGGTCAATATTGATTAGACAAAAGACAATATAGCACGACTTTGTCTCGATTGGGCTAAAATGATTAAGATCGGGAAAATCCAGTCCAATATACAAACATCACAAAACATAAGACAACGCAGCGTACAGAGAACATGACCAAATAATTCATATGTTCTATGTTGAATGCTTAGCAATATGTTTTATCTATCACTCCCACTAGTGTACAAAACAATGTATTTGTATAATGTATAAATGGAAATTAAAGACATAGAAGAATAGCGATCTCTGTAATATTTTTGCTGACACTCCTCAGGGATGCATAGTGGATATGAATAATGCATTTAAATGCGCCAATTAATTCAGTTTCAATGAATATTATGAGAACATTTAAATGAAAACCCGAATTTATATTTAATTTACCAACTGGATTACAATACTTATACTTAGCAAAATTTACGACTCCCAACTGTAAGTTACTATTTAATGTTCAATTTGCATGCCTAACGCGTTTAAAAATGATATCGAAATTATTAAATGCTAGGTACTTGAATTTTACCGCTTAGCTCTGAATATCATCATGCAAAGTAATATCTTCGGCGTCTAAGTGTTCTATAGTTTGTCTGCAGACTTGGAAAACTAAGAAGGCCGTACAAAATAAGAACACATTATGTTATAGCACATAAAAATGTACATGCTCGATGGGCACGAAATTAATCATATATTTCACTTCTGCTATATACATTATAGAGTTATCCTGGCTCACACCTCAAGTTTTACTACTGGGAATGGTTCGTTTAAACTTGAATATAGAACAAGACATTGTATCTGGAATAATTTTTGTAAAGGATATTTCCACAACAAAATGGAAACTATTGTGTTAATATCAAATGTCTGCTGGACGCCGAAATACAATTGCATACTAATAACTTTAAATAAGAAGACGTCGTGGGATATCCAGTGGGCAACATCAACGTTACTTCTAAAAATGAGTCATTCAATACCATAAAAGATTATTATAATCTAAAACAAATAACAATCCTGACTTGATCAATCAAGTTGACATTATTTTGCTAATAGTATATCGATATGTAAGCATTCCACTATAATGTTATTATGAAGATCACGCACCACGTCGACTATTTAGACCAATAAAGTCACCAATTATTGTTTCTTGACATGCAGGCAAAATACATCTATTGTTCAATATTCGAGACTTTACAACTGTATTTTTTTGTCAATGCGTTACGTGTATAAAATAATAAAATTGATATATGTGGCGTAATCGTAAATAATTGTGACATGATTGTTATAAGTCACGTATGTCTGGGTTCTATATAATCAATATAGACCTATAATTTTTCTCGTTCATTGTCTAATTCTTACTCTCGAACATAAATTACTCCCTTTGATTTACAGGTCAATTGAAATACTATTCAATAAATAATGACAAATGAAACATTCTAAATATGACTGAGAATTAAATACAGGACTTACAAAAAAGAAGAATCTGATAGCAAGTATGTACACACTTACGAAGAACTGTAGCAATTCTGAATAGTAATGCGACACATTGAAATAAGTTTTAAAGCCTTTGAGAATACATGATATTGAACCATTTTGACGGCATGGTAACAAAGTGCCAATCATTTCCTTTGGAAAGCAAAATGGTAACTGAAACAAAACATAAGACAAAGATTGTGACATCAGAAAAGAATTAACCATGTGCAATGGGAATCCTCAGAAGGTTCACATGTGCAAAATTGAATGCTCAATGTGACAGTTCTGCATGATTACGTATCAAACAGACAGTCTGTGACAGTAATTGAACAATTATAGTAGTCATTATGATCAATCTAACTGAATAAAGTAAAGTAAAAACGAACATAATTTCTAGTATTTGGATGATGTTCCGGTAAACCGGTTGCCTCGTCCTATATACTACTGATCACTCAAGAGTGTAGTATCTAAAATGTTTCTTGTTGATTTAATTACAAATTCGCACATGTTGAATGGAATTCATGAAAATTATGCATCTTTAAAATCATGTATTTGGCAAACATTTGATCAACGTGTAACATTTAAACTCAAAACGGACATAAAATAAGGGTTACACACTGTTTCAGCTTAACCATCATTTAAAGTACTGTTTACGATAAGCCATTAACTTAAAGATGGATGCCAGAATGCGATAATGAATTATATTATCAACCTGTGAAATCCAAATATAGTAAAGACAGTAATATGATTTAATTACAGGCTCTTTTATCCAGTAAGAAAAGTAATCGTTTAAAGCCCCATTAGCTTTCTACATTTAGTAATATATAACAATAAATGTGAAATATAAGAAATTATATATTATTTGCTCTAAACCATACTTACACAATTCCTTTATTTAGCTACATCTCATGTCCGACGCTTTTTCTTATTTATTGCAATACCAATGAAAAAAAAATACTTTGCTATATTTCTATTTGTACTTTGTGATTAAAAAAAAAAAAAATGGAATGTTTTTATTGCAAATAAAAGTCATTTTCACTGATAAGATATATTTCTAGGTAAAAAAGACCTACTTTAATTTTATTTCATTTTTGTAGTAACTACTTAATCGCTTCTTAGGTAATACTGATCTCAATACTAGTATGTCAGTTGTGCTCTATAACAAGCCATGGTTGAACGTAGTTGCAGGTTTTATTTTCGTATTCATCGTATTCAAATAATTTGAACATTGCTTTGGTACTAAAACTTATAAGTGAGATAATCCGGCAGTAAGTATTTATTAGCTCCCCGATATCTTTCAATATGGTTTTCTGATTTTGTTAACGTTTACAATTATTTTGTTATTTTTCTTTTCAAATAGTTCAAAATCAATTGCTTTTGTATTTACGTTGGCTATAACGATACCTGCTTATGTACATTTCGTAAGAGCATGTTTTAGTATATTTTATATAAAATATGAGCTGCTTCATGTATTTTAATACGTGCAATATAGAAAAAACAATAAACACAATTGGTGTTATGTAAGTATGAGTTTGTAAGAGAATATTGCAAAATAATATATAGAAATATATCTTAAAGTTTTAGATAGTCTGACATGTTTGGCACTGTATCATAAATTGCAAAATTATTTGACATACATAAACATGTCTAATAAACTGTCCAGAGATACCAAATTTGAACTCATTGTCCAGCAATTTGGGTAAACGATATATTGTTCAATTTTTTTTTATTTTCAACTTTATTCATTTCTTTAATAAAAGTGAACTTTCTATCATATCGATAAGAAAATAATGGTTAAAATGTTTTGTTTTATTTAAATTGTTCCATGAAATTAACAAAAATATAATAACCTCACATGGGTAATTAGCATTTATATATTAAGTTCATTGTGGAGTAATTAAATATAATATGTAGAAACCGATTTAAGTGTTTAGTATCCTATAGTATTCCAAATTATTTTTGTAATCGTGATGCCATGCAATAAAATGTATACATGAAATACTGAAATTGAGAAATACACCAGAGAACAATTTTTTTCATTCCCTTTTCTTTTTTGAAATATAAAAATGTATTATTCAGCGTGTATACATACACGTAACAAGAACAAACATATTTCAATAAATATATTATAAAAAAATGTCTATAATGATTTAAAAAGAAAGTGCTATTGACTGAGTTCGAACCACTCACACCTGCTTCAATTTGTAAAAATGACATGTATGTACCTGCTGCCTCATCCAATACACCATGAATCTGGTTCAGGCGAATTGCACTTAACTATGGATTTAAAATGATTTGATTTGGGCAATCAATTATTAAACAGTAATAACCAATTCAATGGTATCGACCAATATTCGACCTTCACTATAAGAAAATTGAACTATAAACTGTATTGTGTATTCTTTTATTTTCAAACCTATTTTATATTGTAAGAATATACATCAGTTCAATTAAATAGCAATGAGTATTAAAGTAATGTGTAAGTATTGTTTTGCCTTACATTTTTTACATCTTAAGCAACAGTTTAATTAAAAAGAACAACACAACAAACACTAAACATTATTAAATCAAACTACATGTATGTTATGAATAACAATAATCATCCAGGAGTTTCAAAATAGCTAGATAATTAGAATAGTCTGCTTACTAGGCATTTAGGTTCAAACATAAACAAATCACAAACGTTATAGGTGGAATCCAAACAACGAATAATAGTGTTAGTGAATGGTTTCAAAGCACGTTAATTTCCAAGAGCTTGTAATTAAGAAAACAGTTTGTGAAAAAAAAACATCGCACATGATTTAACTTATAATGAGCGTTTGTATACATTCTTGTTTAATTAAGATCCTCAGACACATTTCTGTATTCTAGGCCAATTGAAACTATGTGTGTTCTGACCTACTTCCTACTCTTCCTAACTTAAGGATTATGCCCTGTAATTCACTTCCGGTGAATTCGACAAACATCGACACAGTCGGCTATTCTCGGGAAGAAAACCGAAGCGCATTTCGGGATTGATCGGTTAGACTCGGGTCGAGTTATATTTAGTAAGAAATAGGATTTCCCAATAAGTCACGTGACAACTTGGAGTTTCGCATCATGGCGGCGCGCGTCAAGCGTAGAAAATTTACAAAGGAATCGAGTAAATGCAGCGCTTTAGGAGCGTTAAACTAATGTTTTATTACCACATATACAACATGAAATATGATTGTGATCGATTAGACATGTTGAGCAGTAAGTGTATTGCATTAATTGAAGAATATTCGGCGAATTGTGATCGCGATACGTGGAGACGAGGTCGTCGAATCAATATAAAAAAAATACCCACAGAATGAAGAAAACAGACATGTGATGCTTTGTCACAAATACCAAGTTATGTGCAGGTAAGTCATGATAAGAATAATGAATCATTCGTCTGCTTATCTCACTATATCCTACGACTCAGTATTTACTACACATTAAATAATTACTCGACACTTAGATACATGTATAAATTCTTGAATGAATAATTCTGAAATAAATAATGTAGTGATTAGCCTTACTAAATCAACTTTCTGGTAGGCTGATTTCATGAATGAATTTGGAAGGCTAACCTCTCAGACTGAGAGAGTTGGTCCAAATAAAAAGAAGTCTGTCTGTCCCAAACAGTCTAATAAGTTGAACTATATGTAGTGTTAGATGTAATTGTAGGGACTGACTTATGACAGGCACTTGAGTAGCTCAGTTGTTAGAGCTATGTACTAGTAAAGAAGGGGTTGACTTGTAGTTCAAGTCCCACCTCAGTTAGTCGTCCGCTGGGTTTAACACAGTAACGTGTCTTACTCTGTCTATTTCAATGTTAGTTTTTTTTTTCTACTTCTTTTTTTGAGATAATTTATAGCACATTCATTTGTTAGAATCACTTGAAGTTAATGTTTCACTGATGTTTTTTTTCAGCATTGATTGATGGCCTTGGTGGAACTGGTCATGTTAACAAATTAACATGCTGTCAGCACAGCACTAAACATAAAGCCAGTTCATTGAATCAATTTGCAGCTTATATGGAAAGGCAGGTGAGACATTTGTATTATTATTTAGCTTTTAATGAGGTACTGTTACCTGTAACATTTTCTAGGTATTATTTTACTATGTATGCTTTTAGGATATTGAGATACCTTAGCAGTGAAATTGGTGAAATATTTGTAATGTACTAATATACTTGTGCCATTTATGTTTTACATTATTTGTCTATTTTCAAAGACTTACAATACTTTTTAAAAGTTCAGAACTTCAGAACATTGTTCATGTCTTTGATTTTATATGATTACACAATACCTGATAACATGGTTACTTTTTAAAACATTACTTGAGCTATAAAGAATGTTATTCTTAATTTGCAGTTCTACATTGCCTTGGAAGAATCAAACAAACTGAAGAGTGTATGGATAATACCAGACCTTGGCATTGGACTTTAACTTGATGCATCACCATCTTTGAAGTAAGTATACTGTGGATGTACATAATTATGTGCTGACCTTTTTCCTAAGAAAAAGTCAAGCTATTGTGGTCAATGTGTCTTTGTAGGCATAGATGTTGAGGTGCAAGAACTTTAATGCTGCCTATGAGCTAAAAACTTCCTACACAGATAGAAGAAAGGTATGCTTGTTTGAACAGTTAATGTTCATAATCTAGCAATACCTGCTTGACTTGTGCAATAAACATGATTTGTACATAGTGATTGGCAAAAATATTTGGTTGAATCATTTGTTCAACAGTGTGCTGTTACTTATGAAAATACATTCTGAGCTAACTAAACTAACTTAACCTGCCATTTCAAGTGGTACAGCAATTAGGAATTCTTAGTTACCGGGTATTCAACATTTATACTCTCTAAGTATTGTAGTTCCCTCAATATAATAAAGCAGAACAAATATATGTACATTCATACAAATCATTTTCAACTTTTATTTGTGTTCAACTTGTCCTGTATAAAACCTTTTTCTTTTTGTTCTCAGGAAGCCAATCATCATGGAAAGGTTTGTCTAGCCTGTATCTTTGTAAGACAAGGCATGGCATGTCTTGTACTGTTGATACTACCTGACAGAAGCAAGGTTTCAACAATCTTACTTGTAAGTTTATCTTGTATTAAAAGAACTAGCATTAACAGTTATGACTAAGATTATGGTATTATCTAGGTGGAATTATTGTCAGCATTATTTTTATTGTTTTATTGCACATCATGTATACTCTTTCATGTGATGGAAGCCATCCATCTAGCTTATGGAAGGTACATGTAGATTGTTCTACCCAGATGACAGATCATGCATCACCATTAAAACTGGAGAGTCACCATAATACCTATATTGTGTCAATGTCACTTCAAATCCATTTAATATATTATTGATTATAAATAATCTTGCAATGGATTAGTCAGAATGTTATGAATTGTAACTAAGCATTAGCCTAATTAGGTTGACTGTTGAGTTTACTAATTGACATTTCTTGTTGATTTGTTTTTAGTTCTTGGATGACAGATGCCTCACATTATACAGTTGACTGCTATGGAAGTTCAGACTTGATCAGTGTTCAGTAAATATGTATTTCCTGAGGTACCCATCTCAGAGTCAGCGGACCATATAGCTGGTGAAGCCATTGCTTGAAAGGAAATGATTGTGAATGGAAATCAGCTGATGCTCTTCTTTTAAAGTGTGCCTTAGATATTCCCAATACTTGTATTGACATGTAAAAACACTGACTTTTATGAACACTTGAACTGTACTGTTTGTGGACCGCACAATACATTCACGACTAAGAATACTGAATAGTGAAGGACAACTTACTGTGTGTTAGAAACTGTAAATGAATATTAGAAACAAACATTTCATATTTAGTGAAGTATTTATATCTCAGATAGTTCTTTCATTTAGCTATGACTACATATTTTTTCCATTCAAAATTTTTTTTTCATGTTACAATACAATCTATTTTTAGTAACAATGACCTCAACATTGACCCAAGGGTCACTAAAAGCATTCCTGGATTTCTTTTTATTCTTCAGGAGAGACAAACCAGCCAATTTTGATAATAATATCTTAATGCTGACAGAGGTTATACTGGAAATTAATTCTCTTAAATGAATTAAGATGAGCCAAAGATGATAATTGTATACATGTACATACATCTTCTTTCTGATGAAATGATGTTAAATTATCACTCATGTGTGATATGTTTTATTTTATAAATGTCCCTTTATGTGCATTTTACCAAATAATGGACACATATTGTCAGTGTTAACCATGTTGTTTCATAATAATGTTCAATATTGTTTTTCTTTATTGAACTCGTAATTTACTGCTTTTAGAAATGTGGTATCAACAGTTTTACTCATCAAATATAGAAAAAATGAAACGGTCAATGTTTTTTATACTTCTATATGTTAAAACCAGTATAATATAGACAATTGTAAAGAAGATTTCAAGTCTCTACCTCCTTTCCTTCTTTCAGTGTGTGGTTTAGAAGTTTGTGTTCTATCTAAAATCTTGTGAAATACGACATTTTGCCGTGAAATGGCAAATATGAATAGTATATCTATCTTTTACTATAAGCTTTTTAAAATCATTTAAACATTTTATTTTTGTAGTATTATGTGTCAGGTAATGATAAGTAACTTGAAAAGTATGTTTTAAATGATAATAAATAAAAAATTGATAGTTTTGATGGTGTCAGTCATTTTTCGGAACATTGCATTTTTAGTTCAGAGGGTATGTCAGACAAATTAGTCATATCTCGATTATTTGACGGTGAAATCTTTTTATATTTCACAGAGGAGTTTCTCATACAATGTACTAGAGATATGTAAAACATTTTTCTGATTTCTGATTAGTGCCTATTACGCGGGTCAGACCTTAATACTATCATTATCCGTTAGTTACATCTCAAGGAAGGAACGGCCAAATGAGATCAGATATGGGTCCCTTCTGTACCATTTTTGGGGAACATTCAAATGTCACAAACTTGCGAGGTCTTTAGTACACTGACAGTAATACTAATTTTAAGGCATATTGTGGCTTTAAAACAATGACAATCAAACTAAAATGTACAATACGACTTGCAATCTGAAAATAATATGAAATCATTTTCTTCATATCTAGAGCTACGAGATCACACTTTTGAAGTTTTGATCCTAAAATTCGGTAGCAAAGTATGAGGCATACGATGCATTTAGTTATTACCTATGTTGAAAATTTCATACAATAAGTAAAATCCATGATCGATTTAACTTAAAATTCAACTGCATCACCGAAATCCCCGAGACGGCAAATTGAACTCATATAAATTCCAACTTTCAACTTAGGATTCGCTGAATTTAAAGAAACGATTTTTTAATCGCAAGTTATCTAGTAGTACCATGAATTCGGTTCGGAATGTACAACTCTAGTAATTGGCTAGTTAGTTCTCATAATTTATTTTAGCTTCACTTCTTTAGTTTCAAGTCTGTTTGCTTTAACCTTTGTGATTTTCTTCTTAATAAGAACTGCGAACTGCGTTCATACTTTATGCAACCTATGATTCTAATCAAAGCAAAATTCTAATTGATATCGTCAATATCAGCACCTTCGTCATTTTCATTAACAACGCAATTATCACCATTGTTTTTAACGCCAATACACATTATTATCATTAGTTGATCATTTAAAACAATTTCGAAATTAAAACTATGAATTCCAGTGAATACCTGGTACAAATCACTTCAATAGAAATAATAAAAGTGCGTTTTAATACTTTATTTTGTTATTAAACCTATTAGCATGAGGGTGGAGCATTAAAATAAGTAGTGTTAACATTACGTGCACACCCCGTGTAAAGCACCGCAAACAGTTATCTTGCAAGTAATTTATGTGAAAAATACTTGTATATTGTCGAACCATTCATCAGGAAGTATTCAACATACCACTCAAAGTGAATTATTTGAAATCGTAATATGCCTTTTAGCTAGATAAGAAATAGTGTAAAGTGAATTGCGGTTAACAGCTGTTTACATGGTACCGGTACTGTTCAGTTAGGATGATGTGATAGTGACGCTTCATTTTTATTTGTACACAACAGTTTACAACAATTACATGAACGGGTAGTATTGGTTTATAAGAAACGAACATAGCATTGTAGTTTATTTGAAATTGTAGTTGTCATTTTGGCGCAGTAGGTAAAGCCTTTAGAATCGCTCTACAGCGAAAATTTTATCGCGAGTTCGAACCTCAACAGTTGTCTCTTTTCGTTTTCTTTTTCAACTTTTACTCAGACGCAAATGAATTGTCGTACATAGGTAGGTTTGTTATAATATTTTAGTAGAAAACTGCAAAGAAAAAGAATGCATTATTGTCCTGTGTAACGCAAAGCGTTTAGTGCAAAAGTACTTAAAGTATTAGTAACGTGCATAAGTATTTCGTACAAACTTATCTGAGGGCTAACTAGCTAAATATGGCTGAAAATAGATCGACTTTTAATAGCGAACCAATCGTAATTACCAGAATTCCGACAAAATGTATAAACAGACTATTCTTATGTTTATTACAGGTAAAGATATTCAAAAAAGATATGCCAAATGATAAAAATTATAATAATATAAACACTTGATCTAGTATAATCGTTAAAAACAGAAAAAAGAAAGAAACAAAAAAAATATAAAAATACGTAGAATTAGAAAAAAATTGCAAAAAGACACTATCGCTGTTTCACACTGACATTTTCACAATAAATGTATCAACAGACAACAACGTTACCAACTGCGCTACGCCGCCAGTTGACGTATTTACCGAAATTTGTAAATTATATAGACAGCTTACTTGTCTACTGATAATTTGACAACGGTTTTACACCGTAAAAGTGGACTCGACCACTGCGTCACTCTACAGTTATCCTAACTGAGCAGTACATGCTAATCCGGTACCCTATCAACTCACCTTCCGTACCCATGTAACAAAATATCCAACTGTACTGAAATGTAAAGGGGAAAATGATACATTTCCTTGGTTTTGT
Source organism: Lutraria lutraria (assembly GCA_964023205.1). Classification (NCBI taxonomy): domain Eukaryota; kingdom Metazoa; phylum Mollusca; class Bivalvia; order Venerida; family Mactridae; genus Lutraria; species Lutraria lutraria. The sequence continues at coordinate 6,677,486 of OZ026845.1, forward strand.
ATTAGAAGAACTATACAAGATAAAAATCATACCCTGGCCGAACTACACATTCTACTTACCACAAACCCAACAAACACACAGGGACAAACAAAAACATAAATTAAACACAATTTCCCGGAGGGTACCGCCCTGTTTTATAATTAACACGCACATACTCAATGACATGCTTTTCCCTTGAACGACCTTTGCTCTCACATTTGGCTGCAATTGTTACATTTACAGAATGAATAATACCAAGGAATGTGCATGTATATCAAGATGAATTACAAATATTGCAATAACGAAATTGCAGTCAATGATATATTACACAAAAATGTTTGCATAAAGCTCTAGGCGTAAAAAGAAAACCATAAACACTTACGCGGGTATCAATATGTAGGCAGTATAATGAACTCCATGGATATACGGTTTGCAAAATTTAACACATCAAAGATTAAAAACCCAGAACCAACCATCGAGATAGGCATTGGCTATCACGATCGTAAAACCAACCTATCAAAACTTCACGACGGAGCAAAATGAATATTCGTATTTCGTACTTAGATTTTCAGAAAACGCTTGGCAGCACACTCCTTGGCTTATGAACAAAACTATTACCGTTTGATTCTTTAAGGATTGTGTTTTTGTTTACCATAACTTTAGGGTCAATGTTTTGAGACTCAAAATAAATATAACTCTATTCTTACGAATCCAATTGCAGAAATGTCTTGAACCGTTTTGAGAAATACACACAAGTATTTCCGACTTTGCTGTTTGAACATAAATTTGGTCCGTCTTTATATATTATTTTTAATCTTGTTGATTAAAGTTCATCTGGCTGCATTTATCACGCCAAACTTCCCTTTAAGTTCTAGCTGGAATTATTTCAGATTAGCTGAAAAACTTTTCCAATCGACGTAATATTTCTTCATGATGTGTGGTGTATATAAACGAAACCATTAATATGTTGAAAGTGATAAATCCATTTCAAATTCGTTTCTACCCATTTATTGAGATTACCTAAACTCATTGTCGTCAGAAATTCTGTAGACAAAAAATGAAATGAAATTAATATTTCTTTGAGATAAATGGAACCATAGAACTTGTAGTTCATCCGAAAGAGCAGTTGAAGTAGAATTCAGTATAATCTTATTTAATTCTATATTACATATTCACATTTGAGATATTAAAGCAATAATAATTCTGTTGCGCTTTTGCCGAAAATAGTTCTCTATCAGAATTTGAATAGAAGTTTAATTCTAGCGATAATTTCATATGCTATTGTAGAAACTGCGGCGTCTAACAGACGTGCTTCAAGACAACATGTTTTGTGCATTTGGACGTTTATTTACATTAAACACTTTCAATAATAATGAGTAGACCTTTTGGAATTGCACACATTAATACTGTAGTATTTCAGCATTGTATTTTCTGAAAACCTCTGCAAAATGTATGATACAAATTTAACAACCACAATTCTCGTAAATAGAAGACATTATTAAACTATATAAACTAGGCATTGTCGAATGGTCAATATTGATAAGACAAAGGACAATATAGCACGACTTTGTCTCGATTGGGCTAAAATGATTAAGATCGGGAAAATCCAGTCCAATATACAAACATTACAAAACATAAGACAACGCAGCGTACAGAGAAAATGACCAAATAATTCGTGTTTTCTATGTTGTATGCTTAGCAATATGTTTTATCTATCACTCCCACTAGTGTACAAAACAATGTATTTGTATAATGTATAAATGGAAATTAAAGACATAGAAGAATAGCGATCTCTGTAATATTTTTGCTGACACTCCTCGGGGATGCATACTGGATATGAATAATGCATTTAAATGCGCCAATTAATTCAGTTTCAATGAATATTATGAGAACATTTAAATGAAAACCCGAATTTATATTTAATTTACCAACTGGATTACAATACTTATACTAAGCAAAATTTACGACTCCCAACTGTAAGTTACTATTTAATGTTCAATTTGCATGCCTAGCGCGTTTAAAAATGAAATCGAAATTATTAAATGCTAGGTACTTGAATTTTACCGCTTAGCTCTGAATATCATCATGCAAAGTAATATCTTCGGCGTCTAAGTGTTCTATAGTTTGTCTGCAGACTTGGAAAACTAAGAAGGCAGTACAAAATAAGAACACATTATGTTATAGCACATAAAAATGTACATGCTCAATGGGCACGAAATTAATCATATATTTCTGATATATACATTATAGAGTTACCCTGGCTCACACCTCAAGTTTTACTACTGGGAATGGTTCGTTTAAACTTGAATATAGAACAAGACATTGTATCTGGGATAATTTTTGTAAAGGATATTTCCACTACAATATGGAAACTATTGTGTTAATATCAAATGTCTGCTGGACGCCGAAATACAATTGCATACTTATAACTTTAAAAAAGAAGACGTCGTGGGATATCCAGTGGGCAACATCAACGTTACTTCTAAAAATGAGTCATTCAATACCATAAAAGATTATTATAATCTAAAACAAATAACAATCCTGACTTGATCAATCAAGTAGACATTATTTTGCTTATAGTATATCGATATGTAAGCATTCCACTATCATGATATTATGAAGATCACGCACCACGTCGACTATTTAGACCAATAAAGTCACCAATTATTGTTTCTTGACATGCAGGCAAAATACATCTATTGTTCAATATTCGAGACTTTACAACTGTATTTTTTTGTCAATGCGTTACGTGTATAAAATAATAAAATTGATATATGTGGCGTAATCGTAAATAATTGTGACATGATTGTTATAAGTCACGTATGTCTGGGTTCTATATAATCAATATAGACCTATCATTTTTCTCGTTCATTGTCTAATTCTTACTCTCGAACATAAATTACTCCCTTTGATTTACAGGTCAATTTAAATACTATTCAATAAATAATGACAAATGAAACATTCTAAATATGACTGAGAATTAAATACAGGACGTTTGGAACTTACAAAAATCTGATTGCGAGTATGTACACACTTACGAACAACTGTAGCAATTCTGAATAGTAATGCGACACATTGAAATAAGTTTTGCACCCTTTGAGAATACATGATATTGAACCATTTTGACGGCATGGTAACAAAGTGTCAATCATTTCCTTTGGAAAGCAAAATGGTAACTGAAACAAAACATAAGACAAAGAATGTGGCATCAGAAAAGAATTAACAATATTTAATGCGATTCCTCAGGAGGTTCACATGTGCAAAATTGAATGCTCAATGTGACAGTTCTGCATGTTTACGTATCATAGAGACAGTCTGTGTCGGTAATTGAACAATTATAGTAGTCATTATAATGATCAATCTAACTGAATAAAGAAAAGTAAAAACGAACATAATTTCTAGTATTTGGATGATGTTCCGGTAAACCGGTTGCCTCGTCCTATATAATACTGATCACTCAATAGTGTCGTATCTAAAATGTTTCTTGTTGATTTAATTACAAATTCGTACATGGTGAATGGAATTCATGAACATTATGACTCTTTAAAATCATGTTTTTTGGCAAACATTTGATCAACGTGTAACATTTAAACTCAAAACGGACATATAACATTGGTTACACAAACTGTTTCAGCTTAACCATCATTTAAAGTACTGTTTACGATAAGCCATTAAGATGGATACCAGAATGTGATAATGAATTATATTATCAACCTGTGAAATCCAAATACAGTAAAGACAGTAACACGATTTTGTTACAGGCTCTTTTATCCAGTACGAAAAGTAATCGTCTAAAGTCCCATTAGATTTTACATTTAGTAATAAATAACAATAGATGTTAAATATAAGAAATTAGATATCATTTGCTCTAAAATATATTTACACAATGCCTTTCTTTAGCCACATCTCATGTCCGACGCTTTTTCTTATTTATTGCAATACCAATGAAAAAAATACTTTGCTATATTTTTAATTAAAAAAGAAACATTTGGAATGTTTTTATTGCAAATAAAAGTCATTTTCACTGATAAGATATATTTCTAGGTAAAAAAAGTCCTACTTTTATTTTAACATCCAAAATGCTTATTGGGCTTTAATGTATCAAATAACCCTATTTAAGCATATGCATCAAGAACTGTTTCACTGCTGACATTTACTGCTCACTCAAGTTCTGTACTGAGAAACCAACTATTATAAAGAAATTAAAAGGAACTTTGATATATGCTCCTTTAGCCAGCGCGATACGTAATGTTTTGATGAATTATTAAGAAATAGGCTAGTTATAGTTGATGCAAATGCTTTGCAAGTTTCCATTGGAATCGCAGATATAATTTCGTTAAGTGATTTAGACGTTACAAACAACACAGTAATTCTATACCACATTTTTACACGTACGAGTATCTTACTTAAAATTATGATATACTGACCAGCTTCATGTGAAAAGTCGATTCATCATTTGTTTTGAAATAATGTGGAATTCCTTACGGTGTAATAGAAAAAACAAATAAGCATTCTAAACCAACGACTGCATGAGAAAGCGAACACCAATAATCACCAGTTGCTTCCCTCCTTATCTAGGTGAGCCTATATCAGCTGTTAGAAACAATTAATTTGAAATACTTATTGAATTAATAGCATCTAAACCTCAGTAATCGACCACCTATCACGTATGGACATCATGTTCACATAAGCACGCACACGAGCTACAAGCATATAATTAGTTAAAGCCATATATGCTTTGAAGTCATGCAAAAAGGAAAAAGAGGAAAGACTGGCTGTATGAACTTGTTCTTTATCGAACCTTTCCATGTTCTACAAACCTCCGGGCTGGTATGAGAATTAGATTATGATGTCAGTTTATGCATGAGGCATGTCATGGTTTCCTTGTTTTCTCTATATATATCTATGTTTAATAAATGTTGTAACATTGAAAATCTGTATAAAACTTAACATTTAACAAATAATCATGTCAGAGTGAAGGACAATGCATGAAAAATGCATGATGAGATTTTTGAATTAGGATTTGTGCAGAAAATGTCACGGAACACGCAAAAAAGAAAATCTTGACAGCACATAAAACAAATCAAAGAAACAAAATTTGCAAGAGGCATTGACTCGTACAAGGCCGAAGAAAAAAGTGACAAGCAATTTAGAACATTTAAGTGAGGAAAAATAATAACATTTCTATTGTCTTAAATTACTCCTTAACAGGAAATTGTTGATAAATCATCTAAAAGTCATACGATTCTTCTTTGCTTTGATAACACGTTTTACACCCTTTGTACCATCACTATGTTAGTGTCTGCATCATTATTAGTGGTATCTAAACAATGTAGTAAAACAAGTAGTTACTTGCTGGTTGTCACAGTGAATCTATAGTGGATATTTTGTTTTATAAATTTTATCACGAGGCAGATACACTGTAATTTGAACCTGGACACATAAGAGCTCAGTGGGTATCGAGTCTATCGACACAAAACAAGTTAGTTGAATACATATAATTACATGGCACTAATTCGTAAACATTTCATATCCAATATGAAAAAGTATAACTGAGCTTTCGAAGTACTAAACTAATTAAGTTGACGATATTGATAATATACACGAAACTGAGTGCAAAGTATCGTAAGGAAACATTTGATGGGTGATAATTCACAGACAAACGATAGTTGATTGAATGAAGCGCTTGAAGCATTAATAGAATACCAATAATTATTAAATCAAATTATAACCAATAAATCAAGCCGAGTGATAACTGTTACTTTGCCAATGTAACATAAAGAAAATCAGCCAAACGTAGTCTGTGTCATTCAACCCATTCGGTAAACACCTAGTAACTATCATAGACAGTGGAGTCATGACAGAGTACTTGTTTTAATACATTGAAATGCATAAATTGATGTGCATAAACACACATTGTTTCTCTGTGAGTTGTCACTAGATGAATTATGAACATGAATTCGGCTGATTATAATTTAATCATTTGTGTTACGTTCTCATATATTATTTCTTAAATGAACATTAGTAATGACTTCCATTTCCAATTTCTTTCAAAATAGATCAGCATTTTGCCTACATATATCATTGTATCTGTGATAGTGTAATATATTGAACTTTCAGTATAATGCAATTGTAGAATTTGTATTAAAAATTGCTGTTTGCATTTGAAATTATGTATTGCAGACAAATTCTCGATATCGGAAATCTAATAATTATGTGCAACTTCAGGTTTTATGATATAGTCTTTATATGGAGCGATCTATCCTATTATTAAATCATAAAGCCGGTTTAAATTAGTTGACATTTTGTATTTTAAACATTTGTTGAATTGTAATTATACCCTATCATTTTACAGAATGCTGAACAACACAGAACATGGTTGTAGGAAATGCACAGAAGGGTAACCATGATTTAACTAAACCAAGCACGGTTTGTAAATGATGAATACATTAAATATTAAATAAAACGTGCATGTAACTTACATCTTCAGTATTATAAATCAACCAGTTCAAGTTGTACATTATAATATTACATGTTTTAACCGTTCATACTTATCATCAACACCCTTGTAAATAACAACTTCTTCATACAGCTTTAAAACCGTCTGCAATAATCCCACCATCTTTATTTCTGTAATATCTAAACTCAAATACATTTGCTAGTAAACTAATGATTTCTAATGTAACTTTATCTATTTGTTATCGCTCCGTTCTAATATGACATTTGAAAATGATTTGTCTCAAATGATCAAAATGGTGAATTACAAGATGTGTCATTTGAAACAATCATTACAAGTTTTGGAAATCGTTCATTGAAACTTGAGATAGAAAAGAAGTGACGTAAAGAGTATTTGGGTGGAAGGCAGTATGTTCAGCTATATTGTCTGACTTTATAATGAGCTGAAAAGTTTTTAAAACTCTAAAAAGTATATAGTCTATTGCGTACTGAACTAAGAACAGTTGACGATGGATAACTTGAATTGAATATACGAGGTGTTTAAAAGTCTACAAGCATTTCTTTGTCAGAACATATTTGGATATGAATGATGAATATTACACGCCATACTGACATAAAAATCTCAGACAACGAGTAAAAACTCGTGTAAGATTTCCATCCAAATGCATAAGAAAACAATTTAATGTCTGATTATTTTTGTCAAACTATTCTTTGAATATTTTGTAGAAAAATAAAATATAACACTACAAGCCTTTACTTAGACTGAGATGAATATGTTTATTTATACAAGCCGGCGTCAAGGAAATATAGTGGAAGAAATCAAAGAATATGTTTACGTAAACTCATCATCTTCTTGAGTGATTTAGACTGCTATCATTATATTTACATACACACAAAATACCACAACAGTGGTAATACATTGATGTCTCTTTTCTCTATTGTTCGGAATGATTTATCATTGTTTATGTGGTTCGTTCCAGAACATACCTTGAACTGGCTTTTGAATACACTTTTAAAAAATACTTCTCTAACTAGATAATATTAGATAAGAATAACACGTCACTATTTGATCCAAATAGTCCGTACATTGTTTATATGTATACGTATAACGTGGAAATAAACATCTTGTTTTGATTAAGTAAAACATTTTAACCACTTATTATAAACTGCAAATATTTGTTCCTTTTGACTGTGAACATTTTAGTTATAATCCACATGATATTGTTTTCAATTAACCTCTTCACATTGGCTGAAAATATATATTTGTTTTCATGGTAGCCTATTGAGTATTTGATTAATATGTTTTTATTCATTATAAAGTTTTGTAGTACCAGGAAGCCATACAAAGGAGAACGTAATGCAATATTTACTATGTATTATCACATTATTGCAGTGTTCTATAAACTGCTCAGATATCAAACATTATTTGACCCTTGGAAGTGCTTTTTGTTCATTTCCACTTACAAAAAGAACTATAATGTCTCTTTATATGGTTCAAGAAAATCTTTCATTTGGCATCTATTCGAATTACTCGTATGTATGATCTTTTATTTAATACAGTCTCTTTTAACCCATCAATACCACTTGGATGATTAATTTAACTTTTTGCAAATCCTAGTTGAAGTAATTAGTCATTTCAAATTACTTCCATATGACCTTTTAACTAATACAACGTTCAGTTTATCCTAATTTAATAGCTACTACATTATTAATAAATTTCAATGATATAAAATAATGACAAATCTATATAATAACACAAGTAACTAAATTTTGGTTCAATTTAAGAGTGGTTTGACTTCTGATTGCTGCCATTATGATTCAAGATTATTGAATTCTATCCTGCTTGTAGTTAATCATCCCTCTGATGTTGAATATTTTCAAAACATTAATTGATATAATCGTAACGTAATGATTTTACAATGTTCGCCAATAATACAGGAATTAATTGTGCTATTCATCATGGGCGATATTTAAACTGATAACCCATGAGCAGGAAGACACGTGTATGACGAGCTGACAAATATCTCTTTCTACTCAGCATTTGACTGTCAATCACAAGAACAATGCTACATCTCTTTAAAGGATGACATTTTTTCGAAGCATTTGAAATACTTTGAAATGCATTCATAGTAATATTTTCATGTGATTGTTTTTCTTCGTCAAACAGTCATGCTGACAACAAACCACTTTCATTTCATCGTAAACATTACTTAACAAACACAGGTTAAAGTATTTGTTTAAATGTACATTTTAATCTCTAATGTTTGCTTATATCTCTTAAATTACTTTTAAAATACATAAGACACGATTAGAAAGATGACCTGATACACGGTTATATCCTGTTATCACAATAGCACTTCGGGAATTGTATTATTACTTGCTGATGGGAACTTACACGCAATATAAAAAATAAACGTAGAAACATTCATGAAAACCACCATTCCACTTATAAATACTAAAACGAAGAGGGTCAATTAGAAAAACATCTATCTGATTAATTAAGTTAAGATTAAAAGCAGTGGTGAGGCACATGCATGTCTAAGTGTTTTGGAAAGTAACATACACTTCACTTTAGTTGTTAATGTGGAAGACACTACTGAAATAAATTAAATATTTTATCTTTGGTTAGCGCACTTGACAACATTGATAATATTCTATGTACGATACAATACTAGAAAAACGTACTTGTATTGCAGTAAACACGTATAAGTCAGAAAACAAAATTATCTGATCAAGTCAAAGTTTTGTATTTGATTCGTTTATTAAACAGTTATTTGATTCCCGATGATTGGTAAGCGATCCATTAGTATGTTTACAATATCTATGTTTTGATCAAAGTGGCTCATATCTCAAAGTCTGATATTGAAATGATCTGCTGATAACGTGTTGACGTAAAGATGTCAGAAACTATTTGTAGGATGACTCTTGTACTCATATACAATATGTTTTAAACAAGACCCCGCCATTAAAGATGCTATCGATAACTTTGTAATTAATGTGCTAAAGGTTTCAACTATAATAGGATACGCACTGAATGAAACGTTTTCATATCGCAACTTGTTTATATCTTTAATAACACATTTATCTAGGTGGTATGTCAAATATTGAAATGATGATTTACAAAATTGCTGCTGTAAAGTATTTGATAATATAACAGCGGTATACATATCATAAAATGAATTGAAAAATGTTTGTTAGTATGTGTCTATTAGTTGTACTTAGAGCCATATGTAAACTGTTATATGTTTCTAATTTTCGGAAATACAGTGTACTAGTAATACCTCACTCAAGACCACTCTAATATTAAGACAACATCATTATAAAACCCTCTTATGAACAGACTTGTAAATAATTGATTTATAACTCAAATTGATAAAGAGACGCCCCTAAGTATCAAGACTTACCTGGGGGTATTTGAAAAAGATACAGGGATTTAGACTCGTAGCAATGGAAGTCTAAGTGTAGTCTAAGTGTCACGTTTTTTAAATAAACCAATTGTCATTGGATCAGACTAGCCTAGTTTGGAATAAAAAAAAACATTACGAATATCAACATATATTATTAAGCAAGCCAAATATTGTAATTAATCGACAGGCTAAATAAGTTGACACTTTTGTCCATCGTGCAATGTTGTTTTCACCGGTCCCGCTATCACGACAAGCTCTATGACTATTAAGCTTCAGATATCTGTATACCAATGATGATAGTAACGTCAAAAACGTGTCTGTTCGTTTGGTATCAAGCCCATTTTTATGTTTGGAACCCGACATTTATTGCTATTCATTATCGAATCTGTACGTTTGAATTCCAAAATTCATTCGTTGACACAATGTATAAACTTTTTTTTGAATTGGTTATGTCTGTACAAAAAACAATACGTCATGTTATATGTGTTTTCGGGATCTATGTTACTTTGGTGCAATACTTCCTTTTCTTCCATTATTGCAGACATGCCATGCTTCGTTATGTTTTAGTACAGAAAACATTTTGTTTGGTGCGGTGAGGGAACAATAAATTATGCTTACTTATATTGAAATTATGTCGATACTCTTATCCCAAAAAATTGTCAATTACAAACCATACAATAAACGATAAAAAATTAAATCATTTTCTTTGGAAAACTATATACATGTAACATATATAATCATCAAAATAATCAGTTAGGAATGTCACAAAATCATACGTTCAGGATTTCTATTGCATAACAGATCATGGGCAAGGTCTTTTGCTTTCACATCAATTGCTGCAATAAGGTTTTTGTTGTAATTCGATTGTAGAATAGCTAGTTTTATTAGGGCATAATTGAACAATGTCATGATATCTAAAAGCGGTTATGTAGATATATTAATATAACGTTAATGTTTGTTCTTGAAAAATCATTTGCCATTTATTACTTATTACAATAATTACTGAAATCACACATGCACTTATACGTGTTCTGATGTATATTCACAATATATAAATCTTTTCAGTTAATTTTAAAAGATTGTTTTAAAAACCTTATAATATATATAGTATGAAGCAGCTCACGAGACTTTTATGAATATTTGTCTAGTTATAAGAAAAAGGATCACAAGGAAAAACACAAACAAAAAGACAATCTTTACAGAAAAACTGATTCCCCATCCCGGAGCCCACCCTCAAAAATGGAGCATACGAATAATGGAAAAGAAAACAAGTCTCGTGTATGATACTGCCACCAAACGGCCCGTAACAAACTTGCATGGGTTTTAACTAACCTGTTAAGGATCCAACATCACAAAAGTTTAAAAGACACAACAATCAGCTGAAAACATAAAAGACAAGTTGATTTCTCTAGTCTAATCTAATTTATAAATCATAAGAGAGAATCAGAGCATTCACGACCAAATGCAAAACGAAAACTATTTCTAATTAATGGCTGTGGCCGCCACGCAGTGAGGCAGGTTATACAAATGATTACGAAGATCTATATTAAACATCTATTAAATACAACGCTGCAAAATAATTTTGAATAGTAATCTCCTGTTGACCGAGATCGGAATTAATTCAATATCCAACGCGCAAGATATGTTACCAGATGATGTGCAACAAATAGTAAAGACATATGAAGAGGTAAGAAATCATAGTATATAAGTTGTTTGTGAAGACTGTACGGATTTCTTTAGACAATTGTAATGAAGTTTTGGTTAAACGGGTTGAGTATCATGACTAATTGTATTAACTAACACGCTACAATATCTTGCAGACAGACAATACATGCGTTTCGATACATGTAATGGATTAAAATAGTGTTAAAAATATTACATTGCCAAAATATATACTCCGTACTTTTCAGATGTCTAGAGAATGAAATATAACATGCCATTTTGGCATCAAAGGTGTCAAACAACATGAATATGATATCGTGTAAGATTTCCATCTAAATGCACTAAAATCATATCTTGTCTGAATATTCAAACGAAAACATTAACGCGTATGTCTGGGTCTACCAATTGCTCGAACATCAAATGGTTTCTTTTTTCGGATGTCATGATGTAAATACTATTTTTGGTAACAACTTTTGTCTAGAAAACGTAAGTAAACGAGTTTAATGTAAAAATTACAAACCAAATAACATCTATCACGCTTCTTGTGTTATTTCAATTAGATGTTAGTCCGTGTTCAATTGCACATCGGTGAACTGGAATAGTTTCGTTGCATTCATTGACAATTGAGCTTCAGATAAAACTAGAGGGATATTTATATTGACAAAAAGGAGAAATCTGAAATTCAAGGAGACAAACTAGTAGTACATGACACAGTGAATACCTTGACATAATGACACATAGTGAAACAATCCAAACAAATACATTTCAGTTTATACGGCGGCTAACAAACATAACCATTTTCTTCTGGACTATTTCACCCTTCCGTAGGGAACCAGGAACCACTTCACATATTGAGGAAATTTGAAATTTTGGTCAAACATTCGTAGGTGGGTCTGAGCTAATTCGAACCAGGATCACGAGATTACAACTCCAGCGCGTCAATTACTGGTCCACAACCATGGCCACAGGTATAAAGGAATCAGATATTACCGATAGTATAAAAGGATGCGCATCTCATCCAGTACAATATTTCTAGCTTTCAAACTGTGGCATGCAAAGAATTTCTGAAAGAATGAGGCGACGAAAATGTTTACAAACAGAAAATAATTTGCCGCCACACTCAAAATGTTATGGATGTGAAATAAGCATTATAAAGAAGGAAGGCACTCCAAGACAAATGATTTTAAAACGACACTAAATCCCATTTCTTGATCGTTTACAAGAAGGAACGGAGTTCAATCGTATGTTCAAAGAGTGTCTTAATTAAGAAGTACAACAGTTACTATGATTAGACTGATATTTAAACAAGAACAAAAAAAAATCTGGATATCGAATAGAGAAAATTCAGCCATAACTTGCGTAATGAATATCAGAACATAAAAATTATTAACTAATAAGACAGAAAGCGGATTCAATTTAACGATACGCCGTGCAAAAATCCATTACATCGTACAGATAAGAATGCAAGCCTAAGAATGTAATGTTTTAGTAGTTTAATATCAATGTCAAATACAAAAAAGAATGTTTACTGGAAAACGAAGACTTCATTCCGACTGTAAATGGTGCTTTGTAAACGTTATTCAAGAGTTTTAGAGATTGTCAAATGACATTTTGATGGTCGAAATGAGGATACATTGCCTTTTATATATTTTCTATTTTATTCAAGGGGGAGCATTACAAATATTATTGTGTTTTACTACATAATAGCTACTTTACAATTCAGATTTAGATCGTAGATAAGACAATGTTATGGCTTGAATTTTATGTCTCTTAAAGGTTTTGGATGAATGCCAATTTCAACGACAAAGAAGATTTGAAAAAAGACCTTTTCTAGTTCAGAGTTCTATATCAGACAAATGACACACCTCAAGCGTTCAAAATATCCGAATTGTCACTATTGCACTTAACATTTAATATGTATTCATGTGTTTTGTCTATCATGCAATATTGTATTGTAACAGAGACACAGTTTGATATAATATTTTGTAAGAAAAACAATCCCTTTTTGATAGCCCTAGATATTGATAAGAAACTTGATGCGGAAACTGCCATATCGGAAGCCATAACCGTACGCATATACTTATTATAAATGTGTTTTGTCCGCATAACCCCCCCCCCCCCCCTTCTCCAACTAAACATATGTCCACAAAGTACTACACTAACTAGCCATAATCCTTACACGTATATCACAATCAATTATTTACTCAATTTATAAGATGTTCTTTTTAGTGAAAACGTCTTTTCCAACACGATTGGCATATATTAGAGTAATGACTTTTGATGCAATATTTAGGACACTGCTTTTTACCGAAAACATTCAGAATGTTTTAGCATGAATTTGAACTGACAATTAATTTTCATTAAGAAGTTTTCAATGATGTTCTTAGTATATAATTATATTTCAAATAATCATGCCCTCAAGAAAATTTCTGGGCGACTGTACCACTTTGAAATTCATGTTGGATTTTTTTCGTGAAACTTAACATTTGCTTTGCCTCTTGTTTATTAGGAAGAAAATTATCAATCATTTGTCTAAGAAAGCAATACATTAATGATGTTGCTGATTTGTTTAAAATAAATCAAAAACTTTTTATTTAATCCGATGGAATTATCTATGATTAAAGTCTGTTATGTTATATTGCAGTTTGATGCGTGAACGATGTACGTGTTGCATTTTCCGGAATTCCGTGAAGTGTTACTTTAAAATTTGAAATCTTGATAAAATTCTCTTTAATCAACTCCCATTCAGAAAGATGATATCAATAATGTTACAACCACTTTGTGAAAGAAAATATGCTCCGGACTGTATTTCAAAGTATAGAAAGCACTAGAAAGTAATTTAAGTTTGTATCATAAATTTCATTTACTAGTAATAAACTTAAAGTGTCCAGATATAGAACAACAATCATGACAAACACTTATTATCGGTACATAATTTGTCCCTAACGGTCAAAAACATGCAAACATTTTACTTTTTCAATGGTTTTGCAACAAATATAATACTTATTATTTGTAAGCAAGAACAAACATATATTTGGCAAACATATTCCTAATGTTGTGAAAAGTCGATTCATTAATTTGTTTTGAAATAATGTGGAATTCCTTACGGTGTAATAGAAAAAACAAATAAGCAATCTAAACCGACGACTGCATGCGAAAGCGAACACCAATAATCACCAGTTGCTTCCCTCATCATCTAGGGGAGCCTATATCATCTGTAGGAAAAAATTAATTTGAAATAATTATTGAATTAATAACATCTGAACCTCAGTAATCGACCACCTATCACGTATGGACATCATGTTCACATAAGCACGCATACAAGCATAACATTAGTTAAAGCCATATATACTTTGAAGTCATGCAAAAAGGAAAAAGAGGAAAGACTGGCTGTATGAACTTGTTCTTTGTCGTAAATTTCCATGATCTACAAGCCTCCGGACTGGTATGAGAATTTGCCCAATTGAATCAGATTAGGATGTCAGTTTATGCATGAGGCATGTCATGGTTTCCTTGTTTTCTCTATATATATCTATGTTTAATAAATGTTTTAACGTTGAACATCTGTATAAAACTGAACATTTGACAAATAATCATGTCAGAGTGAAGGACAATGCATGAAAAATGCATAATGAGATTTTTGAATTAGGATTTGTGCAAAAAATGTCACGGAACACGCAAAAAAGAAAATTTTGACAGCACATAAAACAAATCAAAGAAACAGAATTTGCAAGAGGCATTGACTCGTACAAGGCCGAATAAAAAAGTGAAAAGCAATTTAGAACGTTTAAGTGAGGAAACATAATAACATTTCTATTGTCTTAAATTACTCCTTAACAGGAAATTGTTGATAAATCATCTAAAAGTCATACGATTCTTCTTTGCTTTGATAACACGCTTTACACCCTTTGTACCATCACTATGTTAGTGTCTGCACCATTATTAGTGGTATTTAAACAATGTAGTAAAACAAGTAGTTACTTGCTGGTTGTCACAGTGAATCTATAGTGGATATTTTGTTTTATAAAAGTGAGACAGATACACTGTAATTCTGAAACACACTTTGAACCTGGACACATAAGAGCTCAGTGGGTATCGAATCTATCGACACAAAATAAGTTAGTTGTATACATATAATTACATGGCACTAATTCGTAAACATTTCACATCCAATATGAAAAAAAGTATAACTGAGCTTTCGAAGTACTAAACTAATTCAGTTGACGATATTGATAATATACACGAAACTGAGTGCAAAGTATCGTAAGGAAACATTTGATGGGAAATAATTCGCAGACAAACGATAGTTGATTGAATGAAGCGCTTGAAGCATTAATAGAATACCAATAATTATTAAATCAAATTATTACCAATAAATCAAGTCGAGTGATAACTGTTACTTTGCCAATGTAACATAAAGAAAATCAGCCAAACATAGTCTATGTCATTCAACCCATTCGGTAAACACCTAGTAACTATCATAGACAGTGGAGTCATGACAGAGTACTTGTTTTAATACATTGAAATGCATAAATTGATGTGCATAAAGACACATTGTTTCTCGGTGAGTTGTCATTATATGAATTATGAACATGGATTCGGCTGATTATAATTTAACATTTTGTGTAACGTTCTCATATATAATTTCTTAAATGAACACTAGTAATGATTTCCATTTCCAATTTCTTGCAAAATAGATCAGAATTTTGCCTACATATATAATTGTATCTGTGATAGTGTAATATATTGAAATTTCAGTATAATGCAATTGTAGAATTTGTATTACAAATTGCTGTTTGCATTTGAAATTATGTCTTGAAGACAAATTCTCGATATCGGAAATCTAATAATTATGTGCAACTTCAGGTTTTATGATATAGTCTTTATATGGAGCGATCTATCCTATTATTCTAAATCATAAAGCCGGTTTAAATTAGTCGACATTTTGTATTTTAAAAATTTGTTGAATTGTAATTATACCCTATCATTTTACAGAATGCTGAACAACACAGAACATGGTTGTAGGAAATGCACAGAAGGGTAACCATGATTTAACTAAACCAAGCACGGTTTGTAAATGATGAATACATTAAATATTAAATAAAACGTGCATGTAACTTACATCTTCAGTATTATAAATCAACCAGTTCAAGTTGTACATTGTAATATTACATGTTTTAACCGTTCATACTTATAATCAACACCCTTGTAAATAACAACTTCTTCGTACAGCTTTAAAACCGTCTGCAATACTCCAACCATCTTTATTTCTGTCGCTAATGTTATGTAATATCTAAACTCAAATACATTTGCTAGTAAACTAATGATTTCTAATGTAACTTTATCTATTTTTTATCGCTCCGTTCTAATATGACATTTGAAAATGATTTGTCTCAAATGATGGTGAATTACAAGATGTGTCATTTGAAACAATCATTACAAGTTTTGGAAATCGTTCATTGAAACTTGAGATAGAAAAGAAGTGACGTAAAAAGTGTTTGGGTGGAAGGCAGTATGTTCAGCTATATTGTCTGACTTTATAACGAGCTGAAAAGTTTTTAAAACTCTAAAAAGTATATAGTCTATTGCGTACTGAACTAAGAACAGTTGACGATGGATAACTTGAATTGAATATACGAGGTGTATAAAAGTCTACAAGCATTTCTTTGTCAGAACATATTTGCATATAGATGATGAATATTACACGCCATACTGACATAAAAATCTCAGACAACGAGTAAAAACTCGTGTAAGATTTCCATCCAAATACATAAGAAAACAATTTAATGTCTGATTATTTTTGTCAAACTATTCTTTGAATATTTTGTAGAAAAATAAAATATAACACTACAAACCTTTACTTAGACTGAGATGAATATGTTTATACAAGCCGGCGTCAAGGAAATATAGTGGAAGAAATCAAAGAATATGTTTACGTAAACTCATCATTTTCTTGAGTGATTTAGACTGCTATCATTATATTTACATACACACAAAATACCACAACAGTGGTAATACATTGATGTCTCTTTTCTCTATTGTTCGGAATGATTTATCATTGTTTATGTGGTTCGTTCCAGAACATACCTTGAACTGGCTTTTGAATACACTTTTAAAAAATACTTCTCTAACTAGATAATAGTAGATAAGAATAACACGTCACTATTTGATCCAAATAGTCCGTACATTGTTTATATGTATACGTATAACGTGGAAATAAACATCTTGTTTTGATTAAGTAAAACATTTTAACCACTTAACTGCAAATATTTGTTCCTTTTGACTGTGAACATTTTAGTTATAATCCACATGATATTGTTTTCAATTAACCTCTTCACATTGGCTGAAAATATATATTTGTTTTCATGGTAGCCTATTGAGTATTTGATTAATATGTTTTTATTCATTATAAAGTTTTGTAGTACCAGGAAGCCATACAAAGGAGAACGTAATGCAATATTTACTATGTATTATCACATTATTGCAGTGTTCTATAAACTGCTCAGATATCAAACATTATTTGACCCTTGGAAGTGCTTTTTGTTCATTTCCACTTACAAAAAGAACTATAATGTCTCTTTATATGGTTCAAGAAAATCTTTCATTTTGGCATCTATTCGAATTACTCGTATGTATCATCTTTTATTTAATACAGTCTCTTTTAACCCATCAATACCACTTGGATGATTAATTTCACTTTTTGCAAATCCTAGTTGAAGTAATTAGTCATTTCAAATTACTTCCATATGACCTTTTAACTAATACAACGTTCACTTTATCCTAATTTAATAGCTACTACATTAGGAATAAATTTCAATAATAAATATAAAATAATGACAAATCTATATAATAAAGCAAGTTACTAAATTTTTGTTCAATTTAAGAGCGGTTTGACTTCAGATTGCTGCCAATATGATTCAAGATTATTGAATTCTATCCTGCATGTAATTAATCATCTGATGTTGAATATTTTCAAAACATTCATTGATATAATCGTAACGTAATGATTTTACAATGTTCGCCAATAATACAAGAATTAAGTGTGCTATTCATCATGGGCGATATTTAAACTGATAACCCATGAGCAGGAAGACACGTGTATGACGAGCTGACAAATATCTCTTTCTACTCAGCATTTGACTGTCAATCACAAGAACAATGCTACATCTCTTTAAAGGATGACATTTTTTCGAAGCATTTGAAATACTTTGAAATGCATTCATAGTAATATTTTCATGTGATTGTTTTTCTTCGTCAAACAGTCATGCTGACAACAAACCACTTTCATCGTAAACATTACTTAACAAACACAGGTTAATTTATTTGTTTAAATGTACATTTTAATCTCTAATGTTTGCTTATATCTCTTAAATTACTTTTAAAATACATAAGACACGATTAGAAACATGACCTGATACACGGTTATATCCTGTTATCACAATAGCACTTCGGGAATTGTATTATTACTTGCTGATGGGAACACTTACACGCAATATAAAAAATAAACGTAAAAACATTCATGAAAACCACCATTCCACTTATAAATACTAAAACGAAGAGGGTCAATTAGAAAAACATCTATCTGATTAATTAAGTTAAGATTAAAAGCAATGGTGAGGCACATGCATGTCTAAGTGTTTTGGAAAGTAACATACACTACACTTTAGTTGTTAATGTGGAAGACACTACCGAAATAAATTAAATATTTTATCTTTGGTTAGCGCACTTGACAACATTGATAATATTCTATGTACGATACAATACTAGAAAAACGTACTTGTACACGTATAAGTCAGAAAACAAAATTATCTTATCAAGTCAAAGTTTTGTATTTGATTCGTTTATTAAACAGTTATTTGATTCCCGATGATTGGTAAGCGATCCATTAGTATGTTTACGATATCTATGTTTTGATCAAAGTGGCTCATATCTCAAAGTCTGATATTGAAATGATCTGCTGATAACGTGTTGACGTAAAGATGTCAGGAACTATTTGTGGGATGACTCTTGTACTCATATACAATATGTTTTAAACAAGACCCCGCCATTAAAGATGCTATCGATAACTTTGTAATTAATGTGCTAAAGGTTTCAACTATAATAGGATACGCACTGAATGAACCGTTTTCATATCGCAACTTGTTTATATCTTTAATAACACATTTATCTTGGTGGTATGTCAAATATTGAAATGATGATTTACAAAATTGCTGCTGTAAAGTATTTGATAATATAACAGCGGTATACATATCATAATATGAATTGAAAAATGTTTGTTAGTATGTGTCTATTAGTTGTACTTAGAGCCATATGTAAACTGTAATATGTTTCTTATTTTCGGAAACACAGTGTACTAGTAATACCTCACTCAAGACCACTCTAATATTAAGACATCATTATAAAACCCTCTTATGAACAGACTTGTAAATAATTTATTTATAACTCAAATTGATAAAGAGACGCCCCTAAGTATCAAGACTTACCTGGGGGTATTTGAAAAAGATACAGGGATTTAGACTCGTAGCAATGGAAGTCTAAATGTAGTCTAAGTGTCACGTTTTTTAAATAAACCAATTGTCATTGGATCAGACTAGCCTAGTTTGGAATAGAAAAAAACATTACGAATATCAACATATATTATTAAGCAAGCCAAATATTGTAATTAATCGACAGGCTAAATAAGTTGACACTTTTGTCCATCGTGCAATGTTGTTTTCACCGGTCCCGCTATCACGACAAGCTCTATGACTATTAAGTTTCAGATATCTGTATACCAATGATGATAGTAACGTCAAAAACGTGTCTGTTCGTTTGGTATCAAGCCCATTTTTATGTTTGGAACCCGACATTTATTGCAATTCATTATCGAATCTGTACGTTTGAATTTCAAAATTCATTCGTTGACACAATGTATAAACTTGAGTTTTTGAATTGGTTATGTCTGTACAAAATACAATACGTCATGTTATATGTGATTTCGGGATCTATGTTACTTTGGTGCAATACTTCCTTTTCTTCCATTATTGCAGACATGCCATGCTTCGTTATGTTTTAGTACAGAAAACATTTGGTGCGGTGCGGTGAGGGAACAATAAATTATGCTTACTTATATTGAAATTCTGTCGATACTCTTATCCCAAAAAAACGACAAAAAATTAAATCATTTTCTTTGGAAAACTATATACATGTAACATATATAATCATCAAAATAATCAGTTAGGAATGTCACAAAATCATACGTTCAGGATTTCCATTGCATAACAGATCATGGGCAAGGTCTTTTGCTTTCACATCAATTGCTGCAATAAGTTTTTTGTTGTAATTCGATTGTAGAATAGTTAGTTTTATTAGGGCATAATTGAACAATGCCATGATATCTAAAAGCGGTTATGTAGATATATTAATATACCGTTAATGTTTGTTCTTGAAAAACATTTGCCATTTATTACTTATTACAACAATTACTGAAATCACACATGCACTTATACGTGTTCTGATGTATATTCACAATATATAAAGCTTTTCAGTTAATTTTAAAAGATTGTTTTAAAAACCTTATAATATATATAGTATGAAGCAGCTCACGAGACTTTTATGCATATTTGTCTAGTTATAAGAAAAAGGATCACAAGGAAAAACACAAACAAAAAGACAATCTTTACAGTCAGAAAAACTGATTCCCCAACCCGGAGCCCACCCTCAAAAATGGAGCATACGAATAATGGAAAAGTAAACAAGTCTCTTGTATGATACTGCCACCAAACGGCCTGTAACAAACCTGCATGGGATTAAACTAGCCTGTTAAGGATCCAACATCACAAAAGTTTAAGAAAAGACACAAAAAAGCTGAAAACATAAAAGACAAGTTGATTTCTCTAGTCTAATCTATTTTATAAATCATAAGAGAGAATCAGAGCAATCACGACCAAATGCAAAACGAAAACCATTTCTAATTAATGGCTGTGGCCGCCGCGCAGTGAGGCAGGTTATACAAATGATTACGAAGATCTATATTAAACATCTATTAAATACAACGCTGCAAAATAATTTTGAATAGTAATCTCCTGTTGACCAAGATCGGAATTAATTCAGTATCCAACGCGCAAGATATATTACCAGATGATGTGCAACAAATAGTAAAGACATATGAAGAGGTAAGAAATCATAGTATATAAGTTGTTTGTTAAGACTGTACGGATTTCTTTAGACAATTGTAATGAAGTTTTGGTTAAACGGGTTGAGTATCATGACTAATTGTATTAACTAACACGCTACAATATCTTGCAGACAGACAATACATGCGTTTCGATACATGTAATGGGTTAAAATAGTGTTAAAAATATTACATTGCCAAAATATATACTCCGTACATTTCAGATGTCTAGAGAATGAAATATAACATGCCAGTTTGGCATCAAAGGTGTCAAACAACATGAATATGATATCGTGTAAGATTTCCATCTAAATGCACTAAAATCATATCTTGTCTGAATATTCAAATGAAAACATTAACGCGTATGAAAAAACAAACATATTGTCTGGGTCTACCAATTGCTCGAACATCAAACGGTTTCTTTTGTCGGATGTCATGATGTAAATACTATTTTTGGTAACAGCTGTTGTCTATAAAACGTAAGTAAACGAGTTTAATGTAAAAATTACAAACCAAATAACATCTATCACGCTTCTAGTGTTATTTCAATTAGATGTTAGTCCGTGTTCAATTGCACTGCGACGAACTGGAATAGTTTCGTTGCATTCATTGACAATTGAGCTTCGGATAAAACTAGTAAGAGGGATATTTATATTGACAAAAAGGAGAAATCTGAAATTCAAGGTCCCAAATAATAGTACATGACACAGTGAATACCTTGACATAATGACACATAGTGAAACAATCCAAACAAATACATTTCAGTTTATACGGCGGCTAACAAACATAACCAGTTTTTTCTGGACTATTTCACCCTTCCGCAGGGAACCAGGAACCACTTCACATATTGAGGAAATTTGAAATTTTGGTCAAACATTCGTAGGTGGGTCTGAGCTAATTCGAACCAGGATCACGAGATTACAACTCCAGCGCGTCAATTACTGGTCCACGACCATGGCCACAGGTATAAAGGAACTAGATATTATCGATAGTATAAAAGTATGCGCATCTCATCTAGTATAATATTTCTAGCTTTCAAACTGTGGCATACAAAGAATTTCTGAAAGAATGATGCGATGAAAATGTTTACAAACAGAAAATAATTTGCCGCCACACTCAGAATGTTATGGATGTGAAAGAAGGAAGGCACTCCAAGACAAATGATTTTAAAACGACACTAAATTCCATTTCTTGATCGTTTACAAGAAGGAACGGAGTTCAATCGTATGTTCAAAGAGTGTCTTAATTGAGAAGTACAACAGTTACTATGATAAGACTGATATTTAAACAAGAACAAAACAAATCTGGATATCGAATAGAGACAATTCAGCCATAACTTGCGTAATGAATACAGAACATAAAAAATATTAACTAATAAGACAGAAAGCGGATTCAATTTAACGATATGCCGTGCAAAAATCCATTACATCGTACAGATAAGAATGCAAGCCTAAGAATGTAGTGTTTTAGTAGTTTAATATCCATGTCAAATACAAAAAAGAATGTTTACTGGAAAACGAAGACTTCATTTCGACTGTAAATGGTGCTTTGTAAACGTTATTCAAGAGTTTTAGAGACTGACAAATGACATTTTGATGGTCGAAATGAGGATACATTGCCTTTTATTATTTTCTATTTTATTCAAGGGGGAGCAATACAAATATTATTGTGTTTTACTACATAATAGCTACTTTACAATTCAGATTTAGATCGTAGATAAGACAATGTCATGGCTTGAATTTTATGTCTCATAAAGGTTTTGGATGAATGCCAATTTCAACGACAAAGAAGATTTGAAAAAAGACCTTTTCTAGTTCAGATTTCTATATCAGACAAATGACACACCTCAAGCGTTTGGTAAAACTCAAAAGCCGAATAGCATACATATACATGTATAGATTGTACATTTTCTGAACATTTGACCTCAACTTGATATAATATTTTGTAAGAAAAACAATCCATTTTTGATAGCCCTAGACATTGATAAGAAACATGATGCGGAAACTGCCATCTCGGAAGCCATAACCGTACGCATATACTTATTATAAATGTGTTTTGTCCGCGTACTCCCCCCCCCCCCCCCCTCCTCCAACTAAACATATGTCCACAAAGTACTACACTAACTAGCCATAATCCTTACATGTATATCACAATCAATTATTTACTCAATTTATAAGATGTTCTTTTTAGTGAAAACGTCTTTTCCAACACGATTGGCATATATTAGAGTAATGACTTTTGATGCAATATTTAGGACTCTCTGCTTTTTACCGAAAACATTCAGAATGTTTTAGCATGAATTTGAACTGACAATTAATTTTCATTAAGTGGTTTTCAATGATGTTCTTAGTATATAATTATATTTCAAATAGTCATGTTCTCAAGAAAATTGCTGGGGCGACTGTACCAGTTTGAAATTCATGTTTGATTTTTTTCGTGAAACTTAACATTTGCTTTGCCTCTTGTTTATTAGGAAGAAAATTATCAATCATTTGTCTAAGAAAGCAATACATTAATGATGTTGCTGATTTGTTTAAAATAAATCAAAAACTTTTTATTTAATCCGATGGAATTATCTATGATTAAAGTATGTTATGTTATATTGCAGTTTGATGCGTGAACGATGTACGTGTTGCATTTTCCGGAATTCCGTGAAATGTTACTTTAAAATTTGAAATCTTGATAAAATATCTCTTTAATCAACTCCCATTCAGAAAGATGATACCAATAATGTTACAACCACTTTGTGAAAGAAAATATGCTCCGGACTGTATTTCAAAGTATAGAAAGCACTAGAAAGAAATTTAAGTTTGTATCATGAAATTCATTTACTAGTAAAAACCTTAAGTGTCCAGATATAGAAAATCAATCATGACAAACACTTATTATCGGTACATAAGTTGTCCCTAACGGTCAAAAACAGGCAAACATTTTACTTTTTTAATGGTTTTGCAACAAATATAATACTTATTATTTGTAAGCAAGAACAAACATATATTTGGCAAACATATTCCTAATGTTGTACGCTTTTTGCAACTGTATTGACGCGTTCAGACGATTGTATTTATTTATACACACAAAATGTAAAACAATGTTGTTGTACTGAATACAATCAGCGACATCTTTTGAATTGTGCTGTGAAGAACAAGCAATTGCGTGTGCAAGCTACGGGCAATTCTGGCAAATGCTGACGATATATCTCTTAAATCCAAATGGACCTTAGGGCACTCTGTCTAGTGCGTTAACTCAGCTTAATGTCATATTCGAACTATATAAAAAGCATTAAGTGCGACAGTAGTAGTCATCCTTGTGTGATATCGTAAACTAGTTTCTCTGCATCGAGTATTCGCAACATTCCATTAAATCCAGCAACATATTGACTTAATCAAATGTAAATGAATAATATCAATTCACTAATTCGATATCAAGATACTAACCTGTCTGCAAGATAATTTTGATGTTACATTGAACCTCATTTCGTTAACGCAACCACAGATGGATTATCATTAGTCAAAGACTTTAAAACTACATGGAATTAAATATGGTTTACCATTCTCCTCTAAATCTGTATTAATATGATTTATGTTCATGTTTGACTATATTTCATGAGTGATTTGTCCATTTAAGTAATGATAACAATGTGCCATATGTTATATAAAATGAAATTTAGCATGTGTGGGAGTTGCATCAAAATAAATTTGCGAATTGGAACAAATATATCATTTTGATTCGAACGACAAAAATCCCTTTGCAAGCATTTCTGCCTTAAATCAGCAATAAGTGGATTTTAGTTGGCTCTTAGATTGTATCTGTACAAAACAAATCCATGTAGCCATTGGGCTACCGTGGTTTGTGAGTCACAGTTTGATTGAGTTAGTAGGAAGATATAGTATTTTATAATAATTTATAGGAAAGAAAGAGATTCATAGAAAACAAGTTTTGTGAGATCCTTTCAGGCTGACTTACCCTCGTGATAGTAGGGAGTTATTCGGGTCTTTGCCAGTTTGCACAATACCTTGATGACCCCACTTTCGAATATCCTTCCCTAATCACACGGAGTGTTCTAGGAAACCCAAAGTGACATATTAAAGACTAAATAATTTGGCGGTGGTGTGCGCTGTTGAGAAAAAATGGGTGAAATGGTCCCTTATAACTAAACTGTTTTCAAAACCCTCTTTGGACATTTCTAACATAAGAAAGTTAATGCATGCCGATACCGTTCGGTTACTGGTGGATATACTGGTGAATGCGTATGCCAGAGGGTTATTGTCAGTGTGGACATTGAAAGCATTACCAAGGTAATGAGTGTTGGAATGTAGCTCGGGCATTAATCAAACCAAGTGTCATTGTTGCAATGAAAGAAATCAAATGGATTGACATTACTAGATGTCCAAGGGCAACTTTTTGAGCCTGCTATTAAGAAAGCTTGTGACTTGACCTTTGAACTATGAGTATGTGTGATGTTCTTGACACATCATTTCATAGAAGTTAAAGCCCCATTAGCTTTTTGCTGTAGAAAATATATGCAAAAACATTTGTTGATATTATCCCAAGATAATTATTACCGACGAAACAAGTCCTTTTTCGTCTGAAAACACTCATTTCACTGTGATTTTTGCTTTTGTAAACTTGTAAGCGTGACGTCACTTTACTACGTGTGCATAGCATGACTGCTGGAAAACTCAGGTGTTCTATAAATAGTATTTATTTCAATGGTATTAAAAAATACGATAGTGGTTTCGGAAACATTGTTTCTTGTTAAAAAGTATGCACGGGAGGAAAAAACACCGGATTCCTCTGTTATAGATCAAACAGAAACTATTAGGACCAATACATTTATAAGCCTATGGTACTTTAACTTATATACCAAGTTATTTCAAAATCATTGAATGCAAAAAGAAGGTATATCCTAAACAAGGATAATTTCAATTGACCCGATAGTGTGATATTGACATCTGACATATGGACCTGGGTCTTGCCCAGGATACAACGTCTTATTGAAGTAAACATATAAAGTGCAACCTCTCTAAAGCAACATCCTTTAGGGTTTGAAATCATTTGACAAAAAGAAACAAGTTGAATTAGCAATCTTAGACTTCACCAAGGCATTTGACAACGTGGCTCACAATAAACTATTACATAAACTAGACTGTTATGGCATCCGAGGTAACCTCAACAAATGTTGTTCCTGTTTCTTGACAGATCGAGTGATGGATGTGGTCTGTGGAATCGAACACTCCAAGAGCGTGAACGTGGATTCGGGCGTACTACAGGGAACTGTATCTAGCCTTCTTCTTTTCCTTGTACATATATAAATGACTTACCAGAACAAGTTAAATGGCAAGTTATATTATTCGCAGACGACTGCCACTTTACAAAACCACCAGATCAGCCAGGGACCACACCATATTACAGATTGACCTCCAGCAACTAGAACAATGGGCCGCAACCTGTGGCATGCGATTCAATGCCATGAAATGCTACGAGCTAAGCATTCGTCAAACTTCATCCCATTTCTACCAACTTGACAGCACATTTCTTCATCGAGTTTCTTGTAACCCATGTCTTGGGGTCACCATAGTAGAAGATCTACAATGGGGCAACCATATAAATAACATTTTAATAAACTCCAACCTAGGCTTCCTCCGACGAAATTTCCGTAACTGTCCGTAAACTGTATGAGGTTAGCGTACAACTCCCTCGTTCGATCAACTCTGGAGCACGGTTCTATCATATGGGACCCATATCTTACCAAGGACATGAACGCCATCGAAAGAATCCAACGACAGGTCAAAATGCTATAAGAACTATACCTACCTCCCTTACAGCAACGTTGAGTTCTACGTCAACAGATCACCAATCCTGTACAAAATTGCGAGGGTTATGCTTCCGTTTATATAGACACCTGCGACTACTTAGTCAGATTAAGACCTAAGTGTAAAGTTAAATTACGAAACTATCCAGACAGTGTTATAATTGAAAAACATTTTAGAGAATAAACTGACAAAGAACTCAAAATGCTTTCAAATAGTAAGTGCAAATAGTGAACAATACAAACAGTCCTGTTTCATAAGAACAGTGATTAAGTGGAATAAACCGGAAGAGAACAATCTGAACACTATCAGCGCTCAAACAGTCGAGGCATTCAAAAGTGCCGTTTCGACATCTTATTAAAGTACCCCCACCTCCCGAAGTTATATGCAAGTGTTGGTTACTTCTTCGTAATTTACAGATACTGAATCTGAAGGGAATCCCCATACGGACGCAATTGACGTCATAATACTGGGAAATACCAATGTCGTTCCATCTTCGTACTTGTAATTCAACGACCCAAATATATACTACTCAAAGTAAGCTAAGTACCAAGTTTTCCACACTTCGTTGTGAAGTCTACATTTTATATAATGCATGATATTTACATTTAGTGATACATCGAGAAGGTCCCAAGTGTAGGCAAGATCCTCGTGCAAGTCAAGCAAACAAGGTGACACTATACTTTCATAGTATTTTTATGCTGTATACAGGCGAATGTTAGAAGGCATTTATCGGATGCAGACATGCGGCGGACGGCTGGCATGGTGGAACTAGGAAATCTTCATCTTGAGGTTGGCAAGACACTTGATGTGCACCAAACGGTTACCACTAGAGCATTCATGGGCGTGGTACCAAAACTATGGTAAGGCGATATGGTGGGGGCAGATGGAAGGGCTACAACTGACAACTGCTGATTTAAGTCATATCGGATCGAAGACCAGCGAAACTTTAAGCGGACTAGTTAATTGTGTGTTCAAGAGTGTGTCTGTCGGTTCGCATGTCTGTTAGGTTCTTTGTTTCCCCATTATATATTGTATGTAGGTAATGATAATGATCTGGCTGAAGTATGCTAGTCAGCTTTTATCCAATACTTAATATATCGTTCCATTTTGCTCATGAGAATAAACAGCTCTACATTCGATTGAAATAACTAATAAGTTAAATATTCATAACTGTTATATATAAGGTTTAAATTAAATTAAATGGGTAAATTGTTTTAGCATTTAGACGGAACGTGACTGTCAAACAACACGCGTATACGTTTGTGAAAATCATCTAAAAAAAGGTTAATGCATTTAAATGTTCTATTTTTTTGGTTTGCCAAAACTTATTTGCATAACATTTAAGATGATGAAAATAAATCGTGCCATTTTGGCATAGAAATACTAGACTAGATTCGTGTATGATATCCATTTTAAATGCATTAAATTCACTTTACTGTCTGGTTATTCTTTCATAATATCATAATTTGAAAGCAATTTAATGTTAATTTGATGAATAAAAGACTGTCTGTTATTTTTCACTTGGCTCGTTTTGAAAACACTGACGACAGCGGGTTTAGTCCAAAGCCAACAATTCAGAAATATTTCAAAAGTTTTTAGTGATTCGGAAAATACTATAATTGGTTAAGACGTGAAACTTATACATTTTAAACATTTGTTATATCTCATCGTATTTTCAAAATGATTATATAGACATTTATTAATGTCTTTCGTGGTTTACAATATCTTTTTAAACAGGTCAGCAAAAATTGTTGAATATTTTGGCCAATAGTGTTTAGATAATTATGCATAGCACGTCTTGTTCCTTTTTGGCTATTCATTTGGATGCTAAACACTATTCCGTTTAGAATCGTATGAATTCTTATATGGAGATTGATATTTTGCTATTATAGGGAAAATGGTATACCACTTCATGGTACATTGCAAACATAAAAAATAAAAAAACAAAGATAAAATCACATCTGCTACAGACCCAATTCTGGAATTCATAACAATCGGACTTAAGTAATGTTTTTCTAATAGTTGCGAGTATCATGGCCTTTAAAATATTTGCTGGAATCTTTAAAATTAATATAAAAAATGACACAGAAAACTGTTTTTCCGTTATTGCCTGATCCAATTCTTGTAAAGTTATTGTGTCCTCTTGTTTTTTAACTTGTCACATAACACAACTTGAGCATTTCATGACACGGACAATTCGAACGTTGAGCAATTCAGGATTCCAGTGGGAATGACGACGTGTGCCCAACTAATCCAAAAAACGGTTTCAAATTTCATTGCATTTATTGCAGTTAATACAATGAACAAATGTTTTCAGAGAAGGAACACTGTTACAGTCCTAGAAACATCATCAAGGAAAGATTGACCGACTAGCTATGCGCTGCCGTGTTATAGTCAGTCGTTATAACGCCATTTTGCCCATCTTTCAATAATACCATAAAGCAGTATTAAAAATTTAATGGCAAATGGCGAAATCATTCCAATTCCAAAATATTACAAAACGAGCTTAATTCAGAAACCAAAAAAATGCCATTAAATTTTATTCGAAATTAAATTCAAAAGCGATTCGGTGTAGTTTGATGGTTTAAATTCTCCTCATTGAATAATACAATTGATATGAATGGTCGTATTATTAGTTTAGTTATGCTTTTGTGAATATTCAAATTCTATTTTACAATTCAGATTGTTGTCGTAAATGATGCATAATTATGCTAGTATGATACATCACTCAAAGCGAACTTCAGTTATTTTACATGTACATAAAGCCATAACAATTGAATGCATTTAATAACTTACTTCTGTCTTAATGTTGTGTATGTAATTCGATTGAATTTTATCCTTATCATATAGAAAACTGGATTTTATATCAATATTCCTTTTTTTACAAATTTCCAATACTTACGCACAGAAGTTTCGAAGTTCGTCTCTAAAACTGTGCAAAGAAACAAACTTGAATAAAGATCGTTTGTTAGATCAACTGTCCACATTTGGAAAAATACCGCTTCATTCTGATAACATGTTACCATTACAATTGTTAACTTACAGGGACAGATTTTGTTTAAAAAAAATAAGAAAACACAAAAAGGTTATAAAAACATAATGATTGTGTTTTTAAACTTTTTTAATTTTGAGTTCATGTACCATTTTTGTCAGATATAGCTCTATACACGTTGTACATAGTTTTTAATACAAATATGTTGGACACTACTCCATGCGGTTACATTGAGACTATAATGTAATCATGGACTTTTAGAGTTCAGCACGACCGAATTCGTCTCTTCGGTGAAGATTTATTAAGAAACATCACAGCTAACTAGATTTGACACAAAACCATTCATGTGTAGAAGATATTTAGGAAAAAAACAGACATTCGGCATCGCTACCGTTTGATATAAACTAATTATGTAATTCTTTCCAAAAAATTGGAACGACTGTACTAGGCTAGTACTTATCTGTACCATTTATTGAGAAGGAATACGCCCAATTAAATATTAAGGGCGGGTTCCATCTAATTGTTAGCGACAAGGGCAATGAACTCGAGCTCTAATTCCGTCCAGTGACCTCCCGAACCGAATTATGTTACCATGGCAATAATGAAATATATGGAATACTGTTCACTGCCAATATAGACGCGTTTTAAGTTGAACACTGACTGTTTCCGAACTGAAACAAAACCAATTTATTAATGTTCTATATGTGGACAATTCAAAGTTATAACTTACAAAGTTATCAACGAATAATGTCAAAACACTTATTCAATATCCAGACACTTGTGTCTATGTAATATAATTCAGCTACATAAGTGTTTTCTATAGTGGAAGCTCTATATAAGTATCTAAATCTATTCTTTAATAGTATTGTTATTTGTTCCAATGAGCACTATTATTTATTTCACCTATTAATCTATCATCCCTTTATAGTTAGTATGGGTAAAGATCCTGGTTGGAGAAATAGGAGAAGTTATGATTGAATCTGCAAGGGCAGCAACTCCACCTCGACACGAAAGGAAAGTCTTAAATACGCCAGTTAAAAAAACAACACTTTGAACGTTAAGTGCCATTCATAAATTATTATTTCTAGCTTGTATGAATTTCTAAACTACAATTCAGCCTTTGTAATTATTAAGTATAACTTTAAAACATTGCAATCTAAATGCATTCGTTCGTTTAAGATCCCACTAGGGACCTAATGCTTAACGTTCAACAATCGTTTAGCGTGTCGTGTTGCCCAATCAGCCAAGATTATTATCTAGAAATACTTGGTACAAGAAGACTTAGACTGTACTCAGCACATAAATAAACCAAAGGCTTATAATTGTATTTTATTGATACTACGGGTACAATAATTACTATATTTCCATGTTTATAACAATTAATTTAATATCTTTAAATATTTATGTATACATGTACAACAAACCTGCTACTACTAGTGATGTTCTGATTAATAATTTATTCATCATTGACGAATGGTCTTTGACGTGACGATGACGATGCTCCCATTTCGTCAACTGATTGATTTCTGTACGTAGTTGTCGTTCTTGACTATAGTACTGCATACCTTACACGGTTTTACTTTAAAGATGATGCTGTTCAAGCTTAACTGTAAATGCAGCATAAGTCTGGCCCAGTGTTGTTTGTTTAATAATCAGTATATTTTGATGTGATGTTTACTCAAACATCTTACTAATGTTCAATAATTTAATATTTAAATTCTCATTGATTTTGTGCTATTCGATTGGTGTAAGGGATGTTAAATTCATGCAATACTAACAATATTTGACCATTCTTATTTAATCAGTTTTAATCGATTAATCACTGACTTTTGAACGAAATGTTAATGGACTGATTACAATCACTAGCTATTACATAACTATTTCTTACGATAGATAATAAGCCCACTATTTGATACAACATGTATGTTTATAATCAAATTCCTTTAATGAAATGTAAATTTATATAAATGCATATTTCATGATGAAAAAATATTTACTTACTAAATAAATGTAGCGCGCATTTACATAAAAGGGTAAGTTACACGTCGTATAATCCATATGGAAAATATACTATTAAACAAGTAAGATGGAAGGATATAATTATGATATAAATCAAAGAATAAAGGTCTGTCCCTAATGAAGGAAAACTTACCAAAAGATATTAATGTGAATTGAGTCGATATTTACTGAATATAAAAAACATGAAAGTTGACTTCAGACCTTTTCGAAATATATTTCAACACGACTGACCTTACAAACTTTCTGCCAAAATTAATTGCTGCAGTGTGTAAAATTTGGACTTCGGTTGAAATTTTATCATAGTATCAATGAAATGAAAGTTAATTGTTTCCAGGTATAGAAAGAATCATGCCATGGATATGAGGTCTAACCCCTGTGATAGTTGGATAGTAATGGCTCTAATAGTCATTGTGTGTATGGCTATAACTAACCAGAATTGTTATCTGTAGATACATCAGTGATATAGATTTCCGACCAGAAAATGATTATCTATATACCACGTGCGAACATTCCTCTGCTATCTTCGAAGTATCTTCGTGCACTGTATTTGACACCCGGTCAGATTCTATAAATCCGGGGAAGCTTTCAAGTTTAATTATATCATAAACCAACAATAAATAGCTACATTGATTGCTTATTTACTCTTATTATCTATCAACATATGTATGATTGACGGCCGGAACTGATAAGTTGTAAGACTTTGCCTTTACACCGTTCATTAACGTACAGTGTTGTATGTAGTTTGTTTGTGGCATTGGCGGATAGTCTTACAATTCACGAGATTTACTCCGCCGAATAAAAAAGACAAGCGAAAGCGGACTAATAGTATAATAGTTTTGGATCAATGGAATCAAACTTTCGTATGATAATGTTGTTAAAACCAGACAAAAAAAAGAAACGCCCAGTGTATATGATAAGATGTATTTTATTTTGAATAATCAATTAATAATTTTTGTCACTATGTTTTAACACAATTATTATCATGTTAAGATAAATTTCATAAAGACTCTTTACTTTTAACTTAAGTCATTGATATTTCATATTTGATCTTACTAAAATCAATTTTAAAATAGAAGATAATATCGTTTTAAGTCAATATACGCAAGTATTGGAAAAGTATCTTTTCGCCTTTCAAAATGAAATGAAATCCATTTAAAGAAACCTTAGACTTTTAACAATTAAGCAATTAAACTGTCTGTACATTTCTCTGATTTGTTACGTTCTGTTGTCTGTGTGTTACGATGTTGTTCACCGCGACCGTCTATTGTTTTATCGACTGCACTGTTTATGAATTCTACAGGTGTAGAAGTACAATAACATATGACGAATTGTGGTCTTTGTCAGATTTGGTTTCCAAGTAAACAGGTGTACGCAAGTTTGCCAGCACTTTTTTGTGGCTACTTATAAAATATATAATGGTACAATGGAATAGATAACACAATGACATCTCCCGATAATCAGATTTCCATTATGTGTTTATAAAGAATGGTTCCGCATCTCGTAGCCTTTGAGGAACCAATAAAAGAGGCATGCATTACCTTCAACCATTGATTCGTGTGTCATCAAATGAAATTAGTGTCAACGGGCCTCCAACAAACAATATTGTATCGTCTAATTGTTAAATAAATCTTTGCCACGGACCAGTATGTATGCCTTCGTAATTTAAGACTAGGCTGTCAGTTTCTTGATAAGTATATTGAATAAGCTGACCGATGGTTTAGAGAAATTAGATAAACACCATTCTATGTGTCACGAGAGAAATGGTTCGAACAGAAGCAATTACATATTGAATGGCTGAGTGTGTAGACCGAAGTAATGGAGACAATTTGAATCTAAGCGCAAAGGTGAAACTTGCTGTTTGTAATTTTTAGTACTATTAATTGTGTGTATATATCTTATTTTTCGTGTGTAGAACTGTACGTTTTTGTAATAATTTCAATTTCTTTTCATCGAGAGTTCATAAAATTTTGTAAAATTTTAGTACTATTATTCGTTAGTCCGTCTTCCTATATTTCAGGGAAGCCTTTTCAGTGTCCCCATCCAAACTGTCGAGTCTAGAACTTTGTTTATAGAAAATCATACGAAAACGGGTGAGGCGTGTGTGTCGGTACACGACAAAGAACCAACTTGGCGAAAACCTATTCGAAATAAGGGTAGGGATATAAATACCTGGTTCTCAAGTATCTTCTCCCCTTCTCTCTCAATGAGGCGGCTCTATAAATGACAAGAGCTGTCGATTTAACCAACCAATAAAGAACTGGTCCTTGGATTGTAATTAATCTATCATAACGTATAATATTCAGAAATTTGCTAGCAGCTAAACCGGCAATTGCAGCGTGTACGTGTTTTCGACGAAAATGGTGCATTTGTTAACAGAGGTTTAAAAGCCGTGTAAACATATTCGTTACTGAAAACATAGTAACAGGTGTTTCACAATTAATGCGATAACATAATTATCTAACGGAAAGCAAGCACATAAGGTAAGAAGTTTTGTGACGAATGCTCAAGACTGATTCTGATTTTTTTATTTTACCTGCTACAAACATGACTTATTACGAATCTGTTCTTACAAGCCCTCATAGAATCGTTTTACCTGTAATAACATTATCTAAAAATCAAAGTTGTACCGTGCATTTTATTGTTAGATTGTATCACCCAATTGCGTACTGTGTTTATAAAAATGTCAAAGCTGAATAAAATGTATT
Organism: Lutraria lutraria; assembly: GCA_964023205.1. Classification (NCBI taxonomy): domain Eukaryota; kingdom Metazoa; phylum Mollusca; class Bivalvia; order Venerida; family Mactridae; genus Lutraria; species Lutraria lutraria. Next base: position 6,712,675 of record OZ026845.1, read on the forward strand.
ATTTAGTGTTATCGAAATATCAATGAAACAACTTATTTTGCTGATATAAGTGGTAAGTATAAATGTATACTTATGTTTGTCTGAAAGCGTACCCGAATAACGATAACACTAAACGGTATAATTAATTTAGTACTTTGTCGTAAGTACAGAGCTATGAACATGTACATCACAGAGAAATATTATTATGTTTGATGATTTTCTAAGACTATAACGGCACTATAGAAACCATTCCGGATGTATTACGACATACGTAATGACTGCTTCTTTCTATATCGAGTAACATTTTGGGTAAAGCGGCCAATATTTTGGAATCCAATTCTGAAGATGAACATGTAAAAATAGTGTAAATGTTTTTCTTTGATTTACAAACTACAAGGGAAAAATACGATTATGATGCTTCATACTCACCGTTATCACAATCAACTACTTATTCTTTATATCTTATCTGCTACCTATCTTAAGAGCTTTATCTTTAATCGCAATAGCAACAAATCATTTCTTGTTGATGATATCAACTTATATTCTTACAGAGGTAGAAATCCACGGTGTTTTCCATTGTCAATGAATATTTCCTAGTTCTCATTCAGAGGATTTGTTAAATCAGTTGAATCAAAGATTGTGTCAACCTGAGATAACTTATAAGAAATTTAAGTAGATTCCGAATTCGATATGCTTAAATTTATTAATTCGCTTCCCAATTTGTATAAACTATATCAGCACCCTGTGCATTAAATTTTATTACTTATTACTATGAATTATTCAACTTAATTGAACCGGAATTGAAAAGTATTGCAAAACTTAACTATTTAAGAACAGAACATGTATCAATCGAGATCGGACAATTTTCTCATGCGAGGAAGCTGTCAGACTAGATCCGGAAAGTGTTTGATTCTACTCATGTTCTCATGAACACGCGTTGGTTCTTCCTTCACTGATGAAGCTGGTCAAAGTTGTCAAATGACACTTGCTTATGGTGCGACATTAAACCTCAGTAAGAATGATACTGTAACTGTGTCAGAAGTCCTTAAGGAACGGATAAATGTAAAAATGAAAGGATGATACTGAAAGTGGGCATACAATATCCGTCCTGATTAACTGCCACCCATGTTTTACAATTAACTACAATCCATTGCGTTCAATAATCTGAAATAAATCGAACCGTTATGTAAAAAGGCATGGAGAAGAAACAGTGACTTGCTTTAAATTGTATCATGGAAAGGCATTTCCATAAAATACGTACATGTAATATCAAAAATAAGAATATGCATACCCAATTGGTTTGAATGAGTTTGAAATTATTTGTTCTATATTTTCCTCAAATACCAACTCACACCACTTGCACTAAATAGAACGCAATATCAAAAGTCGATTTGTTGGTAAATTTATTTCAGATTTTCATAAACGAACATTGAAGCGCGCTCTTTTTAACACTAGATGATATGCAAGACTTGACAATGCGATGCACACCACTACGTATGAAGTACTGAACGATTGTTTAAACCGTTTAAATTGTTGTCTATGAAAGGGAAACATAATTAAACACCTTTCAATGTATTACCAGACATCGGTGAGACCTAGTGCTGTCTTGGGAAGTTTAATGGAAATGAAGTTTGTTGTTTGGCATCGTAATGCAATTCTTACATCGCGTTTTGTGCATTTTTACATGACGTTTTATAAATGGAACTAGCATTATTGTTGGCATATCTCTTGTAAATATTTTATACTCCTGGCAAGACGTTTTATGCAATCTGCTTGGTGGTTCGTGTTGAAATCATTTATTTTTATTGCCATATCTTAAGTGAGGCTGTTAATATCTTTAAAAGATCGAATTGTTAAATCCAAACTAATTATGTGTTAGATACCTTAATACAGAACATGTTTTCTCTTTCTGCACACATTATGTCTACTCCATCTGAAGAAAGTATTTCTCTCGAGAAATACACATCTGTCATTTACATTTTAACGATAACTGTTAATAAAAGACAATTACAGAAGAAAAGAATTATACGATGAAATTATGGAATAAAAGCATTGAGGTTTTATCGCAGCCGATTCTCAAGTAAAATTTTATACGAGGTAACAATGATGCAAACTTCACCACGATAAATCTCCCCCGTATATCCGACCAAAAATCAAAGAACTGAAAGTGCTATATTCGGGAAATCGATAGGCAAGCTTCCTATAGGAATACCACATTCAAGGTCATTTGCATCATAAATGACTACGAACTAGCAAGCTGTTTTATGAACACTGCAACCTAATTTGACCCGCCTCCGTGGTCGAGTGGTTAAGGTCGACGACTTCAAATCACTGTTAACCTCTCACTGATAGAGGATCGTGGGTTCGAGCCCAGCTATCCCGCTAAAGTAGGCAGTTGCTTACGGAGGATGGGAGTCCAGGACTGGTTCTTCCCAGGCGCGATGCTTAGATGAACTGCCCGCCTCATATCACTGTTGAAAGGGGCGTAAAACACAAATAAACAAAATGAACATCAACTTAATTGCTATTCCATGTTCTTCTGTCAAATTATTCACGCAGTCCTAATTACGTAACAAAATAATTTGCATTCAACATGAGTTTGTCTACCTATATTTTAAAATGTTTCTTTGAATACAAACTTCGTTAATTACTTGTGTTACATTGTGTCACGATTCTGACAATAGAACTAGATTTAGTGGTTTAATGGAAACGTTGGGATGTCTACAGAGACCATGTGAGCATAAATTACAGTATGTTCATTGATCGAAAGCATAAATGTTTTTTTCGCAATACGAAACAAACCCGGCAAAATGACCAAATGACCGTTGACTAAACCGCAATTGTTCCTTCAGAGTAAAATATTCCACTCATGAGCATCGGAAATGATTTTCGTCCGAATTCGTATGTGCTTCTAAGCTTCTACTAGTAATGTGAACATATCAGATATGAAGTATGAATACACACTATATGAAGTATGAATACACAAGATATGAAGTATGAACACACAAGATATGAAGTATGGACACACTATATGAAGTATGAATACACAAGGTATGAAGTATGAATACACACTATATGAAGTATGAATACACAATATATGAAGTATGAACACACAATATATGAAGTATGGACACACGATATGAAGTATGGATACACAAGATAGGAAGTATGAATACACAAGATAGGAAGTATGGATACACAAAATAGGAAGTATGGATACACAAGATAGGAAGTATGAATACACAAGATAGGAAGTATGGATACACAAGATAGGAAGTATGAATACACAAGATAGGAAGTATGGATACACAAGATAGGAAGTATGGATACACAAGATAGGAAGTATGAATACATAAGATATCAAGTATGAATACACACGATAGCAAGTGTGTATACATAAGATATCAAGTATGAATACACAAGATATCAAGTATGAACACACAAGATATCAAGTACGAACACACAAGATATCAAGTATGAACACACACGATAGCAAGTATGAATACATAAGATAAGAAGTATGAACATACCAAATATGAAGTAAAACAATGCTAAATATAGAATGTAAGATACTTGAAGTTATATCTATAACGTAGATATGCAAACATAATGGATCAATTACCGCTTAAACACATCAGTTATGACATTACTAATTGTTCATAAATCTCAAACTTGCCCATTATGTAAAATATTGGAGTGTTTTACATAACGGACAAATTTTGGCTTATATCTATCACATACATGTTGTAAATCTAACTTTACTCACTCGATACAATGGTTAATAATAAAGTAAATTTGACAAGTTTTAATTAAAAACATATAATCTATCCACCATTGTCTAACCCGTGATTAACTGGTAGTTTGTGTTGTAGATATGCTTTATTATTGAGTAAATGATTGATATCTTAAAAGTTTAATTGTAAGGTAAATGTAACAGGTGTTCATTTTTTTGCAAATACGCAGTAACTTATCAAAATTAATGTGGTTTTCTTTTCGGAAATGGATTATAGGCCCGACGCGGCAGGATGTTTTAAATTCATTAATGCTGTCGGTATATCTTGTTATCACATAATTATGTCACTATAAGAAAAAAATTTTATCAACCCATCATAGGTACATAAAAAGTAAACACAGGGGAGCCTCTATAACCCGCTTTAGTCCGGATCCGGACAAGTTAATTGAAGGGATTTCGGATAAGGATGTTTTTTTAGATACATTTGACATAAGCTGTTTTTCGATGAAATTAAATTAAAATAAGGACCTACCATTTTTAAGGGACTATTGTCATGTCGGATAAGAGGGGTCTATATTAAAAAGTTTTTTATTGTGTGGAAGTTAAAACAAGATATTTAATAATCATAAAAGGAAAAAAAATGATTGGGTTGGAGTTAAAGTTCTTCCTTCAAAACGTGCTAAATTCATACATATTCTGTACTATTTGTATAATTGAAATATTTCATGTAATGATAGATCGGGTATTGATCAGAGAACTACGTTTCAACACCATTTTTAGTCTATATATGCTATTAATGTATGCAATCGTAACTTGGGATTTAAATCGGTGCTGAAAATATCATTTCGTATCCCGAGAGTGCAGTACATCGATTGTACAATTCATTAATATCTTTTTTTTCAGCGAAAACTATCTAGAAGTGTTCTCGCTAGGGAGAATACAAGTTTGTCTCCTCGTTTTATGTATCAGAAAAAGACGCGTATTCAGTGTCCATGGCAAAACCGGCCCCTGTTAAAACAGATATGATACTTTTTAGATCTGCTTCGTTTGCACCTCTGGTTTATGGTTCATTTGATTTAATTATAAAATATAATATGATACCACCATATTGTCGATGAACGTGAAAATTGTTGGTCAGTGAACGCAGCCGAGGTCCGCTAGACTTGTTACAAGGTTAGCCGGGTCCGAATCCTGGTCGCTACACATTATAACTTATGAAAAATTGAAAAATGATTGTCTACTTTTCTAAATATACGAACAAGTTACCGGCTCCTTGTGGACGGATTAGAATACAGTACAGGAAAACTGGTTTGGTGGACAAGTCGCGGTATACAACTGGTTTGGTGGACAAGTCGCGGTATACAACTGGTTTGGTGGACAAGTCGCAGTATACAACTGGTTTGGTGGACAAGTCGCGGTATACAACTGGTTTGGTGGACCAGTCGCGGTATACAACTGGTTTGGTGGACAAGTCGCGGTATACAACTGGTTTGGTGGAGCAGTCGCGGTATACAACTGGTTTGGTGGACCAGTCGCGGTATACAACTGGTTTGGTGGACCAGTCGCGGTATACAACTGGTTTGGTGGACCAGTCGCGGTATACAACTGGTTTACTGGACCAGTCGCGGGATACAACTGGTTTAGTGGACCAGTCGCGGGAAACAACTGGTTTGGTGGACAAGTCGCGGTATACAACTGGTTTAGTGGACCAGTCGCGGGATACAACTGGTTTGGTGGACCAGTCGCGGGATACAACTGGTTTGGTTGAGCAGTCGCGGGATACAACTGGTTTGGTGGACCAGTCGCGGGATACAACTGGTTTGGTTGAGCAGTCGCGGGATACAACTGGTTTAGTGGACCAGTCGCGGTATACAACTAGTTTGGTGGACAAGTCGCGGTGTACTACTGGTTTAGTGGACAAGTCGCGGTATACAACTGGTTTAGTGGACCAGTCGCGGGAAACAACTGGTTTGGTGGACAAATCGCGGTATACAACTGGTTTGGTGGACCAGTCGCGGTATACAACTGGTTTAGTGGACCAGTCGCGGGATACAACTGGTTTAGTGGACAAGTCGCGGTGTACTACTGGTTTAGTGGACAAGTCGCGGTATACAACTGGTTTAGTGGACCAGTCGCGGGAAACAACTGGTTTGGTGGACAAGTCGCGGTATACAACTGGTTTAGTGGACCAGTCGCGGTATACAACTGGTTTGGTGGACCAGTCGCGGTATACAACTGGTTTGGTGGACCAGTCGCGGGATACAACTGTTTTGGTGGACCAGTCGCGGTATACAAATGGTTTGGTTGAGCAGTCGCGGGATACGACTGGTTTAGTGGACCAGTCGCGGTATACAACTAGTTTTGTGGACCAGTCGCGGTATACAACTGGTTTGGTGGACCAGTCGCGGGATACAACTGGTTTGGTGGACCAGTCGCGGGATACAACTGGTTTGGTTGAGCAGTCGCGGGATACAACTGGTTTGGTGGACCAGTCGCGGGATACAACTGGTTTGGTGGAGCAGTCGCGGGATACAACTGGTTTGGTGGACCAGTCGCGGGATACTACTGGTTTGGTGGACCAGTCGCGGGGTACAACTGGTTTTGTGGACCAGTCGCGGTATACAACTGGTTTGGTGGACCAGTCGCGGGGTACAACTGGTTTAGTGGACAAGTCGCGGTATACAACTGGTTTAGTGGACCAGTCGCGGGAAACAACTGGTTTGGTGGACAAGTCGCGGTATACAACTGGTTTAGTGGACCAGTCGCGGTATACAACTGGTTTGGTGGACCAGTCGCGGTATACAACTGGTTTGGTGGACCAGTCGCGGGATACAACTGGTTTGGTGGACCAGTCGCGGGATACAACTGGTTTGGTTGAGCAGTCGCGGGATACAACTGGTTTAGTGGACCAGTCGCGGTATACAACTAGTTTGGTGGACCAGTCGCGGTATACAACTGGTTTGGTGGACCAGTCGCGGGATACAACTGGTTTGGTGGACCAGTCGCGGGATATAACTGGTTTGGTTGAGCAGTCGCGGGATACAACTGGTTTGGTGGACCAGTCGCGGGATACAACTGGTTTGGTGGACCAGTCGCGGGATACAACTGGTTTGGTGGACCAGTCGCGGGATACTACTGGTTTGGTGGACCAGTCGCGGGGTACAACTGGTTTGGTGGACAAGTCGCGGTATACAACTGGTTTGGTGGACCCGTCGCGGGATACAACTGGTTTTGTGGACAAGTCGCGGGATACAACTGGTTTAGTGGACCAGTCGCGGTATACAACTAGTTTGGTGGACCAGTCGCGGTATACAACTGGTTTGGTGGACCAGTCGCGGGATACAACTGGTTTGGTGGACCAGTCGCGGGATACTACTGGTTTGGTGGACCAGTCGCGGGGTACAACTGGTTTGGTGGACAAGTCGCGGTATACAACTGGTTTGGTGGACCAGTCGCGGGATACAACTGGTTTTGTGGACAAGTCGCGGGATACAACTGGTTTGGTGGACCAGTCGCGGGGTACAACTGGTTTGGTGGACAAGTCGCGGTATACAACTGGTTTGGTGGACCAGTCGCGGGATACAACTGGTTTGGTGGACCAGTCGCGGGATACTACTGGTTTGGTGGACCAGTCGCGGGGTACAACTGGTTTGGTGGACAAGTCTCGGTATACAACTGGTTTGGTGGACCAGTCGCGGGATACAACTGGTTTGGTGACAAGTCGCGGTATACAACTGGTTTGGTGGACCAGTCGCGGGATACAACTGAAAAAGTGCTGAAAAACGGCATAAAACCTACCGCAAAAAATGTTGGTCAAATCATGACGATGTTCTTAGATATCATATATTGTGTGTATAATGCTTGTTGTCAACTGAATAGATCACTAATTGGTCTCAAGTGACCGAAGTACCAACGTTTACGTATGTATGATATACATAAGTTTGGTCATCTCAGGACAATGTCCATTTCATTATAAGGTTAATTATTGGATCGTATTTCGGTTGGAAAAAATACTGCGACAAGCTATAAGAAAAATGTTTTTACCATGTTATCGGGAATCTATACATTTATAACTTAAAGATGGATATCTGTTTGACTTATCTAATCGTAGGCTTGCTATCCAAGGCATCATCTAATTTATTTATATTGTTTTTAACAAAACTACGGTCATTTCAGGGCCGCCCCAAAGAGAGGGGATAAAATACAGAAGAACCGGGCATCTCTTTTCTGTTCGAATCCTGTTTTTTTATCGTGCAAGGTGAAAAGCACCGATGAACGCTTAAACCCTATTTCCTGTGATTTCATTAGACACAAAACTGAAATATCGAAAGGCTGAGCCGAGTATGGAACACACTACCTTTCGTTTTGGTAGTCAAGCGCGTAACCACTCGACCATCTATCACGCCGGCATCAACTAAGGTGTGAATATTTTGTATTTGGCTGAACAGTATTACAGTTAAATACATCAAAGTCTAGTCCTTTTCTTTTCCCATGTCTTGAGCTGCGGTCTCAATACAGTATCGGTAGTTTAATGAGGCTGAATACATGTATTGATTCCGCACAGTGATTTAAAAGGTAGAAAAGTTGTTATTCGTGTAACCCTTGCATAAATAAACATACATGTGTTAGCGACCACCTCCGAATAAAGGCCACCCTTTTGACAAAGGCCATTCTTTTAGACATTGTCATTGTTAATTTAGAACAAAGTGACCTCCGAATAGAGGCCACATGCCAATAAATGTCACCTTTTGTCAGGGTGGCCTTTGTTCACAGGTTTGTCGATATTTTTGTAATACATATGTATTTTGGTCCATGTAACTATATTACACTACATTCACCATCACACTCCATCCCAGGCTGCTTCAAATCAATAAACACTATGATAAGGTCTAAATATATTTGTTCACCTATGGGCATAATACTAGTACTTATTAACAGTATTTGTTAAACTCACGATACCATATATAGAATCTGCATTGACTTTCGATAACATGACAATATCTGTTGTGGCGTATAAAAATATTTTCTTTCTGGTAACACCACTCGTTGCCAATAGTGTAGGTAGGTCTGGGTAGATAGAGGATTTCTTTTTCGTTGTTCTTGAAAGCGTACGGAAGGAAAAATAGTGAACATGTGGATGTACCGTTCCACGGACGTAAACAGTCTAGTGTCGCGGTGGTATATTAGGGTAGGTCAGTTAACCACAAACAAAGTATTTGTTAACGCTTAAATATTTCTTCACCTGGTACGACTACTGTGGACAATAATGTATTACTTTGATATCACGTGCCGTGGCCCTTAGTAAGCGTGCTGTATTTGTAACCCAGGGATCCTGGTTCGATTGCAGATCATGGCATCATGTTATACCCTTCCCTGAAAATTTGACACACTGTCGATTTTCCATCATATTTTTTTATTTTTTCCACTTTTGGAAGGGCAAGTTAGTACTGGTTAGAATGCAGTCCTGGAAAACGCGTCAGATGAATCGGCCCTCGTATTCAACTGAAAAATTGTTGAAAAAACGGCATTAAATAAATAAATAAATGAATTAACCCACGCGGTTTTCCCCCAACATCCAACTCTTATTCGTTAGACAGCAGTTTCTCTCGGCAGTTAAAGCCAATCGGTTAAATAACTGCACGTTCATCAAACGTTAGAGTTCGGTACAGATATCGACACTTGTAAACTAACCGCTAATGATATCGGAGCGGAGGTTGCTACTCGCGTTGTGGGTAGTTGTATAAATCTGGTCCACTTTATAAAACAAGAGATATACAGCGTTTATTCTCATATGTGATTAAAACTCAGCGATGGTTAAGTTGATAAGAATTAACTAAAATAAAAAAAAACAATATTCGTGGAAAGTAAATGATTTAAATATTCTAGCTAAGTGGATATATGAAATGAATTTCGGAAATTAACGAAAACTGACGACTTGAAGGTATGTGATTTTATTTTCGTATTATTAATATGCCCACCGTTCGTCGTTTACAGAATGATTATATTTACTAAATAAAACACAAACTTGTATGGGTGTTACAAAAAGAGGGTTAAATATGATTCATCTATATAGCCCTGATTATTTTCGGATAACATTGAAATGTTGAAATCATGAATTCGTATTTTAATAAGTTATGTTTTCCCTTTTATCTTGAGTTGTCAGATATAAATCTTGATTTATGCGTGAATGCAAATTGAATTCAGCTTTACATCATAGCGTATGAATATTTGAATATAAATCCATTTCAAATAGCTTTGTTATATTTTAGTTGCGTAGTAACTCCGGTACTTACATAAATTAATCATCTTTCATGAACTATGTTTAGACTTGTAATCGGCGCTTTGAAGGAAATGCGTCTATTTGTACACTAATGACAAAAAATACACTTCTTAATGTTTTCCTTACTGAAACTTTGTCCTTAACGTAGCTTATACTGTTCAACTTTAATAATCAGTCAACATGGTCTATTTGGAATATTAGTTGGACTATATTTTATTCGATCCTTAACAGATGAAGCGTGTTATGTCACTTTATTCCACGATAAGCTTCACTTATTCTTAGATATCATGCCATTTTACAATTTGTTTTGTACACGTTTGATTGCCTTAAATATTCTAATGGTATGATATTCAATGTTTCTATAAAATATTTATAAAGCAAGGTGACCGATTTTTTTAAAGAATAGAGCCGTGCTCGTGTAGTTCTTCTTCAGATATTAGATTGTTGCTGTGAAATCTATGCTTATTAAATCCAGACTCGGGGATCATTTTATGGTTTGGAGTGACCATTCTTCATGTTTTAGACATGATTTTCAAAATTTCAAGTACATGTAGATAAATATATTTCAAGTCATTTTTAAAACAACTTCAATATTAAAATCAAACTGTTCGGTTTCTTGTAGGTGGTCTAATAGAAGGAATCACAGTAAAGATTTTATGAATTGGTGAAGCTGTTAAATGTATAGATACAGTTGTTATTTATTATATTCTGAAATTATCTTCGTAATTTTCGATTAGTTTGCACTCGTTTATGACCCTTTTTGAATATTCCAAGCTTCGAATTATGTAAATGCTGAAATAAACATGATTTTGCGTAAGGAAAGAAGACACGTCTAATGAAAACAATACGATTGTTGTGTATCAACGCATCTGTTGTATACCAAACAGAATTAACGATATGACGGTATTCCTTGCTTTCTTAGAGTACCTTAATTATATCATTTCGTGGTATTCGCATAATAAACCTATCAATTCATTATGCTAAATTATCACTATTGTAGACATTAGTATCACAATACAATGTATTACCTGACGGTTGGTGAGTCATATTCAAATGTTTAAATATAAAATTACAATATTATTCAACTTTGTTACCGCACGTCTGTCCTCGATATTCGACACCAACATTTAAGGAAATACATTAGTCTTTCTTAACTGGTTTTAACAATCGATGCGCTGTCCTGTTATTAAACCATGCAACCAAAAATTATTCGTTTTTTTGTTTAAAACAATTACTTCAAAGAAGACAACTGCGTTGTTTGATTTTGTTTTATTTAGTTAAAAAGCTATGAGCGCTTCTAATATCTCATCTTAATAGTCGGTCTGTGAACTAATTCTTTTCTTTAATTTTAACAAAGTGTTTGATATAAATACATCAATTCAGTGTCACTCAATGAGGAAGGTGCGGCTGAAAGCGATCGTAGCAAAATTTTGAAATTACAAGAAAGTAGAACACAAATTAATCAGGCATCACCCATGTGATTAAATCAAATTGACGTGATATTGACGAGGTATTAATATTTTATTCTTTAAAATACAGAAAATATTAATATCAAAATCTCGTCCGTAAATGGAGTTGTTATAATGAGAAGGTTGTAAAAGTGCAGCGGTCGCTATGAAAGGTTTTACTGTAATTTAATATATTTTATAATTCTATCTGGAAGTTAATATAAGGTAGGAAATCTTTATTTAGAAACAACCACATATACGTGTAATATACTAATAGATAGATATAAGTATAGATCGATTGGGTTGCCGAGTTTTACTATTAAATAATTATACACTAGCATTTAATTACAAACTAATTGTTTTCATAATAACTTGTTTGTACAGTTCAATCATCGGTCAGACATCCATACACCCATCGTTCACGTCCGTTCACCATCGACAACACGTACACATGAACTAAATGACTACACTAATAAAAATCTTTCATTAAATTGTGCCGGAGTACTGTGTTTAGTCCGAGTTCTATAATACATGTTCCAAAATAAAGTATCATAATTAAACACCAATTACTGTTTAATGACTGTAGTCAATCGTTTCGTTTCGATTCATTTACAACAAATGACCGGTAATTATACCACGTCTTAATTAACTACAGACAGATGTAAATAGACTTTTGTTGATAGGGCGCTGTGGATCATTGGACAAGTGCCGATCCGCGGACCCGAGCCTCGATTCAACACTTACAAATCGCAAATCGAATCACAAATCTTTTGTTATCAAGTAACAGTTCAGTCCCGAAGATATATAATATTTAATTGTCTTAAAGGAATAATGGAACAAATCGATATAAAATGGCTTAAGGTTATATGTATACTCCCTTTCAGTTAATGTATTTCCTGCATTATTTCCTGGTTTAAGCCTGTATCCAATTCTTTGAAAATCGCCTTAGACCTCTCAGCAAAGAGAGTAGACCCTGACGAGATAACACATATCATGGGAAAAGGGAACTTTAAGAACAAAAAAGCAATGTATGTTTGCAAACAAGATCGCGATCCACGAATTTCAGTAATGACTAGTATTCGTACTTGTTTTTTTTTCAATTTAATTCGCGATTACCCGAGTATTCGGAAACATGCCCCAGCCCTATTCAATTAATGCCATATTGTAAACCCTTTGATGTCATGAAGTAATTATAAACTACATGTACCTCATATTTCCAAGAGAGCTCAAAATAGACTAGGGCAATGCCTCTTGATTTTTGTTAATTTTCGGGATAGAGTAAAATTTACCCAGCAAACAGCTCAATATCAATATCATCTCATTAGAAATATCTGCTATTTTTGAACTATTTTTTAAAAAGAAATAAAAAGAAACGACTTCCACATGATGACCGGTTTTTAGCCAAAGCCGGTCACAATATTGGGGTTTAACTGGACGTTTTTAGGCACTGCTGTTATTTAAGTTGATTTCATAAATGCAAGACTGCGTGAACACTAATGTTGATTGAGGCATTTAGGTCTCTTGAAGCCGACTGTTTCTCTAAAACCATTTGGGCGACCATTAAAGTCGGACATCACGATTTGATTACAGAAGTGCACTCGGTTAAATTTTCTTGAAATTTTGCCGTCGATAAAATTTGCCATACAAACGTTATATACAGTAAAACTTCGATATTAGACCCACCTTTCTGACCAGGTTTATTAATCATTTATCAGTGTTTAACGACCCATTCGACAGTTATGCTAATTTCAGAGCCACCCCAGAGAGTGCTATCGTACACGGTGTACGTTATTAGTACAAATGTACTCGTTTAAATTAGAGAAAGGTTCGAATCTCGATCGCGGAAACTTAGTTCTGGTTAGAAAACAGTCCAGGAAAGATGATTAGTGGAGCCGGCCGTTGTAAAATGATAATTATTACAACAGAAATATCGTTGAAAAAGATACGACATTAGACCCAATGAATCTTGAATAAAACCGAGATAATGACCTGGTGCGGGAAAACATAAAACGGGAATCTATAATGTATTTAGAAGTTAATATAGTTAATACTGTAACAGTTAACTGCCGTTTGATTTAGATATTTCTTGTGGTAATTGATAGAACAGCGTTACAGTCTGTATGTTATTTTAATTACCGTCTCAATACACACAGATTCGTATCTATCATAGAAAGCAGTATCACTCCACCACGCCCTAATGAAATAAATTGAAGATAGACAAAATCAAAGATAAAAGGTTTGAATTAATTATCTATACAACGATGGTGATGATTATAATAATTTATAAAAGGGATACAGTACAACCTCAAATAGTGGTCCGCCTCTGTGGCCGAGTGGTTAAGGTCGCTGACTTCAAATCATTGTAACCTCTTACTGATAGAGGGTAGTGGCGCAGTTGCTTACGGAGGATGGGAGTCTATAAGGACCGGTTCTTACCAGGAACGATGGTTAGTTGAATTGTCTGCCCAATATGACTCTGACTATTGAAAAAGAGAGTAAAACTCGATATAAACAAACAAACTTCAATGATATGACGTCCTCATACTGGTTACTTATCTCGGGCCCGGCATTTAGCACTTCCTCTGCTTTTTATGACAATTTTTATTAACGAAACCAACCTAGGGTTGATCGGTGGTCTAGTGGTAAAGCGCTTGACTACTTAACGAAAGGTCGTGGATTCGAATCCCGACTCTGCCTTCAGAATTTCTCAGGGACGCTTTTTCCCGTGTCCACATCCAAACTACCTAGCACAGTACTGCGTCTAGAAAATAATAGGAAAGGGAAAGAGGACGATCCAGTGTGTATCGCTGCTTTACAGCGGGCACGATAAGAACTAGGAAAATAACTATTCGTAATAAGATTAAGGATACAAATGTCTGGTTCTCGTGTATCCTCTCTCCGATGCAGCCCTGAAATGACCATACCTGTCGAATGGGCAGTTTAAACAACATTTAAAAGAAGCCACCGTGGTATTAAGACCGTTCTTTTTTCTGGTCACAGAGCTGTTATCATCAAAGGTTGTGATGTGCATTCCAGATTTTGTAATTCTTTGAGAGCATAATTATCGTTGTGCGAGATTCATCATGAATGCTCGTACAATCAACGTGTCGGATGTTTTTCAGTCTTACTATGCTTGCGTAAATAGACGGATTCAGCAAATGATTACAATTGTCGTTTGCTGGCAGTAAATAAACAAATGGTGTTAGATATGAATTATGACAATCACTGGAGAAGATTTATTTTTGGGATGTCGGACATCGCGGCGTTAGAACAATACTACTAATTAGAGATTATTTCTAAAATAATTTATAAAACAACAATAAATGGTCTGTTAAAAGGGAAACTGATGTAAATATTTATTAGTTTAAAATGATATAGTAAAAAGGATACAGATAATAAAAATGTTTAGAATAATGATAATCATGATCATCACCACTACTACCACCACCACCACCATCGTCATCATCATCGTAACTTTTACCGATTTCAGTATCAGCACCACTACTATCATCATCATCAACATCATCATCAACATCAACATCATCATCATCATCATCAACACCACCATCATCATCATCATCATCACTATCATTAATATGATTATGAATAAGATAATTAATTGTGATAACGAATGAAGGGTAAATAAAAATGTGTTTTTTTATAAAGAAGACGTGGTGTGCATGTTTTTGAAAATCTATTTCAGTAGTACTAGAGCCGACCGATTACATGTGTACTATGAATATCGTGTGTCAGTTTTCGCGAGTCGGGCTATTAACATAACAAATCTATACGCAGGGAAAATTGTTGCTTAATTTAAAACATTCAGGTATCATGAATTCTTAATTTCCGCACCATTTTAGACATATTAGTGATCCCATTAATTATTCTTTAACGCTTCCAGTGAAATGATGCATATCAGAGAATTTAGCAAATTTTAGAATTCTGTTAGAAGGTTTGTGAATCAGTAACACTCATTAAAGCCTGTCTCACACAGAACACGGTTGGGCACACGGTTCCAATACGGTATACTCGGTTATACACGGGTTGACTGGTACGAGTATTTAGCTCCAACCGTGCCTGGGGATGAGTTGGTACGATTTAGACTCGAATGTAGCACGAGTATGTACGAACAAAGCACGGATATACTCGGTCAAGCAAGGTTTGTCACGGTTTGAACACGATTTTCATACGATTGTTGTACGGTTCCAAGTACGTTCTAGTACGGTCTGTTACGGCCTAGTACGATTAAACACGACTTTTACTCGATTAACTGGACATTTACAGGGTTTACATACGGTCCCACCGACTTTTGTTCGAGTTATGCTCGAATTATCACACATTCGTGTATGTTTTGATAAATTGACTCGTTTTGATGGCTTGGCTTCATAAATTTTCGAACTTTCAACAAAGAAGTTATAAAAATGGCAGATGACAGAATAAGGGAGTTAGAAGTCATAATAAGACTGATAGACATTGAGATTATTTTGGCCAGAAGGCGTGAGGGGAGACAAGAACAAGCCAACAGAAGGAGAAGAAGAAGGAGACAAGTTTGGACAAGAGAATGGCTCAACTGAAGGGTCATGTTTGGTCAATATGATACTCTGTTACATGAACTAAACAGAGAGGACCCCAGGTGTTACAAGAACTTCCTCCGTGTTGATGCTGACTTGTTTCAGGAGTTTGTTAGACGTGTCGGGCCAAAAATAACCAAGAAAATAACCAATTGGAGGTTGGACAGACGTAGAGACCGTGTCTGGTCGTACTTGACCATGTATAATTCGTACTTGAACTGTATTGGTCGTATGGCGATCGTACGAAACCGTATTGGTCGTATGGCGATCGTATAAAACCGTGTGTACACTCGTGTGAATCGTACGGTTGTCGTGTGACATTCGAGTGTTAATCCGGGTGTTGGATGTAGGACTTAGAACGGTTTCACACGATTCCATACGATTTATATACGATATTGACACGGTTGAGCTCACTCGTGGAGTGGACTTCATGTGCGGTTGTATATGCGGTCTCGTACGGTCTCACACGGTCTCTCACGGTCTTATACGATCGCTAATACGATCATACACGGACATGGCACCCGTGCCAGTTTTTTTAAAGTTTTAAAAATCATACACGGCTTTCACGGATACACTCGAATGGCCCGAGTGTAACTCGGATAAGGCCACGGTTGGTTCGGTTGTATGTACGGTTTACACGGGTGGACAACCGTATAAGCCGTGTGTTCTGTGTGAGACAGGCTTAAGGACTTGCATATGTGTATGGAACTCAAACTCTTCGGTGGTTTTATATCAACCGCACGATAATTTGTTGAATTTACGCGATTGAAAGTCTTGTAAAAGGGTCAATATAAATATGCTCTACATTTGGTGATTTCTGAGTGCAATTTACATCCGAATGTTAAAGAAGTTATGATAGAATTATTTTACATTTGGGTCCAATGTATGAGAAATTTTACATTGTGTTGAATCAAATTTGTTTCGCGTACTACTTAACAATGGACACATTTTCTAATACGACATTATAATTGTTGTTTTTTTAAACTTTACTTGCACAGTGCATGTCTTAAGTGTTAGACAGACGCCATACTTGCACAAATTGTCTTGCGTCATATTTTGTTTATCTATGGCCAAAACTGAACCCAGTTATAACTTGCTGCAGTTTGGACGATATTAAAATTGACCGATATATTACTAAGTTGGTCTAACACACGTCTACACTCGTAATGTTCAATAACGTTTTATTATCCCACAAAATCAACAATCATTTAAGAAACTACACTGATTTGTGCCCTACCGTTTTATCACATACGTCAATTTACCACGATTATAGACTTGGAGAAATACATTTTTTCAACGAGTGATGTCGACATTAACGAATGTATATCGAATACTTTATCTACAACAGATGCATTTATCAAATTTAATTGAATAAACTATGGACTTAAGATCGACATTTCGAAATTTGAAGTGGCCTATAAAATCGAAATTTCAAGTACTTTATGCTTTGAGTCATTTGGTGCCAAAAAGCTATTTAGAACTTGTTTTTTTAATCATCTTAAGAGATAAAATTTAAAAATTCCTGCGCATTATTACGTATCTCAGCGTGTTCTTCAGATTAAGAACAAATAAACAACTATGTAACGTTAATCAATACATGTACATAGACCCTTGAAGTAAACTTTCAGACACGTGGGGGAAGGTTGAACACCACAATAAGTTCATTCCGCTATAAACTTTCGTAAAGATGTGGCATTTTAAGGCAGAGCTATTACTATTCCTACCGTTATTTTAAAGACTAATATTAGTAAAAAAGGGAGTCTTAACTTAAGAAATATTGATTTTATCAAAGTTTCGGCCTTGCTGAACCTCGTCAGGTCAGTGATAGTAAACAATTCTAAAGGTAAGATAAAATGCACAACATGTTTTCATTATGATTGATAGACAGACTAACAACCACTTGACTGTAGTGTAAAGTTATTTAGTTTCATGTTTTATTCAATATGCCGACTATTTACATTTGAGATAACAATCTCTCCATTGTTTATTTTCTATATAAACATAATATTTCACAACGAACCGGGTTTTTTGTGTTTGTATAATGTACATGATAATGGCTGCACGCGTTTTCAAATTGTTTCAGGAACAACTGTCTGCCGTTTGTTAAATCTTGATAATTTATATACAAATTTAAACTTGAGATTATTTGCACTCTTTTTTATTTTATTATTACAAGTCAATTTTACCAATTTATATCAATCATCCTTCATTCTTATTAATATATTATTACTCGTTAATTATTATAAGTTTATCTAAATGCGCGCTACTTGACCGCTAGTTGTCCATGCGTCGTAAAACAATAACTTAATTCGTAGGACTTTGGTTTCATTTGAAACAAATTCAGCTCGAAAATTTGAATTGCCAGTGTGTTTCGATCTCAATCGGTCACGTGTTACCGCCAGATCAGGCCGCGGCCTTGGTTCAATGGCTTGTGCGCTGGACAGATAACTCTGGGACCCGGGTTCGAATCTCAGTCGCATCAGGTCATACCCTGCTATGAAAAAAATGTCGATTATCCACCATATGTGGATAGGTTGTTGGTTCCTTACGGATGGGAAAATTAGTACTGGTTACTATATAGTCCATGATAACTTGTAAGGTAAACCAGCCGTCGTATATATGACTACATATTGTTGAATAACGACGTTGGACCATTGAATCGAAAATGAAGCAATATCGGCTTGAATATTCGAATGGTCATTGTGACTTGCTATCAATTGGTCACGTGTCAAATAAATGAAATAATTCATACAAACCCTGAATATCAGATAACGTTGTAGTATATTCGAACTTGACTTTGTTCACATAATGAGTGTGATAATGGCCAGCATGACTATAGATAATTATCATCTTAATCTCATTCAAATAATTGTAAAATTAATTTATAATCTTAAAGGGAATGTTCATTCATTATTCAAAGTGGTTGCGTTGATTAACAATTGGTATCAGTGTCGCATATCAACGGTTCGACATCTTTAGTAATAGAGGTGTCACACTCATAAATACGTATCTCTCCAGAGTAAGTCTGTCCATTCTTAAAAAGTGTTGATTTTCAGTGAACGCGACTCATTCATCAATCTCCGGACCGACCTCCAGGTTTTAGCGATTATTCCAGCTTTTCCTTTTGAGTACAAACATAATCATTGCATAATTATAATGTTGGAGAATTCCTACATTTCTATCCCTACCCTTACTTCGAATAGTTTTCGTGGTCTGCATCATGCCCGATGTGAAGCACTTAATACGCCTCGCCAATTTCCTGTGCTTTTCTAAACAAGGTACTGGGCTCTGTAAATAGGATGGGAACACTAAAAAAGGCACCCCTAGAATATCGGAGGCAGAACAGAGATTCGAATCCATATAAGTTTTCGATAAGTAGTCTAGCGCGGCACCAACAAGTCACACCAATAATATACACAAAGCTAACTGCCGACCAGTTTCAATATTATTATAATTGTCTATAATCTAGAAGATTACCAATCAGTCTGTTGGGTAAATCATAAATTATTTCTAAGATAAAGTCGTCTAGTATCTCTGTATTTTACCGGAGATTAATGCTATTATTGTGTCCACTGCGACTTTAAGCATAAATTATTCATTTTCTAATCAAAGTTGGAAGGTATCATTTGTAATGGATCTACATCATTTTTGGTTTAGGGGAATACATCAAATTTGTGTTTTCGCTTTCACTGCATTTTATTCATTATACTTTAACTGCACGATGATCTTGTCATTTATAATCTAAGCGGGCACCTGTAACTAGTGGGTAGAATTTAGACGCTAATAATCGCATAAACTTTACATCCGGGAAATTAGATTATTCACCGATTTACTTTTTGTTCAAATTTATGGGGTTCGGTACATTAATCTTATTTACCGGGGAAAGTTTTTTAATTATTACATTGATGTATGTAGTATTCATCGTATCTGACAATCATTTGTAAATATGTTACATAAATCGGCTCATACGAATTAAGATGAACAATAGGAATGATGAATTAACATTTTGTAACTCAAATTACGTTACGTATCGTCAATTATTAGCAATTGTCAGATATATGGATAAATCGCTGCGAGAAAGACATATTAACTCTCAGTATATGGGAAAACCTTCATTGCTGTTCCCAATATCCGTTAAATAGGCATCAACTTGCTTTCAGTGGCGTAAACTCTGTCTATATGATATGACAAACTACGAAATAACAAGTAATGTGTCTAGTAGTCTGATTATTTTAATTGATCAGATAATCTTTCTTATGGTGTATACAGCTATATCTGACAAGAAAAGCTAGACAAATTTAAAGAAGTATGAAATCAAATTGAACTAATAACTTTAAAGTGTTTTCTCAAAATAATCTTAACAAAAAACTGTCTCTGTAATTTAACAATACTGATTCTTTCAAGTTATCAAAATAAAGTGTTTCCTTACATTTTTTCCACTGTTTAACGATTCAAGCAGCGTTTGCTGAATTCAAACATGTCCCGCTTGCTTTCACGTAATATCTAAACAATATTTGTATTTTACCATGGACAAGAGGAAAACAGTGCCTGGTTAAATATAGAAAAGGTTTGATTTTTGTTGATTTTTAATTTCCGAATTATCTCCCTTTCATTTCTATTTATAGTTGCTTATCAAAGTCGCCTCAGATATTCATTATATGTACATGTATATGATTCTTATCACACGCAAACGATAATAGGACTGTCAGATATAGTTCTATAATCACGTTTTAAGTCAACCAATGCCAATGTTTGTTTGAATATAATAATTATATACATGCGAGAAAGTATTTCATTGTGTCATGACAACGTACGTTCTAAAATTGCAGAATTTTACACTTACGAGAGAACATAATTGTATCTTTATTTATTTCTTTGAACAATTGAAGCAGCTACGATGTAGCGGTTTTGCGGTGGATAAATATTTGCGGTGAAATCTACCTTTATATCAGTCGCATATTTTTGAATGGTATACTCATTATCTTCTGTAGTATACATTCCGCATCATTTTATCTCGCAGATTAATAATACTTGATTCAGATCGATATAGCATTAATGTATTTATAGTAATAGCTTTCAGTACTATTAAAGTTGTAAAGTTTGTACAAATTTAGTTCGAACGCTTTTCGCGATAAAATACTTTTGAATCGCGAATTGCACTTGAAATGCGAACTGCTCTCTAAACTTTATACAGCTGCAAATGTAGTTGTGAATCATTATACAGGCTAACATGTCTAGAAAACCCATCTACAGGAATGCAAAACAGCCTTATTCATACTTTTACTTGGTCAAAAAATCATCTATTTTCACAGGTGAACTATTTTCACAGGTGGTCGCAATTCATAGGTGTACTTATTTCACAGGTGGTCTATATTCACAGGTGGACAGGGTCTATCCAACACCAGAACTTGTGTCGGCTAATCATTATTTACAATAATATAACTTATTACAAAAGTAAACATTGTAAAGAAAGATAGAGATGTTTATCTTTTGGATTAATTATGTGTATATACGATGAAAACAAAAGGAGAGAATGATAACAATAATAACATGACGCATATAGTAGCGTTTGTTTGTTTGTTTGTTGGTTGGTTTGTTTGTTTCTGTGGGTTGTTTATGTATATGTTGTTTAACGACCAATTCGACCGCTATTCAGAGCCTTCCAAATGGGAGAGTTGATACATGAAAACAGGGCATTTATTTTCCTACACTGATATCGACTAATTCCGCCTGTTTCTTTATCATGCCCGGTGTTAAGACCCGATACACGCCTCATCCGTTCCCTGTGATTTTCTAAACACATTATTAGGCTCAGTAGTCCTGATGGAGACACCGATAAAAGCTTCATAAGGCGGACCGAGATTCGAACCAACGACCTTTTTACTTTTACTCCTGCGTGTTACCACTAGACCAGCAAACCACCCTAGTCAGTGGGTTGAACGCCACTTCAATGAAATTTCAGTTTAAAAAAAAAATATATATATAGCGGTCGCCTGACCTAACCTGTTTTCATGGACTGTATTCTAAATAATGAATAACTTACCCTTCCACTGAAAGTGTATGCCCTGTCGCGACCGTAATTCAAACCCTGAAAGACGGATAACATGTCCCACTAACCGCTGGACCACGACATCTGCACCTTTTGCTGTATGAAAAATAGGAGAAATAGTTCTGCGAACACGCTGTAAAGTTTAACGTTAAAAGCAATAAAAAGGCAAAGAATAGAATTCTAACATTAATTTTATGTCTCAATTATTCAATTTTCATTTTTTTTCTTTGATAAAGAATTATGATGTCACTATAAGTATTATGTCCTTACCGGTCTTCCGTTGATGTCTACGTAATTATAATGTACCATACAAGTTATGTTAAAAGACGTACTAGCGAATCAATCGAGACCTCGTATTAATGTTGATATTAACGATCAACTTGAGCCAAATAAAAGCAACGAATGATGTTCGCGGCATCTGATGTGGTATAAATTATTCGGGTATACTAAGTAAACATACTAATATAATTATACAGTGAATATAAATAAATCTCTACATGGACGTTAAATAATAATACATGCAAGAGCTTCAAACGTTAATTTACAATTGTTAATTTTGAAATTTACACAAAATGTGTATTTTTTTCTGAGGGAATACCAAAAATACCAAACTTATATATTAACATATGATATAAAGATTAATCGTTCGATAGTTTGTGAAAGTGTTCAGAGTACGGAATGAATGTTAACGACGGTTTATATTTGAAGATGGAATTGAGAAATACTTCGGAGAATTTAAGATGATACTGATAAATAGTTTTTATTGCGCTTTAAGATGATATAGGGCGTTAATACATAACGTAGTAAGATGCTGTATTGTTTATACTCGTATTTCTGAAAAGTAATTAAATAAAAATATGATTCAGAGCCTCAGGGCAGGCACCTGTCACTTTCAATCACAGCATAGGTATATAATTTGTACGAGGGCCCGATGATTTACGATAGATAATAATGAGGTTCTGCAGTATACAATGGGAGATGATCGCTGTTTATACGACATCCCTATTATTTAAGATATTTTCCGATAATTGTTATTGACATATTGTCAAACTTCCCTTGCTGAATGTGTAAAATCTGACCTGGAAATAACTCATTGAGTAACTTACTGCCGTTATAATGTGGGTTAGCATTGAATAAAGTGTTTGTATAATATTTTGGTTGAACTAATGTCTGGTTAGATTCAGTCCAAGTGTCAGAATTGGTAATTAAGTCTCCGGGTCCTCTGTTTGTCACAAACTAACTCATCTGATTTGCCTATGTCTACCAGGGTTTGGTACTAGAAAGACAGTCATTTTGTTTCTAGTTAACATATGGTTTACCTCTTAAACAGATCGAGTCCAAGTTTTACTAAGTAGTTAAAATAAATGATATTTTCATGTGCTATGTGAGTATATTCAAGATTACACATAGCGCATTCTTGTTAATGTTCATGTTTCAAAATGATCCCGAAACAGCAATTAATGTTGTCCTCAGTCTGTGGATCAATTAGATCTATCAATAATGTGCAAGTTCATGCTTGAATGAAAATCTGTGTCTTGTTTTGTACAATTAGTCCATGAATATATACTGAGAAATGTCTGCAATCTTGATGAATTTCATGTCACGTTTTTGAATTACCAAGATGAGACAAAACTCTATTATGAACTTTAATGAAATAACTATCACAATTTGACAAAAATGCCGATTTTCAATCGTATGTGAAAAAGTTGCCAGCTCCTTGGAGAAGTGTCAGCTGGTACTGGTTAGAAAAACGTCCGGTTCCAAGTCCGGCGCACTAGCCAATTGAGCACGACCACGAACTCTTCACGGGCTGGTCAAGACATGTTATAGATACAAGTTTAATATCAAAGGAGCATAATAATTCGTGCCGATAAGCCGTCCAATGTATGTAGTGCTTTTATCACTGTGAGTTCGAATCCAGCATTGGACCAGACAAACTCGACAAACAACATGTATGGAAGCTGTCTAGCCAGCTTAAGGAAGGTCAATGTCTCTAGCCTTCAGCCCGGGGTCTTCTTTCATTAACGCTAGAAAAGTTGCTAAATAACTCTCGCTGTTGGTGCGACGATAAACCCCACCGATCAAAATATCTGAAGTGACTAATGGTATTGATTTAGATAAAACATACGGTACTGTAAATGGAATAGCGATGTATAAAATCCAAGGTGGTCAAATGTACATGCATACATCATTGATAAAATAAAATATTTATAATGATTAACGCTTGACAGAAACAATAAACAACGCAAGCACTATTCATTTCACACCTTTGCATTTTATCAACTCATGTAATAGCTGAATAGAATGTCTTAAATCGACACGTATTCAAAAGAATTGAACTTTTATATTAACTCCGATACAAATAGATTAATGGAGGAATCGATTGTTAATTTGATAATTACATAATACTTCACAATAAAGTGTGAATCGATTGCCTTTGATGTATTTTTTTCAAAAGAATTTGTCGGGTAAAACATGCTCATGCATGTGAAGAATGGCGAAGCAGGAATTGATATGGACGGTACACGTTGTTATTACACGCTGAATATTAGTGTTTTTGAAAGTACTTGAAAACAATACTGGCATGAACAATGATTATATACATTTAATTGTAATCTTAGGCCAGAGAAATATTAATGTTTATGATTATTAGACTGAAACAATTGGGCAAGTAGGTCAAAAAACGTTTCTTTTCTATTTGTTAACATATATTTTGACCATAAGAGGAAAGCATCGTTACCGAATATGTTCGTACTTTAGATTTTGCCATATTAAAAGACTAGGATTGGTCGGAAAACCGTTACCACGGCTATTTTTCTGGCCTGACTTTATTGACAGGTAACCTTTGTTCAGTAGTCATATTGTTCTTAATAACCAATGACTGTTTTTAAATAATGGTCTTTATTCAAAGGGTGTCCTTTATTCGGAGATTGACACTAACACAGGTTTGACTGTATTTTGCATCAAGGCACTTGTAGTTTAAGTATAGAAATATAGAAAATATACAAGAAATTCATCCCGAACAAAGCAGTGCCTAGGCGATCTAGGTGGTCAGGCGTGTGAGAGGGTAATTTATTTATTCAAGACAATTCGTTTGAAACTGATATTCGCTCACATGATTAAAACGGACTGGTTGGACGTGTTTGTAAAAGTGATACCAACGCTATCTTTATCAACACATTAACTTGATAGTGTTAGACTGTTTCAATGGGGCCATTGAAAGGTCAATGATAAAATGTTGGTGATGCGTACGATTGCATTTTTTTCAACAAAGCAGACAAAGGCTAACCTATTCAAATTATTGATATAACGGTGAATTGCTTTTATAAAATACGTGCAATAACAAAGTTCTTGTTCCTGGTTGTCCGACCTACTTACTTTTTCCACAGACTTAATATTAGACCCAAGGAACGGTACATACACCTTCTCACATTTTTGTAAATTTCGCACGCTTTTAGTCATAACAAACATAAGCCCGTACCTACCTACCATATGGACATATACTGCCAGAAACAAACAGACCACCTAAGTACATGGCATTGTAGAAAATAATCTACAACACATACATAAAACATAGAAGCAAAGTTTAGTAGAAGCAAAAGTATGGTAAGTATATACATATCACCATCAGATATTTAATTTCTGCGATCCATTTACCACAAACTCCGATGTTTTGAACGTCAAAAGTACGATTAATCATATCCATTAATATACTTGTTGAGTTAATTGATTAAATGGTTTGCAAATAGCTTTCAAAATAAACAAACAACTGCAGAATAAAACTCAAAGGGATTGATTTTGTAAACATTAATATAATTATACAATGCGTCATGCGATATGAAGGTCAGTATAAAGCGTTTAAACTTAGTTTCATAATTGAAGCTGATACGAACCTTGTCTCGGCGTCACAGAATCTCAGGCGGCAATTCTCTGTTTTTGTTTCTTTGTTGACAATTTAATCAACAAAATCGCTAAACATTTAAGACGAACATTATTTAATCTTCACGCAGCTATAGAATGAACATAGAAATGTAGATTTTTTTCGACTGGGTGAATCAAATTGAACCAAAACTATCAATTAGTTTTGAACTTTTAGTACAAGCATTCGTGCTTCTTAATAATCAAATATTCGTGTTTTATTCATAATGTTTTGCATTGGAAACATCGATGACTAGAAAGAAATGGATGCTGTCCATAGATTATTATCATCGGATGTCAATTTAACACTTCATGGGTTTTCTTCACGGATATGCTAACTTGAATGGGATATAATCGTATTAGTTTAAGGTAAATCGTATGTAGTATCTTAAAAAAATCATTGCTTAGATTAATTATAGACTTATAAAATTCTATTAAAAGAAATAAAACTAAATTCGTGACGACACATAAATAAAAGTTGTCTATATCATAACATAAGTTGCATTCTGATTAAAATTTTAACATAAACGGGTTTGAATGTTCTAGTGACACATTCTCTCTTTCACGTGGAATCAGAGAGACGGAATCAAGAAATTAAAGACTTAATGTTTCGTGTGAAAATGTAACTGCGTTGGATAGCATTCGTGACAGATCTCACTTGCAACCGATTAGACACGTATCTGATTACACGCGTAACAAATAGAAACAATCAAAGTACTGAAAGTAGTCCTGAAAACTGAACTCACATAGACTTGTACTGCAACATGGAACGGGAACTATTTAAACAATTGTATAGAAAAACGTAAAACTTTGGTCCGCATCAAATTTCATGCGCGCCGGGCGAGTGACGGCTATGAATAGCTAAACTATCGTTCAATTTCCAAACTTTGAATCGACATCGTTCGTCATGTTACATAATTATGTGCATGATTGTCGCTACTTATGTGATCGCATGAGTAAAACCTGTTATGAATATTATCCGTTAAGAATATGTGATCTTATTCGGCTAAATACCGTTATTGTAGCCGACGTCAGTTTTTGAGAATATCCCAAATTGTTGTTTTAAAAGTGACTAACTAAGTGCAAAACTACAAATGCAATCCAAAAAGAAATTCATTTTTCCATTTCTAATCGTAATAAAAAGGTTTCAGACAACAGTAAGTCGAAGTAAAGCGTAATATAGAAAATGAATTTGACTACTGTAATTTTATGAATATTCTTTGTTCGGTTCGGTTTATCATGAAATCAGAACGCTGAGTACCCAGAATCACTCCCATATGTTCTACTACATATGGAACTCATCTAAGCTGATTAAAGATCTATGTAGTGATTATTAGCGCTAATCACCGAGTATTTCCTCGTCTGTTTGTATGAGAGTGCGAAGATGATGGTCTAATTAAAAAACTGACATCATTATAATCGAATTAATTCTGAACATCGATCCGTACTTATGACTGTGTGTTCAAAAGATCAAAAAGACGAAATGTCATTGCGCCGCCATCGTTACGTCAAGATTAAGCTATTTTTAGATTTCTATAGAATTTGTTCTTGGAATAATGGGTTCTATGTGCCAACAAGTATGTAATGGCGCCTAATAAACAAGTACAACGCATTCGCACGTTAACGCCTACAAGTACCGTAATTATACCAGTATGCTATAAACCAATTGTCAGAATTTTGATATCATAATAATTCACTAACTATCACAATACAGATGTTGTTGTTTTTAAATTGCAGAGCGAAATATACCAGCTTCACAAAAGCAATTACGAACATTATAATGGTTTACTCACGGCAAATTCTACAAATTAATCATTATGGCTAATTTGTCTGATCAAAACAGTTTCCCGTTTTCCCTGAAGTGTTATTTTACTAACGATTCAATTAACAAACAACACGTTGTTGACATGAAACAATATATATTTAGGTACACAGCAGTCAGCGATAACATGTGGGTACATATTATCGTTGACTATTTGTACCTAAATGTGACGTGACAATCTAAAATGACGTATGCTATAAAAGTAACCTTCGGCAAAGTAAAGGAGGCAACACAATTGAACACATTGTACAACATCAAATATTATGAAACAAATGCACTAGATTCCGGATTAGTGTTATATATTCAGCAGGATCGTAGGAGCATGGGGGTCTAGGCTTGTCTTAGACCCTCCCCCAATTATTTCGGCTGCATTGGTATTTTAGATGAGTCTTTAACTGACTATCCCCGCCCCCCCCCCCCCCCCCCCGTCAGACATAATTTAAAATTCAGATCCCCACCCGATCAGAAATTGCTTCGTACAGACCTGTTCAGAGTCTAAAACTATTCATTTGAATTAACAACTTCTGCGAAATCTGCTATACAAACATGCTAAATGCTGGATTTTACCCTCATTTATCGAGTGATATTTGTATAGATTTCTTCTTAATAGTTCATTGCAACAAGAAGTCAAGTTGTTTTTATACCAAAACTTACTTTCACTGAAACTCAGATATTCACAATTTCATTAGAAGCCGTCTAGTACATGATTTGCTTAAGTATCAGTTCTGGACAATGATATGAACCTCAAGTGTTTATCTGCTGAATACTTAAGAACGTTGTATCTTAAATGCTCCATTATTCTAAAAAACAAGAAAATGATTTTCTCCTGCAGTATCATTTACAGTCAAACCCCAGAGAGCGATAACTGCACTAGTAAGACCTCACCAATGTAGCGACAATTTATTTCCGTTATTCAATATTTTCCCGATTTTCAATGAGACCGTCTAAATGTTAGGACTGATTTGTTTGGTTCCAACAAGTAGCTTTGGTAGCAAGGATTTACTGTACATGTGTACGACATTCACTTTCTCAGATTTTATCTTTATCATACTTACGAACTGCAAAAACTGTGTTTATCAAAAAAATATTATTTAGAAGATTAGATTCGTACAAAAATACCTACGGTAGGAATGGAAACTCATTTACTTTTCAATGAAATCCTCATCAAAGACGTCGACGTATATCTTGTTCATGTTGTTTTTGTGTATGATTAATTAATCAATATACATCATAATGATTTCTTAACGTTAAATTTCCTGTGCGCTGAAGTAATATAATAATTTTACATCTAAAGAACGCAATACAGTAAATCACAGTTATAGTAAATTCCGGGCAGTCAAATATTTATTAAATGGGTTTTACGCCCCTTTTAACGGTATTCCAGTTATATACGACTGGCGGTTTACCTATCAAGGTTCGGACTGCATTTTAACCAGTACTTACTTATCATACCACACGGTGCCGACAACTTCTCCACATATGACGGAAAATCAACCGTGTTCTCAAATTTTCATCGACGGGTATGATCTGTCCCGACCAAGATTTAAACCCGGATTACCGGGTTGCAAGTCAAGCGTACGCACCACTTGACCGCGTGGACTCGCTGATATTTGTACAAATGAAGTTTTAAAACACTGACCTCACCAAGGGATGATTCTGTGGTTCGGCTTATCAACAGCCATAAATTATGTTGAGTTTGTCCTTCTGCAGGAGGGGTCATATCATATTTCTAGCCCATTCACAGAACCAGTCCAGACATCGTTTTCGGCCACCGACTGTCGGTGATCCGTCCTTAGTCAAAATCACCACAACTGAAATAAAAGTGACGTCTTCGGGGGGAAATAAATACTCTTTCTACTCTTCACTATCTATAATCAAGTTCGTTATCAATGTGTGTTACTGTTTAAGCCATGAGACTAAATTGTGTGCAAAAATAGCAATCGGTTCATTGCAGTTTTATTCAAAAACTAGAGTCGACATTTCATGCTAATTCGCCTTTTTGTGTTCCCACAACACTGCATAAGCTAAAGCTATTGGTAACCACGTATTACAGTCTTGGCAAGCCTCAAATAGCGTCCAGCTAAATACCAAAGCAACCATATATTTAATGATTTAGCGAGATGTTTTTTCGACTTGTTATTAAATGGATTTAACATTGTGGTTTTACTATTATAGAAAAATATCTATGAATGTCACTTGATTAATAATAAGCATCATCATTATCATCAACACCAACGACAGCAGCTGCAACGACAACACAAAAAACAATAACACTTTAAGTTTATATCTGTACCCATTATATTATATGTTGTTGGGGTCTTGTCAGGTTAATTAGTTATCATTACAGGACTTTGCTCTCTTTTGGCAATGTTCTTGATCGCTTAAATCGCCTGACAAATCACAATATCTGGACAACGACATACTGTTCTCATGACATAACCATTTCTTTCTGACAATCATTTCCGTCAAACTGGCATTTAGGTCAACGAAATATGTCTTACAGATTCTAAAAGACAGGAAAATAGCTTTTCAGACAAGAGACATTAACCATCCTCTTAAGGTATCACTTTGATCTATTTAGATGAACAAAAGCAATTTATTTATAGGACTATGGTTGTCAGTTGTTGAATTAGGTGGCACTTGTTGAAATTTTTGTCAGAATTAGTAGATCCCTGACGATCATGCTGTGGCGAATTGTTGCAAAATTTTAAATGTCAAATTGTAAGACATTTGTCTAAGGTAACCGAGAGTTAACAGAGTATATGAGATTTAAATTTATTTGATTATTGTTTTAGTGTTCAAATCGAAGCCGAGTTTGCAGACTAAATCAATGGACTGCTTTACTTGTTAGCAAGTTGTAACATATTACTGGTCTCATATTTTACTTGATCAATACATTTCTTTTTTGCTTTTGTTTGTTCGATGCAATAAAGTAAAATGTCATAATGCTAATGTCGAACATAATTCCGAAGTCATTATAAGTATTGATGTTTTTAGACACGCACATTTCGTTCCAACATTTAGTTGATACGATAAAGTCGCTGCCCGTTTCAATGAAAGGATCTGATTTCAGCTCGTAAATCGCAAGCATTTAAATCAATCAGATAAGATGTATAAAATCCGAGCCCAGTTGACGCAAAGGCGAACACGACCACCGTATTGACTTACCAGACGTCACTGAGTTAATTAACAGATTTACGAACAATTTATCATGCTTAGTGACTGTATGAATAAAATAGGATGTTTGAGATAACGTGCCGCTAAAATATAGTTCAAACAAAATTGTAAATAACATACGGACAATTTCGTTACTTTTATCAGCACAATTTATGGGAATTAGACATTTGGCGTTCTTAAATGCAGGAATAAACACATAAGAACGTTAAACGTCCAATTTGCGTTGATGATGTCGAACGAGAAAAATATTTTGCCGCACTGACTTGTCTACCGAACTAACCAATTTGGCATATGAACGAAACTGATTCAACAGTGGATCGTCCAGTGTAAAAAATCATCATTTAATCACAAAATTTCATTTGAATTTAATGATAAATTATATATTACTATGTAAAAAGCGATGGTATATTCATCAAGAGCAGCTACAATAAAACGATGTTGACAAGGAAAGAATATATATCAACAGAACCCCCATAGTACACACATAACTGTTGGTCCTGTAAGTATGGTTTAGACTAGGTCGTATTGTTTACATAATTGGCAGTCATTGGGCATTACTACAGAAAGCTATCCCAACCTAAACATATCTTCTATCAGAAATATCGGTTGCTCAAGTCAATTTTGCAAACGTTAAAGTTCATTGCTTTAAATATAACACCAAAATAACACGAGGTGTCAGTTCTACAACTTTTAACTAAAAACAATATAATCTCTTAAAAAACGATAGTTGAGAGTGAACATGTTATGCTTTCCATGGCCGCCATTCGCTCGGCGCACATGCATTTTTGATGCGGACCAAAGTACAACGTTTGTCTACTTCCGTCGTGCAATTGTTGCACTAGTCCCAGTTATATATTTTCACCGCAAGTTTAAATAAGTTCAATTTCCACGAGTACTTTCAGCACTTTGATTTCTCTAGGAATTCCTGTTATATTTCAGATATTTATAGTTCAAAACCAACAAACACAATATTCATGTTTTCAATCAAAGAATGACAGTCTGCAGGACTTCCGGAATATTGAAGAAAATTTAATAAAGCTGCATCACAAATCAAGTCCGCATGTCAAAAAACCGACTGACCTGTCCCATATGTGGAACTTTCATGATGCTGGAGATATCAGAATATGGTTTCTTAGATTCCACACAACAACCATTCGTGAATTAAAAATATCTGTATTTCGTCTAGTGAAATGCAATTCCCAATTAATCATAATAAAATGATTCTTTATAACAGATAGGCCAACCATGAATGTTATCGACTAAGGTTTTGTGTCAGTTATATATGGCGCATGCTAAACGTGCATTAGCTATTGTTTTTAGATAGCTGTCTTGGAATACTCCGGCGATGCTCGATAAAAGATTTTCGTAAAATGGCTTTCAAAATGTGAATACTTTATGCGCTGAGCGGATCCAATCTGCGCTACACTGCTAAAGAAAATATAATGAAACAAATGCTGACATCATTTAGGAAGTAAAAGTGAGTAGGAGTGGTTCGGTGGTCTAGTAGTAACGCGTTTGACCACTAATCGAAAGTTCTCGGCTCCATCTTCCAATATTTCTTGGAACATTGTCAGTGTCTTCATATCAACAAGCGAACCAAATACTGTGTTTAGAAAATCCAAGTAAACGGATGAGACGTGCATCGGCCACGATATAGAACCAGGAAATTATTAAAGATAAAAGTATGGATACAAATTGCCCAGTTCTCCTGTCATCTTCTTTTCTCTCTCGGGGGGGGGGGGGGGGTTGAAATGAACTCCGTCGAGTGGCCCTTCGAACAGCAGACACACATTCAAACATTCAAAAAGAAAGTAAACGAGTTATCAATTTCATTCATGTAACTCAATTGTAACTTTTAATAACTTGATTTCTTTTAAATTGAACAGTATCTTGAATTTGAAGTAGTGTATATAATATTGAACACAATATCAGACGTTCGTGTAGTTATTAAATAAAACGAATGTAACGAACAGGAAGAGCCTCCTACCTGAGTACATCAAGTTAGTCACGCACGACAAAACTATTCAAGTGGACATCAAGATATTGCAGAGGTAGCAGCTGCAACTCTAAATATTCCTGATGAATAACGGAGATGAGACCATGATGGGTGAACTCTTCTATATCTTATAGAATGGAAAGTTACAAATAGTATTCTTCTCTCTGGTGTATTGCTAATCGCATTGGTTTCATTTTGTAAATGACACTATTCCAGGAATTTTTAATAGGATTATTATACTGTATACATGTATATGTTATTTAATTGAATTTCAAAATGAAAACATTTGATATTTCTAGTTGCGTTCAAGTCAGTTCAACGTTCGATCAAACCAGATAAGGCAATACACTTTCGGAGGTGTTTACTTTACCTAAGTTCATGAATGAATGTGAACGTTCGTATATAAACCGTCTGTTAACAGCATGGAAATTCGAGCATCTTTATAAATAAACATGTTTCACATTTCAGTTTTAAATAATTCACTAAATACACATTGATTGACGGAAGCAATTATTAGCTTTGGTTAGATTCTAATTAAGATTAATTGCCTTGTCTATGTGATAAACTGGTGTGGTATTCTGGCTGCTTACCAATAAAAACAAACCTGATAAAACTATTGAACTTAAATGTGTCATGTGAAAAACAGAATGGTTTGAGTTGTATGTAGGGTCATGTAAGGTTTCGCCCAACCACCAGACAGTTAAATCATTGGGTTAAACATCTTATATATAAGGCTAATAAACAGCAGACAGATAAACACCGATTGGGAAAATGGTCTCTGTTCGAAGACCCAAAGTAGGCCGATTTTAAAGTAGCGATAATTATTTTGTACTTTAGATATATACATGTATCTTATTAATTGTAATGGGCTCACCTCACATATAACCTTGAAACAACACCCTAGTCTTAAAGATAATAGTTACGAGAAAAGCGAATGCAAGACGAAAAAAGGTGCATGAATCGAACATCTCTATTAATGCATATGAAATTGAATACAATACAACCATGGTGTAAAGAAGACATTGACTTGCATGATGAGGACAAGATTCCCAGTTTCAAGTTCTGTAAAATGACTAATACTCTGTATGCCATTCATCCGATATAATGAAATTAGGATATGAAATAAATAAAATATGACATAATAACCTTAGATATTTCGTAAAGAAGTATTACATTATTCACCGAGACACGTATTAATACGGATTGAAATATAGTGGTTTATATTCAAAGACGGGCGAGTTTGTTCATCATTTCAAAACGTATGTCTATTGAAGTACATAACTTACAGTTCAAAGACATTTCCGTCAATTTTTTATCTGGCGCTAGAATTTATCACAACTCACTTTCTGTTATCATTACAAATAATCATATGAATGAACTCCATGTAATAAGTATATTGAAACAGACAGTTGGTGGTGCCTACCATGAGGTGTTTGAAATTCCTTGCGTCACTTTGAATAATGTTTCAGCCATACAAAAATGCTATATTTTTTCAAATTTGGCAAAGATGTTGTTGCATTTAAAAACCCGTTGTATGTCAGATAAAGATCTTATGTATAGAATTGTGAAATAAATCCAGTCTTTCCATCGTGTATTCATCACCCACAAATAAACCACAAAACAGACGACAACTTAATGATATTAAAAACTCGAATAAAATTGCCTTTTCGTTCATGGAATATTTAGTAGAAATAATTTGTCAGAGTAGATTGATAGATCGTTCCTCAGTGATCTGTCAGATATATAATTGTGTTGTCTGGTTAAAATCACCCAAAGGACATGAAAAGAAACACACCATTGCAAGCCGCTGGAATCACTTTAAATAAAAACACTATTATTTAATACACTAGTACTATACATGTACATACAATTTCAAACGCAAGCTCTATACCTTTAATTTTTGCACGGTTTGCTAATATTTTAGAATAAAGGCGAAGGAAACATACAGCCAGAATGTGGAGTTTGCTCACAGTTCGAATAATACAGTCAGAGATGGCATTGTTTTTTTCCATGCAAATTGGTCAAATGTAATTTTCTCGATTGTCGCAAAACCAATTAAATCTGAAAAAAAATCTGTTTCTTTAATCAGCGATGCATTCAATTGATAAAGTGCATTATGCAACAGTCTCATAAATGCTACATCTAAAAAACAAATGAGTGCGTGCTGCTCATACGTATAAGCATAATTCTTCTGATGTTTATGCAACAATAAAAGAAAAAGTGAAAGAAAATGCCAGTAACACTACTGAGAGTATTAAACATTGGATTGACAACGTTCTATTATGTTATACAGTTATCATGTAACGACGGCCGTAATGCGAAGCGCAGCGTGACAGAATGTCAATTATTTCGATAAATGTCAGACAGAGGATAAGTTGCGTGGGTATACGTTATTGTGCGTTTTCATGCTTTGCCGCAGTAAATTTCCTTTCCAAAGTGACAATCATTCGGACAGTTTTGGAATAGTGTAAGTAGTAACTCAGCGTAATAGAAAGTATTCATTACCCTTTTTATAAGTATTTTCAGAAAAGCACGACATTGTCACTGATAGAAACTGACAATGACTTCGCTTTGCAATCTTCTTTTTTGCTTCAACTTTCAGATGTGCGTGCTTTGCTGTGCATTGATTTCATTCTAAGTTCATTACAATATGACGTTACCACTAAGTCTTTTTTAATAATGCCCCTAAGTACCGATGTTAGTTACGTTTCGTATACGTAATAGTCTATTCGTAACATTTCGACTGACGTTGGAATGTTCGTGTCAATGTACCATAAAAACTTAAACCTTACTTTATCTGGCATTGCTTCAAATTAATAAATCAACAAGAACTATTTGGTTATAAATCACGTGGGTCATTAGGCAGAGGCCAATTCCCCGGTGTAATGTATAAATGCCAAACAAAAAAGACATTTTCAGTGTTTTCAAATAGAAAATAAGAAAAACAACATCACAATGACTTCCTTATAATCATTTTTATATCTAATTAAACTCCGTACCTTTGGGGTTATAAGCTGAAACCGCCTTATACACGTTGATAATATCAAGTGCTCTGCTTGACGACAGCTGGTCACTCCTAGCTATTACTAAGGACTGAGGTATTGAAGCATGCTCGGTTGATGGTGTGATGCTGTTTTATTTGTTGTAAATGTATTCGCATTTCCGTGCATCATTACAACACAGGAAATACACGGTTGCATTGCAGAGTCAAACGCTAATTACCACGAGACAGAACAAGTTACACTTGATTGACTCAAATAATGTTGTGTGGAATAATGAATATTGATGCAGTCGCGATAAAACCGTAGAATACTACTTTTTGTTATTATATTGTCGATGACAAGTCATGTTTTGCTTTATTTGCCTGCGTTAAATATTTGTTCCGCATATAATTGTGATTGTGTAATATCATACACTGATTAATAAAATAATTGTTAGCATGTCACGTACATACATCCAAACCTATGTTTGCAGCCACCTCCGAATAAAAGCCACCTGTACATAAAGACGTTTCCTTGAACCGCGTCAATGATTCTTTAGAACAAGCTGACTCCAGAATTAAGGTCATCATCCAATAAAGGCCACCTTTTGTCATTCCCAAGGGTTGCCTTTGTTCACAGGTTAGATTGTACATCTATATTAATTGGAAGGTAAGCTGTAGAAATGATATTTATACTATACATACAAACATTACAATATCTACCTTTATAAATACTCCTAGATCATACATTGTCGGGATGTGTTGCGCAATAACAATCTTAACAACAGATAAAACGTAGTTATGAAACCCGAGAGTATAACAAATGAAATAACAAGAACGTCTTCGAATCCGTATTAAACAGCAATTTGCGTCTGCACGTGTTATGAAGACAACCGAGAATCATCTTTAACGATGTTTTATCTTCAAATGATTTCGTGAAAGTCTTAAGTGAATTACGTCTTAAATAAGAGAAGAGTAATAGAATTGTTGAATCCAAAACATTGCTTGCAATCAACCACACGAATGTACGACAAAGTGAATTATGAGATGCGTGTCAAGGCCAATGTCATGCAAAAGCCAAATAATTACGCATATTGATCAATATTGGATTTGTGAAACACCAAATTGCACAATCAGGATTGAAATATCGCAATATATACTGTTCATTTCAATCATTTAATGCCAGCATTTAGCTTGCTAATTTTCTAATAGTATCAAAAGCACAGCATGCGGGTTTCAATATAAATAGTTTCAATTATGAATGGTGTGCGTACTGATTTCTCGTATTCTGTTCCGTGTGATTCTCTAACCATGAATTTAAATATAACGCCTATCAAATTTGAATCACAAATGTGATTGCCTTATTCTAAAATATGCGATTAGATTGATAACATTACAATTAAATGCTTTTATCTGAATTAGTTACCAATTCAGACCCAATTTTTGTGTTATTTGTGAAGTATTATTAATCCATTTCTACTTATGTCGCGTCTATTAGAATGTCTTGATATGCAGAAACAAGGGTTTGTCTGTGTTTTGAATTCAAATTTAAACAATGTCAAGAACGAATCAAAACATGTTAACCCTACATTGGTAGCACATTTTTTTATATGAGGCTAAAATGGTATTATGGAATTCACATAAGATACGTTAATGTCACTGCGTGGTTGCTCTTCTCTTTCTAACATATTTTTTTGTAATAAAGAATGTCGATGTTTGCTTTTTAATAAACCTTTTGTAAGCTCTTAATTTTCTCCAAATTGTAAATACAACTGGTTATGTTGTTTGATCTAATGACTAGCCTGTGTGCGTTATAGCAAAAACATAATTAAAAAAAACATTGAACAAGGGCGACAATTTAAACATTTTGCGCAAAAAGTTGTTTAGGAATGCTCGCGGAAGTCAAAAGAAAACATCTGTAAACAACTCACGATACTTTTCATCCTGAAATAGATACAAATGTATTAGCTACGATACAGGAAGTGACTGGAGTTCTTACAGAACGATATGAATGATTTATTCCGTGAATCTCGATTGTTAGTAACATATCACATTTAAAACTGTCGGTTTCGGTTTATGAATATTGCAATAAACCTAAAACAGGAAATGCATTGATATGGTAATGCGTCAGTTTCCAAATGGAAAGTTGCAATTTTGAACCAATCCCAAACAACCCCATCTTCTAAGATATCAAGATTTGAAATTGTTACTGTAACCCGTTTAATGGGTTTGATACAGCAGAAACTCCTTACAAATATGCTGGTGTACAGTTAGCGACCCAATTTTTAAAGAAAATCTCTCGACTAAAACAAAATTAGAAATTTTGAGACCAAGTTTCTTTTTCGTTTTTTTATTTAAGTCATTCGCTTTCAATACAAGCAAAATGTCAATGTAACTAAAAATGCCTACTTGTCTATAACCCCCCCCCCCCCAAAGGAAAGATAAAACGTTCAGGTGGGGCTAGAGGACTTGACCTACATACCAAAGTAATTCCCAATAAGTTCATGATCCATATTACATACAAAGTGAGATATTTTTATTTCATTATAATATTATTAATTTATAGCAATTTCGGTTTGATAGGTACACCATACAATGTGCGTGCAGGCGAGGGTGTGTTTGTTTGTTGTGATGGGCAACTTATGTCTTTATGTATTTCCTTTTGGTGATTTGGATCTTTTGTTTTAAGTTGAAGCTCTTTATTTCATGTAGCATCTCTTTATTTTATGTTGTTTCTCTTTGGAATTTGCATGATTTTTCTAGGATGGCGAGTGTGTCAGAAATTCGCTCGTTAACCCTAACTCACTGCGTCAGATACAAAGCCAATTAAGTTATCATATCACAGGATGACAAGTTAATATGACAAGTACATTATACGCACTAATGCTCTTCGTATAACCTATTACAAATTTGATATACAAAATAATAACCTTGTGGTAAAGAAACTATCCAGAACATGCGCCTGTCATAGCAGTTACAGAGAAATTACATGTGTAATGTCAAACAAATTACGTTTTGTTTTGTGAGAGAATACACATATCGCATAGTTCTGTTGTATGGTTTATTTATCTCCTTGTCCTGACTTGAATTAAAATTTGTTTTTGTCAGAGCAGATAATGCGCAGTTTGTTTCGTTTTATATTTTATCCTTCATGTGTCCTCGCCCTGAAATTATAAATCTTGAGTTCATCTCTGAGGTAAAATCTCGTATCTTGTCTTTTATTGTTTCTAAGTTACAATTATGAAATTATTTATACATAACTAGTATTCTGACAGCATAATTGATTTGCACATGTATTTAGATGTCCACCCGCTCTATCTTTTCTACCGTAAATCATGAAGAATGAAATGGAGATTTGGGGTCGTAGACCGTCCTCAAGTTTAACAACTCCGGGACCTGGTATTCCGAATGGTCTGCAGTTTGTAATCAAACAAACTTGTATAACACCGAGGTAGTACCTGTTTAGTAAATGAACGTGCTACTTGCTTTTTGGCTGTATGTTTTTCACAAATAACTATTCGTATCACTTCGTCCAAGTCCGCAATTCACAAATCCCTATTAGCACTGCTTTGTCCAAGTTCGTTATTCGCATTTTTTTGTTCAAGTTGGCAATTCACAAATCGCTATTCGCATTTTTTTGTTCAAGTTGGCAATTCACAAATCGCTATTCGCATCTTTTTGTTCAAGTTGGCAATTCACAAATAGCAATTCGCATCTTTTTGTTCAAGTTGGCAATTCACAAATCGCTTTTCGCATTGCTTTGTTAAGATATTCTCAAATCGTTTATTCGCCAGGCTTTGTTCAAGTCAACAATTCACAAAAAACGCATCGCTCTGACCAAGTAAGCACATATTCACATATTAACTATACGAGTACTATTAGCATTTTCTAATAACATCACGATAGGATGAACTATTTAATTCATTTTGGAACGCTATGTTGAGACATAGAAAAGTTTCGTGTATAGTAGTATACTGAAGAAAATGCCAAACTGATATGACAACATGTACGGTAAATTTTATTGGATTACAAATATTAATTAAACAGTAGTTGTCGTGATTACTTATAACGACTTCGGTGCGCTTTGTGTCTGTCAGATTCTAAAGGTTTATTTACAATTTCACAAAGTGTCGCTATTTCCGTTACACGATCAGTTGTACGGGGGTTGTACTTTGAACAAAAACAGCAAAATCTTAACCTGAAAAAAAATTATTGAAAAAATGCGACATGCTGAGCCATATTACACAACTGGAAATTGGACTGTAGATATTGTGACGATTGTATAGAATACATTTTCTGTTTGGTTTTATTAAGAGTGTCCAGGGAAATTATGCTTCTGATGTCATTACCATTTAATCACGTATTGAACTCAATTTTAACGTATACTTATTACTAGGGGAAAACAAAAAAAGAAACTTTGGAATAAAAAAGCCGTCAAGAATTACAAAACTCCTCTAGTTTGTTTTTCTGTTAAAAGAAAGTGTCACAATGAATGTTTTCGAGTATCTAGATTAATGAGAATACGTCGTTAAGCCAACTTTCCAATCGTCCACCTCGTATTTTGCAGCTTTAGAATACAATCCTTGGACACACTCGGTTGATTATCTGATTGTCGTCTCATGTAATCAATCCTATCGTTGTGTTGATCGATTGTAAGTGTTGGAAAAAAACAACAATCACTTCTTTGGGTTCTTCGAATAATCGAAGTTTATAACGTGCACGTTTAGGACTTTAGAATATCAAACATCCCAGTGATAATCAAATGGTGTTGAATTATTTTCTTCTAGTACCATAAAAAAGAAAATTGTTGTAGTATATATTATTAAAGAATTTTCGTGCGAGACTACTGTACCTTCACAATTTTTGAATTGGTGATTGATTTGGCTCAAGGTAATTGCGAACAAATGGCGTTTATAACGACCAGTGAAGAATGATAGTGTCAAGAGACTTTGATATGATTACCGTCTGAATAGGGTGTAACTATCATTTGAAGTTAAATTCCCCATAATTCTCTCGTCTGATTTACATTTTTGAACCATCTATTACACTAGATATGCGATCATGTTCTGTGTTATGTAAATATTTGCTTTCTCCATTTAGCATGTTTACTTGGTAATCTAAGAATGCATTTAATTAATTGATAATTAAACAATTAAATCTAAATTAATTGTTCCCATTAGCGCATATGTTTCAGACAAAAATACACCCATTGTCATACATTAAGCATATCCCAACGACGTGTGGTCGTCGTTTGAAGTGTGGAAAAGAAACTAATGCTTTTCACCTGGGTTAAAATTTCATGTTTTGTTTATCGATGATCATGATGCATTAAGGAGACTTGTTGAAATTGTGTGTTCATTAAATCTAAAACAAATTATGAGAGGTTTGTTCGACAAGCATACTCGTATAGATTAGGTCAATTTATTAGATGTGACTTAGATGTAAAACTTCACATTAGCGACGCATTTACTGTACCCCTTTAACGTCCTATCAGCATCAGCTGTAACGCTAGATGACGAGTCAATGATACACCTTGGAACCATCGCCCTTCCGTAAGTCACAGCATCTTTATATGGGAATTTGGCCTCGGATGGAATTCAAACTCACGAAAGTGAAGAGCTTGTGATTACTAGTCACATTTCATAACCACTTGACTACGGACTCATCAAAATGGAAATGCCATTTAAAGATTTTGAAAATCGTACAAAGTCCATTTAGAAAGCATTCGCATGAATTCTAGCTATATCGCTTGTGCTTTAAGTCGTGCAAATACTTCTTAGTGATGCTACATTAATGTACGGTATGCGGTCTGGGCCAATTCCTGCCAGGGTTGGTGGTCTACATGTAAGGACTCTGTCCGTTACTTGGATGACCAGTCCTTGCGCCACAGTGCCAATGTTTATTTTGCCAATTAGCATACCGGGGGAGTAATGATTGCTCTAGGTAAATGCATGCAAATTCATTTGTAATTACTTCAAGCAATACACTTAATGAAACATACTGTTTAAATCTCTATCAATTTAGATTTCTGCGTACAAAAAATACTGACTGTTGAATTTGGAGATGTGTTTTCGATCCCACTGGTAATTACTAATTGACGAGATTTCTAGCAACACACTCATAAGCATCACAGTGCGAGCGTATTTCAAAGGAAGATGTGGAGTAGCAAAGATAACCACATATGCAACAAATCACATACGGTGCACAAATGAAGTACATAATTATCATACTATATAGTAACCTATTCTGAGACGATTATGATCAATGCCAATCGCAAACCCAATAAAAATTGAAGTTTTCAGACAATTTCGCTAGATATTCAAAAGATGAATGTTGTATCCTGTAAAACAGAGGTGTGTAAGTTACTAATATATATTCCATACAAAGAGTATTGTCATATACGACATTAAGAAATAACACAGTGGAATTTGACGCCGACAACATCAAAAGCATTGCTTATCACCAAGCTGATTTAACTTTTGTACATCTTATTTTTGCATCCAATAGCAGCTTTTTAAAATGTTACTGTGTGGGTAAATCAGTTAAACGTCATTGCTGATAAGCCAGACTTGGTTCAAAGCAATCAATAATTGTGCTGGACGCTGATGAGCTGATAAGATTATAAGATAGATAGATAGTTTATTTGCAACATCAATAATCAGGAAGCCTGTGAAAGTGAAGTCTACATTCAAGACATGTGGTTACAGACATTGTAAAAAGCGGAGCATACAAACGTAATTGTAAACATGTTAACATGGACAAAGAAAGCAATAACAAAGCATACAAATACTCGTACATGTACGTATACACACTGAGGAAATAAAAAAATTATCAGACGAGACTACTGGTATTTGATAGTCCATTGTATGCATTTATATTTATGTAGAACTAAGAACTACGATAATAGCTCTAAAGACAAGCGTGAGCTGTGTCAGTCGGTTTGCTTTTTTCGAGAGTTTGTTTGCGTCATGATATAGTTTTATGATATCGTTGTCTGTAATGGCAAGGCAGGTTTCTGAGAGTCACAATTCTATTTACGAAAATATGGCTAAGTTTATATCTCAAGTTTATCCATTCTTTTTTCTACATTTACGTGCCTGTTTACTAGAAAATGCATTTAGATAGTTTATCGTTCATTATCGTTCTAACATTCTCAAACAATTTTTGTATGTCCTAAATAATTGTTTGCACTCTTGATGTACCAAAGCACATTTGGAATGTTAAGTGCTATTAATAAACATAGGATAATTTACGATCGGTATTTTTTGGAAATAACAGGAAGAGGTTGGAGCCTGTCCTATACAGAATGTTATCCAATGATAATAAAACACATTTCGATGGTGTATAATAGTTTTTATTCCGTAATAAATTCTAGAAATATGTTCATAAAGATTATGAATTATTGGATTCGGGGTCTATATAAGTGTTTGAAGATGAAATACGGCTTTGTGTCCCGAATGCACTGAAAGCGCGCAGCGTGTTTCAATTTTATAAAGTGTTTAAATTATGATTTATAAAGTTAACATGATTTTATTGAATCAGATACAGACTGTCTCCATAAGTACGATGCATAGGATGTTTAAATCTGTATACTCTTTTAGATTGTTTCGAACACTACTGTAGTGCGTGCCTTTGTAATGCTCATCATATTGTGGTCGATAGTTTGGTTTATTTGCGCTTTGCTCAAGTCAATACCAGGGTTAGCAGAAGGTGATAGGTGCAGA
Organism: Lutraria lutraria; assembly: GCA_964023205.1. Lineage (NCBI taxonomy): Eukaryota > Metazoa > Mollusca > Bivalvia > Venerida > Mactridae > Lutraria > Lutraria lutraria. Next base: position 6,756,352 of record OZ026845.1, read on the forward strand.
ATCATAATACACATCCATATTCATCATTTTGTGATTGGTAATATTCCTAAAGTATTTTTATGACCAATTAGAAACGCTGTGAGTACGCATGAATATGCGAAGACCCGTTGGGAAAATCTTTAAAAGAACGAAAGCGGAATCACAGTCTATGAAATGTGATGGAATGTGTCACCGTCTGACAGATCTTGATACGAAGTAATTATATTTGTGTCCAATATTTACAATGGTTCCCATGTCTCTAAAACATCTCTTTGCAACACTCTCCTTTGGTTTCTAATCATTATCTGTTTCTTCAGATAGGATTATAATTGACTAGGCTATTTTGGGTAATTTCCCAGTGCATATTGTTTTGTAATGTCTGCGCTTTAGTATTGTGCGGAGGCCATATACTTGGTAAAATGTACCTTGATAAGCAAGGGCGTTTGTAGATACGTGTACGTGTTCATTCTTACTTGATTATCTCTCTGTACCCGTTCTACAATGATTCTTCACGATCATCATGTACGCAGTCGGTCAATCCAAAACACTGACATGCCAGGCATGTCAGATCATATCTATAACATATCAAGTAATATGAATGACATCTCAGGTTATAATATGATAGTAATAAAAATGTTCGCAGCTTTTCTAGTTGCTGAACAATTATAGTTACTGTTTGAAAACGTGTCCAACACATTATATCAGCACCTTTGATGTAGGAACTCCCGCAGTCTCACCATTGTGTTTATGTCATTACCATTGTCGCAAAGTGGTGTTCGGTAGTACTAAGCTATGCTGTTGTTGATTCAAGTCGTATTGACATGTGCTGAATGCCCTGTAAAGCTACCGATTCGAGGTAATCATTCTTTGTCACGCAAATAATACATTTGCATACATTATGTAATTTAGCATCTTTATGAGAATGTCTAGTAGCTTCAGGAAGTAAAACTGAATAGTTCATCTTACTTTATTTGGCCAATTTCCTGACTTTAGTGCTACTCTATAATTTGTTTGTTGTTTTGTCTAAAGCGTTTGTTTATGTTTCTCCATATCTGTAGTAGTATGCTCGTACAAACAAATTGGGTTTGGGTGACTAGTGGGTTAGGGTTGGTTAGGACTCTTTTTCTCTACGGTAGTCACTTAAAACATGTCCAAAAGTTGTTTTGTGTGACTAAAATTGAGCCAGAATTTAACATGGAAAAGCCACTTAAGTATCATTTCGGTACTTCCTCCGCTTGAACTTGAATCGTATTAGATTGTTTAAGCATTCTGATATACCTCATATCTTACTCTTTCTCATATCGCTGAGTCTCAAATATTCTTCATTGCGATATTGATACCTACAGAAAGAAGTTAGCACAAACTCAATGCTGAAGTTATTTTAATTGGAGCTCTTTGTTCTGAATATAGAAAAAGTAATATGACGCTTGGAATAAAGGGAATTGCTTGGATAAATACATATTGCATGAAACAATCTATGACTGTCTTATATGCATATTTTTAAATTACCTCCGAGTTGTCACTTTGTACAAAATGTGTAGTAGCAACCAATGTCTTAAACTATTTTTTTCCTTTTCGGTTACCAGTATATTGTCTTTTTTCTTAAATCTTTGTTAAGTCCAATTCCATTTTCCTAGCTTACCTTTCCTCCCGATATCTACAATATTAATTACGATCTGGCTTCTTGTCCTTGTGCCTTGGGATATTACGCCAGTCTCTCAGTTTGTGTTGTAGATGGTCAATGGGTTAACCTTACTTTCCATTGGATATCAAAGTTCATATATAGTTTTCCCCCAATTCATGTGTAGTGTGTGGTTATTTATGTAAGCCATGCTGATTACTTCATGGCTTGTATGGGAGTTTTGAAAGAGTGAACGTAAGCTTTTTTAGGGTTAATGTTTTTTCCGCTGTCAGATATTATTTAGTTTTAAATATTGTATGGGTTTAATGTTTGTGATGATGGTTCATGCATGCTAATCAGGTCTGTGTGGTTATTTAGAAAAAGTAGATTTTATTTAACCTACGTTTCTTTTGGAATTCTTTTGCATTTTATTCAGTTCAAATGTATCCAGTGAAAGGTTTTCCTGGCCCTACATGTAGTTGTCCTACATGATATAAACTATGTCATTATTGGGTTTATGACATTATCTATCATAAACGAATGTCGAAATTCAATTATACAATATAATACAATATACTATGATGCAAATATACGCTAGGAATTACAAATAAAATCGCTGTTCACAAAAGGAATAAGACCAGTCCAAACGACGGGAACCTGAGACCACAGTCGTGGTCAAGTAGTAAATGCACTGGATTTGTAACCCGGATTCTCCGCATAGACGATTTGAAACTTGAAAGAAATCGGATTTGACATCGAATCAAAATGAAATTTGAAATTTAATTTATCCACAAATGCATAGCACTATAACATTCGAGTAGGACTTTACGGTTACTTGCGTAAATTAATTATAATTGAAAAAGAAACATCGTAATATTGGCATCAACAAAATACGATACTACTCAACAGTTAGACTGGAAATAGAAGAAAGTATTGTTGTGTTGGGAGAATTTATTGCTGTTCTTTGAAACAGCACACGTTAATGATGGCGACAAATTAGTACGAACAAATTAAGTTAGAATACTAACAGATGGAATTCGATGCAATCTGAAGCATACAAATAGCACGTGTTGATGAGGAATCAAAGCCTTAGTGTTTAGTAGTTGTTCGATGATTACTGGTTTGCGATTTAGTGATTGCTTCAAGTATATGTATGCTTCATGCCAAAATAAACTATGCAAAATGTATTATAAAAGTACGTAGTGTTCATGAATGTTAAGCAAACCCATATGTGACAAGCTTCATCATTTGATTTTATAAGACATTGTTTGATAGATTCATATACTGTTTGCAATACTTAACACTTTACGGTACGAATAAAATGATGAATCTATACGATAGTGTTCATACTTCATATACAATACGAGATTTGGAACGACAGATTACATAATCAACGTATACTTTCTTCGTGGAATTGTTTTCAGTTTCATGCTACATACTATTCAAAGGCGGCACCCCAAGAGTTCATACACAGATGTATGTTTTGTATTCTGTTATCTGAATGAACAATACTTACTGTTTCTTTAAATGACAGTTATGAATTCGTCTTATGCTTATAACTGTATACAATATTTATATTGCTTTACTAGTTTTTTGTAGAACCAAGAAAAGAAATAAAGTACAAAGCTCACCTTGACCAATAACTTTGAACTGCTGTATAAAAATAGTGTCAATTGTGTCACACAATCCTTAATCAAAGGAGATTATTTCAGTATCACCCACCAGTATGACTCAATGTCCACATTGTAGGGTCAAGTCAGGATAAAAACTATTTCAGACAACCATACATATTCTTTCTTCAGTCAATTCCTAACGAAGTATTAGATTAGTTGTGTTTGTTCACGACACTAGAAACTATCTGAGACAAGTCATTTTGATATTTACAAAACAATCATATTAGCTGGACAAATAAATACAAATAATGCAGGGTCTGAAAAGTTGGCTGTTTAAATTACTTGGATTGTTAAACCCCTAACAGGGGTATATAAGGCAGGTAATGGCTGATGGGTGGTTTCCCTTGATCTTAAAACTGTTTCAGCTCAGGGAGAGGGTTTTTTTTAAAAAAAGATATTAGATGGTGTTTTTAATCACTGAACCAAATCTGAATGAAACAAAATAATTATTTTGTCAGTCCAGATAAGAAACTTAAAAATGTATGAAAATTTAGGTTCTTATATTTTCAAAACAATTCATAACAGAAATTCAAATTTGAATTAGAGGAAGGAGTTTGTATTGTTTAAACCCATCGTCTGCTTTAGCTATTTATAGGTTCAGTACAGTAAGTCAGCATTCACTGTATGTCTATCACTGATAAAACAATGTAGAGAGTTTATTTGATAAAACAATGTAGAGAGAGAGAGTTAATTTGCATCCGATAGTCTGATCGGAAGTTGCGTCTTTAAAACATGTGGTTCCGGCCAACCAGAGACTTGATAATGGTCACTTGTTGGTCTAGCGATTGCCTTGGTCCTAATTGGATTAGAATTGATCCAATAAAGTATACTACTCAAAATTTGATTAGGATCACTTATTGTCCTGTATGGCATTATCGTCGATTTTTGGATTACATACATAAGAAATGAATTTTGGTTATTTTCAAAGATGCCTGCATATCGATGTCGATGTCAGGCTGTTTTTGACATCAGTATCGATGCTAAACACAAGTGTTAGTACTTTTGCGCATTTTCTTCAAAGTTTGTATTCCCCACACATACCCGTAAAATTTCTAATTTTGACCCTGTCCTCATTTCGAATGATTTAATGTATGGATTACATGTTGCACTCATGATATGCAGGTATCTTTAAAAATAACCAAAAATCATAGTTTATGTATTTAATCCAAAATTGACGATAAAGCCATACATAATAAAAAGTGATCCTTATCAAATTTGGAGTAGTATATTAGCGACTGCATGCTAGCTATTCCAAGAATGGCTCAGACTGCTGTGTCACACGTTGCACTCGATCTTGCCCCTGAAAATCCATACAGATACAACGTATATGTTATCGGAGAGGCAGTCAATGATTGTTTTAAGTGTATAATAGACGATACGGCACGGACAAAACAGCAATTAGTTGATTTAGATAGTATTTCATTTCATTGGATCAAAGTGTAAAGTTCGTTTTCTGACGAGAATCGACCAAATGGCATACTTATGTAACATCATTCAAACATTGCGTGCTGAGTTAGTATTATAAAGACCAATTTACAATTTTATTCTAACCTAGTGATACTCTTTCTTGGCAGATAAATATATATTACTATGATTTCCGAATTGGAGTGTGGTTATTCTATATCGGTGTACATTATCTTTTGTTCGCCGAACGCGAATGGTTATTATTTTCAGAAGCAAAAGATAATATCACATGATTTATTGTAAAGAAAGCGGTTTTATGGTGTATATTTGACAATGATTAACCTGTAATCCTGTAATTGATGGTTCTTGGTGTTAAGGTATTTATTTATCAATGCATAATTTAAGGATGTTAATGTTCTTGGCAATAAGAACGTAAACATTTAGTCGGAACTCATGATAATTAATGAATTGGCGTTTTAACTTTTAATTTTTTCTCAGCACGAATTCTACAGGTGTAGATAATGAAATTAAATTCACATCAATTAGTCTAAATACACAACTTACTAATGTATGTTAAGTGGGTGCGTAAAGTAAGATTAGCGTAACTTTCTTTGTTGTGTATGTGCAATCTGTATCTCAGCAGGTTGGTGTTAAAAGTCAGTTAATATTGCTGTTTATTGCTAATTGTTTATAATAGCATGACAATGATTTGCGAATCAACTATGAACGTAAGTTCAGTTTAGTTTATACACAAATCGACAAATACACCTCGTAGGCGAAATCTTATTGGAACAACAGTTTTCAAGCTGATTCAGGGAATGTTTTAACACAACATCTTGAAGTATATCTAATAAAGATATTCAATGGTATGTTATCCAGCATGTGTGATATCTCTGAAATCAAAAAGCAATCTTAAATATTTGCTTAAAGACAATGACACTGCAATCTTTAAGCAATTAAGTTCATAACATTTGTTCAAGTTTGAAACGAAGCTAAAATTAACACGTATGTCTATATGTAGCAGATGCCGACCCCAAAGAACAATACATATTGGATTTAAGTCACATTGTAATTAAACAAGATATTTATTTGTAAGTTTCATAGAAACTCTTTTCTGCCGAGTTGTATCTAAGCGCAATATTTAGATATTATTTGCTATACTTTGGCTGACATAGTCAGACAGTGGATACTTATATGAATTTTCGATTTGAACAAACATTGATTTGAAATTAATGTCTTTCTAAATAGACGATGTTTTATAGACAGCAACATCTTACATTACTCATTACAAATATATGCGTCCTTCCGCTCTAGACATCGGTAATATGTACCGTCGAAGACGCTTTCTTCGTCAAACTACAAATAAGTTTTATTTCATGAGATGGAAAGCTAAATTGTGTTATTAAATAAGTGGCCTCTTGGTGCACTGCGCAGCACGTTTACCCAAGTTTATCTTAAACACGTGATATTCTTTGGACTAAGCTTGTTTAGATTTGTCATAATTGTGAATAACACCAGCAAAATCACGTCCACCATCAGAGTCTATTGTTCCATATCGGCATTTAATACCTTAATACCTTTGTTATGCATTTGCAATCTGTTAGATATTTTAATTTTTTCTTCCTAGGAGGTATAGTTAACAGGTCCATTAAAAACAATAATCAACATTCGTTCAATATGGCATTCAATACGTATTTCTCTGAAGGAACGGAATGACCTCTCTAGAGCGGCTCTCCCTTGCCCAACAACCTCCCTTCAACTTCAGCACACTTTTTCCCCACTTCACAATTTAACTATAAATTTAACATCCATAGAGCAACAACCTCTCAACAACAACACAGATTTGCTACTCCCATAGGGTGTTGCTTGGGAGAGGTTGCGCTGTACTACAGACGGCGATATTTTATGCAACAAATGAGCAATACTTATAATTATGTTTTCACATTTTATTGAATGCATGCAATACTTAGTCTAGTAAACGGTTTACGATCTGTATGTTTCGTATTGGGAGATTCTTTGCAAAATTGTTTCTTTGGATAAATGACCATATTTATCATTTGTTATCGACTGTACAAAAGGACTTGTCATATTCTACGTAACACGAACAGTATCCCTTCTTGGTTGTTCGTAATTGATTGTGCTTGTATTAAATACCCACAAGGGATATTTCAACATTGTCCTAAAAAATATTAAATATCAAATATGATTTATGATGCTGACTTGTTAATTTTCCGTTTCTTTTTTCACATAATCGAGCGTATAAAAGATGCAATGTTTTGATTTGTGAGCATTGTAAAACAATTTATAAATGCGCAATAACCAAATAGATGTCCTATGCGCATGTCAAGATCACAATTATACACTGTCGTATGTATCATACTTTATGATCCGTCCTAACGGAGTCATACATTAGGTGATAATTGGTAATTGGTGCTGTGTGGTTTCCTGAATATTTCCACAGAGAAAATCCATTTCTTAATTCAAACGTTTGAAATCAAATTTGGTACATACTCTGGCAGATTGTTCGAATTCTTCGTTTAGTGGATTCAATTGTTTGACATGTTTTCTAAACATCAAGCCGATAATTGACTTGAGAAATGCCTCTGAGAGGGTAGGCAGATGGCATCTACTTTAATATTTATAGTTAGTAAATTCCAATTAAATTCTTCTTCTGTCTTCAAATCTGAGTTATTGAATGTTCGATGTTGGTTCATGTATGAATATACTGTTGCTGTGGTAAATAGAATTCAAGAAAATGCTGACCGCATTTTATTCGGCGTTTTCTAACAAACGGAAATACCAGAGAAACCAAACTCAAAATACTGCACAAACCGTTCTTTATAGCACATCATTACGATATACAATGAGACTAACTTTTAAAAGAACGTTGGTTTGTTGTTACGGGACCAAGACTTTTAAAGTTTGGAAGGTAAAGGGGCATTTTTGTTGACATCATCAAGAACTTACATACACATATAGATTCGCAACTGCTAAAAATAGCTAAAACGATATCAAGAACGATCCACAATCCATTGCGATACTCGACTATTTCCGACAGCTGAAATTGGGAGTTTACGAATTTTATACAGTATTACTAGCTGGGAACGGGAAATTGGTCGGGAAGCAATAAGCTTCATAAAGATACACTGAAAATACACACCTGTATATGCATTGAAAAAAAGGCTTCAATCAATCAAGGAAATATGTCGACATGGCGGACATTTAGTATTAACATTCGGATTATCACTGATATTTTCGCTGTTGTAAACATTCGGATCATCACGGCTATTTTCGCTGTTGTAAATTTGAGCATAACACCCCTTCGATTCGCGTCGCTTCCGCCGGATTTGATTACTTTTAACCGTAAATACCGAAGTTGCGAATCCATGTGTGTGTAGATAAGTCATTGACATTATATGTTTGCAATGGTAACAAAAAGCAGGAATAAAGAACGTAACAATCGATATAAAATGGTGTCGGAGGGTTTTGAAGAAAGTGGATCGCGTTCCTGCATTATAGATGTACCAATACTCTTTAACTGATCGCCAAGTATCGTAACTTAAATTCAGTAAAAGCCGGAGTTCACGCCTATGGTGTAAACAAAGATCACCATTCGACAAATATTAAACAATAAACTAATTATTTTAATTAGGACTTGTATTTCATTTTGGCTTTCGGGTTTACATTTCGGTGGAAGACAAACTACTAATTAATGTTTTGATGATGTGTCTAAAGAACAAAACGAATCAATACTTTTCCTGGAGAGATAGCAACTGTCTTTTAAATTTAAAAATGATTTGCAAACACACCCCGGGAAATCATGACAAGATAAGATCGTTTTTACAGACGGAACATTGCTTTCGTTGGTAAAAAACTTAAGTAGGATACTTAGGTGCGGATGGGTTATGGAATTCCATACATTAATAAAAATCCTGTTTTGCACTTTTTTGAACTCAGTTCAAAACACTTAAACAGGATCAGACACGGATATATACTACATTTTGTTGACACAATTTCATATCATTTTCACCTAGCTACGTGGCTAAAAAACTAAATTTTGTTTTCAATGGGAAAGTCCGTTTTAAATAAACAACGGAATTACAATGAATAATTGAATAAGAACTATTCCGCACCTGTGAAAAATTGTATTTCAAAATAACATAATAGGTAACTTATAAGATGTATTTGGGTTTAATGCATTAAAATATAAGAAAATCAAAAACACGAGTTGGGTGTATTTTAACACTTTGCTATTAGTAGTATTAATTGCCCTAAATTCATTTTAAATCCTACTGTATATATGTTCACTAGACTACCCGCTTTGAAAGTTCGTACATCCGGACCCCCTTTGACTCCTACGAAGTGAAAATACATCGTATATAGTTAAATGAACATCATTAATAATTTCAAACTCTCTTATCCACGAAATTCATTCTTAAACACATAACAATTGTCCCGATACAAAAATATCCATCAATGCAAAATGACAGTTTTAATCAATTTGTTTACAATAATCCTACGAAGTCGTACTCTGTAATGGATATCAGGCATTATTATACCGATAAAAGCCCATTTAATGGGTCCGCCACAATGTCAATCCTATTGGTATTTTTTGTCTTTTTTTCAACGATTCAAATCATTTGTGTGTATTTACTTAATTCCAGTGATTAAACGGTGACGCATTACCGTGCTCCAATCGTATTCGTCTTAGGAAATAAACACTTATTAAGATGCGACCCACATACCCAGTTGTTTGCTGCTAATATGAATGTACCAAGTGTATTAATTAAAAAAAAACGAGTTTGTGGATATAAAGGAATTACACTTCTGTAAGTTAACATTTACATTGTCGTGGATCAAAGAGCACATGTTTCAGTATTGTTTGGAATTTATCATATTTGAGTGGATCAGGTATTGACAATCTAATTTCCATTGTAAAATGTTTAATATGTTTAAGTTAGCTCACGGACAGCTGGTGTTGCGAGCTTAGTTACTATGGTGTACGCCGGAGGTCTTCCTCCACCCTTAGAAATGTCGCCGATTCTTAAGGTTTTTGGAACTACGTTAAAACGCCAGTGAAAGAAAGTATTAATATTGCATGATTGTAATTATTTGTCTACAATACACTCTTATATAATTAAGTTCCAGGATATTTCAGCATTACTTTCATCAAGTCTGTATGTCACTGAGATGTAAATAGCAAAGCGATCCGAGAAGATTAACACATTCTTGGTTGCATCGTAATGATCAGATATCTCTTTTTGGGTTGAATGACCGATATAAATCCCTTTATACTATTGGCATTTATTTTTGATGGAAGAAAGATCGTTGCTATGAACTAAATAGCAGCTTCTTTGAAATTCATTGATACTAAAACATTATCGAATCCGAGGCTAGAGTGCATATTTGGACGCTCTTCGTAAATTAGAAAACTAAAACGACCGGTAGCCAGGTAGTTTTTTTTTATTAAGAAGAACATCCAAAATGTTCATTCTAACCGTATTAGTGCTCCGTATGCTTAGTTTATAGTAGAAGTTAGAACGCCTGTTGTATATTCTTTTTAGATAAGAAAGCCAAACATGTTAAACTATCTTGTCACTGATTGGATAAGTTAATTGAATCAAAAGCATTTTTTTCTACTTAATGATCGCGTTCTCTCAGCTCTTTTTATGTACTACATTTGTTTTAACAGTAATGTATTGCGAAGAATAATGTGATTAGAAAACGCATGGTTAATTACTCCTCATGCTGACAGTTTAATCCAAAGTTATGGAACACTGCCATCGAGAACCAAGAAAAACAGTGCAATCGCATTCTCTATATTTAGAAAGTAATTTATTTTAGTAAATGATATTGAAGTTAATTGAATAATTGAGCAATTTGTTTTAAGAACGATTCTGTACGTTTTAATCGTGTTAAGATTGGGTATTTAGGTTTTATCAAATTAAGAACGAGGTTTGTTGGTTTTTCTACCATATGCCCACGTTTGCTAATTACGAAATAAAAAATTATGTATTGGTACTAAAAGCAATCTTAACACTAAATGACTTTCATACACATTTAATGCTGTGAAAGCCTCCGTACTATAAAAATAATGACTTACTTACAGCACATGCGTCAATATGCGAATTTTAGATTAAAGTGCTCCGATATAATGTCAATGATAAGATATGACTTACTTTTTTGATAAAAACAAGTATACTTATAAATTCAGATTAATATATAATGGATTGTTGACACATTAATTATTCTAATTCTAAGAAGGACTAGTCCTCAAACCAAGTTAAAAAGAATGCTCGGCTGTAGAGTCGTATGAATTAAAATCCAATTCCTGTTTTACTAATTTACTGATGAATGTAACAAATTGAATTTATAATACATTACGAGTGAGTGTAAAATGTTTTATAGTAGAATGGCATGGTTTATAAGTAAGTCCCAGTCATAGTTTTCACACAGTTCATTCGTCTGTGTATTTCGTCATGCTCAAAATTACTAAAGCCGCGTATTGGAAGCCTACATGTTGTCATTATGACGTTTATACCGTCCTATGCTTGCCTTGTATGTCACTATCACCACAGATACAATAAATGATAATATGCTTAGTATATGAGAAGTTAAATCATTGTTGATTGTGTATCTAATGTTTTCATTTTATACAGAAGGACATCATCAGTATCTACGATAGACATTCATGCGATGTCAAACACTAAGTTACGTATTGTCGGTACAATTATAACATAATATATTGAATATAAATCATACATGTAATTTGCGGACAATTTTTATTTATTGTGCATCATATGAGTTCTATGTTATGATATAGACATACTAATGTGTCGATAACAAGTCTTTATGTTCTGTCTTCTTTTTACAGACGTCCCTGATTCTAACAGACTGGTCAATATCCTCATAGAATGCACAAACGATGACAGTAAGTATAGAACATATCTATCGTTTATATTCTGTGTACTGCTTTTGGAAAACAAATGGGAGTCACTTGTGTAGACAGTCCGCGACTTACATTATTTAGCAGTATGACGTAAGATAAACTAAGTTGAACATTTGATATGGAAAGCATCGAACGCCAGGCTGCATTTAACGGACAAATAAATAGAACGACTTAAATGCCGCCGTCCATTTATCTAAGTTAGTTAAGTGTTAAAGACGGCGTGTTCTTTATTGGGTGAATCCATCATGAATCTCTTGTATCGCATGTTTCAAGCAGTACATTAATACCAGACAGATAGGATTTATTCCAAACCTGATCTGCTATCACTAAATCATCACTTATGTATGTGTATAAAACATGCCAATGGGTGACTGGTTCACATAAATTTGATACCATTGTTATAACATCGCTATAAAAGCTTACTGGTCTTAAAGGACAGATTATTTAGTGGTTTCTTCTCGTGCTCTTGTTCAGTTTTGAACATTAGTACTGTAACAGTAAAATCCCTGAAAATCAGATTTCCATGAAAACCAGACTCTGAACAATTTCACAAGTCCGTCTTTTCGAATTTTTTATCAAATGATTTGTGAAAAACCGGAATTCTCAGAAAACCGGACTTTTGGCCAAGTCTGGAAGGGTTCCGGTTCGAGGAGTTTTACTGTATTTCATTTGCGCATTGTAAAGATGATAATTATTAAGCTAACCAGTGTTATTGATACATTAGCTCGACAGTATTTTATGTTTTTAAACATTAGCCAACTCTATATTTTCAACTGTAAAACTTTGAGAATGTAATTGAGATTTGAGCTCAGAGACAGTAACAGTTACTGTTCTCGAGAATTATAACTTCGAGGTCAATAGAACTAAAGCTCTCACTGTTGAACTTGGCGGGCGACATTATTCCCATTGGACTGTTTTAGTTTCAAATCAGAGATTTAAAACACTAGAGCTGTTGCCAAACTGTCAAGACAGGAGTTTTAAGGGTCTGTTTTCATTTATTTCATTCTAACTTATTATTTGATTCTTGCGAGACTAACGCATAATTAAGTTGAAATAAATATATAATTGTGTGTAAATATGTACAGTCATTTCAATTAAAGTCCCATTAGTTGTTTGGATGTTAATTAAAATAGGTCTAATTTTATCTAGAAAGATGTCTTATCAGTGAAAATGGCTTTTATCTGCAACAAAAACAATCCGAAAATTTCTTTTAAGCCACTTAGTATACACGTCGAAATATAGCACAGTATTTTTTTCACTGATATTGCAAAAAATAAGAAAAAGCATCTGATTTTTTTTACGAAATTAAGCTAAAGAAAGGCTAAATGCAAACATTGTTAATTTGTTTTAGAGCAAATGAAATATATTTCTTAAATTTTACAATAACTTTTTTGTATTGTTCTGTATTACTTAATTCAAAAAAGCTAATGGGCCTTTAACAGTAACCGCTATTTGATTATTTCCCATATAAATCAAATACACTATTATCGTAAAAGCAGTCATCCTTTCATCAATGCATTCGTGACATTTTGAGACAAGCTGATATCTTTTTATTTTATTTTCAAAGCCGTGTCGACTTAGACGCCAGTTACTACGGTGTTCCATTTCATAACTGATATTTCTAGAAATCGTAGTTTTTACTACAATTATTGCTTCGGAGAAACGACGATATTGCAAAAAAAAAAGAATTCGTTTTCATTCAGACATTTCTGATTAAGCTATCTTCAAATTATCTCAGAATACAATTTTTTTATTTCTACTTTGTAAATCATTTGTTGTTGTTCTTTGTGTTTTTTTACCCTGCGTGTAATACCTGGCTTTGGTTGCTTTTACTATTGTTCGTTCACATAAACAGCACTTTAAATAGTCTAATGTCATAATTTGTCCAAATAAAATGCTTTTATCCTTAATTGACAAAATATCTATTCCTATTGATTATCCCCGAGTATTACGACGTGTTGTTGTAATATCACCGGCTTTACGATCTAGTATATTACCACAAACGTGTTACGTATTTTTGTGTAAGTGACATTTCTAAAAAAACACAAGTCGCTTTGTTGGCTACTGGTGCAAAAGTTTCCGCTTAACAATTAGTTATCCATTCAGCTGGAATAACACTCTACTAATTTCTCTGTCCGTGCTATTTGCAGATACTGCAGTATACATTTAGCTAATGCATTCTAACTACTGGACATGACATTGGTGTCTGGCATAGCCATCGAATTGACCAAGCTGGGATGCTTTGTGCGAATCTATACTAAACATGTAAAGCGATATCGCAATTAAATCACCAGGGCTCGAGGCTATACTGTCACCCGAGCTTAAAGCATTTTGGATTAACATATAGAGCTAAATTAATGTTAAATACATATTCGGACCAATTATACTGTCATACCAATATATCAATGATATCATTATTGATTTTAAAACATTTAAAGATAATTATTGAGGTTTGAACGTGGAGTTTTATAACCTATCGACCAGGTCAATTTAGCAATGAAACAACATGATTTTTAACAGTGAATTTGAAGAATTACAATCTCCTGTATATTCCATATCACTGAACGAAGTTCTGACTTTTGTTATATAATTATATAAAAATAAATATCTTTAGAAAGACAGTCGCGAAGTTACTTTGATGTTATAAAACACTGTTGGAAAGTATGATTTTTATTGAATTCCTAAATAGCCGTTAATAGTACCGTGATAAAAAACACTTAACAGTTAGCAGTCCAATTAGCTCCCACATTAAAAGGCAGTTTGGTTTAGGTAGCCCACCTAGGTGTTTGGTCAATAATATTTTAATGTTTTGCAAAAATCTGTTTCTGGTTATTTATGTAGTATTGTGTTTTACCTGGGCAATATTCGTCATTTAGAAAATTAAAATGACATGTTCACTCTACTCTTGTTTTGTGATATTTTATTATTGAAACACATATGAACGAAAACCATATTATGATAACCCATTACTTAGGTGTGCGATATGGGAATAGGAAGGGAAGATTCAAATATATATTATGTCCGCTAAATAAATTACGCATTTAAGTCATATCCACTATATATTAATTCAAATAAATGTACAATTTTGGTCAAGAACGGTTTGTAACTTTATTTCGACCGCATTAGAATACATTATCGTACATTTTTACTTTACAAATTTTACAACAAGACATACGCATTAAACAATAGCAGACTCGCTATACAAATGTAAGTTGTTCATATAATTAAGTAGATTTCACCCAATGTAAGAAAGTGCTTTTTTCTAAATCATCCAATAGAATAAGGAATCAATACACCATATCAAGAAATAGCTTAGACACCTTCGCGAAAAAACGAGTTAATCAACCGTCGACTTGATTTCAATAAAATGACAATACAACAAAAAATAAAAAAGGATTTGAACACCTCACTTACTAAATTCGATGAGGACTAGGTAAAGAATTTCAATAAAATGGAAAAATTATCGATATGTTTTATCAATTGCTGTCAAACCCTTGCAAGCGGTCACTTCCGAATAAAGTCTACCCTGTGAACAAAGACCCTTCTTTAAAAAAAATCACCAATGGCGATTATGAAAACAATGACCTCTAATAAAAGGTCACCTGACAAGGAAGGCCACAATTCGCCCGGCCCAGTAGTGGCTTTTGTTCACAGGTTTAACTGTAAACCTATACATGATTCAGCGGCTAGAAACATATCAAGTTCTTACTGTTATGTGTCAACTTACAGTTTAGAATAAAATGTCTTGATATGATGCTTCAGTAATATCATATTTAATACTCGATTCTCCGTCTAAACCGACTTGCAAAGATCCTAACATGTGCAGTCAACTAATTCTTCAAATTATGAGATGGCAATCGGTCTGGGTAATTCTAATCCGATTTGTACGTTTTTCCCATAAAAAAACCATCGATTATTAAGTCTACGTTTTTTACCTCATTCTTTTATTACATCTGAGTCTATATCTATATCGATATCACTCATGACTTCAATCTGTTCCACGTTTTAAGTTATCATCTACTCCTATAAGTTCAGATCTGATTACTCTTGGTACAAATATTTCAATGTTTATGAAGCTGATTTACGCGTAATATGTTCCTTTCAAATGTGTTAAAACACGTGTCATCACTAAATTATGTGAAGATTCGAAAAACTGATCTAAATGATATATCTTGTAATCCAATCATCTTTCCCCTAGGCTCGTTGTATGTAATATTCCGATGATAATGATCGATTACTACAACTTTCTATGAATAGGTTAGAATGTTTATTTGGATGTTCTTTGTTAATAAGAAAGTTGTAGCAAAGTAAGCTTTCTTATTTTGTTTTTTTAAATCGGGTTTTACTCCCCTTTTCAACAGTCAGAGTCATATCAGCGGACTGTTAACCATCGTTCCTTGGAAGAACCAGCACTAGACTCTCATGCTCCGTAAGCAGCTGCCTACTTTTTCACGTAAATAGATATGGTCGGTAGCTGGGCTCGAACTCACGGCCTTCTATCAGTGAGAGGTTACGGTGATTTGAAGTCAGCGACATTAAGCACGACCACGGAGGCGGGTCAGCTTTAACAAATAACACACATATGCGTAATTTAAGCATCTAAGTGTTCCGCATCCCTATCTAACTAAAGAGCATGTAACCAGAAGGACACACTTTTTTACGTCTTATGACAACACCACAACTCTTTTCTATCCTTTGGGCGAGGTGTTTTGTGGTCCTAATTAAAATTCGGTGGACGCTGTCAGTTGTATTAATTTTAGCAATTCATTTTTCATTGTTCACCCTGTTTGTTGGTCGATACTACGACATTAAACTGATATTAAATTTTATGTCAATTTTTGATATTCTTATGACCGGATATTTGTTTAAAGTCCAAATTTAAATCGAACACATGTTAAATGTTCTTCTACAATCGCTGCGAATCGTTTCAGTGAAGCAATAAACTGGTATTGTGGTGTTGTTTATGATAATTTGTTAAAATAGACATCTCCATTGGTACTTTGACAATGACGTCAGTATTTTAAGATTAGGACAAATCGTAAACTAACATTTTAATATCTGTTGAACTTAATTGCAAAATTATATGTCCGGGGAGTTTAATTATATTTCTAACTGAATTTGTCAAAATGCGACGATAACATGCACGGATTACCAAGGCGGACAAATCAATATTTTAAAGCACTATTAATATGATTACAAAACATGAGGATATTTTAAACTCGAATCTATAGTTTGGATTATTTGCTCATGTCAAAGGTATTATTTCGTTTTCAAAGAGATAACATTTATCATCAATATGATGTTTTTCAATGTCTATGTGACCATCCTTGTGTTAAACTTAAATGTAAACAGTACGAAATGAAATCCTGACTTATAAGCGATCGCTTCCATATTAAGGCAACTTGGCAATAAATATTAGTCATTTCTCGGCATAATTATCTAACAGTTCCTCTATTTTCCAGTCAATAATGAAACCTCCTCTTAAACGTTAAGACCTTTTTATTGTCAAAATGGGGATGTCCTTATCCGGGCTTTACCCTGTGGTTATCTAAAGTCTCTTGAACGGCCGCGACCGTTGTCCAGTGGTTAGTGCGCTCCAAGGACTTTGAGTTGGCTATCCCGGTTCGAATTTCGCTCTCGGCAGGCCATACCCTTCCCAAAATATCTACTTTCTTCAATATGTGAAGAAGTTGCCGGTTTCTTGTGAAGACTAAGTTAGTACTGTTAAGAAACCCGTCCAGGAACTGGTCGCCGAATATACTAGTAACTGAAATGTTGTTGAAAACGACGTTTAATGGACTGAAACTGAAACAGGCTTGTTTGATTATCCAACTAAAATAATAGTACTTATAGACTCTAAACTCGAAGACTGTATGTAATGTTACAGTAAACAAACACACATTTCATATCCTGGTCTGCTTTTTATCACAGTTATGTGTACTACAAAATAAAAAAAGAGATTATTTGTAAAATTAATGTTAGGCGGTTAAACCAGCGATAACAAACATTAACATCTACAAAATACATTGACATTTCAAGCATGCTTGGTTATCAGAAATTTGACCGTTTTATTCATTTATTAAACATATTTAATATTAATAACATGCTGCTTATAAATTATGTAGTATTGCCAATTGAAAGTATACTAATATAATAGCAAAAAATGAAGAGGTAGGACCTATCTCTATTCAGAAATAGTAGGAGATAGGCTCTACTTGCACATTGGAACTTAATAACTGAATGTATGCTACACATTGATATATGGTTTATGTGATTTTAGATAAAAGTGTCAGTATTCCAGTGGAATATTTCGCAAAATCTATCATAATGACAAAATTTCATTTTTTATGTCAAAATCTCGAAAGCACTTGTAAAATGAATACAACTTTATTTTTACGATTGTGTCAACAAGTTTACGATTGTCGTTATAACGTCAAGAGGTGTCAGTGTCCATTAACTGTTCAACAGTTACGATAAAAATATCCCACTTGGTATAAAACATGGACACATACCATTAATATATCGTTTCAACGCGGAGACAAAATCTGGCATTGGAAAACTTTATGAGCCCGGCCGCCCAGCGTAATTTGTATAGTGCGCGGAGCACATCGGTAACAATAGTTAGAAGCCTGGGCCTGCCACTTGATCTCTGAAACTTTTAAATAGATCTTCAACGCTGAGTATTTATTTTCATTTTAATTGATTTTTATACTGTTTGAAACATTACCATCTTTATAAGGAAAATAATGGATCGGATCAGAGTCGTCATAATTGTTGATGCAAGCTTGAATCGTTAATCTATATAAACATCTCTGTCTATAAGTGTTTTCGAGCTTAGAATTATTGTAAGGAGCAAACTCAGGTGGATTAAACGATAGCACCAGCCGATTAAAAACCTTCAAACGTTTACACAAATAGCTTCATCAATTTAATATCTTCATAGGTTCCCACCAATAGATACTAGATAATATTGCGAACGCCAGAGAGACACATGCAGAGTGTGTCTACGGCCGCCACAGTGAATAAGATGATAACATAAATAACACAGTTGTTATTGTTAATTTTTTTAATGAGACCCAGCGGGGGTCGAAACTGATTGGCACGTTATAACCAAAACATAGAAAGTCACCTTATAGTATCCTACTGGTAGTGTAGGATTCTTCATAATGCATTGTAAAAAAAACATATAATTATACGAATTATTAATATTACATCTCTTTGCAATATACACTTTTTCTATGGAGCAACACAATTGTTTTAATCTTATTTCTTTCATTTCTTTTGAAATGGTAATTTGCATCAATTTCCCCTCAAATCTCATTAAAATAACGAGAAAATATATGTGTCTTTTTTAAAGTAAATCGCTTTATCAGCTCTAATTAACCTTTTTTGGATAAAAACAAATTTATTATACAGTTTTATAATCTTATTTCCGCACTTGAGCCTCCAAATTACACATGCCTTTCCATCGAGCGATCTAGAAGCAATCGGAAAAGCAATTTAACTTGAAAAACATGACAATGAGAAAAATAATTTCGCCTTCAAGTTTTCTTTAATTAATTCGCGACCAGACTTAGTTTTCAAAGCAGGGAGAGATTTAATAAATAACAAATAGAAGAAAAGTACAATGATGTGCGTAAAAACATAGGATTTGCTTTATAGAGGTACCAGTGATTGGGGAAAATGATCAAAACTCAACATTGAAAGAAATATCATTAATCAGCAGTAAACTATGGTTTTTAATAACAGAAAGTCGTAATCCGTTTTTCTATCATCTTTATCAATGCTACGTCATTTACATATCGGCGGCAGGCGGATTAACTGAACAGAGTTGCTGGAGTCCCAGAATTAATAATAATGAACCTTGTCCCCCACATTCAACTATCATTTTCTCCATACAACGATAAATACATTTATTTTAAATATATATATATATAATTACAAATAGATATAAAATATATCGTAAGAATTGGAGCAATATATAAAAATAATCTAATGGGAAGTTCTGATCGGGTCGATTCCAGCTATATATATATCAAGGTTAACACAAAAATGGGAAATCCATTATTTCCATAGTGGTCCTTGCTGGTGATGCCCTGACATAGGGAGGCATGGAAATTGTTATAAATATAATAATTCCTATCATATATAACTGATCCATATAGCAGAACGACTAGAATAGCTGTGGGTGTAACAGCTTCAACTTCAATCATCACATAGAACGTACCGTTTGTGGCACCATTGTCCTGGTTTTAGAGACATCATTTCACAATCATACAAAATACATTATTACGTACCGTATAATTCGTATTATCATTCGGTTTACAGAAAATTGGTTGTTTGTCAATTTATATATTTGATCTCTTGACGTTTTAAACCAACGAACCGGCATAAGTTGATTGACGCGTACTTGCCGCTGGCAAATATTTGCCATCGAGAGAATGAAGACAAAAATAAACGGTGATATAAATGATGAGATAAGTACCATCACAGGCAATAATGCTGCATAAAAGAGGTTAAGCACTAAATAAACAGTTTTACTAGATAGTTTACATATGTTATTGTTGGTTTTGTAAAGACATGAAAACGAGTTATAGGCACTGAATACTTAGAAGCGCTCATACAATTAATGTAAAATAGCATGCTTCTTACTCTAACATAGTCTGTGCAAACACCTTCCTATTAGCGATAATCTAAGAATTGCAGCATCTACCTAATACGGGTGAGGTAGCCGCCGTGGTCATGTGGTAATTGGTATCTGACTATCAGTCACTAGCCACCCATCCCTTTGAGTTCGAATATCATCTTGGACCAGGCAACTTAAATTATGGACACTGCATTCAGAAGGTCGGCGATTCTCGCCAAATGACCCTAACTGTTGTAATGTTAAACCACTGTGAAATAGTACATGAACGAGATCGGTGCACAGTTTGTGGTAGAACTTTGTTTTAAAAACTTACTCCGAGAAGCCAATTGGAACAAACGGCGATGATTCCCGATAAGGATACTGTTATATTATAACGGTTTACCCTATTTAGATAACAATGTATACACTAAAACAATTGTCTATGATCGTTTAACACACTTTCTACTATGGGTCTTTCATTATTTGAACTCTGTGGATAATATTCCTTGATTCGCCATAAAATCGAAACATTTGCACAGAATATTGGTGCATTGAAAATAGAAGTATTGTTGTGATAAAGTATGTGTTTCGCGCAATATCCTAGTACCATGCTAACTAACGTCTTGGCAAATACGTATTAGTTTTGCATGTAAAATTCTGTTTTTGCACGGGTCACTGTTCCCTATGTACAACATTGTAATGAGTATATTTATGTAAATACTAAAATAAAGTGACCATTCATGAATCATGCAAGCCACTGGCCGACTTAATGAAGTTCCACAATGAACAGAAAGCCATTCGGTCGGGGTTTTTCGTACATAATTCATAAATCTAGGAGCCTTATGTTTGACAGCCAGGCTGAACGCTAGATTAACTTTGGCAAGAAGTACGGATAGATACGGACTCATTTATTGCTTTCATTTGCATAAGTATTAGTCTGAGAGTCGTTTATTGCAGGAAAACTGTGAGTTAACCACCGTTTTGGCGTCATCCCTGCCTTTCTATCGTCCGTATCTAGGTAGATCTAATATTTATATCTCAGACAATCATATTGCTACACATACTTCCTGCCAAAACTTGCACAAAGGGTGATCCACAATCCTGAAAAGAACAAACAAAAATTACACATCTAAAGACCGCTGTATGATATCCAATGGGTATTTTAACAATATTTATGTACCAATTGGTCTCCATTTTCGGATGTCTTTGTCTTGTAAGATTTTATTCTATTTTCGAGTGCCGCAGCCGTTGTCCTTTTAGAGCGCCCGAATTGTAGCCCGTTCATCCGGGTTCAAATTCTAGTCGCGGGCAGGTCATATCATTGTATGAATATTTGACACATATATAATGTCAATTTTCCGCCGTATGTGGAGAAGTTGTCAACTCCTTGTGGAAGGGTATAAGGTTAGTACTGGTAAGAATACTGTCCATAAAAACTGGATAGTGGAACCAGTCCCCGTATCTAACCGAAACAAATGTTGGACAACGGCGAAAAAGCAATTAACTGAACCATAATGAAATCAAAATGTATCGCTCTAAAATACACATTTCCTATTCACATTGATCATGAACAGATGTTTCAAAACAAAACAATTTCAATATTTAATAAGCGCATTCAAAAATGAAAAGGGTAACGTAAGTCATGTTGAAACTCGTATTGCCCGTAATTCTGGAATTTCTGTCATTCCGATTACGCCATGATAAATTATAGAACCAACTCTTGAACTCATTTAGAATGCTGTAATTTAATTAGTTATAATTGCAAATGATATGATTCCATTATGATAAAACTATTTATATCTTCGCATCTACCTTATCGCATCTACGCGGCTTATATCAGCAATTTGAGATATTACAACGCACATTTTATTGCACTTTGGCAATTTAACAAGTTTTGGGAGACTTAAAGGTGTATTTGTTATCAGGAAACGATTCCCAATCTGACGGAATAATGATAAAAGGGCTATGAAACATCTAGAAACTGAATAGAAGTAATAAATTCCCAGCATGGTCATTAAAAGACGGCATAAAACGAAAATATCCTTTATGCTATAGTTGGTATAAAATCATTCCTTATTGTCATTTAAGTAGACTCTGGTATGATAATTAAGTTGATACGGCATATCATAAAGCCGCATTATAGTAATATTTATGACAATTAAACCACCCGTCCAAATTACTTGAATGTTGTTGTTCTTTAAAGAATTACCACGATACAACTAACGTGCGTATATAAATGCAGCAAGAAATGTGTCTGAAGGTTTTGATGAAACGAACAGCCTTGCTCTGTCCCCAAAATGATTGAGTTTTTGTTATTCATTTATGTCATTATTATTACAACAAATAATACGTTAAATGCTCGCAACGATGTACATTTGAACATGGATACCGGTATATTTCACGAGTTGCTTCAAGAATATAATTTATAATGAAACAATTTTAATTCAATAAGATTGACTAAAGATCGTAAAGAATAAAACTATAAATTTAGAAACGATGTCTGAGCATGTGCCATGTGTTTATTTTGTGGCGGCCGTTACTATACGGCTACCTAGAATTTTAGAACATACGTATAAAACTAATAAGTCATCGAGGTTTGTGCAAGTCGGACACCTATGGCTAACGTAAATCAGGACTGACACTCGAAATATTTATTTCTCTGACAATCCGACCGACTGTAAAAATTCAGGCAAGGCATTTCTTGCATTAAGCGTATTTAAAACACTTGAGTCTCTCAGAGCTTCTTAAGTAAAGGGCTCGTAGAATATTAAAGTGTTCGCAAACTTCGTTCTCCAATTCCCCTTTGGAAACTTTGTCGCGAAAAGTGATTACATCAGATCTGTTTATCCCACTTTGATACTTGTAGTAAGTCAGTCAGCACAATGATGGAAGTAATAATATCCTTGTCTGTTATAACATGTGTAACACAATCATCCGTTAAACGTTTTCTACTGTTTTATGAAATACAAGACATATTGCGGTACATTGCAGACAAGACACTTCATCTTTTCGTTATGATCATATTCACATTACATATCCATAATTGCTAGTAAATATTTGCGGCACATGACTTTTTCCTAGAGCTTGTGAAAGAAGAAACAATATGGGAGACAGCAATATGATCACGTGATATATCGAGTATGTTTGCCCAAAACGGTACAATTTGATTACCACACCATAATTTATGTGACACTTGTGCAGATAAAGTGCGAAAATCTGTTTAATTCCGAGAGCCCTGCCAACAATTCGTAATTAATTGATAAAATTTTATTGCCATATGGCAATATAGCGAATAAAATGGAGTATTTTATTTCACTATGATTGCGATAGCATCGTTTCTGATAAATTTGGAATCACCAGACTCAACCATCACACCAAATTGCCACTTAAGCACAACACGGCATTAAATGCAATTTGCGTGTTTTATTTCAATTTAAAAACATCATTCTCTCATAAAATAAAACTGAAGCCAATAACTTCTTTGAAACAGTGGCCATGAAAATGCAATTAAATCGTACGGATTCCATGTTTTTTTACGACATAAAACTATGATAACGCAATATATTAGCACCATTAAACCACTTCTTCAATTAGTCTGTTACACAACTGTGTGAATATTAATTAGCTTTTTTATGAGATTTCTACTTTAAATTCTTAAATGGTTATAGCCTGTCGGTGTGATCGCTGGGGGGAGAGGATGTTGCAATATGGCAGATAATGTGCTTCCTTACAATTTAATTGGATTGGAAACATGTGTCTTGTCTGAGTAGACCAGACAACTGTTTGAAATGTTGACTTGAAGAAGTTCTTGAATTACATGTTTGCTTAATGCGTTTCAATGAGAAGATAATATTATCATCCACCACTGAAATCATCCAAGTACCGTACCATTCGACTTTTTTGGTCTGCTTTCGAACACAACAGTTTTGATTGCATGACCGTTTATACGAATCGTCAAACCTATGTGTTGTAAATCACACAAGTATGATATAACTTATTTCTCCTTCGAGTTGACAAAATGTTAGATCATACTTGCACTAGAAAATGTAATGGACGGATACGAGCTGTACATGTACGCATTATGTCCGTAAAGAAGTCATTTTCTTTTTTCGACGATTTGCAAAGTCGCATAAACGTAAGTTGTAACCTCAGGAGGCCATAAATTATCACCAAAATTTGTCATTTTGTCGG